>CM053792.1:580359908-581559908 GCA_028749045.1 Cupressus sempervirens
GAATGAAATAGTTTTCGGCTTTCATATTGTGTTAGTAGTTTAGAGAAGTTGTCCAAGGGGACCCACTTGGGAGGTGGATTAGATTAGGATAGAATAGATTAATTTCTGAGCATTCATAGTATCTGAGTTAGAAGTTGTGAGTTCCTTCCTGTAGCATCACACTTTGTGAATGTTCCCATAGCATATGTGAGAACAATTTTATTGGATGAGCCAAGTTGGAATATTTGTTATCTTTTCATTGTATTTCCAGTATTCATAGGGTTAATTGTGTTAGTTTCCTACAGTAATAGTGTAAGTTCTTTTCCTTGCATTTTTACTTTCCTGCAACATAAGCTTAGTGACTCATTAAGAGACCTAGTGCACATACTGTGCCGACCATTTCAAGTATACATCCCTAGGTTGATAAAATTAAATGCACCTCATAGTGGGAGAAATAGTCCTTATTTCAAATATATTATTCCTAAGCAAGGTCTAGTGCATGACTATGATACGCCTATTGTGAAGTGGGCCATTTTTGGCACTGTTTCCATGGATGGTGTCAAGCTAGGAGCATTTTTGAGTCATAGTTCCTAGATAAAGTTTTTTTAGAAATCTCTAGTTTGAAGTTTCTTTCACCAGTGTGAAAAGTTTAATTGCATGCATTGAAGAGGAAGATGGTGAGATGAATATGGTAGATTTCTTCCATGAGGATCCATTAATTTGAATGAAGAAGTTGAAGAAGAAGAAGTTGAGTTACCTTTTGAAGATGCAATCCCTATTTTTCCTACAGTATCATTATCAAGAACTAAACCAATAGATATATCTGGTCTTCAACCCTTCACTAAAGTATTGGCCGGTTTTCTTGACAACACTACTTTGAATCCACCAGTTGTTAATTATCCATTACCCAATGTCCCTTTTCAATAGCATCCTCATAATCTAATACCTCTAGTCATGGCACAACCTACTTTTCCATTTCCTCTTCCAAGTCTTGTAACCAATGCTAATCTTAAGAACATACCTCCCACTGCTCTTCCAAAGTTCTATGGCCTTGCAAATAAAGACCCTGATACTTTCTTGTTTGAATTTGATATCCTTTGTGATAGTTTTGACTACAACATTGATGCTCATAAGCTTAATTTGTTTCTAGCAACATTGAAAGAATTAGCTTTATGATGGTTCATGAGCTTAGGAGCCAATGCAGCAGGAAGTTGGGATGAAATGCTAGATCTATTTCTGGATAAATATAAAGAATATTGCAAAGCATTTGGTTCAAGGGAAGATGATATCTTTAGGATATCACAGAAGGAGGAAGAAACATTGGAAGATTATGTTTCATGTTTCTTATACACACTGCAAAAGAACCCCCAGCATACATTGTTTGAAGATTCACAAAAGCTAATCTTTCTGAGAGGTGTGAATGATGACTATCTAGAAGCATTGGACCTGATGGCTTGTGGTGACATATATCAAGCTTCCTGAGATGGTCTTAAGAAGATCTATTAGAAAAATTCAAGGTCAACCATGAAGAAAGGCCGAGGACCTCGTTCCACAATTACTAAAGGGATTATTCAAGGCATTTTGAAGCTTGAGATATATAACCTATTGTCAGATTTCAAACAAGATATCATCAACGATGTTGTTATACATATGGATATAATGATTGCAAAGAAGAAACAAGTAGAATCTAAATTACAACTAGCTAAGTACTATCCTCATTGATGAAAGCAAAAGAAGGATTACCAATGTAAACTAGTCACAAGCATGGAGAACCAACATCTTCCAACTGAGTACGTCAAGATACATGAAGATGATGAGCAAGTATTCTTTGTTGCTCAACATTGACCATGAGCCCAATGTCAAGGTATGCCTCATGACCCCTTTCAAAGTTCAAATTCATATGGTAATCAATGGAAAAACCATAATTTCCAAGGTCCTCTACAAAATCAATCCAATTAGAAAAATGTTGGGCAAAATAACCCACAACAATCCCAATGGCCTCAGAATTCCCAACCACCTTGGCCTAATAAAAAAAGTAACCAATGGACATAGAACCAACAAAACTACTGGCAAAACTAGAAAAACCAATGGAAACCACCCCAAGGGAATTGGCAGTCTACAAACCAATGGAAGGGATCTCAACAATGACCTAACCAAAATATTGGTGCTCCAAAATTACCCCCTCTAGTTCAATAACCTGCTTTAATGCCACCACCTAAAAATCTTGGACCTCAAAAGAAAACACAATTACTAGCACAACCTCAACCAAATCTGAATAGCCAACAACCATAGTAGCCCATGTATAGTGCTAATGCTCAGCAATATCCTGCTTATACCTTGAATGTTGTTGATATACATCTGAGATCTAGTACAACTTTACTAGTGCCTAAACTACCTCTTATAACTGAAATACCAGATTCTCCTGCAACATCAAAACCTTTAGTTGCTAAACTTGTTGACTCACCTAATGTCACCATGTCAACCCTAGCTCAACCAGTAGTAGAACCTCCTTTTCTAGAAAAAATTGATACAAAGGAAACCTAAACAAACTAAGGAACAACCTTTTGACATTGTTGATTAGTTGAAAAATATACATGTCCAAATACCACTATTTCAAGCTATTAATTACATTCTAGTCTATGGAAAAGCTAATAGGGAAGCCTACTTGAAGAAACCTAGAAGGAAGAAGAAGGACCCCACCAAAGTCCATGTTGTGGGACAATTAGCTGACATCATGCTAGGGAAAGTGATTACACCAAAATATTCTGATCCAGGAAGTTCAGTAGTGAATGTCAGTATAAATGGTTAGTTTGTTAAAAATGCTTTAATAGACCTCAGAGCTGCTATAAATGTTATGACCAAAGATACCATGAAGAAGTTGAAAATAGAAGGTCTAAGGGCTACACCAACAATTGTGTAGCTTGTAGATAGTTCTACTGTCACCCCTGATGGGATGATAGAAAACATAGTTGTAACCTTAGATTCTCTGGAGTATCCTGTAGACTTCATGATTTTGTCTCCTAAAGTTAATTTATCTAGTTATCCTATCATCTTAGGTAGACCATGGTTAGCCATAGTCAATGCAAATATATTTTGTAGATCAGGGAATACTACTATATCAAATGGCCAAGCAACAAAGCAATTTGATTTATATCCTCTAGCCCAACGATTACCAGATTTGAGTACATCTATTTGGCTAGATTTAGGAGATGAAGAAGAAGAGTTAAATTCTATAGTATAACTCATGATGTTGCAGAGATAGTCTTTTCTAAAATTGCAAGAGGAAGATTCAGTACTTTAGAGTATCCTCACTAACACTTGTGTGGTAGAAAAAGATGTATTTGAAAGTTTTGCGTTAGAATTGATCACATATGAGAAATGTGATAAGAATTGTACTTTTCTCAAAGAAACTCAAATTATTTATCCACTTTTACCTTGTGAATTAGAAGCATGTCCAATTTTTGAAGCTGCTATGATAGATTCCACTACTATTGTTGAATTGACTAAAGGTCATAAACTTCATGTTAACCCTAAATTAACACCCACACAGATGGAACAACTAAAAAGATTACTTCAAAGGCATGAAAAGGAATTTGCATGGGATTATAGTGATATGAAAGGGTTGAGTCCTATATTATGCACTCATAGGATATACATCAATGAAGGTTGTCTACCACTCCGTGAACCCCAAAGAAGGATAAATCCAAGCCTTAGAGAAATGGTTAAAATTGAATTGCAAAAATTTCTTGATGCTACTTTTATTTATCCCATATTTGATAGTAGATGGGTGTCACCCCTAGTTATAGTGCCTAAAAAGGGAGGAAAATGGAGAATCTATGTAGATTATAGAGAATTGAACAAGGCTACTAAAAAGGATCTCTTTCCTTTACCATTCATAGACCAAGTATTGGACACACTAGCTAGAAAGAAGTATTTCTCTTTTCTAGATGGGTATAGTGGTCATAACCAAATCAACATTGCTCCTAAAGATCAAGATAAAACCACATTTATGTGTTCATGGGATACTTTTGCATACTCTATTTTACCATTCAGTCTATGCAATGCTCCTACAACATTTCAAAGAGTAGTTATTAGCATTTTTACTGTATATCATATGATTGTATGGAAATCTACATGGATGACTTCACAACGTTTGGAGTCACTTTTGAAGAAGCAATGGTGAATCTTGAAAAGGTTTTGGTAAGACGTCAAGAAAATAATTTGGAACTTAACAGTGAAAAGTGTTTCATGCTCATGCAAGAGCATGTGGTACTTGGTCATTTCATATCCACTGCAGGAATACAAGTGGATCTAGCTAAGATAGAGGTAATTCAAACATTTCCCATACCTACAAAATCAAAAGATGTAAGATCTTTTCTAGGTCATGCTGGATATTATAGACATTTCATAAAAGATTTCAGCAAAATAACTAGTCCGTTGTATAAGTTACTCACAAAATAAGGTAAATTTAGTTGGACATTTGAATGTGATGAAGCCTTCCTATAGCTTAAGAAACTTCTAACCACAACCCCAATTTTACAAGGCCCTGATTGGAATTTACCTTTTCACATATATACAGATGCCTTTGATTATGCCATAGTGTAGTCTTAGCACAACAATCCCAAAATCTTGAAAATGCCATCTATTATATCAGTAAGAGCCTTCATGGTCTAGAGCTGAACTACATTATAATTGAAAAAGAATTGATAGTAGTAGTTTATTCCCTCAAAAAATTTTGACATTATATAATTGGCTATTCCATATTTGTTCATATTGATCATGCAATAATTAAATATCTCATGAAAAAACTTGCTATAATAGGTAGGTTAGCAAGATGGTTACTATTGTTGGAAGAATTTGATATAACTATTGTTGATAAGCTTGGAAAAGCCAATGTTGTAGTTGATTATTTATCAAGAATCCATCATGATGATGCTGACAGTACTTTGGTCGATGATTCATTTCCTGATGAGAATTTGTTTCATATTGCTATTCAAACTCCATGGTATGCGGACATTGCTAACTACATTACAACCAATAAAATACCAGCACATTTTTCTTACAAGGAAAGGAAGCTTCTTATAGAGAAAAGTTTTTGTTTCTCCTAGATAGATAATCTCTTGTTTTATACTAGACCTAATCAAGTTATGAGAAAATATGTGAGAGAAGATGAGACATATGACGTGTTACATGCATGTCATAATGAATCGTGTAGAGGAAACTTTGCAGTAAAAAAAATAGCTTTCAAAATCCTGAAAACTAGTTATTATTCGCCCACACTTCATAAGGACGCAATTAACTATACAACAAAGTGTGACCAGTGTCAAAGGATGGGCCAACCTACCAGAATAGATGAAATGCCTCTTAATCCTTAGATGACATTAGCACCATTTGACAAATGGGGAATGGACTTCATTGGTCCAATTGATCCTCCATCTAATAGGAAGTCCTATATTCTGGTGTGCACTGACTACCTAACAAAATGGGTTGAAGTTAAGGCTATGAAGCATGCCCATGATGAAAAATTTTCTGAATTCCTATATGAAGAGATTTTTACTCGCTATGGTGTACCCAAAGAGCTGTTTACTGATCAAGGTGCACAATTCACCTCTAGTATGATCTCATAATTGATGAAACAATATAACATCAGGCATTGAAAATCCAGTCCTTATCATCCACAAGATAATGGACAAGAAAAGGTTAAAAATTGGGAGTTGGAAAATATTCTAACAAAAATAGTCAATTTGCATCATCAGAACTAGACCAGTAGATTACAAGAAGCTATTTGGGCTTACGGAACAACCTAGAAGACTACTACAAGATTCACACCATTTTAGCTCCTATACAAAAAGGTGGCCATGCTTCCAATTGAATTTGAACATGAAACTCTAAGAACAACCTTAGCATTGTATATTGAACTTCCTATAGCACAAAGAGAACATCTTCTACATCTTAACTCTTTGGATGCGATGCATAAAGTTGCTTTGGAACATACTAAACTGATACAAAAACAAAGGAAACACTGGCATGATTCTCATATTATTAGTAAACAATTTCAAGTTGGTGATTGGGCATTACTATATGATTCCTGATTAAAGGATATGCCAGGGAAGCTGCAAACAAGATGGCTAGGACCATATGAAATTAGTTATATCTTTGGTAATGGAACTGTTCAACTAACTACCATTGATCTGGTACCTTTCAAATTGTTAGTCAATGGTCATAGACTCAAGTTATATGAATGACCACAAACAAAAGTGGATTTCCTATAGTAATTCCAACAACTGGATTCAAATACAACTCAAGTAACTCTTCCTGCACTCGAAGGTGTCAACCTTCAGACTGCTGCTCTTCAACATTTTTTTTTTTGTGTGCATGTTCATAATAATGACTTTATGTTTGCATAAAGTTCATTTTTCTATTCACTTTTTCTTTCCATCTCATCTCTTTACCTTCCACCCATCCACCTCATCTCATTCCTTTATCTTCCATCCAACCACTTTCCACGTCATCAAATTTTCCATGTTTTTAATAAAATTCTACAAAATGTTGATGGATGCTACCACTAATATTTTTTTTGCCACCTTTTGGTACGTGTGACAATCAAATTGATAGATATAACATTTTCAAATTATATTTCATTTATAGTCCACATATTTCGGTAATTATATTTAATACTGCATAATTTATATAATGGCAGTGTTATGCTAGTCCCTTACCTACACTAGGTTTGACAAGTGAGCACACTTGTCTAAATTTAGCAGGGGGTAGGGAAGGTCATAATATCCAAAGGCATGTCTATTTATCTGTGATGATTTTCTAAATCTTTGCATTACCCTTCATTAATAAAAAATTATTGCCATAAGTACGCAAAGTGAGGTGTTGTACTCCCTATTTTTGAATGATTTTTTGTGTCAAGCTATGATGTGACCTATGTTTAAATTTTTTCATCATCCAAACCCTGTTTCTAGACAATTCTCACACAAATTTATGATTTACCTTCATTCAAAACTTAATTATTGTGCATAACAATTTGTTATGACAATTAATTGCTTCCTAAAACAAAGAAGTGTGATGAGTCTAAAGAATAACACAACAGTTTGAAGCTTGAATCCAAAAAGGGAGAAAATAGAGAAAACTTAGGAAGTGTTAAGGAAATGGGTGGGCAGTTGCAAAGGAGAGAGCTAGTAGAGCACATTGTGTTGCTCTTGGACGTAGAAGCTGTAAGAAGGTTTAATGCATGTGGATGGCTAGGGTATTTCTTGAGTTTAACTACATATGATGAAGAGGCTGCTATATAATTTACAAGGACATTTGATGAGGGAGAAGCTTCTATTTAGGGCTTAACAATAGTTGCAACAAAGGAGTGCATCACTAAGGTATCTAGGTTACCTGTGGTCGGAGAACACTACCCTAGTAGGTTAGCGAGAGCCCAATTTACCAGGCTGCCTGATCCTCAATTGGACATCACAAAACAAGGGTGCAAGAGAATGTCATTGCCGCCACCATACAATGAATTGGCCTTGCACATAATCAGGTATTTTACATGCAAAGGAAGATTTTCATACCTGCATGCACATCATTTCAAGCTACTTAGTTGTGTAAGGCATAATCTTGCTATGAATATTCCAAATTTCTTGTATAATATGCTTTGCATTAGTGTGGAGGAGACTCAGAAAAGAAAAGAGAATTCTATTACTCATCATGCTTTAATTAAGTTGTTAATAGAGTGGTCTCTTAAGGATGTATCCCCCTTAACATGGGATAAATTTGTGCAACTTAAAACCCTACAACCCCAAGCTGGTCCTAGTGAACAACATAGTGAAGAAAATGTAGCTCCCACTAGTGAGCTTTCCAAACAAAACATTCAAGAGGTTGAAGCTGAAAGGACTCAAGGAAATGAGCAAGAAACTACCCTTATTCAAGAAAATGTGCCTCCACTTGTACAAGAAATTCCTAAACCTGCTACCAACAAAATTAAGAGGAAATGAAAACTGCCAGAAGAAATTTTTGTTCAGCAAGAACCAAGCCCTACAATTGTAAAAAAAAAGAGAATTGCTCCTACAACAACTAATCCTACATCAAAAACACCCAAGGGGAAAAGTAGGCTAAAGGTTGTAACACAGGAAGAAACCCCTATAAGGAGAAGCCCTAGAATGAGAGGGAAAGTTTCCAAGGATCCTATTCTATCTAAAACATCCACTAGGGAATCCCCTATGCAAATTGTTTTTGATCATTCTCCCCCTCATCTTGAGATTACAAGCACTCCTTATAATCCTAGTGAAGAGTGTAGGGAAGAAATTAAAGAAAATATAGATGATACTCCAGTAGACTTACTAGGCACCTCCAGCTATAGGGATGAGACATTTCTTGAATATGTTGATCCAAACACTGTCCTAGTTACACATAGATCAACATGGGTCACTGGTTTAGCAAAAAATCTATGGCAAGAACAAAGAAAGAGGAAAAGGGATCATGAAGAAGACCACAACACTATCACACTACAAAAACTCCTCTTTCAATTGTATGGACAGTATTTGTTTGCTGAAGAATTGTGGAAAGAAGAAAAGAAAAAGATGAATAAGATTATAGTATCTCAAAATGAGGAAATTGTAGAATTAAAGGAACAACTAGAAAGTCAAAAACAATGCATGGACCATGCTTTTAAGCTAGCTGACCAGGCCCTTGCTTGTAGGCCACCACCTAGATTTTATGCTCTCTTCTTGAAAGAGAAATTATTTTTGTTTCAATTAATGTTAACTCTCAAGAATGTGAATGTAGAGTTTAAATTAGCACAAGAATTTTATGGACTGTATCAGACTCTGCCACCATGGTAGCAGAACTTATTGTGTGAATTATATATTCATAATTTTGTTATTCCTTCAGAGACTGAATGGAATCCCTTGCTTTACATAGGAGATGTACCCCTAAAAGCCCTTATGTCATGGATGTCTAATGAAACAAATTATGATAGACAGTTGAATAACTATAGAGATGAGGAAATAACATAACCTTTACCTTTAAGAGTAGAAAGTAGTGAGCTAGATGAAATTCTTAGGGATTGGTTCACATTGACCTATGGAAAGAGGAATCTAGAAGTGAGGGACACAATCTTTGTTGCTAGAACTAAGGTATATGTTGAATATGAAAAATTGCCCTACTTTAAATTTTAGAGAGCCATGATCGGTTCTAGGAGTAGGTGGGCCAGACTACCTAAATCTCTTAAGAAGTAAAAACCACATAGCCCTATTAACTTGGAAGCAACACTTCACAAAGTTTCAAAATATTTAGAATTAGGGAAGCAGCCCAGACCGAAGTTCTGGTGTCCCTTAACAATGCAACCTCCAATGTTCCTATGGCCCTTGTATGACATTAATGTTGATAGACATGACAAGTTGCAAGAAGATTAGAGGAGAGAAGTGTGGGAGATAACTAAAGGATTTTACTACACTTTTAAGAACAAAAGAAAGGGAAGGACAAAAATTGGAGAGTTTAGGTCACTAACAAGGAAGTGCAATGCTTGAGGACAAGCATTAGTTTGGTAGGAGGCAGATGATGAGACCAAAATTTGCCTTTATTTTATGATGTTTAAGATACTTTGTTGATACTCTATTTATCTTTGTTAAAACATTTGTGGACCTATGTTTATCAAACCTATGATAAACCTATGGGGTAGAAACTATGCCATCTTTTGCTAATATTATATATAGTATGTAGTATTTCATATAGTTATCAAAATGTGCATTCTTATATTTGAATTTAATTTGATAAATGTTTATTTGAAAACATGTTTTGTGTTATAGCTAACCTATTAATGAAGATTGAAAGATGATTGGAGGAATCCAAAAGCTAAGCGTCAACAAAATTTAAGGAGAAGAGAATGCCAAGGAGAAGAGAATGCCAAGGAGCAACCACAATGGAGGAAGTTGTAATAGTTCTAGAAGACATGACATTGAGTAAGGAGGAACTATGAAGACCTATTACCTTCTCTACATTTACTCTATGGCAAGCAGATGTTTAGACTTTATTATTCCCGCCTTAAGCCATTATTCCTTCTTCCCGCCTTCAGTTGTTATCTTCCTATTTTCTCTCTTGCAGATTTTAAGCTAGGTCATTTACTTTTCTATTATGGAATAAATGGTGATTTCCTATATATATAGGAATTAACCCAAGTGTGTTAAGTTTTTGGAACTAGTTAGAAGAGATAGTTTCTGAGAACAAACTGTTAACTTTTATAGTTGTGTTTTTATAGTTCTGTGTTATGTAATGAATTTCTAAATTGAATAAAATAGTTTTCAGCTTTCATATTGTGTTAGTAGTTTAGAGAGGCCAACCAAGGGGGCCCACTTGGAAGGTGGATTAGATTAGGATAGAATAGATTAATTTCCAAGAATTCATAGTATCTTAGTTAGAAGTTGTGAGTTCCTTCCTATAGTATCACACTTTGTAAATGTTCCTACAACATATGTGGGAATAGTTTTAGTGGATGAGAAAAGTTGGAATATTTGTTATCTTTTCATTGTATTTCTAGTATTAATAGAGTTAATTGTGTCAGTTTCCTACAGTAATAGTGTAAGTTATTTTTCTTGCAATTTTACTTTCCTGCAGCATAAGCTGAATGACTCATTAAGAGACTTAGTGCACATACTATGCTAACCATTTCAAGTATACATCCTTGGGTTGATAAAATTAAATGCACCTCATAGTGGGAGAAATATTCCTTAGTTTGAATATATTATTCCTAAGAAAGGCCTAGTGCATGACTATGATACACCTATTGTGAGGTGGGCTAGTACTTTTACCAATATAATTGTCCAGTATCTCCTCAATCTCCTTTGTAGCCAAACTAGCTACTGGAATACTCCATTGCACTTCTGCAACTTCATCTCCATCACCTCCTTCATAATACTCTATCAAATCTAAAATGTTAAATAGTGGTGAAATATTCAATTCAGTAAGCAACTTCACTTCATAAGCATTTCGAGAATCATGCCTTTTCACTATCTTCCACAATCCAAACTTTTTCATCTTCAGCTTATTATATGTACACACTAGAAAATGCTCCTTTCTCAAATGAACCATGACATCATCTCTAATATAAATTCCTTATACCCACTTTTCACATCTCCCATAGCCTTATACTATGTATTCATCTTTATGATGTGTTTCCTCACCTCCTCATGGATGTTCTTTAAGTGTTCAAAAAATTCTTCTACTTCAACACTACTCATCTCTCCTTTATTCAATTGTCTCAATTTAGAAGAATTTCTAGGACTACTTCTATATAAAATTTGGAATGGTTATTTATCAGTACTCCTATTGACAAAATTATTATATGAAAATTCTGCCTATGGTAAAATTATATCCCATCCTTTTGGCTTGTTTCCAACCAAACATCTCAACAAGTTTCCTAAACTATGATTCATAAATTTTGTCTATCCATTAGTCTATGGATGATGTGATGAACTAAACTTCAAATTTTTCTTCAACTTCTTCCACAATGTACACTAGAAATACCCAAAAAATTTGGTATCTCAATCTAAAACTATACTCTTTGGCAGACCATGTAGTCTCACCACTTCTCTGAAGAACAATTCTGCTACATGAACAACATCACTAGTCTTTTTACAAGGAATAAAATGTGCCATATTTGAAAACTTGTCAACCACCACAAAAATAGAATCATGCCCACATTGTGTCCTAGGTAATCCAAGAACAAAATCCATGCTAACATCCTCACATGGCTTCTTTGGTATACGTAATGGCTGGTATGACCCTGTATTCAGCTTCACTCTTTTCATCATCTGACACACTTTACAACTTTGTACACACTTTTTCACATCTTGCTGTAACTGTGGATAGTAGTAATTCTCAAAAACCAAAGCTAAGGTTTTATCTCTGCCAAAATGTCCAACCAATCTTTCACTATGCTTCTCCTTGATGATATTCTCTCTTATTGAACTTCTAGAAATGCACAACTAGCTTCCTTTAAACAACATACTATCCTAGATCATGAAATCCAACCATTTTGTCCTATCAAGTGTAACAAATTTTGTACAAGCCTTCCACGGTTCACCAAAATCAGGATCACCTGGATACAAAGTACTAAGTTCCTTGAACCCAACCACCTTTATCTGCATTTCTATTAGAAAATGTTGTCTCCTACTAAGAGCATCTACAACTTTGTTTGGCTTCCCACTCTTGTGTTTCAAAGAAAATTTATAACTCTACAAAAACTCAACCCACTTCAAATGTCGCTAGTTTAATTTTCCTTAACTATTCAAATATAGAAAAGCTTGATTATCAGTATACAAAACAAACTTCTTAGGAAGAAGATAGTGTCTCCACTTGTTCAATGCTTGAACTATAGCATAAAATTTTTGATCATAAACAAATTATTTTCTTTTTGCATCATTCAACTTCTCATTGAAATAAGCAATAGGTCTACCTTCTTGACTCAAAAAAACTCCTATTATAGTATCACTAGCATCATAGTCTACTTGAAATACCTTGTTAAAATTAGGAAGTGCTAAAATAGGCTACTCAATAACTTTCTATTTCAACAAATTAAAACTATTATCTACTCCTATAGTCCACTTAAATTTTTTCGTATCCCCTCTCATTGTTTCAGTCAAGGGTCCACAAATACTACTAAAACCTCTTATGAACTTGCTATAAAAAATAGCTAGTCCATAAAAAGATCTTACCTCTGTCACACTCCTTGGAGTAGGCCATTGAAGGATAGCCTTCACTTTCTCTAGGTCCATTTTCAGATCTTCGGTTGAGACTAAAAATCCTAGATACACCAACCCCTTTACAAAACTGCACTTCTTCAGGTTTATCAATAACTTTTCTTCCCTCAACTTATCAAACACCTTGTGAATATGGATCAAATGCTCCTCTAATGTCTTACTAAAGACCAAAATATCATCTAGGTAAAAAATGAGAAACTTACTCAAAAACTCTTTTAGTACCTCATTCATGAGCCTCATGAAAGTGCTTGGTGCATTGGTTAGCCCAAAAGGTATTACTAACCACTCGTATAGTCCTTTCCTTGTCTTGAAAGTAGTCTTCCACTCATTTCCTTTTCTAATAAAAATCTAATGGTACCCACTCTTCAGATCTATCTTTGTGAAATACTCAACTCCACTCAAATAGTCCACAATATCATCATCAACAATGGAAATCTATACTTGATTTTGATCTTATTGATAGCACAAGAATTTGTGCACATCCTCCATTGTCCATTCTTCTTTGGTGCTAATACTACTGGTACAACACATGGACTTAGACTCTCTTTAATCAATCCCTTCTACAACAACTCATGAACTTGCCTATTCAACTCTTCACTTTCTGCTGGTGTCATTCTATGCATTGTCTTGTTTGGAAAATTGGCTCCTAGAACCAAATCCATTTGGTGACTAATCTTCCTCATTGGGGGCAATCCATCAAGTACATTATCTGATACAATATCAAAAAATTCTCCCAACATATCTACAACTTCTACAGGTACCTCCTCTACTTCTTCTTTACTATCTTTTGGAATTATAGCAAACACATATGCTCATGCTTCATACCTTTGAGAAAATCATTTCCATCAACAAAACTTATTCTGGAAACACTACATACCTTTTCTTCTTTCTCCTTCAATGGTTTCAATTTATGTTTCACTTCATCCTTGGTCAAAGTGTAGGTATTTGCTTGCCCATCGTGTACAACATGCCAGTCAAACTGCCACAACCTACCTAGCAACATATGACATATGTCTATAGGTATGATATCTCAAAGTACCTCATCTTGGTAGCTTCCAATCCTTGACTTCACTGAACACTACTCATTGACCATGACCTTGTGGTCATCTTGCACCCAAGGAATATGGCATGGACGCGAGTGTTTCTATCTCTTTAGCTTCAACTTGGTGACCATCATTTCAAACACTAGATTGTTAGTACTTCCAACATCAATGATCACATCACAACAATTATCTTCACATTTATACCTTGTGTGAAACAAGCTCCTTCTTTGATTAGGTTCATTCTCACCACTCAATAGGACTCTTTTGTTAACTAGGACTTCTCCTCTTTCAACATCTTCAAAATGTGAGGATCTGGCATCTTCATTAACATGTGCAACTTTGGCCTGGCCTTCGGTTCTTTTATCTATCTTTCCTTAGCACTGGGTAAATTCAAATGCTCTATGCCCTTCTTCTCCAAACTAAAAACATTTCCCACAGAAGCCTCCTCTTCTAGATCCTTGTCCTTTGCCTCTTCCTCTCTGATCTCTATTGTCTTGATCATGGAAACAATTGGAATTATTTCCCCTTTGGTTTTGATTGCCAATTCCAGCCTCATCCTTGTTCTTCTGATCATCATTACGACCTACATAAGATTGTTTGCCAGATCTTCCATCGCAACCTCTTCTGCAATTCTTGTTGTCAAACTTTTTGTTCAGTTTTTCTTCAACTCTTAGGGAAAATTGGTATGCCTCCTCAATATTTTTCATTTGAACTAGACTCAAATCATCTTGAATACTTGGCCTTAACTCATTAAGATAACGAGCAACTTTCTCTTTATTAGCTTCTACATGGTTGACTCTAATGAGAACTCGATAGAATTCTTCAGTATACACTTGAATAGATTTTCTAGCTTGCTTCATCCCTTGAATCTTCTTCAATGAATCAAGCTCATAATCCATGTGAATGAATTGTCACTTCAATTTAGCTATCATCTGATCCCATCTAGTGATTTTGTCCTTTCCCTTTCTATTTTGGTCCAAGTGACCCTCTTGTCACCAAATCTTCACATGTCCCTTCAATTTTTCCTTCGCAAACTTGATCCCATTAGGATCTTTTATATGTTCATACTCAAAGTACTCCTCTAGTTCATTGATCCAACTCCTTTGGGTTAAGATTTCTTGAAAATGTGGGAACCTCAAACTTAGGTCTTTTTGCAATCTTGGAGATGGCCCTTAAAAGCCTTTCTTTCTCTAGGTTTAGAACTACCTTTGCTCCGACATTTTCTTCTACTTTGTCATCATCCTCGATTTCATCTCTTATAGGAAGATTTTTTCCTCTGTGCATTTATTCTTCCAATGCTTGCATTTGTCTTTGGAGGGCTAAAAAATCCTCAACTGTAACACTTATAGCTCTTCTACTACGCTCTCTTTATGGAGGCATTTTTTATGAACTTCCATTGAAACCCTAGTGAAAACTACCTCACAATCAATGATCTATCTACATGCTTAGCCCAAACCACAGTCTTGGTGTGAATTGCCTCACAATCAATAATCTATCCACACACTCAAGAAGCTAGGCTCTGATATCACTTGATGAAGGGTGCTTCCCTTAAAACTATAAACTCATAACAAAAACTAAGAAACAATAGCAAATGCAAGAACAAAATATGGACTTCTCATTTGCACTACAAATGCAAAATTATAGAATTCACAAGTACAATATGCTAACCCTAATGCAGGACCATCCAGAGGTATAAGGGCAATCCTGTGTCACCCAAAAAAATGTACTTAGACTTAGTTTTTGCTTCATGTGTTTTTATTTTTGGATACCCATTTGGGTCAAATAAAGGTTCCAACTCTCATAGTTTCGCTAGCAGTGTTCTAGGTTAGAGTATTTGAGCACCTTGGGATACGTGTAAATGCAAAAAAAATAGGACTATGCAATTAAACCATAATTATGGTGGATTATAAGGTGTAAATTGGAGGGAGGATTAAAATTTTAATTTAGAATATTCCAAAAAAAGAATCAGGTCAAAAGGCTGCACGGTTTGAAAGTTATCACAATTTTTTGATTTCTAGAGACCTCCTAAGAATGCTTCAAAGTCAAGTTCAGGGCATTAAATGACCTTGTACAGGGCCAAAAAATGGGGACAAGAAAAGCTGGTCCATAGGACTATAGAGCGCTTTGAGAGCTTTTTGAAAATGTAAACAATTTGTCAATTGGAGCTACGGCTCAAAAGTTATGCCTCCTAAAAGTTTGGTTACCATTTCTGGATTCTTCTAGTTTTGCGCCGACTTCTAACGTGACTTTTGGAGCTTTCTATTTGGTCAGTGGATGCCAACTAACACTTTCTAGAATGTATTCCTAATCCTTAACCCTTTGGAGTCTATTTAAGGACATTTCTGGCATTGTAAATGGTAGTTTAGAGTGGAGTTTGAGAGAAGGTACCGGAAGAAGAAATTATCTCCAAATTTATGCTATTGTAAGCCCATAGGGCATTTTTTGGAGTCTATTTCTCTGCACTAAGTGTACTAGCATATTTTCATAGTTAATAAAATTTTCCCTTTCCTGTTGTGTCCAATCTATGCTTGGGTTGTGTCTCCATCAAGTGGTATCAGAGTCGATTTTCCTGAGTGTGTAGACAGAGTGCCGATTGTGAGGCAGTTTGCACCGACTGTGTGGTTGTGGATTTGAGTTAAGAAGATGCCTCCATGAAGAGAGCATGGTGGAAGGGCTAGAGCTATTCATCTTGAGGAGGTTAGAGCCCTCCAAAGGCAGGTTCAAGCGTTGCAGGAGGAGATCCATAGAGGAATAAATATTGCTGCAGGTGATGAAAGTGAGGACAACAATGAAGAAGAAGAAATTGGACCAGAAGGGGAAGTTGAAGGGGAAGTTTTGAATTAGGTAGAGGTGAGGCTTTTTAGGGCCATTACTAAGTTTGGGAAAAGACCTACAATTGATGTGGGTGTATTTTCAGAAAATTTGAAACTAGATGAGTTGATCGACTAGATCAATGAACTAGAATAGTACTTTGAGTATGAGGATATCAGGGATCTAGATAGGGTTAAGTTTGCAAAGGCCAAACTAAAAGGCCATTCCAAAATTTTGTGGCAAGAGGTTCAATTGGAAAGAAATAGAAGAGGAAAGGAGAAGATCACAAGGTGGGATTGCATGGTGGATAAACTAAAGAAGCAGTTCATTCCTATTGACTATGAGCTTGATTTGTTTAAGAAGATGCATGGGTTAAAGCAAGTAGGAAAATCAGTCTAGGAATATACGAAGGAGTTTTACCAACTTCTAATTAGAGTAGGGCATGTAGAACCAAATAAGGAGAAGGTTGCTAGTTATATAAGTGGGTTACCACCTAGCATCCAAGAGGAATTAAGTCTAGTAAGAATGACTAGCATTGAAGAGGCATACCAGTTTGCCCTACGAGTTGAAGAAAAGCTAAATAAAAAGTTTGAAGGGAGAAAAAGAGGGCACAATCAAGGAGGAAGGGGTAGTGGTAGGTCATCTGGAGGTCGAAATGAGACCCAAAGGAAAAATGAAGATGTGGATACTAGCAGGAACTAGAGGAACGAGGATTTCAACTACTCCCGTTATCAAAACTTTGGAGATCAGAGAGGAAGAGGTAGAGGAAGTGGACAAGGTTCAGGAAGAGGAGGTTTTCATGGTACCTATTTCCATTGCAATGAACAAGGCCATCATGCCTTTTAATACTTTCAACGACAAGGAAGAAAAGATAGGAGAGCTGAGGGCCAAGCTAGGGTTGCTCATGTGGATGAGGATGCACAGTCATCACATTCAGAGGATGTAGAAAGAGGAGATACTTTAGTAAATGAAAGGGTTCTACTAAGTGGGGAGATTGAACCAAGAAAAAGGAGGAGTCTATTTCGTACCAGGTGCAAATGTGAGAATAAATGTTGTGATGTGATCATTGATGGTAGTAGCACTGAAAACTTGGTGTCAGAAGAGATGGTCTCTAAGCTGAAGCTCAAGAAGGAGAAACACCCCTAGCCCTATTAGATTTCTTGGGTGAAAGATGATCATAAGGTCCTGGTAAGTGAACAATGTTTAGTAAAGTTTAAAATTGGGAGTTACCATGATGAAGTTCTCTGTGATATTATTCCAATGGATGTATGCCATCTATTCTTGGGAAGACTATGGAAATTTGACAGGCATGACGTACATGATGGTCATGCAAACACCTACTCTCTAACAAAGGATGAGGTTCGCCACAAACAAAAGCCCATGAAAAAGGAAGGTGAAAAGGTATGTAGTATTGCTAGGATCTATCTTGTTGATGGAAGAAAGTTTTTAGATGGCATGAAACATCAACGTATGTGCTATGCTTTGATTCCTAGAAAAGATAACGAAGGTAGTAGTGAAATACCACTTGAAGTTTTAGATTTATTGGGTGAATTTGGAGATATTATCTTTGATAATGTTCCAGAAGGATTGCCACTAGTAAGGCAAATCAGTCATCAGATAGATTTAATTCCTAGAGCTAGTTTGCCTAACAAGGTTGCTCACAAGATGACTCCTAATGAAACTGAGGAGCTAAATAGATAAGTTTAGGAGCTATTGAGGAAGGGGTTGATTTAGGAGAGCTTGAGTCCATGTGTAGTATCTGTAGTACTAGCACTAAAGAAGGATGAAGAGTGGAGAATGTGTACAGACTCTCAAGCTATAAACAGGATAACCATCCAGTACCGGTTTCCTCTGCCAAGAATGGATGATCTTATGGATTGCTTGAGTGGAGCTTAGTACTTCACAAAGATAGATCTCAAGAGTGGCTATCACTAGATATGGATTCGAGAAGGAGATGAGTGGAAAATTGCCTTCAATACCAAGGAGGGTCTTTATTAGTGGCTAGTCATGCCCTTTGGATTGACAAACGCCCCAAGCACTGTCATGCAACTTATGAATGAGGTACTTAAGAAGTTCTTGGGAAAATTTGTTATTGTCTATTTGGATGATATTTTAATTTTCAGCAAAACTTTGGAAGAACATTTATTGCATATTCGTAGTGTCCTTGAAAGGTTGAGGGAAGAGAAACTGTTAATTAATCTGAAGAAGTGTATCTTTGCACAAAGGGAATTAGTCTACTTGGGGTTTGTTATATCATCTAAAGGTCTTAAAATGGATCCAAAGAAGGTAAAAGCCATCTTGGAATGGCCTACTCCAAGGTCTGCTATTGAGGTGAGATCATTTTATGGTCTGGTTAGTTTTTAAAGGAAGTTCATTAATAATTTCAGTGGCATATGTGCACCCCTGATTGACACAATAAGAGGGTATAGAAAAGAGTTCAAATGGACTACGACAGCTGTGAGAAGTTTTGAATTGTTGAAGAAGAAGGTGATAGAACAACTTGTGTTGGCACTTCTAGATCTTAGAAAGGTGTTCCAGGCAAATTGTGATGCTAGTGGCAGTGCTATTGGATTTGTATTGAGCCAAGAAGGTAAGCCTATTGCATATTTTAGTGAAAAATTGAATGATACAAAGAAGAAGTATTCTGTTTATGATCAAGAGTTCTATGCAATAGTTCAGGCCTTAAAGAAATGGAGATATTATTTATTTCCAAAGGAATTTGTTTTGTATACTGATCATCAAGCATTACAGTACCTAAATAGCCAAGGTAAATTGAACCAAAGGCATATGAAGTGGGTAGAGTTCTTGCAGAGCTATACATCTGTGTTGAAGCATAGAAGTGGAAAATCTAACAGGGTTGCAGATGCATTAAGCAGGAGGTAGTAGTTGCTTACAGTAATGTAGGTTTAAGTAGTTGGGTTTGATGAACTCAAGAATCTATACCTTGAGGATCCTGATTTTGTTGAGGCATGGAAAGCTTGTAAAGAACCTGTTGCGGTAGATAGAACTAAGTGGTTAGACTATCTAATTTAGGATGGTATGTTATTCAAGGATAGTCAATTGTGCATTCCAAGGAGTTCCATGAGGGAAAATTTGATTAAGGAGAAACACAGTGAAGGGATGGAAGGATATTTTGGTTGAGATAAAACCATTGCCATTCTTAGAGAACATTATTTTTGGCCTTAGATTTCACATGATGTGAAGAAGTTTGTACAGAGTTATCAGATTTGTCAAGTGGCCAAGGGATTTAGTCACAATATTGGACTTTATCAGCCATTTCCTATTCAAAGCCATGGGAGGACATAAGTATGGATTTTGTTCTTGGATTTCCGAGGACACAAAGGGGTAATGACTTAGTATTTGTGGTGGTTGATAGGTTCTCCAAAATGGTACATTTCATTCCATGCCATAAAACTCATGATGCTATCCATATTGCAAACTTGTTTTTCAGAGAGGTGGTAAGACTACATGGCCTCCCAAAGAGTATAGTTTTTGATAGAGACACTAAATTTGTGGGGTATTTCTACATAACATTGTGGAAGAAGTTGAGAACAGACTTGAAATTTAGTTTCACACATTATCCATAGACTGACAGACAGACTGAAGTGGTAAATAGAAGTTTGGGCAATTTGCTGAGATGTTTAGTTGGGGATAAGCCCAAAGGATGGGATTTGATTCTACCGCAAGAAAAATTTGCTTATAATAACTCTATAAATAGGAGTACTGGTAAATCACCATTCCAAATTGTATATGGAAGTAGCCCAAGGACTACACTAGAATTGAGGAAGATGGAGCAAGGGGAGAGGACAAGTGCTGAAGCAGAAGAGTTTGCTGAACATATCAAGCGCCAACATGAGGAGGTCCAAGCACACATTATCAAGATGAATCAATAGTATAAAGCTAGGGCTGATCAAAGGAGAAGATATAAGGAGTTCCAAGTAGGGGATCTAGTCATGGTACACTTAAGAAAGGAGAGATTTTTAGTAGGTACTTACAACAAGTTGAAGATGAAGAAATTTGGCCCCTGGAAAATTCTAAAGAAACATGACTCAGGAAATGCATATGAAGTGGAGTTGCTAGATGGAATTCACATTTCTCCTATTTTCAACATTGTAGACTTAACAGAGTATCATGATGATGGTGCAGATGAGGAGTTGACGTTAAAGCCATGCCCAATTCCTGCTTCTAAGAAGGAGGAGATAGAAAACATTCTAGATAATCGTGTGGGCAGGAGTACCAGAAATAGGCAGTATGAAGAGTATCTGGTTAAGTGGAAAGGCCGACCAATCGAGGACTCAACTTGGATATCAACAGCTGAGGTTTCCCATTTGGGATTTCCTCTACCATCCATAAAGTGATAGGGTCACTTTTCAATCTAGCTTGGGTGTCTGATGTAGGAGCATCCAGAGGTATAAGGGCAATTTTGTGTCACCCAAAAAAATGTACTTAGACTTAGTTTCTATTTCATGTGTTTTCATTTTTGGGTACCCATTTGGGTCAAATAAAGGTTCCAACTCTCACAGTTCCACTATCAGTGTTCTAGGTTAGAGTATTTGAGCACCTTGGGATACGTGTAAATGCTCAAAAAATAGGACTATTTAATTGAACCATAATTATGGTGGATTAGAAGGTGTAAATTGGAGGGAGGATTAAAATTGTAATTTAGAATATTCCAAAAAAAGAATTAGGTCAAAAGGCTGCACGGTTTGAAAGTTATCGCAATTTTTCAATTCTTGGAGACCTCCTAAGAATGCTTCAAAGTTAGGTTTAGGGTATTAAATGACTTTGTACAGGGCCAAAAAATGGGGGACGAGTGAAGCTGGTCCATAGGGCTATAGAGCACTTCGAGAGCTTTTCAAAAATGTAAACGGTTCATCAATTGGAGCTACGGTTCAAAAGTTATGCCTCTCAAAAGTTCGGTTACCATTTTTGGATTCTTCTAGTTTTGCGCCGACTTCTAATGCGACTTCTAGAGCCTTCTATTTGGTTAGTGGATGCCAACTAGCACTTTCTAGAATATATTCCCAATCCTTAACCCTTTGGGGTCTATTTAAGGACATTTCTGGCATTGTAAAAGGCAGTTCAGAGTGGAGTTTGAGAGAAGGTACTGGGAGAAGAAATTATCTCCAGATTTATGCTATTGTAAGCCCATAGGGCATGTTTTGGAGTTTGTTTCTCTGCACTAAGTGTACTAGCATATTTTCATAGTTAATAAAATTTTTCCTTTCCTGTTGTGTCTAATCTGTGCTTGGGTTGTGTCCCCATCAAACCCACATGGACGCCTTCGTTATAGTAATCTGCAAGAATAAGCTGTGAACTACTACCCAGAGCTGTCCTAGACAATGTTCGGGCCTCTCTTAAATAGGTAATTTTAGGTCGAAAGGTTCTAGACAATGAAACTTAATACGTAGGGCTGACAGACCCTAACAATACATATAGAGTCAGCCAAATTAATCTTTGACAATTATTTTAGATATTTTAGTAGCCCAAGTTTGAAAGGCCATAACTCTCGAACCGTTGCTCCGATTGGCTATTATAACCATTTTTCAGAAATGCCAGCTCCTAATCTATAAGCTTGGAATCATGCAAGTGCATTTTTGTTGAGTTTTTGGACCTCATTTGGGCACTCTAAGGCCTATAATGATGAGCTTGAAGATTTTTCTACAAAATTTTCCACTGAAAATCTGCAATAACTTCTCTGATACTTAAGGTTGAGAAATGAGATTTTTATGGTAGGCTTATAACTCTAAAATGAACCTCCTTGTAGAAAATGAGAACATTTTGGGCTCATATGAAAAACTTACTAAAAATAACAAGTTCCATAAATAGTAACCACCCTATCTACTAGTCCTTATTAAAATATAAAATACTAAAAATAAAATATTTTTGGGTGATGCAAGATTGCTCTTACACCCAAGATGCTCCTACATCAGACAAAGTGGTTATATTTTTTCACATAGAAAATAATTTCCCAAAGCATATGGTTCAAAATCCTCAAGGTCAACTAAAAACCTCAAATAACCATCAAAGAAAATGCAACATAATCACACACACGGAATCACAATAATAATAATACAAGTTTAGTTTTACAATAAAATTATTTTATATTCTAGAGTTCAATTTGACTACAAGGATATCCATTCAATGACACAAATGAGTGCTTATGTATATAAGTGTAAATACATTCTTCATGGTTATTAAATAACATTGTGTTTAATGAGGTTATCATTTTCTATGATAATAATAATATTTATAAAATCTTATTTGTGTAAGGATACCATAAGATTAATCAATAAAATAGTCATACTATTTTTGTTATTTATTAGATAATTTAATACTAACATAAAAATTAACTCTTTATTAAATATTAACTACATTAATATTTTATCAATTCTAATTATATCATTTTATCATGTTATTGATTTAGATGATCTTAAACTATAATGACTTAATTAATAACTCAAATTGTTAGATTAAATATTAATACAAAATTTATTTTTAAAATATTACTTTAACTTTTTATCTAAGTCTAATATTAATATTTAATTTTATTTTAATTCATAGCTCAAAACTAAATTATAATTATAATTAAATTATTTATGATTTCACCCATAATATCAAATAATTGTAACTAAATGATTATATAATAAACTCCACTCGATAGCTCTTGTTAAAATATAACTAAATTATAATTAAATATTTATTAACTTATAACTCTGCTTGCATTAATAAATATACAATAATATTACATGTAATGAATAGTCAAACTAGACTTAATTATATAAATAAGAAAACATAAATATTAAAACCCATTTATAAGAAAATAAGTAATATTTATTTAATCATTTTTGAAATTAATTTTTTTCAAAAAATATTTATTTTTTTTTGAAATTTTGAAAATTAATATACTTTTTTTATAAATAAAAATAAGCATCCATTTATTATTTTCACATGCCTATGTAGTTTTAAAACACACAAGAATAATATGCTTAATTTCTAACATGCACATATTTATTTTGACATGTACAAATGTGTGAGCACACACACACACACACACACACACACACACCTACACACACATTCTTTAACATAAATATCTACATTGATTCACATGCATACATATATGATTTTCATGAAAACTAATTCTTTTCTACATATAATATTCTATATATATAAAATTTATAAAAAATATAAATATAATTAGAGATATAATTTTTCGCAATCATAATTTATCTTCTAGATATTGAGTTCAATTCTTAACTTGCATTATAGTGTTCAATTGACATGAGATTTTCAACTTGGTTTAATTTTATAAATTAATTACAAATAAATTTAATCAAACCCCATATTGGATGAATACTCATATTTTAAAATTATTTTTCTTACAAGTTTTCTAAAGAACCTAGCACTTTGAAATATTTTATGCAACATAGTTATCTCTAATACAAGGATTTCTATATCTAAGTCTTCATCAAATGTTTTAGACAAGAACATAACAAACTTTCTTTTCTCAATTTCTCAAAAATAATAAAACCCTAGAACTAATCTTTCTTTAAAATTTCACAAACAAAACCATTCATAAATTTCAACAATAAAATCAAGCACAATTTGGAAGACACATTGAAGATAATCTTCTTAGAAGGAAAGATTTAAAAGATTTTGCAAACCTTACCTTTAGTACACCAACTAAAATTTGAGACAACACAATCTAAACTATGTTATCCAAATACACCTAAGCATTGAAATGATTTTTTAACTTCAATCTCAAATCATCATAAATTTATAAATTTAGACTATCCAAAAACCTGCAATTATAACATTGAAAGATGGTTCTCAAAATTTGTCCTACCTCCAAAAAGACCAAAATAACTCTAATAAATAAAACCTACCCCTCAAGGGTTATTAGCATGCAAACCTAAAAATAAAAACTTAACTTAGAAATAAATAATAAATATTTTGACTTATTAATTCTCTCATCTGAAACATGCACTAATAAAAATAATTTTTCATTTAATAATTCTTCTTTTAGTTAAGCAATTTAACTCCCATTTAGATTTTGAACTCCCAAATCAATTCTCTTAACTAACATATCATTTACATAATTTAATATTAATTATAATTAATATCTTTATAACCATCATTAATACAAATTTTATTGTTAATGTCAACCTATTTTATTTGCATATTTAATTTAACTTTTGATTTAACATTAAATTAAATTTTTATTCTTACAACTAGGCTTTAATTTATATCTTAAAATAATTAATGATGTTTAATTTACTCTCATTAATTAAATACATACTCAGTTAATATTTTAATAAATCAAAAGATATATTAATTTAAATTACATAATTAATTTTATTCAATTTTCTTAGTTAGTTTAATACCACAATTAGAGTAGTTCCCAGGACATACAACAAGCAAAAAAACTCACTAAATAAAAAATATAAAACCATACTCAAGAGAAAGTGTTCACAAATTAAAGTCACCTTGATGAATTCAGATTGGTAATCAATTAGATAATTGTCCTCTTAGGTTGGGATTTGGACTTGAACATTATTCCACTCTCTTACCATTGATAGATTGCAATAGGGCATGTTCATCATGGTAATTAAGGAAATTCGATACCTGACACCTTCGATTTTGCATAAGAGATGAACATGAACATTATTCCACTCTCTTACCATTGAGATATTGCAATAGGGCATGTTCATCATGGTAATTAAGGAAATTTTATGCATGACACCTTCAATTTTGCATCAGAGATGAACACACACACACACCCCCACCCCCACCCCCACCCACCCACACACACGCAGACACAGACACAGACACAGAGATAATTGACAATGAAA
Source organism: Cupressus sempervirens (assembly GCA_028749045.1). Classification (NCBI taxonomy): domain Eukaryota; kingdom Viridiplantae; phylum Streptophyta; class Pinopsida; order Cupressales; family Cupressaceae; genus Cupressus; species Cupressus sempervirens. The sequence goes on from CM053792.1 coordinate 580,385,349, forward strand.
GGGAGTGGTACATTATGATACGCACAAACAATGGAAGAGAGTGACACATTATATACCTCTATCTATCTATCTATCTATATATATAAAACAAATAATTGAAGTGTGTGGTACATTTGTAGATCCTTCACAAAGGTGACTATGACTCCCTCCCTCAACAACATTAGACACATCAAATAAACATGCAAAAAACACAAACTAACCATACACATGCATGCATGAGGTAAATAATACTAGTAATACGTGTATATGAATATCTTATCCTATAGAAAATTATTGAGAGAATAACCATAATAAACAATTAAAATAACATAATATATCATTATCAAAACACTATCGACTAACATGATAAATTTAAATACTCTATATATCAAAGTACTATATTTCCATACATAACTAAAGAAATAACATGCTCATGAAAAGGATCTGGTTGAGTTTGACAACATAATCTACAATGATAGCAAAAATGATAGGGTATTTTAGCATCACTATGTTGTTGAGAGACATTCAAGAGAATTTTATTATTTTAATTAGAGGGATTTTGTATTTATTTGATTGTTGATAAATAATAGTATTATTACAATTTTATATTTGTATTCCATGTCTAATTCATTTGATTTTTTCAATAACAAGTGACTTTTTCCTTTATTTAAAGAACTTTATTTTGATAAAATTTAGTCTTTTTTTTCTCAAAAACTACAAAGGGACTCAAATCTAGTTGTAAGGGAAAGATTTTTGAGGAAGAAATTTTGTGGAAGAAATTTAGTGGATAGTTCTAGATTGAATTCCATGGTCAAATTTTACTTGGCCTCTACATTTTATTGTCTTTGGTGGCCTGTGCTTCATTCCCCAAGTGTCTTGAGGGTTTCTTATGTGATTAGAAGGTATGTTGTGTTTTCTCTATAAATTCATGTTTACATCCATTTTTTTGTTTGAGAATATTCTTTATAATTGAAACTACGAAGCTTGTGGATATACTAATTCATTTGTGGAAAGATATTTAGAATTTTATATATTTACTATTGTATATAAGGGTTTGGGATTTTTTTGAGGGATGGAGTTTTCTTTCTTAGGTTTCTTGATGAAATTAATGCATTTCTAACATATGTATACCATAAGGTCAAATTGGCTTTGGTATTTTTGTGATATTTGAAAGTTCAACTTTTGATGAATTTTGGCCTTGTCATGCCTATTCAAGGGGAAAATGACACCAATGATAACAATGTAAATAGATGTAACAAGTTCAATCCTTCCTCCCTAATCCATTCAATACAATAGAAAGAGGGGATTCCAATCATAACTCTTAATAAGTCCTAAGTTTGATTAGGTTAGAAGAACTAAAATATGATAAAGGGATGCCAATACAAAACCTAAATACTTACCAAGGAAGTACACTAGAAAGACCTCTATCATGAAATGTTATGTGATTAATTAAGAGAAAATAAGATCTAAATGATGTATGCAAGATAAAAAAGTATCTTAAATGTACACAAAGAACCCAATATAGATCTAGATATAAGTAAACATTGAAGGGAAAAATAAAGGGATGAAGGACTCACCTTGAAATGTGCTTGTAAGAGTGTCTTTTCACTCTGAAAAATAATAAATGTGAAATTGTTTTAGAATATCTAATTTCAAATTCTTGAATGAAATGGAAAACCCCAAAAAAACCAGAAACTAATTTTCTGGTTGAGGATCAGAAAACATTTACCTAGTTCTAACTAGTCCATAATAGTTTTTGTGAGGTCATTATGTTCTTGAGGCACTATAGAAAGGTCAACCTAACTTCTCCAAAAAGGTCCTGAGGAGTTGTGCCTAGATCTAAAATTTCCAATTTGATATCCTACAATTCTATAATATATTTGGTGTTTATGGATGACTATGAAGTGGTTTGCCTTAGTCAACCCCTTTCTTTGGTGATTTTCACCTCTATGATGAGTCATTAGGAAAGATGTTGTGTATGCTTGTAGTTTGTGTATATCTTAGATTATAGAGCTAGAATTTGAAATTGATTAAATGCCAAGAATCCACTCTATGAGTGGAACCTTAGCATGTAATGTGCATGCATGTAAAGTATATGAAGGTGCAAAGAATTTGATCTAAATATAGTGTACAAATCATGCCAAGACCCCAAGGCTAAAGTACTCTAACCATTTTCAACATCCCATTGCATCTCCATGATGAGTAGATCCTTGGGGAGCCTACTAAGATGCTTAATAAAATAATATGGTTTGAATGCATATGCAATTTAAATTCCTCCTAACCTTGGTATATCCCCTATTTTCAATATTTTTGATTTGACACCCTACAAGGGATGTGTGAGTACAGGTTCTAATATGCATGAGGAGAGCCTAGAAGAATCTGCAACATAGATTCCTTGTAGTGCCTCTCCCATTTGATTTATGTAAGTCATCTTGATGGATGCAACCTTGATGATTTAGTTTTTGGGTGATCTTGTTGAGACCCATGAGTGGTCCACACCCTTGGTGTGGTTACATTTATGTTATAGTTTTGGTAGATTGTTTTTACTTATGCCCGATTGATGAGATTATGGTTTGGGATTACCAATGGACATTGTTGGATTTATTGTAATGTGCTTATGCTATAGATATTTACATTTCTCTTGCTATAAACTTTTATAATGGTGAAAATCAATGATTTAAATAGATTATTTTAATAAAATTAATTAAATGATTATTTACCTGATTTCATGCACTTTTTCTTCAACTATATTATTATAGTGCATCTACACCTGATCAAGTTATTTATTATGTAGGACTTATATCTCTGGCAATGTCACACGGAGTTAGTGATTTGGATGTTCATACCTACCCAATGTTGCCCTTGTATGGGTGGTGTATCTGTGTTAATTAAAATAATAAACCCTCTAGTTAATTGGAAAAATTTGGATTCTTTATGCATTTTTGATTAGGCCAATGAGAAGGTCTGTGCATGTAGGAATCCTCAATGGTCACATAAATTATTAAAATATTATATTTTAATAGTTTAGTGGGAATTTTATATTTGATTTAATTTATCAACTAATTTGTCATAGTTAAATTCCCAAAAATTGGGATTGCAAGATTTACTTTGGTTAAGGGAGCTAGTTAGATTATTTAATTTAAATAATCTAATTTATATGTCACTCGTAAAAGTGTATATATTGGCTAAAAGTGAGTTTATTCTCACTTCTCACATTTTAGTTCATGATTTTGGAGCAAGTCCTCCAAAACCCCTTTGTGATCTTTTCTTGTTTTATTCATTGTGGGAGATTGGCTCAACAAATTGACATGAAATTGGTCTCATTGGATATGTAGCAGGAAGATCTTTATTTTTCAAAAAATTCATTTGATTTGGTAGCCCATTTATTTTGCTATAAATTTTTCCATTTTTCCCACTTGGCTATGAGGCAGGTCTCTCTCATTTTATTGTTTTGGCTCTATTTTAGTTTCTAGTTTAAATTATAGTAAATTGATAGGTGGTTGAGAACTAGTGTTCCCCTCCATTTTGGTATGCTAGTTCCACCTGATTGGGCATGTATGAACACTGTTATGCTGGTCATTTTTTCATATGAGCTTGGAACTTGATTTTTATTTGATTTTTTTGAGTTTCACAACCATTTGGATAATTGATTTTAATTTTGTTGATTTTTAACAATGTTGATTTTTGAGAAATTTTTACCTTGCCTTATTTTATGCATGATCTAAATTATGATTTTAGATTACAACACTTGGTGTGATACCTATGGTATTGTTAGTTTAAATGTGAATAAAATAAATTCTGGACAACAAACTATGCAAGACAAAAAGTGGCTCATTTTGTTTAGGATTCAAGTCTATATAAAGTATGATGAGTTTGAAGGGCCACAAATATCCATTCAAAAAGAAATGAATAGTCCACATAATTTTTATTACAAAATAAAATATAAAAAATACAAAAACTATTAAAAAACTATTTTAAAATTTATGTCTACTTGTAGAAGTGATACCTTTTAGTACATAGCTTGGAAATGTACACTACTTACACCATTGGAAAAATAATCAAATTATCTATCTCCAACATATTGTAATCTTTCAGGGCCTAGAAATGTGCCAAAGACCTCCAAAAATGCTAATTACTAGAACATAGAAAATACCAAAAATTTAGATTTTGATATTTTCCTATTTTTGCTTTTGCCAACCTCCTTTGGATTATCATGGACCATGTCCTGATCAACATGCCACCTTGTTTTCTTGGGTATTTCTTGACACCAATTTTGGTCATTGATTTGGAATGTGTGTTATGTTTCCAATCTAACTATAGTCTTAGTTTACCATCATTGTGATTCATGTAGAATCCACACTCTTTAGTTTAGGCTGATTGAGTGAATTCATGGTGTTTGGTGTTTTGTTTCCTTATTGGAATTCATGTGAAATCTATGCTCCTAGATATAGGTTGGTTGAGTGAGATTTTTGTACTCATATCATTTGTTTCATTTCTTATATCCAAAGCTTGAATTGGTATTATGTGACTACATTCATAAAGATGGTTGTTCCCACACATGATCATGTGTGTATGCATATGACTGGATCTTATGAGACACAAACTCCCAAATTTAGGCTAGTTGAGGGATTGATCATTTGGGGGTTGGATTGGGAACTTGCCTATGGAAACTTATCATGTGATGATCATGGGTATGTAGGGTAGGCAATGGAGTGGCTTCTCTTATGTACCCTAGCCCAAAAGTGACCAACAAGGTAACTTGAAGAGGTAAATAATGGGTAAATAAACTTAATGAAAGATAATATTACGGAAAATTTGGTCTCTCAAGGGAGTTGATCAAAGGTGTGTTTCTAGCCTCTTGAGGGAGTTGACTAAAGGCATAATATTTGGCCATCTGAGGGAGTTGATCGAAGATACATTCCAAGTTTGGTTTCCTAAGGGAGTTGATCATAGGCTCAAAGTACTTTGACTACCCGATGTAAAGTAATGACACTCTACTTGAGTCCCTGCATAGTTATCCGTAGTGGGTCTAGCCAATGACTTGATGTACCACATTATCTTCTTGAGCATATGGATTTTGGTATCAAGTTCTTCTTGGCATGTCTATTAGCCTTAGGTATTTTACTTATGTGATTTTGGTCAAGTCATTATCTCCATTAGCATGATAGGTGTGGGCTCATTGGTATCACAAGGTTGGGAGGCATATCTACCTATACCACTATTGAGGATTGGTGCAAAGAGATAGTTTACTTCCAATTTGAGCCTGGTGTTGGATGTTCACTTTGTACTTTAGTATATTTGGAGTATGTTCCCTTGTGATTTATTCTTTACTTTGGATGCATTTGATATCATGTTTAGATGATGTTTCATATTTACTTGATGCATTTTTTAATTAGGATGATGCATCTTATTTCTTAGCTAATGTTGCTTACCATTACTTTGGATTAGTGATGCTATTGGTAGATTAACATATCAGATATACTAGTTCTTACGATGTTAATTGATGTTTATTGGTAAGAAAGATATCATGAGGCTATTGGAAGGATTATTGGGAAACAAGATAATAAGAGGGGGTGGGAGGGTGAATCAAGATCTTAAAGTTTAACTTCGAAACTAAATTACTAAATTCACACCTAATTCATCTCATATATTATATCTAACATTAAAAATGTAATTCTGAAACATAAATGAAATACATCACATCCATGAAAGACCCAACACATAACACAAATGATTTGGTAATACACCAATGTGAGGGTAAAACTAGGGTGGGGATGAAACCCACAAATTTTCATTGTTATAGCAATAAAGTTAACCTGTTAGGGTTACAATGTTTGATCATAATCTATGGTCTACCCTGTGAGGGGTCTACCCTATTAAAAGCTTCAAGATTGTTAAGTCCTACCCTATTAAAGGATTTTACACTTACAATTAATTAAGGACTTAGTTAGGAGGTTTACATAGACATGTTGGGATCACTCAATTAAGATATTTTCTCTGATTGAAAATTGATTCAATACCCAACCCTTAGTTTTCTCAATAAGCTAATTTTGGGTCTCCTCTGTACAATCTTTAATATGATCTCTCAATCTGATATCGCCTTTTAGTCCTTCACTACTTCAATTTCCCTTATTTGAACTGATTCTAGACTTAGCCATCCTTTCTCTATTCTATCCTTTGTTCACTTCTTCTCATCACACACACATGCTTACATACCCATCCACATATCAATTCTAGGGTTAAAATCCTCCTTAAATAGATGTTCTATGAAAGTTCTAGATCTTAATTGATTGTTTAAAATTCATCATCTTTTTTCATTTATTACTAATTTTATGATTGGTTGAATTGTATTCCTTGGGATCATTACCTTTTGTGATGACACATAATATATCTCTAAAAATATTAAATCTCATATGGAAGTAAGCCAAAATGGTTTACATATTTTTTTGTCCAATTACAAACTCGTATGCCAAAACTGAACTGCTTGACATCTGAATGTGTTGACACTCATTCATCATTCACATTCATACTAGCAGTCAACTTCTATATGCATGTGCTTCTCTATTTTCTCAAAAAATACTATATTCTCAAGTTACTCTATCTCTACTAAAATAACTCAGCTCGTGTCTATACTCGGTCTCAACTGGGGTTCTCAGAAATCACTAACTTGTTCGACATGTTATGATAAATAAGTCCTTTTTAATGCTTGACCTTTACTAGATGACTCAGTCCCAGTGATGACTATTCATCCTTGCCTAGTAAATGACTAAATATTTGGACATTAATAGACAACATAAGCTTAGAGATCAACAATCTCCCCTTTTGACATTAGTGGCAAAAACACTTTTTCATGCATAGTCATTACTCATTATATTAAAAAATTAATACCCTCCTAAGATTATAATATGAATCTATAAAATTTGGACATTCTAATGTCTTTAATTTTGTTTGCTGTAATTTCCTCCTTATTCATTTTCCTTTTTTTATTTCCCCCATGTTTTCCTTCTTTCCCCCTTGATTTCCTTTCTTATATCCTCCTTTTTCTTTCATATAGCCACTTTTTTTATCGCTGATGGCTTGGGGCTACTCAAGTTAGGTGGTTCTTATCAAAAAATTGCATATGGCTTACCAAAATGTTGGCATAGCCTTTATTACATTGTTCTTTTATCTTCCCCAACAATTGAAATTGTATTTATAGCTTGGAATCTAGATAAAAAAACCTTTTATGTGTGCAAAATGAGTATCTTTCTTTAAAATATTGTATGTAATATATACTTCTTTTTGAGTGATTTCTAAGTGGGGTAACAACTAGAATTTAATTAAGATCAATTTGTTTCTAATCTCACTATCCCTAGCCATGAGCTCAGCTAATCTTTGCAAACTAGTTGTCAACTTATTATATGAGAGGGAGCTTGAACTTGCATTCTTGCCCAAGAAATTTCACTTTCCCTCATATCTGAATTCAATAAATCAATGGAACATTGATTTTCCAATGTAAAATATTCAACATCACTCATCTTCATATATAATGAATGAATGATCTTCAAAATTGTTTCTAACTCGGTGATTAATTTGTAAATCTCTACTTGTATATGTACAATTTCTTAAGAGACTTTCACCAATTCTTTATTTTCAAATCTTCTTTTAGACGACTACATGAGTTTATCATTAGTTTCTATATCATGTGCCTAGATTTTATCAACTATATATACTAATTGATCCAAAATTGGATGCTAACCATCTAAGTTAGTTATGCCAAATGCATCCACAAAGATTTCTCTAACAATGTGTAGTACATATTTCTTATTACACTGTCTCCTTAGTTGTTCTTTTTTCCTTACAACTCAAAAAGGTTTGCAGTTCCTGCATTTGTTCAAGTGTCAAATTATTTAAGTCATACATGGGTAAAATTATTACCTCATATAAACTAACTGACTCATCATCCAATTCATCTATTTGAGTCAAACTTTGGATTTGGGAGATATATCACTGGGTAATGGTAGTTACAATTGTTATTCTACATATCTTATTCAATGAGCACATTAATGTTCTATGGAGGTGTGTCAAATATATCTTTGACACTAAAAACCTCCTATTATTTACATTGATGCACTGGTTTCTTGATCTCTTCAATTAATTTAGTAACCTTTTCCTTATATGCATCCTCAAATTCAATTGTGTAGTGCCTCTTGTGTTTGTAGTCTGTTCCTTGTTTATTTTGATTTGAGAGATACTTGTTACTCATGTTATGTTTATATTTGAGATGACCTAAGGGACAGATATTATACTTTAATTTCCTATATCATAGCTATTCGATTACTATGTTGTTCAGTTGATCATATTTGCATGATGATGCCATTTTGAGATGATAGTACATTTTATGATGATATTCGATTATCTAGCATTTGGACATATCTCTAATTATGTTATATGTTGGATTTAATGTTATGGTTATTTACTTCATTCTTTCCATGTGATGCTTTATGAAGACATGAGTGATGTAAATGGATTATTTTAATATAATTAAATCAATGGTTAAATTAGGTTATTTGATGCATTTATTTCTTTGGCTATGTTATTACATGAAATTGTACTTGATCATGTGTTTTAGTGTGTAGGATTTATATCCTTAGTAGTGGCACATGGAGTTAGTGATTCAGTTGTTCATATTTTACCAATGTCGTCCATGCATGGTTGACGTATCTTACTTTAAATTATTTAAATCAAACCTTCTGGTGATTTAATAAATCCAAACTCATTTGCATTATGTGATTAGACTTGTGAGTGTGTCTATGCATTTAGAGTTTCACATTATCACAAAGGTTGTTAAGGAATTTCTGTGATTTTTGGTTTTCAGGTTTTATTTTAATTGATTTTTGATTTTTGACAGGTTTTTCATAGATGAATTCCAATTACTTGGAATAGCCTATTTTCATTCGAGTTGATTTGAGGTTTATTTGGTTACCTCATTATTTACCCTAATCAATTATTCACTAGAAAAGTGAATAAGTATCCAAAGAGGAAATTAATTCCTCACTTATCACTTTTGGAAATTATAAATTTGAGAGCTTCTTCTTAAATCCTCTTCTAGAGGATTGCGTTTCTATTCTTTGTGAGAGCTACGCGCATGGGATCTTCGTGAGATTGGTCTTATTAGATCTAGCTTAGGGAGACCTTACTTTGTTGCAACTTTTAGTAGCTTCCACAAGATATTTATTTTATTTGACTAATTCTTGTTTTAGCCCTTTTGGTCGTTAGATAGGGCTCTCCCATTTTTATTTTTGTAGCTTCGATCTCTGCTTTTTTTTGGTAGCTATGTGTTAGGTGGCTGAGAACTAGTGTTCCCCTTAGCTTCTAATTGCTAGTTTTGCTTGGTTGGTTGGGTATGAACATTTTCCTAATTTTTAGGATGAGTGTTTGGGGTTTCACACCATTATGCTAGCCATTTTTGCATATAGTGTCTGATCCTAAATTTTATTGGATTTTCATGGCTTTTGTGCCCTAAGAACAAATGGGTTTTAATTTCAAAGTTTTTGAGTTTTGAGGTTTTTACCTCGATTTATGTACTACCAAATTTTCTCAAGCTTTCTTGGCATGTTGTTGGTTTTGGACTTGGATTATCTGTAGGATGTTAGTTAGACCACTATTGCACTTTTATGTTGCATTAAGATGCATGCCACATCTATACTCCCAAATTTGTGTTTAGTTGAGTGATTTTTTATGTAATGTTTGGTATGGTTGCATCATTGAGATTAGTGTAGAATCCATACTCCTGAATTGATGCCGATTGAGTGAGTTCATGATGTTGGTTTTATTGTTCATTGGGATTCATGTAGAATCTCTACTCTTGAGGTAGTATTTGGTTGAGTGTTATTTTGCTTGTGTTCTCATCCAACCCTTGTTTTATGATCTTTGTGATGGAGGTGCGTTACACAAGAGCATGTGCACATGCATTTGTTGGGTGACTTGAGAGGCTCAAACTCCCAATTGTATTTTGGTGGAGTTATGTTCATTGGGGTTGGATTGGGAATTCACATTGCCTTTAGGTGCTCATCATGTGATGAGCATGGGTATGTAGGGTAAATGTGTGGAGTGGCTTCTCTCGTGTACCCCAACCTAGAAATGATCTACAAGGTAACGTAAAGAGGTTCTAACAACTGATAACTAAATGAATAAATGGGTACTTAAACTTAATGAAAAGATAATATTTTGAACACTTGGCCTCCCAAGGGAGTTGATCAAAGGTGTGTGTGTCTGGCCTCCTAAGGGAGTTGATCGAAGGCACAATATCTGGCCTCCTGTAGGAGTTGATCAAAGATACTTTTTGAGTTTGGCCTCCTGAGGGAGTTGATTGAAGGCTTGAAGTACTTGCACTATCTGATGGAAAGTAATGACACTCCACTAGAGTCCCTACATAGTTATCCTTAGAGGGTTTGACTTGTGACCTATTATACTTGCATTATCTCATGATCTTGTTTTCAGTAATTATTGCTGTCTGGCATGAGTGTTAGCCATGGACATCTATTTTGTGTGTGTTTTTGGTTGGATCATTATCTCCATCAGCATGACAGAGTGGACCTACTAGTTTCACATGGTTGGGAGGTGTAGCTACCTATTACACTATTGGGGATTAGTATACAAGATAGTCTATTATTCTAGTGTAACCAGTGCTTGATGTTTCACTTGGTATTTTTGTTTATCTGAAGTGTGTTTCCTTGTGATTTATGCTTTCATTGGAATGCTTGGATATCATGTTTAGATGATGTTAGTTTATTTGATGCATTCCTATATTATGATGTTTAGCATATATTTAGATGATGTGATTTACCTAAATGGAATATCTACTACTTATATTGTTGTAGCATTATTAGATGGTCTTGTTCTTATGATGTTATTACACTTTAGTATAGACAAACCCATAAGAAAACTTCAACTATCTAGTTGGTAGTTTGGGATGTTATGTGTGGGGGATGGCTAGGACCCTCAAGGCTCATGATGCTATTATGGTTGGGAGGAATTGCACAAGTGTTTATTGATTTTGTACATTGCAATGTTGCTTTTAGTACATTTTCTTTACAACTTTGGTTTAGATGGTTAGATGTGGATCTGGTACTCCTCAGTGTGGAGGAATTTTTTCCCCTATCTTCTCATCTTGCATTGACCTTTCTTGCTATTGCAAATCCTCATGTGAGATTGCACTCTCTCTCTTGTGTGAGATTGCACTCTCTCTTATGGGAGACTTGGCATTTCCTCGTGCACAAGCTAGCATTTCTTTGAAAGGTTCTTGGTACTTTCTTGCGTGAACCTCATCACCATTATAGTTTATTTTGGCTGTTGGAATAGGAATTTCCTCATGCAATAAGGTATTTCCTTACGTGACTTGGTGTACTCCCTTGTACGAAGGGATACTTGTGTAAAACTATCTATTGTAATTTTCTTGCATGTAAAATAAGGGGCATCTCCACTATTTTTTGGGAAAAGAAATTTGGTGATTTGAGTACCCTTTTGTGTTGCTTGTATTTCCATGCTTTAATAGATAAAATATTTCATGTTTTGTTGTCATCTTTGGATTTCATTTTTAGTTTGATCGTGTCAGTATGGTAGTAGAATTTGGTGATCCATTGGTGTTTAGATGTTTGACTAAGTCATTCATTGAGATCTTTGTGATCCTTGTATGTTGATTGTCATGTGCATCCATAATTAAAAAAAATAAAAAACTTGGCTTTTATTTATCCTTGTTCCAAGGATCTCCTGGTAGAGCATTACAAATTGCATCTCTTCCTTCTTTGGCTTCTACTATTCGATTAATCACTCCAAATACCTCTTTCCACACCTTGATACTATCCTACTCAACATCATGAGCTTTATTATTCAAAATTTTGCATGCCCTATGTCTTGGCATAAACTTCTTCATTGAATATTTAAGGACTATAGACATATGTGTCTTCCCCAAATATGGTATAGCTTTTGCCAATGTAGTTTCTCTTATTTTATTCTCTATGGATAGTGCCCAATTCCATTGGGAATCTATCTATTTATACAAACCTATTGGGAATCCATCTCCCAATTCCAAGTGTGTACACATAAATTTAATCATCATACCTATCATTTCTTCTTCAAGCTTAACTTGATCATCATTATTCAAAGAATCATAGTTAATATCTTTTAAATTTGCAAAGTTTCATGATTCTCTAGCCTTTTCACATACTTGATCTATAGTCATTGGAGGAAGTCTCTTTAAATTTTTTAATTTACTAGGTTTATCTAACTTGGTCTCTTCATCATCTTCTTCCTCCTACTCAACAATCAATTTTCTCCTCAACCTCTCTTGAATAATCTTCTATGGTGAGCTTGTTGGTCTCTTCTTTAATGGACTACCTTTTACTTTCACAGCTTGGGGCTAAGCTGTCTTTGATCTTGTTATGATTTTTACTTTGCTCTTCTGAGGTTTGATAACCTTCTTCACCTTACTACTAAGATCAACTTTAACTTTATGATCAACAATTATTACCTTCTCTACTTTTTTTACCTTGGGCTTGGTAGTAGCCAATTATTTTCCTTTTCCTTCCTTGACTTCAGTAGGTTATTCTAATTCTTCCCCTTCTTAATTCTTCTTTTCCTCACCACTCTTTCTCTTTCTTTTTTTCTCAACCTTAGAAGTGTTGGATTCTACATTTAACTCCACCATTATTGTTTCATATGTGACAAATTTCTTGACATTCACATCAACATCTTCTATGAAAAGTTTAGTCATTATTACTGTGACCTCATCAAGATTTACTTCATAAGGAAAACGCCTTAATAAAGTAGTTTTTGGTATTACTTCTTGCACATGTACAAAATCTATGTCTACTACAAAATATACTTGATCATAATAGTTATCAACATCCGACTTAGGTATTCTCATTCTATTTTTAATTTTTTTTGAACTCCTAAAAATAATTATCCATTATAGCTTCAAAATTTTATCCTAAGCTATTGATCAAATCATTTAACTGCTATATAGAAGGTCAATTCCTATCCCATGCTACTATTCCAATCATAGAGAATGAATTTTGTACATAGAAAAATATGCATACCAGAAAAGATCCAAACTTACATGATGTATTCTTTTCTTTTCTGATTACCTCTAGGTTCTTTGATAATTATTGTAGTTGCATCTTAGAATGGTCATAAGTATAATCCTTCTTGACAATTTTATATCCCAAATCCATTGCAATGCGAGGCACACTATTTAGATAACTGGATTGGTAAAACTTATGTGCAACCATACAAATGGAAAATCCAATTACAGGATCTTCAATCTGATTAATTGACATTTCTCTACCATTCCACTTTTCTTTGGTGAGTTTTTCAATTTAATTCTTTGCTACACTTCTTATACTGTTGGGTCGATACAAGTTAGGGTATCCAATTATTCAGTGTATTATATCCTTGTTGATCTTGATAGGTCCACCTTCTAACCATATCTTCATGTCATGGATGCAACTAAGAATGATCTTAATCCATTCTACCTTGAAAACCTTAGGGAACTATTTTATTCTCATTTTTCAAGGCTCCATTTCTACATAGATTCTCATAAGCTTCTCTAATTTTAGAGTCTCCAATCCCTCCTACCTTTCATAGGTAACATGATCTTACATCTTGAATAGCTAAAAATTTGGGTGGAATTGATGAAAAAGCACTAACATCATCTTCGATATTCTCAGTAACTATACTTCCCCTGAAGTTTGGTGGAGGACTCTGATCATTCCTCATAATTTGTGTGTTATTATCCTTCAAAAATTTTCTTGTTGATGCCATAATAACCAATTTTTGGAAAAATAAATTCTTCTACGATATATTTTGAAAATAATTTACTCAGTACCAAAAGTAACACTTACTGATATAAACAAAATTTTCAATACTCCATTTTGATTTTCTTGCCTTGTTGCTGAAATCACCTTAATCTCCTTTCAATCACTTGAGAGCTTTAAAATATCTTGGTGAAAGAAATGTATGCACAAATTTAATATATACCTTCAAATTTCCATTCTAGGTCTATAATAAATATTCTTGTACTTGGTTGGTGTATGACAACTAGCTTGGTCTTCATACTTACTCAGTCAAGGTTACCTTACTCAACCAACACTAATTCACTTGATCTATAATACAATGCTTAGTCAATATAGATTGTGCCATTGATACTCGATACTCTATGTAGTAAATGATTTTCTTTTTCTTTCCCTTTTATGGATCTATTCTTAATACATCTTTACTTATGGAGATATGAACTTTCATACATCTATATTAGGAACTAATATAAAATATATCATTGAATCTATAGTTCCTACATACCTTCTTCATTTAGTTAGATGTGGTGTGATCGCTTAATCCATTGGATTGGGTGATCTCATCTTTTCTTGTCTTTCCCTCAATTTTTTTGTTTCCATTATTTGGTGCTAGTGCTCTGGTTCTATAGTTTCTACTAATATATCCAACTTTGAGACAACTGAAACATACTATTTCTCCATTCAACTACTTGTAATTTCCTCTAAAATATTTATTGATGCAATTCTTTGGGATGTGACCATAATCTCCACATTAGTGACAATTGTACCATGTATTGTAATCCCACTTATAGGAATTTCCTTTCCTTGGTATATGAGTTTGTTTCTCAGGTGTCTAGTTGGATTTTGTCTTAAATCTTCACTCATGAGCTCTATATTCATATTTTTGATAGTTATAGAAGTGTTCTTTGAATGTAGTGAATGAATCAATTTTCTTTGATCTACATTCATGTGCTTGATGTCCTACCTTCTTTCATTTAGAAAAATCACTAGTAGACTTAGGTTTAGAAGTTTTCATACCATTCTTGCTTTTGCAAATGTTTGCTATGTGTCCAAGCTGATCACATCGATGACATGTAGGTTTGACTTTAGACTTCACATTCCTTTGTTCTCCACTCTTTGATGATTCTAATTCTTAGTAGATGAAAAGTGCTTGTTGTATCCTAGTCTAGATGTGTCTTTTGTTCTAGGTGACCTCATTAGTTCTTCAAAGTGTTTGACAAGTTCATTTAGTTTGATCAATCTTTCTACAAGTTCCTATTCATGCCTTAAATTAATTCTTAGTTTCTCACTTTGTGATCTCCAAGTCATTTCTATTTGTTTCCTGATTAGAAACTAACAATTGATTTATCATATCTAGTTGATTTTTTGTAAGCTTCTATACTTCAAATGATCTCTCTTCAAGTTTGATTACCATTTTTCATTTTTATTCTTTAGTAATGACTTTTCCTTCTTCATATTTCTTCTTTTTCTCTATTACTTCACATAGTAATACTAGCTAGGATTCTTGTTCTATCTTGAAATCTTTTACTTTTTTTTCTTAGCGAACCATTCTTTTCTAGTACATCTGTTACTGCTTCACTATTGACACTTGTCTTTCTATTTTTAGGTAGTCCTCCTATGTCTACTTGTATTGAGTATCATTTCCTTGAATTTCTATCTCTTTCCTTTTTGTCAGTGATTTCCTTAACTCTTCTTTGACACCTTCAAGTTGTTGCAATTCGATCTGGACTTTAATCATCTAGTTATTAATGATTTTTCTCAACATTTATTCCTCCATCTCCATGATTTGATCCTCTTAAGTTGTTAGGATTTTTCATGAGAACTAAGCTCTGATACCAATTTTTGGAAGGATTATTGGGAAACAAGATACTGAGAGGGGGGACGAGGGGTGAACTAGGATCTTAAACTTTAACTTCAAAAATAAATTACTAAATTCACACCTAATTCATCTCATATATTATATCTAATATTAAAACTATAATGCTAAAACATAAATGAAATACATCACAACCATGAAAGATTCAACACATAACCTAAATGATTTGGTAACCCAAAAACACTTCAACATGAAGGTAAAACTTGGGTGGGATGAAACCCAAAAATATTCATTGTTGCAACAATAAATTTAACCTGTTAAGGTTATAATGTTTGATCATAATCTATGATCTACCTCGTGAGGGGTCTGCCTTGTTAAAAGCTTCAAGATTGTTAAGTCCTACCATGTTAAAGGACTTTACACTTACAATTAAGTAAGGAATCTATTAGGAGGTTTACATAGACTTGTTAGGATCACTTAGTTAAGATATTTTCCCTAATTCAAAATTGATTTAGTACCTTGTTAGAAATGACACAGTTGTTGTTGCACCAAAAGGTTGACCTGTTAATGCTCGATACAACCAATAGTCTTATAGAAGCACAAGAGGTAGTTATGCCATATAGTGAATCCTATGGGGGATGCTCGACCACTACCACACATCCCCCTCCCAACATCACACACTATGGCCTGTGGGATTCAAACCTATGACCAAGCTTTGATACCACTTGTTAGAAGGGATAGGGTTGTCATTGCACCAAAAGATTGACTTGTCAATGCCTGATACAACCAATAGTCTTATAGAACTAGTACAAGAAGTGGTTAAGCCATGTTCCAAATCCTATGAGGGATGCTAACCCATTGCCAATATACCTAACCCTTTTTTTATTTGTAAGCTAATTTTGGATCTCCTCTATATAATCTATAATTTGATCTCTCAATTTTATATCTCCCATTAGTCCTTCACTACTTTGATTTCCCTTATCTAAATTGATTCCATACTTAGCCTTGCTTTCTTTATATAGTCCTTTGTTTTCTTCTTCTCATCACAAACATACACATATACCCATCCACATATCAATTCTAGGGTTAGAATCCTTCTTAAATAGATGTTTTGTGAATGTTCTAGATCTTAATTGGTAGTTTAGAATTCATCAGCTTTTTCTATTTATTACTAATTTTTTGATCGGTTGGATTGTATTCCTTAGGGTCATTACCTTCAATGATGGTTGAAAATTTGTATCTACAAATATTAAATCTCATATGGAAGTTGGCCAAAATGGTTTGCATATTTGTTTGTACAATTAAAAACTCATATGACAAAACTAAACTCCCCAGCATCTGAATGTAGTGACATTCGATCATCATTCAAATTCATACTGACACTCAACTTCTATATGCCTGTGCTTCTCTATTTTATCAAAAAATACTGTCTTCCCAATTTACTTAGTCTCTACTAAAATAATTGGCTCATGTATATGCTCGGTCTCAACTAGGGTTCTCGAAAATCACTAACTTGTTCGGTATGTTACACAAAATAAAAAAGTCCTTTGTTATGCTTGGCCTTTACTAGATGAATCAGTCACAGTGATCCATTCATCCTTGCCTAATAAATGACTAAGTGTTTGGAAATTTTTAGAAAAAATAGGAATAGAGATCAACAGAGGAAACTCCAATGATCTTGTTGGAAAATTGAGATTCATGCTTAGGGGTATGGTTAGGAACCTTGAGATCTCATGATGTCATTGTGGTAGGGAGGAAATGAACATGATTGAATTAAGTTGGTTATATCACGTGTGTGTTCTTTCTTTTCATTTTAGTGTTGTTTATTCTTATTTCATCTATTAATGATGTTGGTTTAGATGGATGTATGTTATTGCAATGTGTATCTCAGGTTTATTTAAGTACTTAGATTTACATTTATTATATCAAGTGATCATTCCAAGATTTACATGGATCTAGTACTCCCTAGTGTGGAGGCTTCATATTTTTAGGCTTTCCTTCTTGCTTTATATTTGTGCTATGGCTTTTCTATCACATGGGAAGGGAATTCTCTCACACAACTGAAAAAAGTATTGCATGAGTATGTATTTACTTTTATGGATGTGAAAAGTCTCGCATGAGCCTAGAAGGGATAATCTTATTTCTTTTTCTTAAGATATATTTTATATATGCGATGATTCATTTGAGATAGGTTCCAACCCTCTCGGAGTTAAGATAAAGATTCTAGATTTTTTCATTTGACATGATCTTTGTCTTAGCCTTATTTTAGGGTTTTAGGATTTCAAGACTCAACTTTTATCTTTTAACATGCTATCCAATATATGAGTGGTTGTAACCTTGACCCCTTATCTCATGCCAGACCATTTGAGGGTCCCTACATACTATTCTTGATTTTTTATGGTTAGTTGGAAATGGACATACATGTTTAACCATGTTTAACATCTTGTTTGGGATTGTTAGTTCAATATTCCCTCTTGAGATCCATTGATGTTATTCACCTCTCCATTGTGTATTCTCATGGTGGGTGTGATATTTGAAAGTGTTTTTAAGAGTTTCAATTGTGTAATTGAAAATGTAAGTATAGCCATGTTCCCTATTTTATTTTCTTGAATAGATACTTAATTCTTGCACATGGTTATTTTATGTTGTTTTTAAGTAACTTATCTTCAGAAAAATATTACTTAGTGTATGTTTTATCCTTTTGTTCAAAGGATATCTAGGTGGGGCATTGCATTCCTCATCATGAAGCAAGGAAGCCTAAACAAGTTTTGGACACCAAAGTCATTGAGAAGATAAGAAATTATTTCTACAAGAAGTATGTGGTCAAAAGGGAAGACTATCTTGAAGAAGAGGTTGTTTGAATGGATGAAGCCGACATGAGGAATCATGTAATTAGTTTGGAGGAACTAATCTCAAGAGTACTTTAGATCAAATCACATGGGAAGTATGGTGCAGGACAAAAACCTATACAAGATAGTTGATAGGATTAAAACATTATTATTATAATAAGGATACTTTTGATCTATGTTTGACACCTAATTGTAAGACCATTTGATCAATATGTGTAATTATAAGCCTAGGGTCAAAACTTGTTCAAAGGGTGATAATTTATGTTTTAATGGTTTAAAGGTGTATTAGGATGCATTTAAACATGTTGTATTCCATTGAAGTTATTTGGAACAAAAGCAAAGAAAAAATGTAATAAAATTGCAAAATTGCAAAAATGTTGTCAATGTTGTCTTTTGCAACATTGACAACTTTTTCAACTAAAATGCAAACAACCACCCAACGATCATTTGTGATTAAAATAAAATTTGTAACCCTTAGGGAAGTTTTAAATAGTCATAAATGGTCAAGAATTATTAGTGTGATCTTATTGTTGAATATTTTGATAAATTTGCAATAAGAAACTTAGAATTTTGTTACAATCTTGCTATTTTAGAGAAGTGTATAGACTTGAACAGATGGATTGAGAGGAATAATCACCATGGATAGATAAGGTGATGAAATATATTTCATTTGGCTTTGGTTTGAAGGTTTGAAGTTTCATATTAAGGGAGATCCATTACATTTTGTGTGAATAGATACCAAACCCTCACTGTCATAAGCTTTTTTGAGGAAAATGTCATTTACTTGACTTTCCATAGTTGGAATTTTATGACCTATAATGGAAAGAAAGTATATAAACATATTATAGGTTTCCAAAATATAAGCACTAGAAATTGAGGTCTTCTATTTTTAGTTTGATGCCCTAGGCCCAAAATCTCAACATGCTTGGGTAAAAATCAATAGAAATGACCGTGGCAGAAGCATAAGCCAAGTGGGGGATCTATTTTTGTTGATTTTTGAGGAAGTCCATAGAGGTGTTAGGATATATTATGATCATTATATCTAAATGATGAGTCAATTTTCATATAGTTAGTGTGTAAATGCAAGAAATCAACCCTATTAGTCTAAATTAGTACAATTGGAGTTAGGAGGCATAGAATTTTTTAGAGTGGGGTTTACCTTGCACCAAAAGATTGATCTTTCAATGCTTGATACAACCATTCAACTTATGATACATAAGAGGTGGTTAAGCCACTGTCACAAATCCCAAGGGGAACTTTAGTTAACAAATTTCCAATAATCTCCCCCTCAGTATTACTTAAGGGTCTGAGGATTCAAACTTGTGACTAAGCTCTAATACTACTTATTAGAGTGGAGGTTTGTGTTGCACCAAAAGAATAATATATCAATGATTGATACAAAATATCAACTTATTATACATAGGAGGTGGTTAAGCCCTTGTCAAAAACCCTAAGGGGAGAATTGAACAAATTTCCAATAGACATAGAGTTAGTATCTAAAAATGTGAAATCCTTTAAATCTAAGAAAAGGGTATCTGGAAAACAAAAATATTCCTAAGGCTGTGTGTAAATTTTGGGAGAAAAATTCTAGAAATTTATTTTAGAGGCCTAACTATAGTAGGTCTATTCGCTAAGCCATGCAATAGAATTATTTTTTGCATAGTTGGGGTTTTAACTAGGACTTTAGCTAGATATCCTGTCTAAGCTCACTGAAGTTACTTCAATCCCACTAAAGATTTATGGGAAATCTTAGGGTCTAGTCAAGTACTAGGGAAATCAAATTTAATCTATAAAGCCTTGTGAATAACTTTAGAGGGTCTTATAATTGTGTGCTAAAATATTGATACACTTCTATGATTTATTATATCCAAGATTTATCAAGAATTAGTTCTCAAATGGCGACTCATAGCTCTCTATTCATGGAGTGCAAGGGTTTGTAATGGAGGGCCTTAGTTTGACCTAGTTTGTGCCCATGCAAGTACACCATAAAACAAGATATTTAGAAATCAAAATATGCATGCAAATGAAGATGCAACCGAATCTAAATGATAACAATGCAAGAAAGGAAATCTAATCTATGAAAGGAAATAACAATGCAAGATTAATCTATGAAGCAAATATGACTCTAAGATAATATGAAAATGCAAGGATGAAGCATGATGATGGAAGCCATAGATGCAAGAGAGAAGAAGAAAAGAAGAGAGAAGTTGCAATGAAGCTCCAAGGTCCAAACCCTAATGCTCAAACTCCTCCAAAATGGATCTCCAAACCTATAACATAACAATACTATAGCAACTAACATCTATCCAAATGAGAAGGAGAGGGCTCCTTATATAGTCAATTGTGAAGGTGGGAGGCTTCTCATGACCACTATGGGACAATAAGACTTGATCCATGTCAGAAAAAATTCTACCAATGAGAAAAGAGGAGTGTTTGACAAGAAAGTGGAAAGAGGAAAAAATAATCCCACTTAGAAATATGTGCATTTAAGTGTAGAGAAAAATGATTTTTATTTATTTTTATTTCCTTTTTTCATCAAAAAGAGATATTTAAGTGAGGCTTTTATTTAATTATAAAGAAGCAAGTTCTTTTAATTAAATAAGAACTATTTTATTTAATTAAAATAGAAGTTTTTTAAAAATTAAATCAGACTTCAAATACGATGATCAAACCTTAAGAAATATTGAAATAATTAAATTATTTACAAATTGATTTGGGAAAATGATTTGAATTGATTTAATAAAATGTTTTAATGCATTAATTCAAGAAATTGATAAATTGAAGGATGGGGGCCCATAGTCTAGGTGACCATTTTAGGGTGCATACATTTGTCTCTCTTTGAATAATGTATGATTGTTTCAGGAACACATGTAGTCAAAGAATGCAATTGAAGTGTTAGATCAATTTGGGATCACAAAATAACACAGATGTGAGGTCAACTTAGGAACACATTAGGACAAAGAATAAAAATTTTGATAATAATTTTGTCTTGACAAAGACAAGGCTATCCCAAGAGGAAAAAATATTGATAGAGTTGAATCAAGAATTGAAGTTTGATAGGTACTGCCCCCTCATGATTGAAATCAAAATGAAATAGAGGAGAAACATCAATTTGATAAATTTGATCAAATTAAACTAAAGATAAGGTTTTTGATGAAAGATGTAAATATAAGGATAAAAAAACCAAGGTAGATCATCAAGCATGAAAGATTTTGCCCTTAAAATTGAATTAGAAGAAAAGAAGTGGGGTGAAAGAAAATGGAAGATAAAAGTTTGGAAGAGATGGAAAGAAATAGAAAGAAGAAAGAGAATTTTCCTCAAGAAAGAGAATGCCAAAAAAAAAAGAATTGTTTAAGGTATAAAACTTTATTTGAGATCATTAAAGAAGATAAGGAAATGAAGATCAAGACATGACCATAGTTGATTAAAAGTCCAAAAGAAAGATGAAGGAAAACCCTCTCAAACTCATAATGTAGCCTAAAAATGCAAAGTAACATGAAGTCTAACAATGCAAGCTACATGAAAATGCAAAGGTGCACTTGCAATAGAGAAATTGTAACATAGGATTTTGTGTTCATCATTCATTAGAGAATGCTAAGGAACTTATTTTCATCATTGGGCCATTTTTTAATGGACATCAGAAAATCACACAATCATCACTAGTCACAAGCACAACTATGGAGATGTGAATGTGAATTTTATCAGATTGGAATGTGGAAAGATTCTAACATAAATATCAAATACATAAAGGTTAAGATAACTCCAATGTTAGCTTACCCAATTTAATGTAGCAAAACCACACTCACATCAAGGCATAGATTCTGGGTTGACCATAAGAAAGGTTGTGCAAAAATAGTTAAGGATGATGCCTCAAATCTCCTAAGTGTTTCAAGGGGACAACAAGAGACACTCTAGAGTTTTAAGACCACACCCACAAGCATATTGAAAAGAAAAATATGCCCCATGCTTCAAGTCCTCTAGCTATGCATGCCAGAGAGACTTATTAGACCAAGACACTCAACAAAAATTAATATCAGTCAGCACACAAAGAAAAGATCATGGCATAGCTCAAGCATTATGTATTTGTGTTTTAAAAATTTAAGCGTGTTAACTGATACTGAGTTTTGAGGATAAGGATCGAATGGTTGCAAGTAGGTAAGAGCACATGACAAAACTAGGTAAGACCAAAACAAAAGTTTTAAAATAAATACTCAATGTTAGGGGTTGTTTTGCAAAATACAGTTGGGGTGGTGTTGAAAAACACCATTTGTGAGGTGTCCTAAAAACTAACACATCCAAGATACCAAATCTAACACAATTATACCATAGATAAATACAAAGACCAATTACAAACCAAGGAAAAAAGGAAAAGGAATGATGGAGAAAGGCTAAGTATCGAGGACACATGCTAGGAAATAGGGGTGAAAAGGCCTCAAGTAGCACTAATTTCCAGGTTTTCACCACTTGGATTTTATTGCAAATTAAAAAAACAAAATTATTTAATTTTAAAAAAAATAATTCTTTTTGAATTTTTTGTATTTTTGGAGATACACCAAAGTGCATGTTGCTAGGTTTTCACTAAGATGATCATTTTTTTAGGACATTTTCCAAATTTTAAATTTTTTGACAATATATCATTGTTTTTGGATTTGAAATATATCATTTTTTTGGATTTTTTTAGGATAAATAAATATATACAAAGGATGCCCCTAGATAGAAAAGCAAGATCCCATCATGTAGTCCCAATATCTAGCAAGGTGGAGGACAAGAGGGATTAACAAGCTAATAGAAGAGATAGAAGACAAGAGAATGAAGGAGAATGAAGAGAATAAATCCTCAAGGGTAATCTCCTCAAGAGTACCCAAGCTAGGGAAATTTTTTCATGTAAAGCACATTTGGACAAGAAATCAAAGGACAACATAGGATAATTCATGAAAGCATAATGCAAAATTAGGAAAGGATGTAGTCCAAAGGAGTAGAAATGTTAAGAGACTTGATAGCATTGTGTTTTACTCTTTTTTATTAGATGAAGAACAAGTGAGAAAAGGATAGTGAAAGAATAGAATGGATGGAGGAAAATAGATATGAAGGCTAAAAATGAAAGGACTAAAAGAAAGATCATTGTAAGATAGCTCACAAGATAGCCAAACATTCACGTATAGATCAACATTGTTAAGATCAAAGAGAGACGATGAAATGGATGAAAGATGTAGAAGAACTATGCATGATGCCTTATTTGCTAGGTTTTCATCATCACACTTATACCAAGCACCACAAGGGAGTGGTTTTCACCATAGGATGAATTTAAATCTCTTTAATTTTTCTACTAAGGCATCTGTTTCCAAATTTTTACCAAGGTACACTTTCAATTTTTTCATTTTTTTCTCTTTTCATTTATTTATTTATTTTCTCTATTTTTAAAAAATTTTTTTGGAAGAAGGAAATATTTTTAGATAATGCTCCTTGAAAGGATAAACCATAATACACCAAGGATTCAAAATGATATGCTCAAAGATGCTGATAGGGAAAGGAATATGGAAGAGAAAAATGGAGGATAAGGTTTAATGCAAAGTGAGTGAGGTTGGAAGATAGGAGAAATATGAAAATGAGGAAAAAGGATAGAAGGTAGAAGGATAGTGAATGAAAGGATTGTGAAAGGGTAGACAAAAATGAAGGCAAGATCAACATAAACACACACGTTGAAGGGTGATGAGAGGATGAAGGAATATGTGAAGGGATATGGTGAATGGATAGAAGAGGTTGTGGTTTAGGCACATGGAATGGAAGAATTCTTTTGGAAGAAGATGAAGTGGAAGTCTCTAGAAGCTTGAATGTCAACTTCACTTGTTGCTCAACATTATACTCTTTCAAGAGAGACTTTGGAATCCATATAGCCACATGATTTTCATTTCTTTTTGATGATTTAGAGAGAATATCTTCAGTGTGGATTTTGGAACCCATACTTGTTTTGTAGTTCTCTTTTTAGTTACCTCTTTTGACTTTATGACCCTATGTCGATTAGAGGAGACATGGTGATCTTCTTTTTCATATGGATTATTGTATTTCTTCTTTTTATTGTATTGAACATTCAAGTTACTTCCAAAAGACTTGGGAATTGTGGAAGAGGAAGGAGGATATGATTGGTTTAGATGGGTGGGTGGATGAAAAGGATTCAAGGATATGTATCCACATTGATCTTGAGGAAAGATAGGAGATGGAGGGACATAAGGACCCAAGATGGATGACAAATTAGGGTAGTCAGGAGAGGAAAATTAAGGGACATAAGGAACCAAGATGGAAGGAAGACATGAAGCCCTTGGTATTGGTGGAGGAAGTCCAAGGATGGACGTGGAAGATGAGAAAGGATAATCAATAAATCCATCAACATCTATATGACAACTAAGGACATCAACATCTTTAGAGTGAGCATTAGGATTTTCAATAGGATAATGAACATCTTGAATAGGAGAAACTTCTTTGATAGGATTGTTTGGATTTTACAAAGACTTAGGAAGATTAGAAAGTGGAAGCAAACATGGAGTGGTAGAACAAGAAGATTGAAGACTTTGATCTTGACAAGGATCTTTGGACAACATAAGTGTAGAATCTTTCTCTTGATTTTCAATAGGCTCAACATTGGAAGTAACAACAATTTTTTTAATAATATTAATGAAAGTATCATCTTTGGAAAGTCCAAGTGCAGTAAGGTTATTTTGATTATCAATAAGATTAATAGCATAAGTGGTAGCTTGATCTTGCTTAGGAGAAGACTTAAGACATGGTGGAATGAATGAGAAAGGGTGTGTGGGATCAAAAGAACCATGAAATGAATAAGGGACATCATGAAAAGGATAGGATGAAATGAAGGGTTCTTGATCTTGATCTTTCTTGACATTTTTATCTTTAGCCTTTTGAGAGTCCTCTTGACATGGAGCCACTTCTAAGGAGAAGGGATAATATGAGGTTTACAAGATAGTATCTTGAGGAGACAGTGTAATGCCCTACCTGGAGATCCTTGGAACAAGGATTCAATTCAAGCCAATATTTTTTTTTTACAAGTATGAATGCACATGAGAACATCATACAGTGATCACAAAGATCAAAATGGAAGACTTCACCAAAAATCCAAGAAACCAATGAATCTCCAAATGCCACTACCAAGCATAGGTGACAAACAACGGAAGGAAGAAAACAAATATAAATCCAATAACATGCCAAATTTGAAATAAAATTACAAGGTATTTGAGAACACCATAAAAGGGTATCCAAAACATCTTAGAAAAACTTTTGAATAAACTAAAAAGTTCCTGTTATCTACCTGAACAGGTTTTTCCAAAACTTAGGCGATACTTTAAATCAATATAGTATGATACTTTCTAGTATCGTATGACCTTTCTAATGAAGGTGTGAATTACAATCAGGGTTTGGGTGGCACTTCTCAAAAAGGAATATGATACTTTACCAATATCATACAAAATTTCTCTACATATGATACAATACTATCACACGATAGAGTTTAAAAGGGTGTGCAATACTTTCTAGTATCACATGAATCTTCTCCTTTGGATGTGTGATACTTTAAAGTGTTGTCTAATGCTGATACATGGTCACACAGAGAAAGAAAAATTACTCTAAGGGGAAAACCAAGGGATGAATGGGAAAAAAAACCTCCACACTACGAAGTAACGGATCAACGTAGATCAAGGAATGAACACTCGAGTACATAAACATCAAGATTCCATGAACAAGAAAGAGGAACATCTATCCATCTAAACTATAGCATTAAAAAAGACACATTGAAAGAAACATCTCAGTGTAAAGAAGCAACATCGTAATGTATAGAAATAACATCATAATAACTAAATAGCCAAACTAAGTATGTAGTTCCTCCCAACCATTAATAGCATCATGAGACTATCATGGGTCCTAGCCATTCCCCATGCATAACATCCCAAACCACTGACTAGATTGTCTGAGCTATCTTAGGAGGATGTCACTACTAAAACGTGCTACAACATAAAAATAATGAAATCTAACATGCTAGAAGTAAAGCATAAGATAATTCTACACATCAAAATAATCATTTAGCATATGATAAACATCATAATAAGGGAATGTGTCAACATAAAACTAACATCATCTAAACATGATATAGAAACATTCCAATGAAAGCATAAATCACAAGAAAGCATACTCTAGAACCTGAAGTACCAAGTGAAAACATCCAACAACGGTCACACTAGGATAAAAGACTATCTCTGTACACTAGTCCCCAATAGTGGTATAGTTAATTATGCCTCCCAACTATGTGGAACCCATAGGCCCACTCTTACCATGCTGATGGAGATAATGATCCAACCACAAACACATATAAATCAATGTCCATGGCTAACACTCACACTAGATAGTATGATGACTGAAACCAAGAACATAGACAATACATAAGCTACAAGTCTTGGTTAGACACTCAATGTGCTACTAATTAGGGGCTTACATCATGGAGAGTCACTTGGCATCGACAAGCCCAAGTTTAGATCGTGCAGATTCAACTCCCTCAACAAAAGGCTCAAGCATAGAACATTTTTCATTATCTTAAGTTTTATTACTACTCACACATTTTATTTAGTTATCACTTACTTAAAGATCCCTCTGCCAACCTATGGTATCATGATCACTAGGCTGTGAGATAAAAGCTCCCTCCATATGCTACCTTACCCTACCTATGCTCATTCAACAATGAGTGCCCGTAGACATGCAAATTTCCAAACTAACCCCAAATGATCATAACTTCTAGCAGGTCCATAGAAGATAGAGCCTCACAAGTCACCCAAAAAATGTATGCACATGTACTCATGTGTGGTGCACCACCATCATGAAGATCATAACACAAGGATTGGATGAGAACATAAGCAAAAAGTTACTCAACTGGCCTCAATCCAGGAGTATGGATTCTACACAAATCCTAATGATACAAAAAGACCAAACATAATGAACTTACTCAACTGGCCTCAATTTGAGAGTATAGATTCTATACGAATCTTAGTGTCCATAAAACCAAAAAAAAGGTCCAAAAGAAGCCATAACACAAGATATAAAGTCACTCAACCAAACAAAACATTAGAAGTACTAATGAGACACACATCCCAATACAAACATAAAAGTGCAAAAATGGTTTGACTAACATCCTATAGATAATCTAAGTCCACAACCAACATCATGCCAAGAAAACTCAAGAAAACTAGGTAGCACACAAATTGAGGCAAAAAATCTCAAAAATCAAAAACTTTGAAATTAAAACCCATTTTGTCTATGGGGGACAAAAACCACAAAAGTCTAATTAAATATGGGTTTGGAGTTCATATGCAAAAACAACCAGCATAATAGTGGAAAACCCCAAACCTTCAACCTAAAAATCATAGACATGCTCATACCCACCCAATCGGGTAGAGCTAGCATACAAAAATGGAGAGGAACACTAGTTCTCAACCTCCAAACAAATGACTACCAAAAATAGAAGTTGAAACAGAGTAGAAACAATAAAATAGGAGATCCCCACCTCACAGCTAAAAGGGAAAAATGAGAATCTAAACCATAAAATAAAAATCCCATAGAAGTAGTTGAAAATCATAGCAATCCAAGGTCTCCCTGAGCTCAATCCAATGAGACTGATGTCATGAAAATCCCACACCCGTAGCTCCCATAATGAAGAAAACACTAAATCCTCATGAAGAGGATTTTGGGTTTTACTCTCAAACTTTCTAATTCAAAAGTGAGAAATGAGGAATCAAATTCGTTTTTGGATACTTATTCACTTTTCAAGTGAATGATCGATTAGGGAAATTAACCAACTAACCTAGTTAAACCACAAATCGACCCAAACAAAAATAGGATATTCTTAGAAATAGGAATTTATCTATGGAAAAGTTGTCAATTAATTAAAGCCTGAAAACTCAAAAAACATAGAAATTTCCTTAAAAACTTTCGCGACAATGGGGACCTCTAAATGCACAAACACACTCATTGGTCTAATCACATAATGCAAACAATTTTGGATTTAATAATCACTGAAAGGATTAATTAAATAATTAAAATAAGGATACATCAACCATACAGGGATGAAATTGGTAAAAAATGAATAGTTGAATCACTAACTCCATGTGCCACTACCAAGGATATAAATCCTACACACTAAAATACAAGATCAAGTGCAGTTTGCATATAATAACATATCCAAAGCAATAAATGCATTAAATTTCCTAATTTAACCATTTATTTAATTATATTGAAATAATCCATTTACATCACACATGTTCACATAAAGAATAACAATGCAGGAATGAAGTAAATAACCACAACCTTAAATCCATCACATAATAATAAAAAATATGTCCAAATATCGGATAACCAGATATCATCATAAAACACACTATCATCTCAAAATGGCATCATCATGCAATATGATCAACTAAACAACATAGTAGTCTAAGATCTCTAATACTAAAATCAAAGTATAACATCTAACCTTTAGGTCATCTCAAATGTAAAACATAACATGAGTAACAAATATCTCTCTGATCAAAATATAACCAGGTAAATATTTGCAACACATAACCAAGGAATCCAACATGGACAATCCATTTCTAATGAATTAAGCATTTAATAATGGTTGTAAAAACAACATAAAAAGGAACTTAAAACACATAAGTGAACACAGTCATAAACATGACTAACTACTGCTACAGGAACCTATTCTAGTGTAGCAAGATAATAGTACACAGTACAATCTCTGCACACATCTCAGGGTAATCAGCAAATAACATCATGATACCAAATTGATCCTAGTAACCACTAGCAAAAATCTCAATGAACCATAATTCAGCAATAATGGAATCATTTCTTCTTTGCAGTAGAGAGATTTCATGTTCACATGTTTTTATTTCTGAATCTTCAACAAAACTATTTATAACAGCAGGAGTGCTTATTTGCTGATCTAAAATTAAACATTCTATATGACATTGATTTGTTCTTTGCACCTCATCTTACCGGCAAACATTTCTAGAGAAGTGACTCTGGGTTAAGCCATATTTTATGTTATTCTCAATCTCTATTGCTATCATGAATGCCTGATGCAAAGTTCTAGGTTCCTTATCTCTCAACAGATAGTTCATCTTTTTATCAAATGCACCGAGATAAACCACTAAATGCATTTGATCATCTGGCTTGTAACTTTTAGGAATTTCATTTAAAATCTTTGCAAATCTAATATTAAATTCAGGAACTAACTCAGCATTCCTGATTTAAATTTTCAAAAACTTATCAAAATAATTAGAGATGCTTACTCTTTCTCCAAATTGCATCATGAAGGCTAACATTAATTCATCATAGAATGAAATTGAACATGCTGGTAGGAATGAAAACTAGTCCCTAGCATCATCCTCTAAAGTCTGAACAAACAATTTCATCTGAATGTCTTCATGAGCAATTTCAAAATCACCAACCAAGTCACTAAACAACTAAACATGATAACTAGCTGAATTTTCATGATTTCCACCAAACTTAGGAAAATACTGTTTGAGGTTACAAGGCACAGTATTCAAGAAACCATGGACACCATTAAAATTCAATGGCACATACCTCCTAGTAGAAATAGATCTAAAACTTTCACTAACAGGCTGCATACTAGGTGAGATGAAACTCGACATTCTTCAAACTCAAGAGTCATTCATCATTAGACACTTTCAGAAATTATTAATTGTAGCAGATCTGGAGTTCTTTCTACCAATTCAAAACTTCAAACATACTTTGACATATAAAACACTTTTTCTGAATCTACTTTCCACAAGGCATGTTGAATCTGTACTGAACCAATCTCCTATTTAATGCTATAAACCATTTGATGGAGAGAGTTTTGAAATCTTACTTTCATGTAAATGAGAACACATGAAAGTGGAAAATACCTCTCAATATGGATGCCTGCAACTACTTCAATGCTCCAAATAACAGAAGATTCAAATCATGCTTGATTTAGTAACCCTTGCACAACATCACCCTTTTCTTTCAACCACTGCCAAGGGCCTGAGATAACTTCTTCAAATCTGCATTCCAACTGTTGCAACTTTCACAATACCCTTCACTTCAAAAATTTACACTGGTGTAGAGATATACTTTAGAGTCGCCACTCATTAAATGAGAAAAGATTTTCCTAGCTTGCATAAGATGACAAGCTGGTCCAAAATTTATATCAGGTATTTGAAAACTCACACACAACCTTGGAACATCACACCCTTAACAAAGTGAAAGAACACATTCTTGACTGGGAAACATGAAACCTTGCATACAAAATTGAGTATGCAAATTTCTGGACTGAAATATATTACACCAGAGATCTTTGTCCTTTTATCAATGAATTTCTTCATGAGTCCCCAGTGGAGTCACAATTTTGTTGGTGTTTGAAAATGTTACCTGTTTCCAATTACCCTGATGAGAACCAAACATATCTAGGGGCAGCTAACTCCCATTTTCAACATGCCCATTCAGACACCAGGCCAACTATAAGGCATGACCCTTCTTCTTCTTCAGGCTCTGCAAAACCTAGGTGGGTGAACCTCTTTAGATCTGACTATGTGACTAGTGTAATAACCATATTCAGGATCTATAAAAGCAGATGAAACCCCTAATTCTTCTATGCTTAACTAGGAGATCACAAGCACGAAATAGCTAAGGACATGACTCATGAAATTGGAAAACTAAGTGCAGGTTATACTTTGAATACCTTTCAACATAAATGGGAAATTCATTTCATTAAAGATGTTGATTCAACAAAATCTCAAAAATGCAACAGTATAACCAGTGATCCTATAACTGATTAGTGCCTGATCCATTGGGAAATTCCATGAATTCAAAACATACATCTGTGACATCAAGACGTATCTCATATACCCAGGCATCAGATCTATCCAACCACCTTGTGATTCAGACATCAATGTTCATTCAGGTCTCATTCTCACAAAATATCCTTCTCAAATAACCAGTAACCTTGTTTAAACATATCGAGCATTTACTTGGCCCTTTGGTCCAATAGCAAAATACATCAAACATACAACCTAAAAGGGATGCAAATGGGTCTCAAATCTTTGTTCCAAAACCACATAAGACTTACAGAATGCTGAGACAGGAGACAAGAACCATAACAAAACTAGTGAAATTGTTGCTCATATGTATTGATTTCCTTGAAACTATACATTCAGATGCATAAAATTAAAACATGAAACAACCTAATGTCTTAGAACTATCTATATTATCTCTACAATGCTGTTCACATGAGAGTTCTGCTGAAGAAAATGGTGTCACAGTCATGGAAACATGTCAAAATACTGGAACCAATGGTCTCAAAGTGCAAAAATTGGAATCCCTAATGGTATCATAGCAATGAACTTTTTCTTCCTAGAAACTGGAACTGATAAATGATAGAAAGAAAGAATGATATAGAAGAGAAAGAATTCTCGGATCTATTCTGAAGACGACAAGTGTCCACTTGAAATTCAATCCTGTGTAACTGAGTAACCTTTTTCTTCTTTCATCCCATCTCATTTGATTTTTTGTTTCATCATTACATTGCAACTGCTTTGAAAAATCTCTGCCTAATGATGAAATCCTTTTGCATCTAAAATATTTGAAACCTTATGCAATTCTGGTGAAAATATGAGTTTTTACTGATTTTAATGTAACCAATTCAACCCCAACTACATTATTACCATCTTCTATGCATATCCAAGTCATTATCTTGACAAAAAATAAAAATTGAACTTCCTGGTCTGTATATAGTTGCGATTTCAGTACCTGATGGAAAACCTCGTGTAGCTCAAATTGATTGATACCTGTGCAAAAAATGACTCTAGAATTGGAAATTTTGTCTTCTCCCGATTCCAACAATATATAACATCGCCTATTTGGCCTCTCGAAAACCTCCTGAAAGTCATTTCGAAAATGACTCCCCTACTAGGAACATCAGGTTCGCACATTTAATTTTTTAAATTTCAAAATTTAAAATATCTAATGTTTGAACATTAGAATGGATCTCTTTTAAAATAATTTTTGAAAACATGCATATTTTGAAAATAATTTTAAAACGAAATTTTAAAATTATTTTATTTTGTCCAACTCTTCAATTTCGAGGTCAAAGCTCTGTTGACCCATGCCACATGGCGCTCTGTGATTGGTTGATGAACCTATCCTTTCCTGCCACATGTTGTCACCATAACCATCCTCATTTCCACCTTAGCATCACTACCTCGCTATGGTTGTCCCGTGAGCATCTTCTCTTGGCGAGGTAGCGATGGCCGCAAGATCACGACACGTGTTGCGATCTCCTTCACTATCACCATATCATTTCTAGTCGGGCCCGCCATGTTAGTGTCACTATCTCACCATGGTAACCTCCTTGCATCTTCTCCATGGTGACATAGCAATGATCGTTGGATTGTCCATGTGTCACGATCTCACATTTTGCCGCCACATCAGCACATGTATAATCTGGTTCAAAATTGTGCGTTATGCGACCTCACTGACATCACACCTCCAAGTGGCATCCACTGACGCATGGGCCCACGCACATGAGAGCTGCCCTTCCAAAGAGTGTTGTCTTTAAGACAACTACTCATCTGTGCAAATTTGGATTTAAAAACATCAAAAGAGCCTCCCATGGTGAATGTGGGATAATGGCACTTGATGGCTTTTTCCTGTGCCTTCCTTCTCTTTTTTGCATCTGCAAACCTGCTTGAGACACAAGCTATGGCCTCTAACTATCATGTGTCCTCTTTGTAGCTATGTGTATTCTCTTTTTATTGATGCCTTCAAATCCGCCCGTCTGTTGCTCAGAGCTCTCAATCGTCGCTGCTGATACATACTTTGATATGGCTCAGGGTAAGGAATCATACTTATATCACAAAGAAGATCTTGCATGTTGCGTCGATATGGAGGAAGTTGAGTCTCCTGATCTAGCACATTCCCATGTACATCTTGAATCAAAGGGCAATAATCCCCAAAAAGAACTGATTACAAGTTTATTTTTTATTTTTTTGCGAAGCTCCTTGTCCTGTGGCTAGGATGCATATCTGGCCTACTTCATCTAAGAGTATAATAGATGCGCCATCAGGAGAGAACTTCCCATCTGCAAGCTTAAAGGATCTAGTCTCATATATTCAAATGAGAGCACCCTCCTTCCTATTTACTATGTGAGTTGCCTGATACTTTTTGATACATGGGTCTATTTCTACTCTGGCAGCGCTGTCTTTCCTTTTATCAAGCATGGGAGCTTCTTGTTTGGGCGTGAATCTTGCTCTTAGCCTGCAGATTGTGTGGAGTGCTATAGTATAGCTTTTCCAAGCCATTGGCGACCTTCATGCCTTGGCTGTGGGTCTTATTTATATCTGTTGTTGACGTCTAGAGTTAGCTTGGGGTCTTTTTATTGTGAGTTACTTAGTTCTTGTTATGCCTTTGTCATTTGGCTTTGGCCCTGACTGCAAGCTCTAACTACTACCCCTTTAGCATGGACTCCTTCTAACTTGGACGTCTGATGCTCAGGCAGCTTCCTTTAAAACTTTGTTTGTCCCTTCTTTGGTTGCCAGCTTCTAACTGTTTGACGTGGGCAATTCTGCTGTGGATATGGAGCTACTCTTGACTGCTCACGCATTCCCTTTATGTGAGCTCTCTCCTTAACCCCATGCGGTCCTCTTTTTTAATGCAGGTTGTCTTTCTTTTTATGAGATTAGATGCCTATGATATTGGAAGTGTGGGTTTCTTTTTAAATAATGCATGTTCAAGCTACTTTTTCTCGCTTTACATGGCATGAAGGTCAACTTCCTCTATCTGTAGTTGCTCTCATTCCCATGCATGTGCTCGCTCTAACTTGAAGCAAAGAGTTTAGCGATCTTTGCATATTTAATCTAGCTATATCCTCAATCTTGACTGTTCAAAAGAACTCAAACTTCTTATGACCATCTGTGTTGCATCTTCGCGTTGCCTATTGTGCATTCATTTGAGACATTCAATACTTGGTATCTCGATCCACTCTAGAACTATATACCCAATTGTGATGTCAGGTGGAGGGATTTAATTGAATCAAATTTTGTATTCATTACAGGAAGTATAAGGCCATTTTGTTATCAACAAAACACTCTTGAATCCAATTTCTTCCATGATAACCCTCATTTACCCTTATCAATCTAATGGAATCAGTCAGGCCCCTAGTGGGTTCGACTATAAATAAAAATTTGTTTTCGGACAACTGAGTCCTCAAACTGATCCACCGGTGACCTTATATTGATTCATGTCAAATTCGACTAATGGACAATCAATTTGAAACTCATTTTACCACTTCCTATCAAACTGTGAATTTCATGCCAGGAGGTCTATTGACTACCTTTAAAAATTGATTTTGACAACTGACCAGGCTCTGAAAACTAGCACACTGAATCTCTGTTCCACACACTCTTAGCCTGTCAAATCTTGTCTCATGATGAATTTGGGGTCAAAAGATATTTTTTGTCAAAGTTGCCTACTCAGAATTACTTGCAAGTAAACATGTCAGAAAACAACAAACTGGGCTCAAAATAGACCTTGAAAACTGGGCAAATTAGCACATGGGAAAACAAAAATTGGGACACTCATTCTTTGTCACGAGGAAATTATAGATCTATGATTTAGGCTCATGAAAAATAACAGGGCGCAAATGGCTATCAGTCAAAATGGGCTACGCAGAATTTTGCAAACTGGACATGCTGACAGAAAGCATTTTTTGTGAATGGAATTGACCTAGAAAAGTGTGCAAATGGATTTGTCATAACTTGCAAACTGGCACACTTAAAGTACTTTTAGTATAGAACATAGGGAAACCAACCATTTGATCACACCTATCACAGATTAGGAGATATGACGTCTCGAACAAGGGTTACAATCAATCTGCAATTACTGACACCAGTTAAAACTTATAAATTGCATTTGGAATCATGCTTGAAAAACTGACCAAATGGATTCGTCATAAGCTGAAACTTGGAACTTAACAAGTCTCTGACATCTACAATACAACGCAAAAGGAATTTTATCATTTGGTTCAATTGGTCAAAAGTTATTGCACGTCAAACAGGGCTTCCCAGAATTAGGTGCAAAGTGCAAAAGCATGAAAATAGTAACTGACCAACTTTGAGGGATTCAAAACCTTTTCAAACGGATTTTAAATGACTCAAAATATGAAACATAGGTTCTCAGGTATGGATATTAGATACTCCCAAAGTGGTGAATCAAAAAACATTTTTGGGTGCGAGATATTCATTTACAAACAAAGCCTCCTGTCGTTGTTTGACATAGGTGAAAATGCAAAATTGATACTAGCTCAAAACAGAACTTTGCCAAATGACTCAGAAACTCAATTTAACTTCACAAAACACTTAGGCATGCTGAATGAAAAGTGTTAGAAGCATTAAACACCTTAGGGGTTTCAAATGGACAGCCGGGTACAACCAAGCACATATGCATTTTAAAAGCGTTTAAGGGCTTGATTTTTTCAATGGTGCTCAAAATCGGGAAGGCAATTTTGAGCGCCAATAGAGATAATCCTCCAATAGATACAAGGTTAGGGAGAAAGAACTATGAAGCATTAAGGCTTAGAGGGAGTCTCTCTCAACCTCTGCACTAAATTAGTCCAAGATGCATTAGGGAATCTTACACTTCCACCAAGCATCATGATGCAGGAGCATCCAAAGGTATAAGGGCCATCCCGTGTCACCCAAAAAAAAAATGTACTTAGACTTAGTTTCTGTTTCATGTCTTTACATTATTGGATACCCATTTGGCTCAAATAAAGGTTCCAACTCTCATAGTTCAACTATCAGTGCGTTTGAAAATTTTGAAAAAATAGGAGCATGTATTTGGGCCATCATTTTGGTAAACTAGAAGGTGTGAATTGGCCAGATGAATGTAATCATGATTTAGAGCATTCCAGAAAAAGAATCAGGTCAATAGGCCCCACGGTTTGAAAGTTATTGCAGTTTTTCGAGTTTTGGAGACCTCCTAAGAATGCTTCAAAGTTAGGTTTGGGGCATTAAATGACCTCAAAAAGGGTCAAAAAAGGGGGATGAGTGAAGCTGGTCCATAGGTCTATAGAGCACTTTGAGAGCTTTCTAAAAATGTAAACGGTTCGTCAATCGGAGCTACGGTTCAAAAGTTATGCCTCCCGGAAGTTCGGTTACCGGTTTTGGATTCTTCTAGATTTGCACCGACTTCTAACGCAGCTTTCAGAACCTTCTATTTCATCGGTGGATGCCTACTAGCACTTTCTAGAATGTACTCCTAGTCCTTAACCCTTTGGGGTCTATTTAAGGAGATTTCTGGCATTGTAAAAGGCAGTTCAGAGTGGAGTTTGAGAGGAGGTACCATAAGGAGAAATTATCTCCAGATTTATGCTATTGTAAGCCCTTAGGGCATGTTTTGAAGTTTATTTTCCTGTACTGGTTGTACTAGCTTATCTTCTTAGTTAATATAATTTCCCTTTTCTGTTGTTTCCATTCTGTTCTTGGGTTGTGTCCCCATCAAGTGGTATCAAAGCAAGTTTTTCTGAGTGTGTAGACAGAGCACCGACTATGTGGTTGTGGGTTCGAGTTAGAAGATGCCTCCACGAAGAGAGCGTGGCAGAAGGGCCAGAGCTATTGATCCTGAGGAGGTTAGAGCCCTCCAGAGGCAGGTACAAGCATTGCAAGAGGAGCTTCGTAGAGGAGCAAATGTTGCCGCAGGTGACAATAGTGAGGATGACAATGAAGAGGAAGTAATGGGACTAGAAGAGGAAGTTGATGGGGAAGTTCTAAATCCTGTAGAGGAAAGGCTTTTTAGGGCCATTACTAAGTTTGGGAAAAGACCTACAATTGAAGTGGGTATATTTTCAGGAAATCTGAAACCAGATGAGTTGATCGATTGGATCAATGAACTGGAAGAATACTTTGAGTATGAGGATATAAGGGACCCAGATAGGATTAAGTTTGTAAAGGCCAAACTGAAAGGCCATGCCAAAATCTGGTGGCAAGAGGTTCAACTGGAAAGACTTAGAAGAGGAAAGGAGAAGATCACAAGATGGGATCACATGGTGGACAAATTGAAGAAGCAGTTCATTCCTGTGGACTACGAGCTTGATCTATTTAAGAAGATGCATGGGTTAAAGTAAGCAGGAAGATCAGTCCAAGAATATACAGAGGAGTTTTACTGACTCTTGATTAGAGTGGGGCATGCAGAAGAAAATAAGGAGAAGGTTGCTCGTTATATCAGTGGGTTGCGACCTAGCATCCAAGAGGTATTAAGTCTGGTAAGAATGACCAGCGTTGAAGAAGCATACCAGTTTGCCCTACGAGTTGAAGAGAAGCTGAGTAAAAGGTTTGAAGGAAGACAAAGAGGGCATGGTCAAGGAGGAAGGGGAAGCGGTAGATCATCTGAAGGCCGCAATGAAACCCAAAAGAAAAATGAAGATGTGGGTACTAGCAGAAACCAGAGGAATGAGGGTTTCAACCGCTCCCATGATCAAGACTTTGGAAATCAAAGAGGAAGAGGTAGAGGACGTGGAAAAGGAAGAGAAGGCTTCCGTGGTACCTATTTCCATTGCAATGAAGAAGGTCATCGTGCCTTTGAATGCCCTCAACGAAAAGGAAGGACAGATAGGAGAGCTGAGGGCCAAGCTAGGGTTTCTTATGTGGATGAGGATGCACAATAATCACATTCAGAGGATGCAGAAAGAGGAGAGACCTTGGTAAATGAAAGAGTCCTAATAAGTGGTGAGAATGAACCAAGACAACAGAGGAGTTTGTTCCGTACCAGATGCAAGTGTGAGGATAAATGTTGTGATGTGATCATTGATGGTGGTAGCACTGATAACTTGGCATCAGAAGAGATGGTCTCTAAGCTGAAGCTCAAGAGGGAGAAGCATCCCCAGCCCTATTAGATTTCTTGGGTAAAAGATGATCATAAGGTCCTAGTAAGTGAACAATGTTTAGTGAAATTCAAAATTGGGAGTTACCATGATGAAGTTCTCTGTGATGTTATTTCGATGGATGTTTGCCATCTATTGTTGGGTAGACCATGGTAGTTTGATAGACATGCAGTGCATGATGGACATGCAAACACATACTCTTTGACAAAGGATGGAGTTTGCCACAAATTGAAGCCCATGAAAAAGGAAGGTGAAAAGGTATGTAGCAATGCTAGGATTTGTCTTGTTTATGGAAAGAAGTTCTTAGATGGCATGAAACATCAGCATATGTGCTATGCTTTGATTCCTAGGAAAGATAAAGAAGGTAGTAGTGAAATACCATTTGAAGTTTTAGATTTACTAGGGGAATTTGGAGATATTATCTCTGATAATGTTCCAGATGGATTGCCACCAGTAAGGCAAATCAGTCATCAGATAAATTTGATTCCAGGAGCTAGTTTGCCTAACAAGGCTGCTCACAGGATGACTCCTACTGAAACAGAGGAGCTAAATAGATAGGTTCAGGAGTTGTTGAGGAAGGGCTTGATTCAAGAGAGCTTGAGTCCATGTGTAGTACCTGCAGTACTTGCACCAAAGAAGGATGGAGAGTGGAGGATGTGTACAGATTCTTGAGCTATAAATAGGATAACCATCAAGTACTGGTTTTCTTTACCAAGGATGGATGATCTTATGGACTGCTTGAGTGGAGCTCAGTACTTCACAAAGATAGATCTGAAGAGTGGCTATCATCAGATATAGATTCGAGAAGGAGATGAGTGGAAAATAGCCTTCAAGACCAAGGAGGGTCTTTATGAGTGGTTAGTCATGCCCTTTGGATTGAAAAATGCCCCAAGCACCTTCATGTGGCTCATGAATGAGGTACTTAAGAAGTTCTTGGGAAAAATTTTTATTGTCTATTTGGATGATATTTTGATTTTCAGCAAGACTTTGGAAGAACATTTACTGTATATTCGTAGTGTCCTTGAAAGGCTAAGGGAAGAGAAACTATTAATTAATCTAAAGAAGTGTGTGTTTGCAAAAAGGGAGTTAGTCTATTTGGGATTTGTTATATCACCTGAAGGTCTCAAAATGGATCCAGAGAAGGTAAAAGCCATCTTGGAATGGCCTACTCCAAGGTTTGCTACTGAGGTAAGATCATTTCATGGTCTAGTTTGTTTTTACAGGAAGTTTATTAAGAATTTCAGTGGCATATGTGCACCCCTAACTGATACAATAAGAAGGGATAGAAAAGAGTTCAAATGGACTGCAACAGCTGCAAGAAGTTTTGAATTGCTGAAGAAGAAGGTGACTGAACAGCTTGTGTTGGCACTTCCAGATTTTAGAAAAGTATTCCAGGTGGATTGTGATGCTAGTGGTAGCGCTATTGGGTCTGTATTAAGCCAAGAAGGTAAGCCTATTGCATATTTTAGTGAAAAATTGAATGATGCAAAGAAGACGTATTCTGTTTATGATCAAGAGTTCTATGCAATAGTTTAGGCCTTAAAGAAATGGAGGCATTATTTATTGCCAAAGGAATTTGTTTTGTATACTGATCATCAGGCATTACAGTACCTAAATAGCCAAGGTAAATTGAATCAGAGGCATATGAAGTGGGTAGAATTCTTGCAGAGTTATACATTTGTGTTGAAGCATAGAAGTGGAAAATCTAACAGGGTTGCAGATGCACTAAGTAGGAGACAATTGTTGCTTACAATAATGCAGGTTGAAGTAGTTGGGTTTGATGAACTCAAGAATTTGTACCCCGAGGATCCTGATTTTGCTGAAGCATGGAAAGTTTGTAAAGAACCTGTTGCTGTAGATAGAACCAAGTGGTTAGACTATTTGATTCAGGATGGCATGTTGTTCAAAGGTAGTCAATTGTGCATTCCAAGGAGTTCCATGAGGGAAAATTTGATTAAGGAGAAACATAGTGGAGGGATAGTAGGACATTTTGGTCGGGATAAGACCATTGCCATTCTTAGAGAACATTATTTTTGTCCTCAAATTACACAGGATGTGAAGAAGTTTGTACAGAGTTGCCAGGTTTGTCAAGTTGCCAAGGGGTTTAGTCAAAATACTGGGCTATATCAGCCATTTCCTGTTCCATCAAGGCCATGGGAGGACATAAGTATGGATTTTGTTCTTAGATTGCCAAGGACACAAAGGGGTAATGAC
The DNA here is from genome assembly GCA_028749045.1 of Cupressus sempervirens. Classification (NCBI taxonomy): domain Eukaryota; kingdom Viridiplantae; phylum Streptophyta; class Pinopsida; order Cupressales; family Cupressaceae; genus Cupressus; species Cupressus sempervirens. The sequence continues at coordinate 580,426,005 of CM053792.1, forward strand.
TCAGTATTCGTGGTGGTTGATAGGTTCTCCAAAATGGCACATTTCATTCCATGCCACAAAACTCATGATGCTGTCCATATTGCAGACTTGTTTTTCAAAGAGGTGGTAAGACTGCATGGTCTTCCAAGGAGTATAGTTTCTAACAGAGATACTAAATTTGTGGGGTATTTCTGGAGGACATTGTGGAAGAAGTTGAGAACAGACTGATGGTCAAACAAAAGTGGTCAAACAAAAGTGGTAAATAGAAGTTTGGACAATTTTTTGAGATGTTTAGTTGGGGATAAGCCCAAGGGATGGGATTTGATGCTACCACAGGTAGAGTTTTCTTATAATAACTCTGTAAATAGGAGTACTAGAAAATCACCATTCCAAATTGTATATGGGAATAGCCCAAGGACTGCACCAAAGCTAAGGAAGATAGAACAAGGGGAGAGGACAAGTGCTAAAGCTAAGGAATTTGCTGAACATATCAAGCGTCTACATGAGGAGGTTCAGGCACACATAACCAAGATGAATCAAGAGTATAAAGCTAGGGCTGATCAAAAGAGAAGACATAAGGAATTCCAAGTAGGAGATTTAGTCATGGTACACTTACAAAAAGAAAGATTTCCAGCCGGTACTTACAACAAGCTGAAAATGAAGAAATTTGGCCCCTGCAAAATTTTGAAGAAACATGACTCAGGAAATGCATATGAAGTGGAGCTGCCAGATGGTATTCAGATTTCTCCCATTTTCAACACTGCAGATTTAACAGAGTATCATGATGATGGTGCAGATGAGGAGCTGGTGTTAGAGCCATGTCCAATTCCTGCTTCTAAGAAGGAGGAGATAGAAGACATTCTAGATCATCGTGTGGGTAGGAGTACCAGAAACAGGCAGTATGAAGAGTATTTGGTCAAATGGAAAGGATGACTAATCGAGGACTCAACTTGGATTTCAGCAGCTGAGGTTTCCCATTTGGGATTTCCTCTACCATCCATAAAGTGACAGGGTCACTTTTCAATCTACCCTGGCTGTCTGATGCAGGAGCATCCAGAGGTATAAGGGAAATCCTGTGTCACCCAAAAAAAAAATGTACTTAGACTTAGTTTATGTTTCATGTCTTTACATTTTTGGATACCCATTTGGCTCAAATAAAGGTTCCAACTCTCATAGTTCAACTATCAGTGCGTTTGAAAATCCCAAAAAAATAGGAGCATGTATTTGGGCCATCATTTCGGTAAACTAGAAGGTGTGAATTGGCCAGATGAATGTAATCATGATTTAGAGCATTTCGGAAAAAGAATCAAGTCAATTGGCCCCATGGTTTGAAAGTTATTGCAGTTTTTCAAGTTTTGGAGACCTCCTAAGAATGCTTCAAAGTTAGGTTTGGGGCATTAAATGACCTCAAAAAGGGTCAAAAAATGGGGGATGAGCAAAGCTGGTCCATAGGGCTATAGAGCACTTCAAGAGCTTTTCTAAAATGTAAACGGTTCATCAATCAGAGCTACGGTTCAAAAGTTATGCCTCTCGAAAGTTTGGTTACCGTTTCTGGATTCTTCTAGATTTGCACCGACTTCTAACATAGCTTCTGGAACCTTCTATTTTGTTGGTGGATGCCTACTAGCACTTTATAGAATGTACTCCTAGTCCTTAACCCTCCGGGGTCTATTTAAGGAGATTTCTGGCATTGTAAAAGGCAGTTCAGAGTGGAGTTTGAGAGGAGGTACCATAAGGAGAAATTATCTCCAGATTTATGCTATTGTAAGCCCTTAGGGCATGTTTTGAAGTTTATTTTCCTATACTAGTTGTACTAGCTTATCTTCTCAGTTAATATAATTTCCCTTTTCTATTGTTTCCATTCTATTATTGGGTTGTGTCCCCATCACATCAAAATACGCATCCAACACTAACTAAGCAATGGGAAAAACCATGCTAGCCTCATTTCTAAAGGGAGACAGGGATACAAAGATGCACGAAAGTCAACATCCAAAAGGTAGATCTAGACTCATCAAAAGACTAAGTCACTCTAAAATGACAAGGCGACATCCACCTCAAACAAGGAATGCTCATAGTCCACACTTCTTCTCACAAAGGTGGAATGGTGTTGTAAGAAACACATAAACCCAAGAATGAATCCCAACAAGTACCTAGTAGATTATAAAGGCTTTTTAACACCCCTTTTAAGAATAACATGAAGGGTCAAACTTCTCCAATGACCATAAATGTGATATTTCATGATTTGATGTAGGGTAGGATGGGAGTAACTAAGGTTAATAGGCACACTCAACTACCCAAACCACCATATGAGAGTTAACACAATGTAAGAAAAAAAAAAAGAGAATAACACCATAGAGAGAAAGAATAATTTTATTTATTGATTCATGAAAATATCATCATACATGCCTAGCTGTAAGGCCTTTTGGGTTATGGCCAGATACAAATTTATTCAGGATCTAAGATCCAGCTTCAAATTTGCACTTTCCAATTCTACTTCCCAATCATCTCTAAAATTCCATAGCTCTAAGCCTAAACATTCTATTTATACTAGCAAAAATGACTTATAGATCATTCTAGAACATAGAGAAGTCACAAGTCATCTCTCACTAAATATTAAATGAAAATAAACCTAACATTAACTACTTGAAGAGCCACAAGTTAGCCCACATCAACAATTAAATGTCCAGAAATTTATGTCAGAGAAAAATCATGATATCTCCTAGCTCCAATTGAATTAGAACTTTTTATTCAAGATATGGGTAGTATTTTAGGTCCTATATAAGCCCTTAAGTGCAAAATGGATTATTTACCAAGGATAAGTGCACATCCATCCTAAAAGTCAAGCATAGAAAACTGTCGCACAAAACTACTAGAAATTGATACTTTGGGAGGATTGTCATATCTCCCAACTTATGAGGAATTAGGACTTGCACCTTGGATCATAGATAGTAATCTAGGCCCTCATTCATTATGAAAAACTAGTTACATGGTTTGCAACATACACCCAGAAACCAGAAAACACAGTTTCAGCAACAAGGTAAAAATTGAAAACATGCAGGATAGGAGTGCAACCTAGGATGCTCCTACATCAGATAACTAGGGTTGGAAGAAATTATTCTCCTGAATCATTGAGATGTCACAACCTAAGCTAATTCCAAATTAGATTGAGAAATCTATGAAGCATCTTCCATAGGTTTGTTCTTCCACTTCACCATATATTCATAATTATCTTTTCCCCTTGTGCTCTTACCAATTCTTTGATCCAATATCTATTCAGCTTCTTCAATTTTCTTCTTAAGATAGTCCTTTGATATAATAAATTCATTATATGACTCATGATACTTGTATAAATCAACAACATTGAATATAGAAGATATATCCATGTTATCAAGAAACTCAATTTCATAAGTGTTTCCACTGTCAAACTTCTTCAAGATCTTACAAGGTCCAAAATTCTTCATGTTTAGCTTACTATATGTTGCAACTAGAAATCTTCCTTTCTTCAGATGAATCATCACCTCATCACCAACTTGAAAATCATGATGTCTCCTAGATTGATTAGCATTCTCCTTATACTTCTGATTACTTTGTTCTATCCTCAACTTCACTTATGTAAAGATTTCATAAAATCAGCAAATTATTTTCCTACAACACTTCTCTTTTCTTCACTTGTAATATCTCTTAAATTTGATATACCTCTAGGCTACATTCTAGTAATAATCTCAGAAGGTGTCTTACCTGTACTCCTATTCATAGAATTATTATATGCAAATTTAGCTTGTACCAATACCATTTCCTAATTACTTGGCTTATTCCCAACTAAACATCTCAGCAAATTACCCAAGCTTCTATTCACAACCTTTGTCTATCCATCCATCTATGGATGGAATGTAGAACTAAACTTCAACTCAGTACCCTTCTTCTTCCACAACGTCTTCCAAAAATAACCAACAAACTTAATATCTCTATTAGAAATAATACTTCTTGGTAATCCATGCAATCTAACAATCTCTTTGAAAAAAAGTTTAGCAACATGCTCAACATCTGATGTCTTCTTACATGGTATGAAATGAGCTATCTTAGAAATTTTTTCCACTACAAAAAATATAGAATCATACCCCTTCACAATCTTAAGTAATCCAAGAACAAAATCCATAATGATGTCACTGCAAGGTTTCTCAGGAACAATAATAGGTGTATACAAACCAATATTTTGAGTCACTCCTTTTGCAACTTGACAAACTCCACAACTCTTTACAAATTTCTAAACATCCTTATACATTTGTGGCCAATAATACTTCTCTTTCAACAAACTCAATGTCTTATCAATTCTAGAAAATGTTTAGCCAATCCACCACTATGCTCTTCCTTAATCAAATTCAACCTCATATAACTTCTAGGAATGCACAACTCAATACCTTTGAACAACATACCTTCTTGAATGAAATACTCATCATACTTATTTATGTGATTTGTCAGATTTGGTGCTCTGCACTCTCTCCATGCCTCAGAAGAGTTAGGATCAGATTCATACAACTCTTTCATTTTATCAAAACCAAGAACTTCAACCTTCATTTCAATCAACAAAGAATGTCTTCTACTCAATGAATCAACAACTCTATTAGTAACTCTACTCTTGTGCTTAATTACAAATGTAAAATTCAACAAGTTCTCAACCCACTTCATATGTACTTGATTCAATTTATGTTAACTTCCCAAGTATTGTAAAACTTTATGATCAGTATACATCACAAACTCCTTAAGAATCAAATAATGTCTCCACTTCTTCAATGCTTGGACAATAGCATAAAATTCTTGATCATACATAGAATACTTCATTTTAGCATCATTCAACTTTTCACTAAAGAAAGAAACATGTTTACCTTCTTGACTTAATATAGCTGCTATTGCATTACCACTTGTATCACATTCAACTTGAAATACCTTATCAAAATCAAGCAAAGCCAATATAGGTAATTCAACAACCTTTTGTTTTGAAAGTCTCAAAACTCTTATCAGATCCATGTGTACACTTGAATTCCTTTTTATCTCCTCTCATTGTCTTAGTCATAACATTATAAATAGAACTAAAATTCTTTATAAATTTTTTGCAAAAGCTAGCCAAACCATGAAATGATCTTACCTCACTCACATTTTTAGGTGTAGGCCACTCCAAAATTGCTGTAACCTTCTCAGGATCCATCTTCAATCCATCAACTAGAATCATAAATCCCAACTACACAATCTCCTCTTGCATAAAAGAACACTTTTTTAGATTAATCAACAACTTTTCCTCTTTCAAACTCTACAATACTTTTCTAATATGCTCAAGATGTTCTACTTTGGTCTTACTGAATATTAGGATATCATCCAAATAAACAATCACAAACTTACCGAAGAATCTTTTCAGAACTTCATTCATCAACCTCTTGAAAGTACTAGGTGTATTAGTCAAACCAAAAGGCATAACCAACCATTCATACAAAAAATCTTTTGTCTTGAAAGAAATCTTCCATTCATCAACTTCTCTAATTCTGATTTGCTGATAGCCGCTCTTCAAAACACTCTCCATAAAATACTTTTCTCCACTTAAGAAATCCATTATGTCATCCATCCTTGGCATAGGAAATCAATATTTCACTATAATTTTGTTAATAGCTCTAGAATCAATACACATTCTCCATTCTTCATTCTTTTTAGGTGCTAATACACTAGGTACAACACATAGACTCAAAATTTCTTTGATCAAACCTTTCTACAATAGCTCATGCACTTTTTTGTTAATTTCTTCATTCTCTATAGGTGTCAATCTATATGGTGCTTTGTTTGGGAAACTAACTCCAGGAATTAGATCCATACAAAGACTTATACATCTTACTATAGGTTAACCATCAGGAATATCCTCAGCAACAATATGTTTATACTCATTCAACAATTCGATAATTTATTCTAGTACTCTGTCATTACCAACTTTTACTGCTTGATCATTACCACCAACACTCAGTCCTTTAGGAACTATAGTAAAAAAAAATTGATTCTTCTTTACTTCCTTTTCAAATTTCTTTCCATTAACCATTCAAACTTTTATTGTAGTACAACTGACCACATTTGGACTTTCAATCAAAGGCAGCAATATTTGTTTCTTCCCATTTATCCAAATAGTATATTGATTCAATCTTCCATCATGTACAAGATATTTATCATATTGCCAAGGTCTACCCAAAAAAATATGACACAATCCATGGGCATAATATCACACAAAACTTCATTAAAGTAATGGCCAATATTGAACTTCATAATACATTGCTGACTTACCAATATCTTATTCTCATGTTTGATCCATTAAACATGATAAGGTTTGGGATGTTTCAGCCTCTACAACTACAACTTTGTAACCATCTCTTTTGATGCCAAATTTTTAGAACTTCCACTATCAATGATTACATTGTAGCATTTTCCAACCATCTTACATCTGGTCTTGAAAAGACTTCTTCTAAGGATAGGTTCCTCATCACTTTCCTTATTACATAAGATTATTCTCACCATCAAATTTTCTCTAGCCTTAGGTCCACTTGGTGAACTCTCAATGTCTCCTTGAATCACAACATTTCTATTATTTTGCCCACTTTTAGAAGATCTACATTCAAAGGATCTATGTCCTTCTTTACCACTTTTGAAATAATTACCATGAAAACCACCTCTAGGATAAGAATTACCTCTTGGTAGAATCCAGTGCCTCCTTGGTATGAACTACCACCTTTCCACTTGGTCTTGTGTTTGTCATCATTCTTCCATTTAGATTTTCCTTTATCATGTACAGAACTATTAGATCAGCCACCTTCTCCATAAGATCTACCTCTACCTCTCTAGAATTTACCACCTCTACCTCTTTGTCTTTGTTCTTGCTTCTTTGTCAAGATCTCCTCAGCTTTCAAGTCATATTGATATGCTTCTTCCACACTTTCCAACTTCACAAAACTTATTTCATCTTGAATTCTAGATCTCAATCCATTTATGTACCTTGAAATTTTCTCAACATCATCATCCACATGTCTAGATCTGATGTGTAATCTATAGAATTCCTCAATATAATCTTTCACAGTCATGTCCTTTTCTTTCAAATTTTACATCTTTCTCAATAAGATAACTTTGTAATCAGCAAGATTGAATTTGTTCTTTACCTTGTTCACCATCTTTAGCCAAGTTCTAATCTTCTCCTTTCCTCTCCTTTGTCTATCAATTTTCAAATGCTCCCACCATAGTGAAGCATGACCTTTCAACCTAGTAAGTGCAATATTTACCATCTTATTATTAGGAGTTTTTTCATACTCAAAGAAATTCTCCATATCTAAGATCCAATGTAACACAACATTCGTATCCATTTTTCCATCATAAGGAACAAATTCTACATCAGGCTTTGAATTTTTCCCAAACAACACTCTTAATAATCACTCCTCATCTTGATCTTCTTCAGGTTCTAGATTATGGTTTGGTGCTAATGCTTCATCATTACTTACATCATCAAGATGTGCTCCTCTCCTCTAGGTTATCTCCACAACATCTAATCTAGCTACAAATTTTCTCAATTGATCCAATATTGCATTATCAACATTTCCTCTACCATGAACCATCTTTACAAATTAGGTTCCTACAAGATCATAACCCTCTGCAAGTTATAGGTCAAATCCATAGATCAAATTAGGGTTCTACATGATCTAATAACCATAAGGATGAACCTCAATCTTTGATACCACCTAATGTAGGGTAGGCTGGGAGTAACTAAGGCTAATAGGCACACTTAGCTACCCAGACCACCATACAAGAGTTAACATAATGAAAGCAAACACAAAAGATAACAACACCATAGAGAGAGAGAGAGAACAATTTTATTTATTGATTCATGAAAATATAATCATACATGCCCAATTATAAGGCCTTCTAGGTTATGGCTAGATACAAATATATTCAAGATGTAAGATCTAGCTTCAAATTTGCACTTTCTAGTTATGCTCCCTAATCATCTCTAAACTGCCCTAGCTCTAAGCCTAAACATTCTATTTATACTATCCAAAATGACTTATAGATCATTATAGAACATAGAGAAGCCACAAGTTAGCTTTGAGAAAATATTAAATGAAAATAAACCTAACATTAAATACTTGAAGAGCCACAAGTCAGCCTACATCAACAATTAAATGTCTAGAAATTGATGTTCGAGAAAAATCATGATATCTCCTAGTTTTGATTGAATTAGAACTTGAGCTTTGAATTGTGGGTGGTATTTTAGGTCCTCTACAACCCCTTAAGTGCATAAAGTCTAATTCACCAAGGATAAGTGTGCATCCATCCTGAAAGTCAACCATAGAAAATTATCATGCAAAACTGCTAGAAATTGATACTCTAGGAGGATTCTCATATCTCCCAACTTATGAGGAATTAGGAATTTTAACTTGGATAATAGATAGTAATGTATGCCCTCTTTAATCCTTGAAGTGTGTAGATTCTCATTCATTATGCAAAACTAGTTACATGGTCTACAATAGGCACTGAGAAACTAGAAAACATAGTTTCGGCAACAAGGTAAAAACTAAAAACATGCAAGATAGCAATGCAACCTAGGGTGCTCCTGCATCATGATTGAATTGGCCTCTAATCGATAAAGGGTACTCAAAACATTGATCTACACCTTTAGAAGTGAAAAAGAGTTTCTTGTTGTTCCCCAAGAAAAATCTTGCATTAGCACATTCTCTTGTGAAGTTTCTCAACAAATCAGGTGAGAAAATACAATGTACTAGATGAGAAAAAACAAGACCACTTTTTTCTCATGTGAAATATCAAATCAGCAAAAAAAATTGCCTTCACTATGGAGGCCATAACTTTCACGTCTAGACTCCAATTGCCTCCATTTGAAAAGTGTCAAAAAGATATTGACGAGGCTTACAATGTGATGGTTCTTAGTGAGTCCTAAGACTTAATATTTTTAATCACCACTCCAGATAAAATATCATAGGAAAAATCAAACCATTTTGGCTACCAAGACACACAATGAACAAAACTTCCTAAACAACTAAAGAGCACACATGCCCAAAATGAAAAAAGACATGAAAAGAAAGGTTATTTACACATTGAAACCATCATTACTCTCTTTCATAATTTCATTAATTAATCATAACACAACCATTAATGCACATAACAACACCATTAATGCCCAATGAAACTGAAAGGTTTTGAAAGCAAGGGTTCAAGAGTCACTTACCATAACAAAAATACATATCTTTTCAAATTTCTTTCCAGAATAAAATTAATTTTAATCACCATTAAAACCATCCAATTACATTAACAATTTTACATCTATGACAACCACACTAGTATGTTCTCTATGATATTATCCCTTGTAAGTACTACTAGAGGTTCGAGATGAACATGGTAGAGTCACAACAAACAATTGGGAAGTAGTTAAAACACATTCAAAATAGTCATCATGAACCAAAAAAAAATCCCAAATGGGGAAATTGTCAATTCCAATAGTAAATATTAAAAAGTGCAAATTTCAATAGCAAGTCAAATGTGACAATTGTCACAAAGAGAGTGATAAATAAAATTTAATGACTATTCCAAGAAGGAAAATACTAAAAACTAATGCTAGCCCAACAACATCAGGAAAGCAACTCTAGCCAAATAAAATAAGGCATCAATCAAATCACATGTAATGTGATGGCTGAGAACAGTCACACAAGTGGGATAAACCACCACTCAATGCTAAGGAATACATCATCCTAGCAGTGTTAGAGAACACACTCACACACATCAAGTAGTAAACCATCAATAACTTCTTGCATATGTAGACAACAACAATTTTCTTAATTATTTTCCATGGAATGCAACATTTATATGTCCATCAATTTAATACAATTTCCATAAGCTTATGAAGCAATTAGTTTTGGGAAATTAAGCATTAACCCAAAAGATCTAATGCAAAACTATTCCTTTGCAATGATTCACAATAAACACTCATTTCTTAATGAAAGAGAACATTTCATTACTATATTGACATAACACAAAATCAAAAATAAGATTCATTTATTTACTTACAAATAAGAGAAAATAGGGAAACAATGCACCTTACTCTACAAGGAGAATAAAAGAGGCACTCAAGGTCAACACATGGACACCAATTAGCAGTTCCATCCAAAAGGGTCACACAAGAAACCAACCCAACAAGGCATATTGATTCAGTCTACAAAAAAAAGGAAGACTCACTTCCTTCTCCTCACACTGCTCTAGTCCCATATATTGGATAGTCCATCACAAGTAGATACTAAAGCAAAAAAAATCATGAGTTCTCACCAAGACAATCACACTCACAAAAATGCAACATCAACCATATGGGCAACATATACATAGAGATACCAATGTTTAAACTAGGCTCTAATACTAGATGTAATGCCCTACTTGGAGATCCTTGGAACAAGGATTCAATTCAAGCCAAGATATTTTTTTTTACAATAATGAATGCACATGACAACATCATATAGGGATCAAAAAGATCACAACAGAGGACTTCACCAACAATCTGAGCAACTAAAAAATCTCCAAATGCCACTACCAAACATAAATGAAAAACCATAGAAGGATGCAAACAAATACAAATCTGATAACATACTAAATTTGAAATGTAATTCCAAGGTATTTGAGAATACCATAAAGGGTATCAAAAACTGATGGGGACACAACCTAAGAACATAATGGACACAATAGAAAAGGGAAATTATATTAACTGAGAAAATAAGATAGTACAAATAGTACAGAGAAAATAAACTTCAGAACATGCCCTAAGGGCTTACAATAGCATAAATCTGGAGAATATTTCTCCTTATAGCACCTCCTCTCAAACTCCACTCCGAACTACCTTTTACAATGCTAGAAATCTCCTTAAATAGACCCCAGAGGGTTAAGGACTAGGAGTACATTCTAGAAAGTGCTAGTAGGCATCCACCAATGAAATAGAAGGTTCTGGAAGTTGCGTTAGAAGTTGGTGCAAATCTAGAAGAATCCAAAAACGGTAATCGAACTTTCGGGAGGCATAACTTTTGAACTGTAGCTCCGATTGACGAACTGTTTACATTTTACGAAAGCTCTCAAAGCGCTCTATAGCCCTATGGACAAGCTTTGCTCATCCCCCATTTTTCAACCCTTTTCAAGGTCATTTAATGCCCCAAACCTGACTTTGAAGCATTCTTAGGAGGTCTCAAAAACTTGAAAAACTGCAATAACTTTCAAACTGTGGGGCCTATTGACCTGATTCTTTTTTTGGAATGCTCTAAATCATGATTACATTCATCTGGCCAATTCACACCTTCTAGTTTATCGAAATGATGGCCCAAATACATGCTCCTATTTTTTTTTGAGATTTTCAAACGCATTGATAGTTGAACTATGAGAGTTGGAACCTTTATTTGAGCCAAATGGGTATCCAAAAATGTAAAGACATGAAATAGAAACTAAGTCTAAGTACATTTTTTGGGTGACACAGGATTGCCCTTATACCTCTGGATGCTCCTGCATCAGAGACCTAGGGTAGATTGAAAAGTGACCCTGTCACTTTATGGATGGTAGAGGAAATCCCAAATGGGAAACCTTAGCTGCTAAAATCCAAGTTGAGTCCTCGATCGACCGTCCTTTCCATTTGACCAAATACTCTTCATACTGCCTGTTTTTGGTACTCCTAGCACATGATGATCTAGAATGTCTTCTATCTCCTCCTTATTAGAAGTAGGAATTGGACATGGCTCTAAAACCAGCTCCTCATCTGCACCATCATCATGATACTCTATTAAATCTGCAATGTTGAAAATGGGAGAAATGTGAATACCATCTGGCAGCTCCACCTCATATGTATTTCCTAAGTTATGTTTCTTCAAAACTTTGCAGGGGCCAAATTTCTTCATTTTCAGCTTGTTGTAAGTACCAACTGGAAATATTTCTTTTCATAAGTGCACCATGACTAGATCCCCTACTTGGAATTCCTTATGTCTTCTCCTTTGATCAGCCCTAGCTTTATATTCTTGATTCATCTTGATAATGTGTGCTTGAACCTCCTCATGTAGACGCTTGATGTGTTCAGAAAATTCCTCAGCTTCAACACTTGTCCTCTCCCCTTGTTCTATCTTCCTCAATTCTGGTGCAGTCCTTGGGCTATTCCCATATACAATTTGAAATGATAATTTTCCAGTACTCCTATTTACAGAGTTATTATGAGAAAACTCTGCCTGTGGTAGAATCAAATCCCATCCCTTGGGCTTATCTCCAACTAAACATCTCAGTAAATTGCCCAGACTTCTATTTACCACTTTTGTTTGGCCATCAGTCTGTGGGTGATGCGTGGAACTGAATTTCAAGTCTTTTCTCAGTTTCTTCCACAATGTCCTCCAGAAATACTCCACAAATTTAGTGTCTCTGTCAGAAACTATACTCCTTGGAAGACCATGTAGTCTTACCACCTCTTTGAAAAAGAAGTCTGCAATATGGACAACATCATGAGTTTTGTGGCATGGAATGAAATGTGCCATTTTGGAGAACCTATCAACCACCACGAATACTGAGTCATTACCCCTTTGTGTCCTTGGCAATCCAAGAACAAAATCCATACTTATGTCCTCCCATGGCCTTGATGGAATAGACAACGGCTGATATAGACCAGTATTGTGACTAAACCCCTTTGCAACTTGACAAACCTGGCAACTCTGTACAAAATTCTTCACATCCTGTGTAATTTGAGGACAAAAATAATGTTCTCTAAGAATGGTAATGGTCTTATCCCGACCAAAATGTCCTGCCATCCCTCCACTGTGTTTCTCCTTAATCAGATTTTCCCTCATGGAACTCCTTGGAATGCATAATTGACTACCTTTGAACAACATGCCATCCTGAATCAAATAGTCTAACCACTTGGTTCTATCTACAACAACAGGTTCTTTACAAGCTTTCCATGCTTCAGCAAAATCAGGATCCTCGGGGTACAAATTCTTGAATTCATCAAACCCAAGTACTTCAACCTGCATTTGGTTAAGCAACAACTGTCTCCTACTTAGTGCATCTGCAAACCTGTTAGATTTTCCACTTCTATGCTTCAACACAAATGTATAACTTTGCAAGAATTCTACCCACTTCATATGCCTTTGATTCAATTTACCTTGGCTATTTAGGTACTATACTACTTGATGATCAGTATACAAAACAAATTCCTTTGGCAATAAATAATGCCTCCATTTCTTTAAGGCCTGAACTATTGCATAGAACTCTTGATCATAAACAGAATACTTCTTCTTTGCATCATTCAATTTTTCACTAAAATATGCAATAGGCTTACCTTCTTGGCTTAATACAGCCCCAATAGTGCTACCACTAGCATCACAATCCACCTAGAATACTTTTCTAAAATCTGGAAGTGCCAACACAGGCTGTTCAGTCACCTTCTTCTTCAGCAATTCAAAACTTCTCGCAGCTGCTGCAGTCCATTTGAACTCTTTTCTATCCCCTCTTATTGTATCAGTTAGGGGTGCACATATGCCACTGAAATTCTTAATAAACTTCCTGTAAAAACTAACCAGACCATGAAATGATCTTACCTTAGTAGGAAACCTCAGAGTAGGCCATTCCAAGATGGCTTTTACCTTCTCTGGATCCATTTTGAGACCTTCAGGTGATATAACAAACCCTAAATAGACTAATTCCCTTTTTGCAAAGACACACTTCTTTAGATTAATTAATAGTTTCTCTTCCCTTAGCCTTTCAAGGACACTACGAATATGCAGTAAATGTTCTTCCAAAGTCTTGCTGAAAATTAAAATATCATCCAAATAGACAATAACAAATTTTCCCAAGAACTTCTTAAGTACCTCATTCATGAGCCGCATGAAGGTGCTTGGGGTGTTCATCAATCCAAAGGGCATGACTAATCCAATCATGTGAATTCAACTTCCTCAATGGAAGGCTTAAGCATAGAACATTTTTCATTATCTTAAGTTTTATTGCCACTCACACATTTTATTTAGTTATCACTTACTTAAAGCTCCCTCTACCAACCTATGGTGCGAATATTGCCAAGCTATAAGATAGAAGCCCCCTCTATATGCTACCCTACCCTACCCATTCTCATCTAATGATGAGTGCCCATAGGCATGCAAATTTCCAACCCAACCCCAAATGATCATAACTTCTAGCAAGTCCATGGAAGATCGAGCCTCGCAAGTCACCTGACAAATGTACACTATGTACTTGTATGTGGTGCACCACCATCACAAAGATCATAACATAAGGACTGGATGAGAACATAAGTAGAAATTCACTCAACCAAAAATAGACTCAGGAGAATGGATTTTTCACAAATCCCAAGAACATGCAAGTCACTTGAAAAATGTATGCTATGTACTCATGTGTGGTGCACCACCATCACAAAGATCATAACATAAGGACTGGATGAGAACACAAGTAGAAAGTCACTCAACCAAAAATAGACTTAGGAGAGCATATTTTACACAAATCCCAAGAACAATAAAACCAGACATCATGAAATCACTCTACTGGCCTCAATCTAGGAGTATGGATTCTACACAAATACCATTGTTGAAACAAGACCAAACATCATGAACTTACTTAACCAACCTCAATCTGGGAGTATGGATTCTATATGAATCTTAGTGTCCACAAAACCATAACAAAGGTCCAAAAGAAACCATAACACTAGATATAAAATCACTCAGTCAAACACAATGTCATGAGTACTGATGTGACCCAAATTCCAATGCAAACATAAAAGTGAAAAAATGGTTTGACTGACATCGTATGGATAATCCAAGTCCACAACCAACATCATGCCAAGAAATCCCAATAAAACAAGGTGGCACAAAAATCGAGGTGAAAAACCTTAAAACTCAAAAACTTTGAAATTAAAAACCATTTGGTCTTTGGGCACAAAAAAACAAAAGTCCAGTAAAATCTAGGTTTGGAGTCCATATGAAAAAATTGCTAGCATAGTAGTGCAAAACCCCAAACCCTCAACTTGAAAAATAGGGAAACGCTCATACCCTCCCAACCAGATAGAGTTAGCATATAGAAACGGAGGGGAACATTAGTTCTCAACCTCCTAACAAATGGATACCAAAAATAGAAGTTGAAATAGAGAAAAAATAATAAAATAGAAGATCTTTACCTTACAGCCAAAAGGGAAAAATGGGAATCTAAACCATAAAATAAAAATCTTGCAAAAGTAGCCAAAAATTGCGGCAATCCAAGGTCTCCCTGAGATGGATCCAACAAGATCAATCTTGTAATGATTTTACAACCATAACTCCCACAATGAACAAAATAGTAAATCCTCATGAAGAGGATTTTGAGTTTTACTCTCAAACTTTCTAATTCAAAAGTAAGAAGTGAGGAACTAAATTCCTTTTTGGATACTTATTCACTTTTTGAGTGAATGATCAATTAGGGAAATTAACTAGCCAAACTAATTAAACCCCAAATCGACCCAAATGAAAACAAGCTATTACTAGAAACAATAATTCATTAATGGAAAAGCTACTAGAAATTAAAAATCAATTAAATAAAGCCTAAAAACACAAAAACACAAAAATTTCCTTAATAAATTTCACGACAATGCATACCTCTAAATGCATAGACATGCTCACTGGTCTAATCACATAATGCAAATGTGTTTAGATTTAATAATCACTAAAAGGATTAATTAGACAATTAAAATAAGGATACGTCAACCATAGAGCGACAACATTGGTAAAATATGAATAACTGAATCACTAATTCCATGTGCCACTACCAAGGATATAAATCTAGCACACTAAAATACACGATCAAGTACAATTTGCATATAATAACATAGCCAAAGTAATAAATGCATTAAATCACCTAATTTAACCATTTATTCAATTATACTAAAATAATCTATTTACATCACCCATGTTCGCATAAAGCATAACAATGAAGGAATGAAATAAATAACCATAGCCTTAAATCCTTCACATAACATAATTAGAGATATGTCCAAATACCAGATAACCAAATACCATCATAAAACACACTATCATCTCAAAATGGCATCATCATGCAATATGATCAACTAAACAATGTAGTAGTCTAACATCTATGATACTAAAATCAAAGTATAACATCCAACCCTTAGGTCATCTCAAATGTAAAACATAAAATGAGTAAAAAATATCTCTTAGATCAAAATATAACTAGGTAAATATTCGCAACACATAACCAAGGAATCCAACATGGAAGATCCTTTTCTAATTAATGAAGCATTTAATAATGGTTGTAAAAAAAACATAAAAAGGCACTTAAAACACATAAGTGAACACAGTCATAAACATGACTAACCACTACTACAAGAACCTAGTCCAGTGTAGTAAGATAATAGTACAAAGTGCAATGTCTGCACACATCTTAGGGTAATCATGAAACAACATCATGATACCATATTGACCTTGGTAACCACTAGCACAAGTCTCAGTGAACCATAAATCACATCATAATCTCATAAAATAGGCATAATCATAATCAAAGAAACTGATACAATAACATAAATCCAATCATCTCAAGGGTGTAGACCACTCATGGTCCCAATCACAATCCCATCTCAAGGAGAGATCAACAAGTTTGCATCCATTAGGATGACTTACAGAAGTCAAATGGGAGAGGCACTAGAGATAGTGAATGACTAGTCGAGGTGAACATATTAGGCATAGAATCACATGGAGGTTGAGCATCTTTAGTCTTAGTTGCATGAAAAAGGTTTTCAGCCAAGTGTATATTACCTTGAGTTACTTTTAGAGGTAACCCTTGAGGATACACATAATTAGTGTGGAAAGAATTAAGCTCTTTGTTTGATGGAGGTATGTTGGATAGCTTTGAAGTTTTAGGAAGTTCATGAGTGTTAGAAGAAGTGGAGGTATTAGGGAAACCATCACTTGAAATAGGTTCACGAACATGTTCTTGCTCAAGAGAAGTATCCTCATCATATAAGTCTTTCGAAATTTCAACATCATTGATTCCATCAGCAATAAGATTTTGAATTTTACATTTCAATGTAATACAATCTTTAGTTTTATGACTTTTATTTCTATGGTAACCAAAATAGTGATCATCTCTCCACCATGGAGGTTTTACCTTAGGTTCATAAGGTCTATATTTGTATGGTAAAGTAATTATCTTGTTTGTAACTAAGGTCTAAAATACCACATCATATGAAAATCCTAAAGCAGTAAAAGTTCTCTCAAAAGTATGTCTAGGACCATTTTTGTCATTCTCATCTTGGTCAAAGATAGGTCCATCATGAAATATTGGCATATGCTCAAAAGAGTTATTACCCACTTTCTCTCTCAAGAGGTCTTTGGATCTAGAAGATGAAGACAATTGATGTCTTGCCGTATAAGATGTAGATCTTAAAGGAGATGATTCATGTAATGATGTAACCTTCTCCTCTAATAATGTTTCAAATTTAGATTGCATTCCAATTATGCACTTATTGAGATAAAGGTAAGTAGGATCATTTGTATCTTCTATCTCCAACAAGGCTTGTCTCTCCACCTCTAGGAGTATAAATTTCTCTTCCTTTTCAACTTGTTCATCTAGGAAGGCTTTATTTTTGCATTCTATTCTCTTAAGTCTTTCACTAATGTATCTTCATGGTGTATTGAATATCTAAACAAGTTATTGGTGTATGTTGCATTCACATTAGCTCCATGAGGTTCATCATCTTGGTTTTCATGTTGTGATTGTTCTTCTTGATATGCTTGGCTCTTATCTCAGATATTTGGTTGAGATAAGGGGTGAGATTAGTCAATTTTCACCAGAGGAACTACCAAACAAAATGGTATCTCGATGTTTTTCAAACAAGTCATCAAGGAGTTCATCCATTTCTTCCCTCTCTCATCAAATCATCATGTAACTCATATCCATACCCAAGAAAGAAGGTGCTAAGGGTGTACTCAACTCACTAAGGTTACTCTTGGGATCAAACCAATCTTCTGAGTTATTCCTAGGTGATTGATCAAATATGGGTTCTTTTCCCTTATGTCTTTGGAGAGTTTGAACTAAGGGTAATTGGTTAAAGACTACTTGAGGTCACTTTCCTTGATCTACTTGATATATTTTTGTAACCATCATGAAAGAAAAGGTACTAGTTGATAGGAAAACCCTGAGAAACATTAGTACTAGACTAGGATAGTAAAAAAACTCACTTGTCCAAAAGAGAGATGATAAGATAGAATTTTTGCAATAAGCATAAACCAACACTGCCATAGAGGTGTCCACTAATATGGGTGAATACCCTAACACATATGGACTAAGAGGTTGATTTATCCAAATTATAATTCATTGATATTGAATTTGAATTGAAGTGAATGGACAAGATATTACTAAGACTCTCCAAGCATATTATCAAAGAATCCAAAGGTTTATCTTCTCAATAAGGATGGTTTCTAACTCAATGAATCCAAGAAAGGTCACTTGTAAAATCAACTATTACTAATTCAAGAGGTCAAAACACAATAATCCAAGGTGAAAACAAGCTTCCAACAATGAGGTAAGTGACCTAATTTGAGCTTGATCAACCAACAAGGGCTAAAAATGATAGGATAACAAATCGAGAAAGGTTTTAGTTCTAGAACTTAGTTTTCTTGTTTGTTTTAATCAACCAACTAGATGCATCAATAGATTTTTATCATAAATTAGGCACGCAAAAAAAAAAGGGAGTTCAAGCAAACATCTACAAGAAATGGGAAGGGACAAAGCAACCTTGCACATAAACAAGAATAGTGTCTTAGTATGAATATAATCCCTAGAACCACTATTGTCTATGTTCTCAAAATGTTTTCTAATCATGCACATAGTCCTAGAAACAAAAAATTAGGTTGTGCTATGGTTCTTAGTAATGGTCAAATATGCAATTCTTGCAATCTCAAGTGGGTGAAATGCAATCCTGATGCACCAAGGTTTTGACACATTTCAAGAATTTAATCAATCAAAGATGCTGAGGAAATCTAACAATCCAACTAAAGACTACACCTATGGAGATTTCTTCCACAAGAACATTTATATAGTGGGTATTGCTACTATAGCAAAAGTGGCTACTACCGTTTGAGGTTCCATCCACATGGTTTACCCAATAAAGGGAGTGCCTACTATGGTTAACCATCTCTGATTGAAGAAGACTCACAAAATTGGACCACATGGGGACGTAGTTCAAATTCAAGGGTTCCAAGTTTCTGATGTGCCCAAAAGGGAACAAAGCATACTCCTCTAGCCTCTTCACCTCACCCAAAAAATAGAAAATAGGTTCATTGACACACTAATTTTAAATTAATTCACTAAGGTTTGGAAAGCCAACAACAATCACCACCAATCTCAAGAGAGAAAGTACCAAAAAATTTCAAAGACAAACCAAGCGAGACAATAAAAGAATATAAAATATCTATCATCAAGAAGAGCTTCACATGTGAGGTAAGAGAATTAATTCCACTCTCTCAAGATCAGCACAAATAGTGTTCATAGGGCCTAATTACTATGTGAAACATGTATGCAAGAAAACAAATGTAGGTCCAATTTTAGAGCACCAATCAAAATGTGAATTATGAAAACATGTAAAACACTCAAGCCAAACACACAAGAGGTTCATCTTTAATTCCAAAGTCCAAATGTTATAGAGATGTATAAGAATACCTTATATCCAAAGAAACATGCACATATCACTCCACTAATCTAACAAACCAAGCAAGCGCTCCAAGCAAACAACAAACAAACCAATACAAGATAGATATGTCTTATGAAAACCCTAGGGTTAGATCTCAAAATATGATTGTTAGGAGTAATAATAACTAAAAAATAATTCAAAATAAAACTCACATCTTGCATTGAACCATGTGAAAATTAAATGCAAGTTAATCATTAAATGCCCTTTTTTTAATTTTGATTTTTGACCTAGTCAACAACATTGGACCTATATGCCTTGAATTCGGACCAAAAAATATAAACATAGAAAAGAGACCCCTATTAAAAAATAAAAAATTTCCAAAAATATCATAATTTCAGAAAAATATTTTCATTTGTTCCCTAAGGACCCTTTTTTTCATAATAGACCAGTTTTTGTAAATTGAGTGTTTGAGCCTTCATATGAGCTCTAAACTCAAAACACAAAGAAAAAACTCTATTTAGAATTTGGAGACCTTTCCAAAAATGTATATTTTAAATTTTTTTTTGTAAATGTGCACCCAAAAATTATTTTTCATGAAAAATAAAGAAAAAATTATTAAAAAATACAAATTACCTTGAAAAAATCTAAAATTTTAATTGAAGCTTCTTCGATTTGTCACCAACCTAAAGAACCATTTCATACCAAAACACTAAGCTCTTTGGGAGATATGATCAGATCTTTAAAATCTAGGTTTTTTTGCCTCCAAACAAATCCACACAAGGGTGTTAGCTCCATAAAAAGTCAAAACCAACATGTAAAGGTGGGTTGCCCCATAGTGGGTGCCAAAAAATGGGTGCTAAAATGTTGACACACTTCTATGAGTCATTATATCCAAGATTTCTTGAGAGTGAGGTCTCAAATGATGACTCATAGCTCTCTATTCATGGAGTACAAGTGTTTTTAATAGAGGTTCTTAGTTTAACCTAGTTTGTGCCCATGAAAGTACACCATAAAATGAGATATTCAAAGATCAAAATATGCATGCAAATGAAGATGCAAGCTAATCTAAATGATAATAATGCAAAATAATGCAAGAAAGGAAATCTAATCTATGAAAGGAAATAACAATGCAAGATTAATCTATGAAGCAAATATGACTCTAAGATAATATGAAAATGAAAGGATGAAGTATGATAATGAAATACATGGATGTAAGAGAGAAGAAGACAAGAAGAGAGAAGTTGCAATAAAGCTCCAATGTCCAAACGCTAAGGATCAAACCCTAATGCTCATACTCCTCTAAAATTGCTCTCCAAACCTGTAGCATAACAATCCTATAGCAACTAACATCTATCCAAATGAGAAGGAGAGGGCTCCTTATATAGTCAATTGTGAAGGTGGGAGGCTTCTTACAACCAATATGGGATTATAAGGCTTGATGCATGTTAGAAAAAATTCCACCAATGAGAAAAGAGTTGTTTTTAACAAGAAAGTGGAAAGAGGAAAAAAAAAATCTCACTTAGAAATATGTGCATTTAAGTGTAGATAAAATGGATTTTTATTTATTTTTATTTGTTTTATTTCCCTTTTTCATCACAAGGAGATTTTTAAGTGAGGATTTTATTTAATTAAAAGGGAGCAAGTTATTTTAATAAAATAGGAGCTATTTTATTTAATTAAAAGAGAACTTTTATTTTAATTAAACAAGACTTAGAATAAGATGATCAAACCTTGGAAAATATTTTAATGATTAAATTAATTCCAATTTGATTCAAGAAATTGATAAATTGAAGAATGTGGGCCCATAGTCTAGGCGACCATTTTAGGGTGCATACAATAATTAACTCTTTATAGATAGATTTGGTGGGAAGAGTTCAACACACTTCTTTCAACCCACATTGCATCACTCATTTTCTAATGAAGAATAAGAAATCGACCCTTTTTTCTTCCACCTTGGAATTTCCCTATGTCAGATTGGGGTGTCCATGCAATCTTGTCTCTTTCTTTCATCATATGTAAATGAGTGGTTTGATATCCTTTTATAGTCAATTTTTTGAAATTGCCATGTAGAAACTAACTATAATGAGTGGGATTACACTGGGACAGTAAAGTAGAACTAGGCCCAAAATCACATGCCCCTCATAGAAGAGGTTAACTTGGGTCAACCTAGTCTAGGAAGTTAGACTCCTGAGTCTTAGTGTTTGAATTTCAGGATTTGTAGAAGTTTTAGGTGTAATGTATGTTAGAGATTGGTAGTTTGAGACCAAATTTGAAATATGAGGCCTAGAAGGAGGATGATGCTTAGAAATTAGATCCTTCCTCATAAAATGTGTGAGAGAGGGAAATAAAGGAGGTCTTATTATGTCCTACCTTAATTTTACATAGGATAAAAATGAGAAAACAAGGAAAATGTCCACTCAAAGTATAATTGTGTAATGCAAACACACTAGCAAGGAGCTAAAAGGTCATAAATTTAGGTACATATAATTTAAGATGACATACTTTAGAGGGATACAAAACTACGTGCATATGAAAGCTAATGTAAGAAATCACAATCGTAATGAGAAAAGGATATAGCTAAGTCTACACACACAATTTCTATAAGAAAATAGTAGTGATCACTTCTTGTAAAACTATGAGTTAGTGATAATCTAAAATCACCTAGAACTTACTAATGAAGGGCGATGAAGTTTGTAGGTAGCTATGCCCCCTTGTTTTGGCTTGCTCATTAGAAAAGGTGAGACTATGTATCATGTTTACCATAAAAAACTAAAGATGAGATGTCATGACAAGTAGCATTACAATAATTTCAAGATCAAACCAAAATTCTCCAGAAGGTACTTGGAAGGCAAGGTAACTAAATCATTATCCCAATGCCCATAATGGGTGAAGATAAAAGTTACATAGCTCAATATATAATGAAATCATGACTAGAGGTATTAGTTAAAAATTAAGTTTTGTAAAATAAATTCAAAAAGTAACCTAAAAGGAATGTTATATAAACCAATGTTACCTTTTTGAAATTAATTTGTTACATTGCAATTGTAGGTGAAGAAGAAGAAAGGAGAAAGATGCCAAAGCTCAAAGTGTTACATCCAACTAAGATGCAAGTTCTTTGATAGGAGGTGGTAGAAGGTTCCAATATTGAGGAGGTAGGTTGACTCAAATCTCATCCTTGCCACACTTATTTATTTTCTATATTGATGCTTTTTGTAGTCATGCATTTATCTTAGATAAGTATTTTAGGGTATCTGGGAAGGAGTTCAACTTTTTCCTAGGGGAGGTTAACCTTTGCATGGGTTTATCAGGATTTCCCTAGGGAGATGCTAACCTAGTCCTAAGATAATTTGACCTATTCATTGATAAGTTGACATATCACTTGGGAAGTTGACCTATTCATAAGGAAGTTGACCTATTCCCAAGGAGATTGACCTATTCTAGAGGTGGACTTGCTTCAATAATATGTTTGAAAATTAATGTTATGACATGATATACTAATAAGACCCTATTTGATGCTATTGAAAGATCCACCAATGATGTGGGAGAGCTACATGTCAAACATTATGGTATACATTTGAAAGAACATAGGAGAGATAGGAATACAAAATATTTAGATAATTAGAGACATTAGTCTCTACTAGGTATCTTGACTTCCACATGTGATGTTCCATTGAGGGATGCTACTAGAACTAATGAAGAGATGGGATTGGAATACACACACACACACACACACACACACACACACACACACACATATATACATATAAGATCTTACACTTGCCAATTTGTGGACGATTAGATCACAAGTCAATCAATTACCTGAGGAGATAAGAGAAGATTTTGAGTACTACATGGGTATGTAGTATAGAGAGAGAGAGAGTTTGAATTAAGTTCACCTAAAGAGAATCAAATATAGAAAAACTTCTCTTCTTAGAAAGATTATACTTTGTGCGATAGCCATGATAATAGTACGTAGTATAAAAGGTATTGTATTCCTAACCCTTCTAGCACATATTGTTAGACATATGGAGAGTATGGGGACAGAGCATGTTAACACATCTCTACTATGAGCTTAGGATTTTTTTGAGGTATCAATAATAAGTCCTAACCATGTGTATACTCTTATAGGTGCAGGATTTTGGGAACTTCATATGCATGAGGCATTTGGGATATCTGGTGGACATACTATTGGATGATTTCCATTTATGGAAACATATACTCAAATTTTCATTTATGTATTCAGAGATAGAAAATTATATAAGTATTAGAAATTTTTAAGGAGTACAATGTATAGATCTTATCAGTATGGATGATGCATAGAGACTTAAGCTTATGCACAATTGAGGAAGGTTCATAACATTTTAATGATGACATGTACTAATGCATATATGTGTACAATCAGTATGACACAAGTTATAGTAAGTTTAATTGTGCTGGTATTTAGTAGTGGAGAATAGAGCATAGCAAAAAATAGTGATGTACAACTTTAGGAATTATTTTGATTTTAAAATAATTAGTAAATCATGTTAAGCTGACTATGTGAATAATATTTTATATTATGCCAAGCGTGTGAAGACATGGAAGCCAACTGAGAAACAATTTGTTAATGCATAAGGTATAAGTAAAGATCTTATGTCATGCAAATAGTGTGTAAGTGTTGTTGTGTACTGAATATATGTGATGTGCATATACTATGGAAGTTGCATGATTAGATGTGACATGAAAACTATTGTGAGAACCATTTGCAAGGCTTATGTGATGTGAAATCTGATGTAAATATTAGAGTAAGTGCGAGTTACAACAACAAGCAAGTATTGTATGTATATCTATTCTGTGAAGGAATTGAATTGTATAATTGCATGTTAGGGTAGTGGTCTCTTCTTGCATACATTGTATTGGTTGTATTAACTCCTAACAGGGTTGAGGATTCTAACAAGGTCTAGTCCTCTAACAAGGAATCAAGACACTATATGTACTTTATAGACTTCTAGCATGGTCAATATCCTTAACTAGATCCTACTGTTAGTGAATCATCCCCATTGGGTATTCCCTTGGCCGGGGTTTCCCTAGTTCACAAATAATGGTGTTATGAGTTCTCTATATATATGGTTATATTTACCATTCATCAATGTTGGTTTACTTTCATATGCAAGTTATAAAGTAATTAACAATTTTTAGTTGTGGGAAAAAGGTTGTAGAATACTGATTCAACCCCCCTCTCAGTATTATATATTTCTAACAATTGGTATCGGAGGAGTGGTATGAGTGTGCTTCAATCACTCACTACAATATTGCATCAAACTAAGATCATAATCAAAGATTTTGAGAATGAGATTGAGAAGATTCACAATGCTATTAGAAGCATTGAATTTGATAAGGAGAAAGTAATAAGAAGATTCTCTATTCTCAGAGAATATCTGGCACCCAAAGTTGTAATTTTGTAGAGGCAATAAGAGGAATGTCTTTCAGCAAAGAATTCCTATGAAAAATTCCTATGACACTCATAAATATATCAAATATAGTCAAAGGAAATTGGAAGAAGGACTTTTACAAGCTAAAGATTGATTTTGTAGATTGCATATCCAGAATGACGAGCTGATCAACAACAAATAATTATTTTTGTTATACCATTTTTTTTGACACCTTTGCCATTGATGTCAAAGGAGGAGTACTATGTAGAGAAAATTGTATAAATGTAAATATATATGTAAGGGGGAGCTTATGTATGTATCAATGTAAAAGAGTGATAAGGAATTTAATGATCATCAAAACATGAATACAACTATTATGTTTTGAAGGAAATTTGTGTGTAGTTATTTTAGTTGTTTTTGTTTTGTATGACATCATTTTGGGACTTAGCCAATTTTCCCAAATGTTACCATTAATGAAAAAGGGGGGATTTTTGGAAATATAGTTAGTTAGATGTATTGATGATTTCCATTTATGGCAACATATACTCAACATTTCATTTATGTATTCAAAGACAAAAAACTGTCTAAGTATTAGACAGTTTGTAGGAGTACAGTGTACAGATCTTATCAGTATGGATGATGCATAAAGAGTTAAGCTTATGCATAACTAAGGAAGGTTCATAAATTTTCATGATGATGTGTACTTGTGCGCATGTGTGTATGGTCAGTATGACACAAGTTATAGTAAGTTTAAGTATGTTGATATTTAGCAGTCTAAGATAGATCATAGCATAAAACAATGCTATATGACTTTAGGAATTATTTTGATTTCAAAATAATTACTAACTCATGTTAAGACAAATATGTGAGTATCTTTTTATATTATGTCAAGCGTATGAAGACATGGAAGCTGATTGAGCAACACTTGGTGAATGCACAAGGTATAAGTAAAGATCTTATGTTGCACAAATAGTGTGTAAGTGTTGTTGTGCAGCAAATAGATGTGATGTGCAAATACTGTGGAAGTTGCATGATTAGATGTGACATATGAAATATTGTGAAAACCATTTGCAAGGCTGATGTTATGTGAAATTTGATGTAAAAATCATATCAAGTACGAGTTACAACAAAAAGCAAGTATTGTATGTATATCTATTCTGTGAAGGAACTGAATTTTATAATTGCATGTTAGGGCAATGGACTCTTCTTGCATACATTGTATTGGTTGTAGCAACTCCTAACAAGGTTGAGACTTCTATCAAGGCCTATTCCTCTAACAAGGACTCAGGACACTATATGTACTTAATAGAATCCTAGTAGGGTCAATATCCTTAACCAAATCCTATTGTTTAGTGAATCATCTAGTGGGTATCATCCCTGCCGAGGTTTTCCCTTGGCCAAGGTTTGCCTAGTTAGCAAATAATGGTGTTATGAGTTCTCTATGTGTATGGTTATATTTACTGTTCAATTTTTTTGGTCTAATTTCATATGCAATTTATAAATTAATTAACAATATTTAGTTGTGGGTAAAAGATTTTAGAATACTGATTCGACCCCCCCTCTCAGTATTATCTATTTCTAACACATACCAACTGAGTTACCTAGAGTATTCACATACACACTGGGACATGCTTGGCAGTTTGATGACATATTATACTAGAGGGTCATATTTGACCAACTACCACCTAGAGATGTTGTATTTTAAATCACTACAAAATGGTCATCTACACTATGAACCCCCTTTCTAATATTTTTACAAAATTTGTCTAGTTCTTATTCTTGATCAAATCATCACTTTTCTATTTATTCAATTATAACCTATGGTTTGACCATCTTATCCTAAGTATTTTATATAATTGAAATTACATGTCTCCTTTTAATTAAATAAAATTCCCCAAGTCCCACTTATCTTAAGTGTACACATGAATAATATTATTCCTATTTTAAAATTAAAAGAAAAAGGCTCTCTATCTCACATGAGAGGCACAATTTTCTATGTAAGAGGAGTTTTTTTGTTTCCAAAATAACTTTAATTCTCCTCCAAACATCTTTTTCCTCTTAAAGTAAACCATTTATCCTAATTAGGTGAGATTATTGTGCACACAGATCACTCGAGGCTAATTCTCTACCCTTGATTAGGTCTTTAATCTCCACCATCCATTTTTCTTTAAAAGGCGGCTCTCTTCTTATTCTCTCATCTCTTTTTCACTTATGCTAACATTATGATACTAGTTTTCTTATGTATTTTGAGAACTCACCACACTCTTGGAATTTTTACATTATTGGAGCATCTTGCATCTCATCATAGTATAGTCTTCATCCTAGCATAACTCTTGAATTGTTAGTAGAGATCTTTAATTTCTTGCAAGTAGATTAGAATTAACTCTTCTTGCATTGAATCTCTCATTATAGAATAGTTTACATCCTATTTAGCTTTCATATTCATTTGAATCTCTTTTTCAATGGTGCACCTTGCAAGGGTTGCATAACTAGGTTCATTTGAGAGCCACCATACTACTACTTACACTCTTGCATGTCATATATAAATAGCTTTAAGTCACCATTCAAGGTTCCTAAACTATTAGATTCCTTGAATAGAATGTGTTAGGGAAGTGTACTAATTTTTGGTATACATTATTAAGGAAAATTCAACCCATGCCTTTCCCTCCTCTATAGTCACTAACAATGGGGTGGGGAATTAAAGAATAAGGACCTTAGATAATTTTGGAAGAAATTCAAAATTAAACAACAATGGTCCTCTATTTACTATCCCTAAGGGAATGACCAATTTGAAGCTTTTAACAAGAAAAACTCAAAATATTGCATTGAATTGTACATAAGTTTCTTAGAAATAGGAAATATATGGGGGGGTGGTGAATCAATATTTCACAAAATTTTGTCCAACTATGGATATCTTTTGTAACCTTATAACATGAACATATGAATATACATAAAAGTAAACATAAAAATAACACAGTGCAACATATAACACCATTATTTATTGACTAGGGAAAATCCTTCCAAGAAAAAACCTTGGTGGGGATGGTATCCACAAAATGATCCACTAATCAAAAGTATATTGTGAAAGAAAATGACCCTATTAGGAGTCTATTACATTTGTATAATACTTCAGTTCTTGTTAGAGGAATAGACCATTTTAGAAGCCTTAACCCTATTAAGATTTGTTATTACAATTACAAAATGTATGCAAGATGAGCTCATTGCCCAAACATGCAATATACAATAATATTGTGTACACAAAGGTATAGATACAAAAACATTTGACAATGTTGATATCTTCTATATATGATTTTTCCTTTGAATCTCACTCTTGAAAAATTTTCATACTCTAATTTTTCTTTGCTCTAACATCAAGTTGTATTACAAAACAATCTAATTACAATGTCAGATACATCACACAACTTTGCATCCCAAGTTCTGTCCTTTATACCAAATAATTCTGTTATATCAGCCTTCATGTCTTCACACGTGTCCCAAAATACAAAACTGTACTTTTATAACTTAGGATTAACATCTAGGATATCATCCTTTATTGGTTAAGTATTTTTTTTGCTAAACAAAATAATTCCTTATCTTAAAATACCACTTTCGTTAAATTTGTCTTGCTCTGCCTTTGCATACCTATAATCACTAAATCATGCATATCTCTATCCATACTGCTCATCAAGACTTGCATTTTTGTATGTAGGATCCTTATAATCTATTCTTTCTTCCCTTAACTATGCACATGAAAACTCATTGTCTATCAACATCACAAAGAAAACTAGTGTCCATGTCGACAGATAAATTCTGTAATACTTAGACAATTTCATAAATCTTCAATCCAAAACTTTATCTTTAAGATATGTTGAATTTATACAAGTGATATATTTCCATAAATGAAAACCTCAATGCATTTCCATATTTACCTCTTATCCAAATTTACAACAATCTCCCCATTTGGCATTGATGACAACATATGAAAAAATTGGCTAAGTCTCAAAACTTAAAATTTCAAAATTTGTGAAGTTTATCACATGGCCATACAAAATTTGCAAAATGTGGATAATTTATATTAATATAACATCTTTACATAATTATATCTCAATATTAAAATATGTATACTACTCTCCCTTTGACTATATCTTTTTCATATAACATATCCAATTTTCCATACAAACACTCCCCCTTTGATATCAATGAGAAAGGTGAGTCACAAATTATATAGAAGTCAAAATTTTGGTTCTACTTCCCATCCTTCATAGTGACTAGTTTTATATGCATGCAATGCAATTAACACTTTTTTCTAAAGTTCTTTAACTCCTTGTCCCATGTGTCTTGGACTACTTTTGACACACTGATTAGAGTGCATAGTCCACAAGATGCCACTTCAACTACAATCAAATTTGAATATAATTTTTTTTCATAAGATTTCTTAGCTTTAAGACACTCATCTAGTTGTTTATGTATGTGACTCATTTTTAGTGTGAGATGCTTTCTCAGTAATGCAAATATCTTGATTGTCCTTTCTCTTCTTAGTTATATCAAACTTATATCATCATTGAATTTCTCAATTCTACTCTCTAAATATTCAATCTGCACATTGGATATCTGAAACTCATTTACAATACTTTTTAATTTATCTTATTTTCTCTTAAGTTCTTTAGTGATATCATTGATGAAATTGTACAATATGACACACTATCCATACAAGGCTTTCCCTTAGTTAAACATTTCTTAACTCTTTAATGCACAAGTCAAGAGTCACTAGATTTCCTATGATGTTCTTGCACATGTTGGAAATACAATAGGGAAGTAAACTTTGAGAAAGGGGGGTCAATCAACACTTAAAATTTTCAACCTCTAAAATTATTCAACACAAATCCATGTCACAATCTATGCATATAAATTGAAATACCAAATTAAGAATATACATCCATAGCATTAAAGTAAAATATTCAACACATGTATGACACAAGATATTTGGTTACCCTGAAACCCTCCAAGGAGAAGGTAAAACTAGGGTGGTGATGACACCCACAAATCTTCACTACTACAATAATAAAGTGTATCCAATGAAGGTTACAATGTTTTACCATGAAACATGATCTACCCTGTGAAAGGTCTATCTTGTTAAAGGCTTACAAGATTGTTAGATCTTACCTTGTTAAAGGATTTAAACATCCTGCTAAAAAGTGTGCCACATAAAAGGACTTTAACTTATAATGAAGTAGCACCCTATTAAAGGATTTACAACAACCTGTTAAGACTACTCTATTAAGAGATTTAACTATTCACCTGTTAAAATATCTTAGCAACAATCCTTCAGTTAGCACTCTATTTCTTGATGTTTGATCACCTCTATACTGGTGTGTACTTAATCCTTTCTAATCAAATGTATCTCTGCTGTCCTCTATTCTTATTTAACTAATTCTATAATGTAACTCAATTCATAACACCTTAATTACCATGAATGCTCTATTTGCACATGCAAGCTCTCTTCACTTCTCCTTAGCATTCATTAGAAAGTTTAGGGTTTGTCTTCCTTAAGAAGACCTAGGTGACATAAGGTTAGGTATGAATCAACGGTAGTGATTCACTCATATTGCCACCTAAACCTTCCCTTTTTTTGATTGGATACATGTAATGCATAGGGATTCACAATTAAGATTCATCCTTATCATCAAATATTGTAAAACAATCCTTAAGTTAGCTCAAAAATGGTTTACATAGTAGTTTGTGCTAATACAAACAACTATGTCAAGAGTATATTACTTAGCATCTGAAGTCACTGGTGCTTGGCACTAACTTTAACCTCAATCCTATCACTCAACATCTGAATGACTTAGCATGCATTGCTTGTTGGGTGCTTGAATCACTCAACACATACTATCTACTCAGCATCTGAGTGACTCAGCACTTGAGTGACTTGACACTCACTATTTATTTGACATGCTCTATCTTATATGTTATGCTCAGCATATGCTACTTGTGTTAGGGTTTGTCAGATCTAGAATAATATAAGAATAAATATTAGAATACAAAAATAATAGAAGAAAACACAAAGAACATAGATAACACACCAATTTAAGATGGTTACCCCAAAACCTAAGCTAAATCCACCTATACATCCTTCAACCTTTCTCTTATCCAAAAAAAATGTTTACCAACATTACAATGTGTTATGCATCTCAGTCGCTTATAACAACATTTTAGGAAAACCTCTAAAATTGATCATTTTAGGGTTTTTACAATTTCAATTTTAGGGAGACAACATCAACCCCTACTACATGATTAGTCACCACAATATCAAAAATCTCCCACTTCAAGACTAATCAGGCTCCACCCTAGAAAATCTCCCACTTGGAGATTGAACCTAGATGACAATGTAGTATGTGTAACTCCCACTAGATAAAAGACCTTGTTGTGTAGTACCTCCATGATCATCAATCAAGAAGCCCAATAGAAGTTGATAAAGAAACCAACTTCTCCTTGGGGACTACCTTCATGAACATGTCTATAGGATTTTCATTCGTGTGAATCTTTTCAAGCCACAATTGGCCATCCTCCAAAATTGACCTTATAAAATGGTACCTAAGCTGTATATGCCATGCCCTTGAATGAAAAGCATAATTCTTTGCAATATGAATGACACTCTAGCTATCATTATACAATGGGAAATCTTCTTGCTTCTGACCCAGTTCCTCCAAATAACATTGTAACCAAATCATCTCCTTGATAGCTTCTAGAGCAACTAAATATTTAGCTTCAGTGGTTGAAAGTGCATTAACCTTCTACAATCTAGAAATCCAACTGATTGTAGTACCCCCTATAATAAAAAAATACCCTTTAGTACTCCTTGTATCAATATATCCTGCTAGATCAAAGTCAACAAATCCACTCAAAGAAGAACTAGATTTTGTGAAACATAATGCCTTTGTCATAGTACCTTTCAAATATCAAAGAATCCATTTTAAAGCATTCCAATTTTCCATACCTAGATTTCTCACATACCTACTGACAACTCCCACTACATGAGCAATATCTGGCTGTGTGCATATCATTTCATACATCAAACTGCCAACTGCTGATGAAATCAAGATGTTAGACATTTTACCTACCTCTTCCTATGCCTTTGGGCATATTTCCTTAATCAATTTGAAATGTCTAGCCAAAGGTGTACTGACTGCTTTTTCATCCTACATATTAAATCTTTTCAACACCTTCTTTATATACTCACTTTGGGATAGATTCAAGGTTCTATTTTTCCTATCTCATGTAATCCTCATACCAAGGATTTGTTGGAATTAAGTCATATTTGTTATTAGCGTCAAAACTTATTCAAAATCTGTATGGTTTTCAAGCTCTTCGATCAATCTTCAGTATTTTCCAAGAAATTCAGTGGTTACCAAGTTTCACAGTTCCTACCGAGCATTCCAACAGTTACCAAGTGAATTCAGGCAGTGTGAAGTCTAGTAGTTTAGATCAAGAAGTTCAATTCCTACCAAGTAGTCCAATGGTTAACAAGCTTTGTAGTGTCTACTGAGTCATTAGTTCTTGTGATGTGAAGCTAGTGTTAATCGAGTGATGAGATGATTAGTGTTTATCGAGTGCAAGCATGGTAAACATGGAATTCAGTTTCTATTGAGTGACATAGTATCTACCAAGTCTTCAATGTGTACTAAGTTTGAAACTATGTCAGAGTGATTAGTATGGACTAAGCCTTCACTTCTAACAAGTGCATGATGATGCTGAGTAATGATAGTGGATGTCGTGTATTAGAAATTCACCAAGTCAAATTTTAGAACCTGAGTTTCTACATTTGGGCCAACTCAATAATATTGGTGTTAACTTGTGTATTGGCCGAACATGTAATTATGAGAATTGGGTTGGTATATATGTAACGTATTGTATCATACCCAATTGTAATTGCAGTAATTTTTTGATGCATGAGAATGCAAATGCAGATTAGTAGCAGAGCAAAGTGTATTGCAAGGTAAAATAAGGAGCAGTCAAGTTACATCTATCACAAAGAGGTGATCAGTACTTCAAGGATCTTGATCAGCAATTTAGTTGTAAGTCAGATCTACTATTTCATCCTAACAGGTGAATCAACTTCATATCCTTTAATAGGGTAGACTTAACAGTCTTTTCTTAAATCTCTATACTGAGTGCATACTTCATTGCATGTTTGTAAAACCTCTAACAAGGTGGACCTAGTAGTCCTAATTGCTCCTAATAGGTTAGATAATTAGAAGTGATCATTGTAAGCCTTAACAGGCCAACTTTCAACTGTAGTATTAAAGTTTTGTGGGTATCATCCCCACCCCAAATTTACTTTCTATTTGAAAGGTTTCTACGTCACCAAATATTGTGTTCAAAGTGTTTTGTGCTTTCGGTTTCTCATGTATGCAGTAGATTAGATCTATTAATGGTAAATGGATTATGTTATTAAGTGCTGAATTTGTCAAAATTTTTGAGGTTATTGATTCACCCCTCCCCTCTTAGTAACCTAGCTAGTCTTGATTATTTCCAAAAATTGGAATCAGAGCTTTATGGTTCTTAGGATAAAGTTACACAGCTTGAGCAAAGATCAATGACAATGGAGATATTCAAACTTGACAAAACTATTGAAAATGAAAAGCTAGATCTAGAGATGACCATAGTTCATTTTAAGAAAGCAAAAGAGCTTCTTTGTCAATCCCTAAAAAGAAGGAAGGAACTTGCAAAATAGATGAATGACCACTAGTATGTTGAAGAGAAGATTAAAGATTTTTTTCCCTCAAGCAATTCAAATGAAGAAAATCATACAATCAGAGAACTCCTAGAAAAGAATGGCTCATTGCAAGAGGAAGTAAGAAAATTGAAAAGAGAACAAGAAATTTAGTCAATAAGATTGTGTGAAATATTAGAATAGAGAAATAAGGCAAAAGAAGACTTGGGGGTAAGGAACAATGAAATTCAAAATCAATCCGTTCAGCAAGAAAGTCTTATCAATCAGCTCTCCAATGAAAATGAAGAAATCATGAGCTTGAGATCTAAAAATGAAAGGTTAAGGAATGACTTGAACATTGAAAAGAAAATCAATGGAAGGATGAAAGTTAATCTAAATTCTAAAAAGCAACTCAATGAAAGAATAATGAAATCCCAATAAAACATGGATCAATTGAATTAGTAAAATGAGCAAAATCTTTATAGGCAAAAGGGTAAAGTAGGACTTGGATATAAAGAAGAAGGTGAATCCTCCAAACACGGTGCTCAAAGGAATCAAAGACCTACTTGCAATTACTGTGGTAAGATAGGTCATACATCAAACAAATGTTGGAGTAATGGAAAGGAAAAATTCAATAGAAAATGCTACAATTGCAATTAGCATGGTCATAAAGCTAGTGAATGCAAGGAGAAACCAAAGTTTGAAGGCAAATGTCACAAATGCAAGAAACAAGGTCACAAGGCATTTGAATATAGATCCAAACCATTCAAACTAGTTGAAGAATTTGTAAAGGCAATATTTGGTTGGGACTACAATACTTGGTGTAGATGTCATTACTATGGAGAATATGGATACATTGGCATAAATTGTGTTAGACATCACATGAGAAGAAAGGATACCACAATAAGATGTTACACATGTATTGAACTTGGTCATATAGCTAAGAATTGAATGAATATAGGTAGAGTTGAAGCTGAAAAGAAAGAAAAAGTTAATAACTTTAGGAAACAGATGGGACAGCAGTGGATTCCTAAATCTACTAAGCAAGCTAGTTCAAGCGATGATTGTCATGTCACTCAAGAAGTGGGTGACTCCACCATTTCCAACTAAGTTCTTAAGAAAGAACTAGAATAGTATTCTCAAGCTCACATCTTAAATAGTTCCAATTGGAAGGCAAAAAAGATCTAAATTAGTATTCTAGATGCAAGGGGATGACAAAGTCTAGCATCAATAATCACCAAGTAAAGTAAGGTCATTTCGAGTGAAGCCAGGAGTAACAAGGTTTTGTTTGGTTGTCAAGTTACAAGCTTCTACCAAGCGATTTGTGTAGATTATGGATGAAAGCCTATCATGCACTATGTCATTATGGCTCTCATCATACTGAGCATTAATGGGAAATCTTTATCAAAAGAAAAGAATTTGACTTCATTTCCATCATGAATTCAACATATTAAGAGTGATTTGTAGAGCATACCAGTGATCTTGAGAAAAATTTGCAGCAAAGGCTTTCAAAGAATTCTTAGTTTATCGAGTGATCATGGCATCTAGCAGCCATAGTAGCAAGGCAAAGAAAGGATATGAAATGTTGGTGTGAGATGTTGAGTGGAAAGATTCAAATTTCAAATTGGTGCTAGCGATTGCAAAAACCCTCGATCCAAATGCAGCTCAATCACAGATACCACTCAAGGTACTTCTTATTAATGACATTAGAAATCATTTCAAATGTGTAGCTCAGGAAATAGGAACCCTAGAAATGGATAGTGCCCTAAGTGAATTCTATGTGGATGGGACTCTTAAAACCAAGCATAAACACTTGGAAGAGAAAGGCTTAACCCATATTCCTCACCTGCCATGAAACTTTCAAATTAAATGTATTAGGTATATCTTGAGTTGAGTCCATAATGGTCAATTGTGGTTAGAAAAACTAGTTTTGATTACACAAAAAATGATTCATCATATTACTGGTCTCCCTATGCTTACCAAGGCTAAAGTCACAAAAACCCTAGGTCAGGATGAGCTTTAGAAGAAAACCCTAGCTGAGTGGGATGATAGAGGAATGAAAGTTAGAAATGTATTTGATGTAGAACTCAAATTTGGCATTCATGTGATAGCTCATAATATTTATAGCTCCAGTCGACTCAATAGTGTGTCGTGTGAAGTAGTTGACCTAACTTACAGGGTTGTTAAGAAGAATTTGGCATATGACCTAGCAAACTTGATGTTGAAGAAGCTAAACAAGAATATGGATAGCATAAGAACCTCAACGAATAACCCATGCAAGTTTGGATCACTATTGACTTGTTTGTTTTTCTATGTTCAAAATTTTCCCCCCTCTAAAGGCATAGTTGTATGGAGGAAAGACACACTAGTCTTATTAGATTAATGAGTTTACAACTGAAATGGGTGAGAATTTTGAAAGTATCATGGATAATTATTTTGAATCATTCAAGGAAAAGATAAATAATAGGTTTCAAATACCACATAAGTTGGTTAAAGACTATAAGGATGATGTCTATTTTATGGTTGATAGTGACAAAGTATACATTCAGGGAGTAAGGCCTAGAATAGTGTGGGTAAAACCTCTTCCTTATGAGGTTAATATTGAGGAGGCAAAAATAATAATTGAAGCATTGGTTAATGAGCTTGTAGATCCAAAGGAACCTCTCTTTGGAACCTATGATGAAGCCAAAGAAAGAATAGAACTTGAGATCAAGCTTCCATAGCCTGTGAATAAGGGAAAGAGGAGGATAGAAAAGTAGAAAATAGAAAATGCCCCTCTTATGCTTACCGAGGGAAAAGGTGAATACAAGGAGGAATCTAAGAATGAAAAAGAATCTAAAAAGGAAGAAGAGCCTGCAAGAAAGAAAGGAAAGGTGATTATAACCAAGCCAACCAATCCCTCCATTGTAGTATTCACAAGAAGATCCAAGAAGAAAGGTGGCAATGAAGTTGTGTTTAGTAAGCCCACTCTCACCTTCTAGGAAAGATTGACGCAATTGGAAGAAGGTGCTAGTATAACCAATTTTAAAGCATTAAAGTATGAAACCAAAATAGATGCTTGGAAGATGCAGATTGAGGAGTTGGTATTAACAAAGATGGGAAAATGGAAGTATTCCCCTGATCAAATTGCACTTCAAATTTCTAATGAGGTATTAGTAAGATTAAACCCAAGATGGGAATCAATGATGCAAACAACAAATGACATATATGAACAATCTCTGAGATAGTTGTTACTGAGCATTACCAATGTTGAGGTAAAATAAGCTATGAAGAAAAATGAAGACAAAATGACTTTCAAATTTCATACTTGTTTAATTTTGGTAAAAGACATAGAGCATGTAGTCAAGTATGCTACATCTATGTGGAAGAATATTTATCACCTGTATAAACCAAGTGAGAATCCAATTGAAATCAAAGATGATGATGATGATGACAGTGACAATGATGAAGAAACTGAACAAGACAACACTGCTTATGTCACTATTGATGCTGAAGAATATCCAAAATTGATGAAGGATGGTGAAGAAGATAAAGAGGAAGAAGCTAAAGAGGAAGATAAGAAAGAAGAAGAAGAAAGTGATCTAGTTAGGATAGCTGCAGCTGTCATAGCCTCCCTTCCTCACTCTCTAGTAATAATAGTAATATCATGAAGCATGGAGACAACTTTAGCAAGTTTGATTGCGACTTTAGCATATACATCAAATGTCCAATCACTCTTTGCTCCCTCTCAACTCAAAGTATCACTAATGGAAGTGTCTACCATTTCATCTACCAAGATGAAACCTTCCTCTTCTTTAGTTCCCAAGTCAAGATCATCATAGTAAGTATAGTTTTTAGTTCTACACTTTTGGATTCTTCAATTTTGACTACTTGAGTTTTGCATGCACCTATAAGTTCTTCAATTGTAAATACTTCTATCAGTATTCCACCTATAAATACTTCAATTTTGGGAAGTTTTGCAAGTACATCAGTTTTGGATTCTTTTAGTACTCCAGTAAGTATTCCATCAGTAGGCACTATACAAGTTTTTACTATAAGCCCTATTTTTTCCACCATTGTTTTTGTTTCAAAATCTAAAACATTAATGTTAGAAGTTGAACCAAAGACACAACTAAAACTTCTAATTAATGAAAAGGAAATAGAGGAAGACATAGATTTGGATAAGGAGATTGAGATTCCCAAGTTGGATTTTGACAATGCTACTTTAGAGCAGATGTGATTAGTCAATCAACTCCTTGAAAAGAAGGTTAAGCAGAAGCAACTAAGAGAAGAGAGAGATAGAGAATTCAGAATCATAAAGAGTGCTAAAAACATTTTGATAGAGGCTATAGGTGTTGATGTTGATTCTTCTGAACACATTTCAATGTAATTAGAAGAGGTAGTTATAAAATTCAATGAGGATTCTAGTGGCCAAGAAAAGCTAATAGAGAAAGTAGAGAAGAAGTTTGAAAATAAAGTGCTTGAGCACATTGCTCGGTAGATAGCTATTCAGCAGGTAGAGCTCTCTTCAATTTTGGAAAATCTTGAAAATTCTTACACAAATGTAACATCTCTTTTTGCTAAGTTATGTGATGTTACTGAGCATACAAAGGAAATGGAGAGAAAATTGAATAAGATTGATGAGGATCTAAAGGCTAGTGCATAGAAGTTGTAGCTTGACCCTAGTTCAAGCTCTGCACACCACACGAGAATCCGATTTCTATCAGATATGTAGGAAGAGTTATTAAGAGAGGAAGCAAGGATCTGATCTACACTCATAGACATCCAGAACACGATCCTTCCTATCATGGATACAATGTAGAAGCATATTGCTTATTCTAAAACATAGATCCATGACAATAATTTTTCAATTCTAGATCATATGATTGAACTCTCTGCGGAAGTCCAAGTTGCACTTCAAACCCACAAAATTTTGCAAGCAAACTAGAACAAGACCTTAACTCTTATTCTTAAGGTACATTATGAGTTTCTCTCACATTTTGGTGTCTCTATATAAGTAGATTGTGTATAAATCTTTGGCATTATTGTCTAAAAGGGGGAGAGAGACATGTATATATTTAAGGAGGAGTGATATTTGTATATACACTTAGTATGTTATTATGCCTGATATGATATGTACATTGTATGGGGGAGATATTTGCAAAATGTACATACAACAGAATTACAAAGACAAATTTTGAAGAATCCAAAAAAATCAGCATGCCATACCAAGTCAGTATCACACTATGTTGTACTTAAGTTTTAGCTGGTAAGTGTTTTTGTCACTAATGCCAAAGGGGGAGATTATTGGCATTAAGTCATGTTTGTTATTAGTGACAACACTTATTCAGATTCTATATGGTTACTGAGCTCTTCAATCAATCTTTAGTGTTTGCCAAGCAATTAAGTGGTTACCAAGTTTCATAATTCCTACCGAGCATTCCAGTGGTTACCAAGTGAATTCAGGTAGTGTGAAGTCTAGTAGTTTAGATCAAGCAATTTAGTTCCTACTGAGTAGTTCAATGGTTACCATGCTTTGTAGTGTCTACTGAGTCATCAATTCTTGTGATGCAAAGCTAGTGTTAACCGAGTGATGGGATGATTAGTGTTTATCAAGTGAAAACATGGTAAACATGGAATTCAATTTCTACCAAGTGACATAATATCTACCAAGTCTCCAGTGTGTACCATGTTTAAAACTACATTAGAGTGACTAGTATGGACTGAGCCTCCACTTCTATTGAGTGCATGAAAATGTTGAGTAATGACAGTGGATGTCGTGTATCATAAATTCACCAAGTCAGCTTTTAGAATGTGAGTTTTTACATTTGGGCCAACTCAGTAATATTGGTGTTTTTGATTAGATAAATAGGTTTTACAGGGATCCTGAATTCCAATAGTTAAAACATATAAGGCTGATAATAAGCGTGAAAGCCCAACCAAAAAAGTATAAGTTCAGAGGCTGATAATAAGCATAAAGCCCAGCCAAAAAGTAAAGTTCTAAGAAAAGACCAGGAAAAAAGACAAGTATTACCATGGCCTAAAGCTAGAACAAAAGCCAAAAGACATAGAAAAACAAAAGAATAGGCAAGAGTTATTCCTCATTCTTTCACTCCAGCTCTTGCATAACCTAAACAACCTCGAAGGCCAGCTGATTCTCCTCCACTTCCAGCTGTTGCACCCTTTGGTCCCCTTGGTCCTAATCGAGAATGGTGTTGTCCTATACAGAGTCATCCTCCATTTTGGCTTCTTCCTTGTCTTTTCCTTCCTCATCATCCTACATTTCTCTATCTTTGATCCAACCTGTAAGAGAGATGATGTTGTTGTTAATGGAGCTTAACAAAGAGAACATCTGATTCACAAGGTTGTGATTATAGTTCTCCAGGTTGTGTATCCTTCTTTCTACCAGACTGAGCCTGTCAGCTAAATTCATCCTCCTGTTAGCATCCATCCCATTCCTTGTTGCCTCAATATGTCTCACCTATTCTTTGACCTCCTCTAGCTCATGGAAAAGACATTTGATTGATCTAAAATTGTCAATCATACTATTATGAGCATTATTCAAGAGGTTCATCCCTGTCTCCCTAGCTCTATCTGAAATAGCCACTATCATCGGGTCAATGAGTTCTTCCAACCGTGGTTCATCTTGATTTTCCACAAGGATTTGGGGATTCATGGCCTCCCTAAAGATGCCCATCGTCGAAGTCCTGACATTAAATTTTTTCCAAGCTTTACTCCTATCATTGACCTGCACTTCCCCTTCCTCATTCCCTGCATTCTCCTCTTTCTGCTCCTTAGGTTGGGCTTGGAGGTGGATAGGAGATAGGAGTAGCACTAAAACCTCCTCAAATTGAGAGCGCACTTCCTCCAAATTCTCCCTCTTGCATTTCTTCCTTCCAATTTCTTCCTTAATTTCCTCCTGCATCTCCTTAACCACCTCCTTAGACTCTGGCTCCTCCTCATCATCGGTGTCTCCCTGCTCATCCTTGTCAGTAGGCTTCTGCCCATGATCCCTAGGGCTTTTTATGCTAGGGGTTATGGGGGAGGGCAATTTTTTAGCTTGGTGGGTCACTAATTTCCCCGAAGAAGAGATCCCTCCTTCCTTAGAGTTGAGGCTCTGTATATCTTCCAAATCAGAGGAGTAACTAGAACTACTAGACTCCACATTCTCTACCTAAGGGGGAGAAATTCTTATAGTTTGAGCCTTGAAGTGCTCGTGGATAAGCATCATCAACCCCTCATGTAGAGCCAGATTTGTGATGG
Source organism: Cupressus sempervirens (assembly GCA_028749045.1). NCBI lineage: Eukaryota > Viridiplantae > Streptophyta > Pinopsida > Cupressales > Cupressaceae > Cupressus > Cupressus sempervirens. Next base: position 580,467,064 of record CM053792.1, read on the forward strand.
GCTTCTTTTTGAAGCTATCCACCACCTTGCTCATAGAGGTTAACAGATAATATGGAAAGGAAATATTAACATTATGCTGGAAATGATTCAATCTAACAAAGTGGTGGGTATGAGCTCTATCAAACCTAGGGTCCAATGTGATGTACTCAATAAAAGCTCTCAGAATATACCTCCACCACTTCTTCATGGAGTTGGGGACATAGTAGGTGTCAATCTTTCTTAGCACCTTCAGTTCCTTCTCACTCTCCACAAAGTCCCTAATTGCATTGGCTGAGAGCTTCTTATCCTTCAAGAATTAAAAACCCTTGATAGGGATTTCAGTGACATTCGCAATCACCTCCTCCATTATCCAGAAGTAGACCCCGTTCACCTTCACCCTGCCATCCTTCTAGGACCCCACCATACTTTTCGTCACCTCCTAATCAAATCTATGCAGCTTCATGATATAATTGGTAACCCCACCCTCTTCTATCTTTTCCCACACTTTCTCCTTACTTCTCCATTTCTTAAAATCTCCCATCGGCTCCTTTCTGCACCTTTCACCTACCATTTTTGCACACTGCACACCCTCTTTACTCATGTGCTCATCACTCTGTGACTTAAAGGGACCTCTAAGAGTAAGCAATAAACAAAGAAAAATAAAACTGGTGTTAACTTGTGTATTGGCCAACCTTATAATTATGAGAATTGGGTTGGTATATATGTAATGTATTGTATCATACCCAATTGTAATTGTAGTAATTTTTTGATGTATGAGAATGTGAATGTGAATTAAGACCAGAGCAAAGTGTATTGCAAGGTCAAATTAGGAGCAGTCAAGTTACATCTATCACAAAGAGGTGATCAATACTTCAAGGATCTTGATTAGTAATTTAGTTATAAGTTAGATCTACTATTTCATCCTAACAAGTGAATTAGCTTCAAATCCTTTAACAGGGTAGACTTAACAATATTTTCTTAAATCTCTTTACCGAGTGCATATTTCATTGTATGTTTGTAAAACCTCTAACAAGGTGGACCTAGCAGTCTTAATTGATCTTAATAGGGTAGATCATTAGAAGTGATCCTTGTAAGCCTTAACAAGACAACTTTATACTATAGTATTGAATTTTTGTGGGTATCATCCCCACCCTAGTTTTACTTTCTATTTGAAAGGTTTCAGTGTCACCAAATATTGTGTTCAAAGTGTTTTGTGCTTTTAGTTTCTCATGTATGTAGTAGATTAGATCTATTAATGGTAAATGGATTATGTTATTTAAGTGCTAAATTTGTCAAAAGTTTTTAGGTTATTGATTCACCCCTCCCCTCTTAGTAACCTAGCTAGTCTTGATTATTTCCAACAAGATTTGTTTAGTAGCACCCAAATTTCTATTTAAGTTCATTTATTTTTTGCATATTATACCCAACAAAAAACATATCATCAACATAGAGTAATAAGATAATGTAACTCCCATTATCCAATCTCTTAAAATAAACACAGTGATTGGAATGGCATCTATGGTACCCTTGTTTAGCCATGAAACTATCAAATTTTAAATACCATTGTTGAGGTGCTTGCTTTAGGCCATAAGAACTTTTCCTTAACCTACACACCAAATTCTTCTTACTCTTGATCTCATATCCCTTTGGTTGCTACATGTAAATTTCTTCATCCAAATATCCATGGAGAAAAGCTATCTTGGCATCTAGTTGGTCAAGATGCAATTCATCTATAGCCACAAGACTTAGTATAGTTCTAATTGAAGTCATTTTTACAAGGGATAATATTTCATCAAAACCTATACCCTTGTTCTATGAAAAACCCTTTACCACAAGTTTGGACTTATACCTTTTCTTTCCTCCATCTTCTTCCTTTAGCCTATAAAACCATTTTTTAAGAAAGGCTCTTTATCCTTCAAGTAGAGGGACTAAGTCCCAAGTCTTATTTTTCAACAAGGAGTCCATCTCCTCTTTCATGCTCAACTTTCACTGTTGTTTGGTATCCACCTACATTGCTTCTTCATATTCTTTTGGTTCACTAGAAATAGTTAATAAAATGGAATATAAAGAAGGATAAGACCTTTTAAGAGGTCTCCTTGACCTTGTAGAATGTCTAACACTTACAAGAGTTTGTGGGATAACCTATTCTTTCTAAGCATTAGGTACCAATGGCTTTTTAGTTTTAGGTGTCTCACCCAACACCACATATTCTTTTTGGACATGTTCATGCTTCTTTTCTTGCAATTTCTCTTTATACATGACCTTCTCATTGAATATAACATCTCTACTTCTAATTATTTTAAGATTTTCAAAATCTCATAAGCGATAACCATAGTCATCTAATCTGTATCCAATGAAGGTACATTTTAGAGATTTAGCATCAAGTTTGGTTCTATTTTCTTTATCAACATGGACAAAAGATTCACAACCAAAAGTTTTCAAAAATGAATAATTTACCCTTTTCCCAATCCATGCTTCCTCTAGAATACCACCATCCAAATGGGATGAAGGTCCTCTATTTATCAAATAAACAACAATGTTTACAATATTTGCCCATAAATGAAGAGGTAGACAAACATGCAATCTCATGCTCCTTGCATGTTCCATGATTTCCCTATTCATTCTTTCTGAACCCCATTTTCTTGTGAGATACTTGGAACTATCTTTTTCCTTCAAATTCCATTAATAAAATAGCAATCTTCAAAGTCTATGCTGTAATACTCACCTCCATTATTAGATTTGAGATAATTTAACTTCTTTCCTATCTCATTCTCAACCAAAGCTTTCCATCTCTTAAATATCAAAAACATCTAATTTCTATTTCAAGAAATACACCCATGTTTTCACTATAAAAAGACCATAATGATAAGAGTCACCAAGAGATGATACTTAAGCTAGTCCCCACACATCTAAATGCACTAGCTCTAACTTCTCACTCTTCTTTTTCTTTCCCAACTCTGAGAAATTTGACTCTTTTCTATTTTCCATAAGCACAATTTTCATAGAACTTTAAATCAATATTTTTTAGTCCTAGCAATAGAATTTTAGAGAGAAGGATTTTCATCCATTTCTCACTCATGTGCCCAAGCCTGTGGTGCCACATTTTTGAATCTATTCTTGCAACATCTATAGTAGATTTTCCTGCATTAATATTATTAGTAGCAGCTAAGGTACAATAAGTGTTACTAGTAAATAGATATAATGTTCCTATCTTTGCACCTTTAGCTACTACTAATGAAACTTTAGTGACCTTCTAAATATTATCTAAAAATATGATTGTGCATCCTTCACTACCCAGTTGTTCAGCTGAAACTAAATTTTTTCTTAAATTAGGGACATGCCTCCTACAATATTGAGTCATTTCTATTTGGAAACTTGATCTTTATTTTTCCTTTCCCAACAATGGGATAGGGGTCATCATCACCCAAATATACTTGTCCAAAATTACCTTGATTATAATCTTGAAAATATTTTCTATGGGGTATAGTATGGAATGAAGCCCTAGAATCTATTACCTAGGAATCATTAACATTATCCAAACATAAGATTAAAGCATCTTGTAAAGTATTACTTGCAACATTAGCTTCCTTATGTCATCTTTATTTTTTGTTTCATTTTTTTTTTTTTTCAAGACCAAAAATCTTTCTTCAGGTGACCAGGCTTACCATAGTACCAACAATCTTTCTTTCCTTTAGATTGAGAACACCCTTTCCTTGACTTCCCTCATGACTTGTCATGCAAAGGCCCTTTTTATTTTTCCCTTGTTCTTCCTCTATTCTCTACATTTAAAGCGGAACCTGATGAGGTTGAAGTTTCACTTGTGCTTTTTTGTTGCATTTCTTTTCTTAGGATAACACCAACAACTTCATCAAATTTTAAAGTATTTGAATAAGAGACAGAGTTACTTATAGCCATAACCAAGCTATTCCAACTATTTGGAAAAGAACATAAGATTAAGAGAGCCCTAACCTCTTCATCAAATGAAATTTGTACAGATGACAATTGATTATTAACTATGTTAAATTCATTTAAATGATTTACTAGAGATCCTCCCTCACCCATTTTCATATTAAACAAATACTTCATAAGAAATACCTTATTTGAAGCTGAGGATTTCTCATATAATGTGGCCAATGTCTCCATCAGCTCTACTATCATTTTTGCCTTTGATATGTTGAATGTTATAGATGATGCAAGGCATAGTCAAATAGATCCCAGTGCCTTCATATCCAAGATCTCCCAATCTTCCTCTATGATGGTTCCCTATTTCTTCACTTTTCTTTCTAATGGCATTCATAGATCCTTTTGATACAGGTAATCTTCCATCTGCATTTTCCATAACTAGAAATTTTGGCCATTGAATTTTTTAATCTTGAATCTGGAATCCTCCATTACTCCCACTCAAATCTAAAAGTCCTGTCAATCTACAACAACAAACCTTTCTCTAATATTAATTCTTGGTATTTTTTAGATCTAGAACAATATAATAATAAATAGTAGAATTTAAAAACAATAGAAGAAAATACAAAGAGCATAGATAACACAGTTGTAATGTGGTTCATCCAAAACTTGGGCTACATTCACCTACATAGCCTTCAACCTTTCTATTATCTAGAAAAAATGTTTACCAACATTACAATGCAATATGCATCTCATCCTCTTATAACAACATTTTAGGGAAACCTCTAAAATCAATCATTTTAGGGTTTTTACAATTTTTGTTTTATGTTACTAGAAAATGTGCCACAGAATCAACCCCCACTACATGATTAGTTGCCACAATATCAACAAATTGTTCAACATGAACTAAGTAAATGAGTTATAATGACTTAAGTGTATAGACTCTCATTTGTCAAAACCAATTTGAGATCAACAATCTTCCCCTTTGACATGAGTGTCAAAAACACTTGGTCATGCATTAATGATCTTCTCTTTACAAGCATAACTTAGATATCTAATATCTATTCAAATTCTATATAAAATTTCAAAATATCAAAATTTTGCAACACACAACTTATTAGTCATACCTCAAAATTCCATAACTTTCATTGCATTGATTGTTCAGTTCTATACTCTATATCTAAACCAAAATCTTTGTCCTACTGAGTAGATTTTCATAAGCTGAGCTGATACTCTATTTATATCTATTTGTCTCTATCGCTGTCTTCCCCATACTCTTTCTCATTACTTTTTCTGTTACTCCCCTTTTTTGACACTTATGTCAAAGGGTTATACACTAATAGTGTGTTTTTCCAAAAATGGTTTGTGGATCTCTAGTATAATCTTTAGAGCTACATCCCAATTATCCTCTAATGACTTAATTTGGATGGCCAACTTAGTAGCAAGGTGTACTAAGCCTTCAAGTGTAGAAAGATGAGGATCTTTCTTCATGAGAGTTTCAACATAGGCTAGTTCCTTGTGTAATATCTCCATGTGTGGAGTCAATGTAGATAGGATGCATATCAGTTTAGTCCTAATGTTGGCTTCATCTACATGTAATGTTGCTAACTAACTTTGGGATTGTAGGAGGGTGCTAAAGTGTTTCTCACTTTGGGTTGGAGACTTTGGTAGAGTTATTCTAGATGTTTGCATAATGCTCTCCAATTTCTGGATACAACTCCTAACTTCCCTTGCGAAGAGTGTAGTATTATTCAATTTGGTATATAAAGAGAAAATATTGTCTAGTACCTTCTTCAAACTCTCTATTTTGGTTTCTAATTCAACTTGTGTTAGTGTAATATCACTTGATATCTTTTCATTAACTTTATTCTAAAACTTTCTCTTAGATCATTCAAGTAATTTGACATTTTTATGTAGGTCTGTGTCATTAATAGTCTCCACTATACTGGTTAATTTTTCAATTATTAGCTTATTTTCCTCTAGAGATGGTAGACTAAATCCATCAAGATAAATATCTTTGATATCAATCAAGGCTTGTCTTTTCATATGCTCCCTTTTGAGTAGTTCTTGATTTTTCTTCTTTGCTAGAGCCTCTTGAAGAATGCTAATCTACTCAATTATGATAGATGCAAGATCAAATTTAGGCAACACAATGACTTCAGCTAAACTCACATCACCATTAGATGTGCCCTCGTCTACCTTAGATGTGTTTGGACTTGGCCTTGAGGATTTTAATGTTTTAGCTTCTATGCTTGGCCTTTGAAGAGTTTGACTAGGAGTAGTAGATTCTAGTAATATTACTAGTGCTTGCATTGCTAATTTCTCCTCCAGCTTTGTTTTCAAACTTGACTCTTTAGTCGTGTCCTTTTTTTTTGTATTACCATTAACACCTTGATTTTGTGTTGTAGGTGTAGGAGTGACATCCTAACCTATTTGAGCTTGAGCTCCATCATGCTCTACTACTATAATCTCATGCTTCTAATTGTTGGATGTTTCAACTTTATCATTTTTCTTTGGAGATTCATCTCTGATGACTAGAGCACTTTGTACTATTGTATTATTAGTGGAAATTGGTTGCTCCTTTCTATGATACACCACAATAGGCAATGGTGGTTGTACCATGGTAATTGAGAAAGGGGTGTAGATGTTTCTGGTGTTTTTGTTTCCTCCCTTGCAGATGCCTTATCTTCCCTCTCAATTTCATCAACACTTACCAAGACAGGATTATCACAAAGTTTGGTCTGGGTGGTGGATTCCATCAGTTTCTTCTTCAAGTCATCCTCTGTAAGGGAATTGATGTTCTAAGTGATAGTCTTAGAAACATCCTTAATCTTAATAGTGTCAATAATTGCACTTGTCTCTTATTGAAGATATGCACTCGACACTTGTGTATCTGGTACACTATGTTCTATTTGCTGCTCATCTATAGCTAGTGTCTAGGTGTCTATGTTCATGTCCATGCCTCCCTCAATTATATCTTGTTCAATGCCTTCTTATTTTTCTTCTTCTTTTTCCTCACCTACTTTAATAGTTGTTTGCAAAACTTCCTTAGATGTTGACAATCCATATGTTAGATTCCATATTTGTTTGTACTTCAAACAACATCTTCAATGTCATTTTGTAATATACTGAATGCCCTATACTTTGGAATTTTTTTTCCAGTATATGTCTTAATGGCTTTTTCCATTTTAGCATTACTCAATTCTGGCATTACCTATGCAAGTGTTGTCTCTCTTATTTGTCTTTTAGTATCTAGACAATAGTGCCACTTTTTCTCAACTCTCTCATACAAACTTTGGGTATGGATTTGGCAAGTTCAAGAGGAACCTTTTTAAATATTTCCATCATGCATATAATACCTCTTCAAATTGATTCTTTTCAATCTTCTCAAGATTGCCAAACTCAATGTCAGAGAATCTAGATAAATTAGCATTATTTCTAATATTCTCACATTGATTATCTAAATTTGAAGAAGAACTATGAATTACCACTTGAAACTAGGTGTTTTCATCAAATTCAATCTTCTCTTCATCAGATTCAGCTGGGGCAACATATTTTCTCCTCAGTCTCTTCTGAGACTCTTCACCCTTGCTAGCTTGACTAGCTCTATTTTCCTTCAATTTTTCTTCTTCCTTAGCCTTTTTTTTAGTGGCTCTTGTGCTAGGCCTTGTTGTAGGTACTCTAGGTTTAGTAGGTTTTGCAACTTTCTTTAGTTTTCTCACTACTGGTGCTTTAGCTTTTCTTTTATTCCTTTCAGTAGTTGTAAGTGCTTCACTTGCTTCTTCTCCCTTAACACCTTCTATAATTTCTACTTCCTTTTCTTGTTGGTCTTCTCTTTTTTCTTGGGTGATGGCAAGTGATTCTTGGATGGGTGCATTCTCTTCTTCTTCTTCTGCCCCTTCACCAAATTTCTCTATTAGTTTCTTCACCATCTTATTCTTCTTCTTAATGACTGAAGCAATCTTCAAGTCCATGGTGAATTTTAACTTAACCACATCATAGTTTCCAAAAGCTATAACCTCCTTGTCCACTTGTTATGCAAGCAATGTGGTGATTTTTGCAAAGGCTTCATTAACATTGATTTCATATCACAGTGGTCTTAACCATCTAACTCTAGGAACTACTGCCTAGACATATGTAAAGTCAGTGTTAACTAGAAAGGAAACATCATCAAAATGCTTCCCCACTAGTGAAATTGGTATCCTTAGTCTTTTCTTCATTGTCTACTTGAAGTATTTGAAGTAGCTTTTGATAACTAACTCAAAATTATCACCTAGTTGCTCAATAAATTCACTTATTTGCACTACAATATGTCTATTTACCTTCCATGCAACTTTACAAAAAGTAGGAAATTTATTCTATACATAAAAGAATATACATACAATAATAGATCCAAATTTTCATTGTGCACTTTTGGTCTTCCTTATAGCTCCCAAATTCTCAATCAATTATTGCAACTACAACTCGACAAGATCATAAGTATGATCTTTCTTCACTATCTTGTATCTCACATCAATTGCAATACATGGTACACTATTGAGTTTGCTAGATTAATAGAACTTGTGTGCTATCATCCTTACTACAAAAGGAGTTAAGGGACCTATGTTATATCTATTTTCATCCCTCATTTATTCCATACAACCCTTGTATTCCTTTCAATTACCTCTTTTGCTTCACTTCTCATTATCTTGGGCCAATCTAGGGTTGGATACTGTATAACTCTATGTACAATCTTCTTGGTGATTTTCACTAGTCCATTCTCTAACCATAGAGAATTATCATGTATTTTTCTCAAAACTATCTTTATCCATCCTTTCTTGAAGATATTGGGGAAATCTAGGGCACAGGTTAACCCTTTCTTCTCAACAATTTTGTAGTCCTCCTTTAATACCCTATTTTCATACGACTTACCATATGTCTCCCTAATTTCCATGTCTCCTATGTTTCCAACCTTACATGTATAGCACCATCTAACATCTTGAATCATTAAAACTCATGGTGGTATTGTTGACAACACACTAGATGGATCTTGTTTGTAAGCTATGTTTGGAATAGCTCTAAAATTTTGTTGCTTAATCTCATTTCTTATCAATTGCACACTCAGAACTTCCTTTCCCTCTACAACCTTGGACGTTGAAGAACTAGATGCCATTTTGTAAAATTAGGTTTTGCAAAAACTTAAACTATGTAGCTTGAAACATGATAAATACCTTTTCAATCTTGATGAGATGGTGTCAAACAACTATTAAATCTATTTACAAATGCTCAAGACACTTTCTCCAATTTTCCTTTAGCTCTTTGTGACCTTACAATTAATGCTTAATGCTTACACAGTTGTAAGGTCAACTTCAATAAATATTTTGACTCACTTGGTTTCCATGAAGTTTCCTCTCAACAACCACTACGGACTTGATCAAAACTAACAACTTTGATAGCTTGACATCAACTAACATTTCACTTGAAAAACATAGTGAAACTTTTCATGCTCGATAGTAACATGAATACTAACAAAAATTAAAGATTTCTTCTAGATTCTTAACAACACTTTGCATCTTTCTTCATGCATATGTAATATTTTTAGAACTAAATCCTCAAAATTGATGTATAGTATATCTTTTAGATATTAGTCTCACATACCTCTTGTTTGCTTAATTTGAGGAAGTACGATTAGCTGACCCATTGGGTGAAGTGATCCCTTTTGAACTTGATGTTTTGCAATCTTCCTTTCTCTTCCATGTCTTGTTCATCTCATCTCTAGCACTCTCAACATCTTCCTTTCCTTTGCCTTTGTTGAAATCACTACTTGGTACCTTTGACCTTGTTGGACAATTTCTACTTATGTGACCAGTCTTCAAATAGCTAAAACATGTGGTTTGAGTCAACCATCTACTGCAGTCACTTCTGAAATATATTCTTATGCAATTTTCAGCAACATGTCCATACTCTTGATAGTAGTGACAACTATACCTTGTATTATAATCCCAATTATAAGAGTTTCTATTGTGCTTTACTTTTGTCTTCTTGTTTGATGACCATTTAGGCTTGGATCTGAACTCATATGCTCTATGTCCATAGTTCTAATAGTTCTAGTAGTATTCTTTAAATCTTTGTGTACTTATGGTCTTGGTTTTGCATTCATGTGCTCAATGTCCTTGTTTGCTACATTTATGGCAATAAGACATGAACTTATTCTTAGGATTTTGATTTGCAGTCTTGCTCCTATAAATATTATTAGGATGACCTATCTTACCACAATTATGACAAGTAGGTTTGGAGTTCTTACCTTTGTTAGTTCTTTCTTTTCCACTTTTGGATGATTCTCCTTCTTTAGTACTAGTGTAACCCAACCCAGAAAATTCACTGTTAGATCTAGGGGATCTCATCAATTGTTCAAAGTATTGGATGGCTTCACTAGGTTTTTTGAAACTATAAGAAAACTCCTTTTCTCTTTTTAGATCATTTCTTAGTTGTTCATTCTGCAACTTTAGTGTTGTGATCTCAATATCCTTTACATTTAGTTCATAAACCACAATCACCATTTGAACCAAAGTTTCTAATTGCATGTTAGCTATCCGATTTACCTCCGATGTTTTCTCTTCTAGTCTATTGGTCAAAATCCTTTTGTCATTTTCAATCATGAATTTGTCCTCTTCAACTTTCTTTTTCTACTCAGTCAACTCACATAGCAATACTAATTGGACTTCTTGTTCTCTCTTTAGATTTCTAACTTCTTTAGTTAGGATTTCATTTTGTTCCATTAGATTTACAACCACTACATCAAATTCATTGGAGTTTCCATTTGCAAATACTTTAGTAGTGTCAATATCTTGGTATCATGTGTCATTCTCTTCAATAGCAATTTCCTTTCTTCTTTTCAATGATCTCTTTAACTCATCTCTTTCTTAATTCAACTGATGTAAGGGATGCTATATTTCAATCTTCTGGTTCTCAATAGTTATTCCAAACTTGTAGACTTGCATCTCTAAGATCTTTCATCAAAGCTATTAAAGCTTTACTTTTAGAGAACTGTGCTCTGATACCAATTTTTGGAAATATAATAAACTATAAAGGTGGTGGTGGAGTTGGGGGGGGTGGTGAATCAATACTTAAGACTTTTAACCTCTAAAACTATTCACCACACATACATCTCACAATCTATGAATATAAATTGGAATACCAAATTAAGAACATACATCCATAGCATGAAAGTAAAATATTCAACACATGTATGACACAAGATATTTGGTTACCTAAAAACCCTCCAAGGAGAAGGTAAAACTAGGGTGGGGATGACACTCAAAAATCTTCACTACTATAGTAAGTGTATCCAATGAAGGTTACAATGTTTAACCATGAAACATGATCTACCCTGTAAAAGGTCTTTCCTATTAAAGGCTTACAAGATTGTTAGATCTTACCATGGTAAATAATTTAAACACCCTACTAAAAGTGTGCCTGGTAAAATGACTTTAACTTACAATGAAGTAAGAACCCTATTAAAGGATTTAAAACAACCTGTTAAGAGATTTAACTGATTGACCTATTAAAATGTCTTAGAAATGATCCTTCAATTATAACTCTATTGCTTGATTTTATATCACCTCTACACTGATGTGTACTTGATCCTTTCTAATTAGATGTATCTCTATTGTCCTCTGATTCCTTTTCTCTATTCTTCTTTAACTAATTTTGCAATGTAACTCAATTCATAATAGCTTAATCACCATGAATTCTCTATTTTCTCATGCAAACTCTCTTTAATTATCCTTAGCATTCATTGGAAAGTTTAAGGTTTTTCTTTATTAAGAAGACCTAGGTGACTTAGGGTTTAGTATGAATCAACGGTAGTGATTCACCCATACTGTCGCTTAAACCTTCTCTTTTTCTAATTGGATGCATGTAATGCATAGGGATTCACAATTAAGATTTTTTTGTATCATCAAATATCATAAAATAATCCTTAAGTTGTCCAAAAATGGTTTACATAGTGGTTTGTGCCAATACAAACAACTATGTCAAAACTATATTACTCGACATCTAAATTCCTTGGTGCTCGACACTAACTATAACTTCAATGTTGTCACTTAGCATCTAAATGACTTGGCATGCATTGCTTTCTTGGTGCTTGAATTACTTGGCACATACTATTTGCTCAACATTTGAGTGACTTGGCACTTGAGTGACTTGACACACATTGTTCACTTGACATGCTCTATCTTATATGTTATGCTTGGAATATGTTACTTGTTTGGCATGAACTATGTAAATGACTTATAATGAATTAAGTGTATAGAAACTCATTTTTTAAAAAATAATCTGAGATCAAAACACACAATTCCAAACAAATGTGTATCATGACTTACTTGTGCCTTGGTGGTTGAAACTTCTACAATAGCATTGAACTGATTGTCACAAGATTTTATTACCTCTTTAACTTTCCTATCTAGATCTAATTTAGTAATATTCACTTGAATGATATCTTGAAACTTATTTGTTACCTTCTCAAGAATTTCTTGAGTTCTCTATACACTTTTAGTATTTTCCACAATTCTACTCACGGAAAACAATGTAATTTGGCTAAACATGTCAATCTTAGGATCTCTAGTTCTCAAGATCTCTAGTAGATGTCAAAGGAACATTTCCTATCATGTTACCTAATAGTAACTTGAATGGTGTCTTAGGTGTGCTTGTGCTACAATTTTTTGATCTTGGTGTTTCTCTTCTTGTATCCTTGATTGGGGTATCTAACTATTCCTCAACAATGTTCTGATAGTCATCCTTCTACTCCAAGGGCTAAAGTGCTAATCCATAATTAGTACTATCCTTCTACTTCTCTGTCTTGTCTACTTGGTGACTCTTAGTTGTTTCTTTTTCTATTTTTTCATACCTTGATTGTGGTGTAAAATGACAAGTTTCTTGTGTAATTATCTTCCAATCAATTTGAACCTTATCAACATTCTTAAGTTCACCTACTAATGTGGCCAAAATTTCTTCATCTTTCATAGCCTTTTATTTTTTCTTTTCATCTACATCATTATTCTCTTTTTCTTTTCTTTTTTCTTCATTAGAACTAGTACAACCAACCAAATTGTCAACAATGGGGCTATAATCCTTAAAAATATCCTCTATTACATTTAACATAAAAATGGTGTTGTCAATATTCATTTTGTCAGTAGAAATTATAATCTATGGTGTCTCTAATGTTGTCATTTCTGATTCTTTGCAAACTTCTACATCTCTCATCACTATATATATTTTTACCTTTGCTGCTATCATTTTAGTAGTAGTAGTTGCCCCCCAACTTTATGCTTTTTTCTTCTTGGCTAGGATTAGGTATATTAGAAATTATTTTGTCTTTTGAAGTCTTCCAAGTCTTACTTAAGGTGTCCTTAACTTTATCATAACTTTAATAATTGCTTCCTCTATTTCTTTAGTCACTTTCTCATAATTGTCCCTCATGATCAAGATTTATCTTGTATTTTCCCTCAACAATGACTCTAGACTTTTCATGATTCTCTCAAAGGGTTCTTCATTTTCAATTAAACATAGCTTTCTAGCTATTTTATCTCTAATCAGTTTTTCCTCTTCCCAAACTCTCCCTTTTTAATTCTTAAACCTCTCATAAAGATCATTAGGTATCTATACATGAATATTTATAAACCTTTGTTTAAACAAGATCATATATCTAACTATGGATTTTTCTAATTGAATTTTCTTAAAATTATCATATAAACTATAAAATCTACTCAACTTGAATAAATTTCCATCATTAATGATTGATCTATTCATATTCTCAATTTTGGGCTTCCATTCTTTCTTCTCTCACTGGTTAACTCAGGTGTATCCTTTTATGCCATTTCTTCCTTTTCTTCCTTTTCTTATTCTTTCCTTTTCTCTTTCCCCACATATATAACTATTGTCTTTTGCCTCTTTCTTGAGCGTGTGGAAATTTATTTTATCATTTTAGGCTTTCATGACTCTACTTTCTCCTATTTAACCTCTAATAACCTCGTTGATCTTCTTGTGCTAACAAGTGTAGATATCCAAACTTTTACCATGCTAACATCTTCTTCTTCCATAGGCTAAATTGGCGGTGATGAAAAAAATTGTGGTATTGGTGCAACTACTATATATGGTGCAATGGGTGACTATGTAGATGGAACTACAACTATGACTCCCATAGATGATCCACTTTATATTGCTAATAGTTTGTAATTAATATCTTAGATTATCCACTTATTCTCATCTCTCTAGATATGCCCATAGATTCTCTCAGTTCTTCTTTATTCATACTAGTTTCTCTATCAAATTCCTTAATTTTCTTGTCCACTTTTCTCTTAATATCCTTATTGTACAACTATCCTTGAACTTGTCTCAATTTTTGTTCATTGGTTCCCCCATAAAGGACACTCCTCATCCTTTTTAGATTCAAGAGAAAAGTTATTTCTTGTGGATTGGATCATAGAGAACCTTATTGGATTGGTTGTAGGGTGGAAGTTCTGAAATCTAAGCTTTAACTTGTAAAAGGTTATGATCTTGTAGGAACTATTGTCAAGATGGTTCATGGTAGGGAAAATGTAGATAATACCTTTAGGGACATGTTGAGGTAGATTTCATAAAGACATGAAGCTATTGAGACAGCCCAGGGAAGATGTGTACATCTTGAATATGTTAGTGATGATGAAGAGGCAACACCTAATCCTAATCTTGAGGTTGAAGTTGAATAAGATGAAGAAAGGATTTTGAGAGTTTTTTCTAGGGCTAATGCTAGACCTTCTATTAAGGTTTATTTCTATGATGGAAGAATTGAGACTAATGTGGCATTGGATTGGATCTCTAAGATGGATAAAAAATTTGAGTATGAAAGTAATCCTAACAAAAAAAAGTGAAGATAATACTCCCAAAATTGAAAGGTCATGATTCTCTTTGGTGGGATCATTTTCAAACTGAGAGACAAAAGAGAGTAAAAGAAAAGATCAAGATATGTGAGAAAATGATTGGAAAGATGAAGAAGTTTCTCCTTGTAGATTATCAAGTTAATTTGTTGAGGAAAATGCAAAATTTGAGGAAAAAAGACATGAGCATGAAATAATGCATTGAGGAATTCTACAAATAGGATATTAGATTTGGACATGTTGATGATAAATTTGAGAAAGTATCTAGATACCTAAAGGGTTTGAGGTATCAATTCATGATGAGATCAGCTATGTTAAGATGGATAGTGTGCAAGAAGAATATCACTATGCTCTGAAGGTTGAAGAAATATTGGAGAAGAAACATGATCAAAGACAAAGAGGTAGAGGTGAAAATTTTCAAAGAAGTAGATGCAATACCTATGGAGAAAGTAGTAGATTTGATAATGCAATGTAAGATAAAGGAAAGATAGAATGGAAGGAAGGACCTACTAGAAAAATAGATAATTACACTATAGGTAGCTATATTGGTTACTCTATGAATAATAATGGTGGAAAGAGAGAGGAAAGGTCTTGGTTCAAGGGAACTTGTTTCAAGTGTGGAGAAGGACATAAAGATTTTTAACATACTAACTTTGGAAAGAAGATCAAAGGTATTAGAAGAAACATTTTGTCTTGTGAAGAAGTTTTTGAAACACTTAATGAACCCAGAATAGGTGAGAAAATAATGTTGAGAAGGATCATGTGGAATGAAGAAGTTAGTGAAGACGCTATTCTAAGAAGGAGTCTATTCAAGAATAGATGCAGGATCACTAGAAAATATTTCCAAAGTAATAATTAATGGTGGAAGTTCTAATAATTTGAGTTATGAGGAGCTAGTTAACAAGTTGCAGTTATAGAGATTGAGACATCCTAGGCCCTACCATGTTGCTTGGATCTAGAAGGAGCATTATTTAATTGTAAGTGAACAATGCCTTGTTAAATTAAAAATTGGGAACTATCATGATAAAGTGTTTTTTGATTTTATGCTCATGGACTAATATTCTTTTGGGTAGACCTTGATAGTATGATAGACAAGCTTTGCATGATGGTAGATTGAATCAATATACTTTTTGGGTTGATGGAAAGAGAAAAGTATTATTTTCTTTGGTTGAAAAGACTAAAGAGAATAATGTACCATATTTAGAATATGTTTGATTGATCAAAAATAGTTTGCTAAAGATATGTAGAAACAAAATGTTTATTTTTGTTTGATTCCTAAAAAGACTGAGAAACAAGATGAACTAGAACTTGCACCTAAGATTGAATCTTTGTTGGAAAATTTTTAAGACATCATTTTTGATAATGTACCTGATGTTTTACTTCATGTGATAAGTATTAGTCATTGTATGAATTTGATACCTTGAGCTAGTTTACCTAATAAAGTACCACATAGATTTGTTAATCTTAGATTGGTTTTGACATATGGGTGACTACAAACTTAGTCATATTCATAAAGTGCATGCCAAGTAAGTAGTCTATGCCAAGCACAAGTTGTCAAATAGTGCATGGCAAACAAGATATATAGTATGTATTGAGCACCAATATGTGCCAAGTAGATAGTTAGTGTTGAATCACTCCAGTGCCTAGAAAGTTAGTAAATGTTGAGTGATTTATATGCCAAGTGAATAGTGGATGCTAAGTCATTCAAAAGATGAGTTATATCATTGAAGATATAGTGGATTTCGAGCATCAAAGGCTTTAAGTGTTAAGTAAATAGTTTTGGACATAGTTTTTTTTTAATGGCACAAACTTGTATGTGAACCATTTTTGGGCCGACTTTAGGATTATTTTACAATTCTAGATGATAATAACAAATCTATATTGAGAATCCCTATGAAGTGCATGCAACCAATCAGATTGAGAGATGTTCTAAATGACAAAATGGGTGAATCAAAATCATTGATTCCTACCTAACCCTAAGTCACCTAGGTCTTCTTAAGGAAGGTAAGCCCTAAAGAATTTAGAGAGCAAAGAGATAATTTTGCATGCACAGACAAAGAATTCATGGTGACTAAGGAGTTGTGATTGAGATATGAATTGCAAAATTAGTTAGAGAGAATAGAGGAAAGCAGAGAAGAGGGTAGAAGTGATACATCTAATCAAAGAGGATAAAGTATATATTAGGAGAGAAGTAATCTAATATCTAGCAAAGAGTTTCTAACCAAAGGATCAAGGATGAGACATTCTAATAGGTGTATTGGTAAAATCTCTTAACTAAGTAGTCCTAGTAGGATTTTGTAAATCCTTTAATAGGGTGTTTAAATCATTGTAAGTTGAAGTCCTTTAACTAGGGACACTTCTAACAAAGTGTTGAAATCCTTTAATAGGGTAAGATGTAACAATCTTTGTAAGCCATTAATAGGGAAAACCTTTCAAGATTGATACCTACTAAAAATGCTAAGTTGAATAGATAAGTGCAAGAATTACTTGAGAAAGATTTGATTAGAGAAACTCTAAGTGCTTGTGTAGTACCTTCTATGTTAGCACCTAAAAATTATGGAGAATGGAGAATGTGCATTGATTCTAGATCTATAAACAAGATAACAGTGAAGTATAGTTTCCCTTACTTAGGATGGATGACATAATGGATTGTTTGAGTGGAGCAAAGTAGTTTACCAAGACTAATTTGAAAAGTGGCTATCATTAGATCAAAATCAAATAAGGAGATTAATGGAAAATTTCTTTGAAGACTAATGAGGGTTTGTATGAGTGGTTGGTTATGCCTTTAGGTTTACCTAATGCACCTAGGACTTTTATGATGCTTGGGAAATTTTGTTATTGTACATACACCTTGATGACATTATGATATCCCATAAAACTAAGGAAGAATGTTCACCTTGATCATATCCAACAAGTATTGGAGAAATTGAAGGAAGAGAAATTGTTGATTAACATGAAGAAATGTTCATTCATGAAGGAAGAAATTGTGTATCTTAGTTTTGTAATTTTAGCTAACGGTTTGAAGATGGATCTTGAAAAGATAAATGATATTGTTGATTGGTCTAAACTTGAGAATTTTGGATAAGTTAGATCATTTCATGGATTGGGAAGTTTTTATAGAAAGTTTGTTAGAAATATTAGTTCTATTTGTAATACTATGACTGAGACTATGCGAGGGGATAAAAATGATTTCAAATGGACACATGGAGGAAAAAAGAGTTTGAAAACATTGAAACAAAATATTGCAAAATTACCTACGCTTTCTTTTCCTAATTTCACTAAAGTCTTTCAAGTTGAATGTGATGCTAGTGGAAATGCTATTGAAGTAGTTCTAAGTCAAGAAGGAATACCTGTAGCTTTCTTTAGTGAAAATTTGAATGATGCTAAGAGAAAATATTCAGTTTATGATCAATAATTCTATGCTATTGTTCAATCTTTGAAGAAATGGAAACATTATTTGATGCGTAGAGTTTTTGTGTTATACACTAACCATGAAGTATTTGGGAAGTTAGAATAAATTGAACATAAGACAGGTGAAGTCAAGTGAGTATCTGTAGAAATTTTCTATTTAATTGAAGCATAAGTGTTGACATTCAAATAAAATTTTTGATTCTTTGAGCCGAAGAAGGAATTTATTGATAGAGATGAGAGTTGAGGTACTTGGTTTTGATGATTTGAAGTACTTGTATGAAATTGATCCTAATTTTGTAGAACCTTGGAGAGCTTGTAAAGATTAGATGGTGAGAGATAAGTGAACTAATTATTTCATTCAAGATGACATGCTATTTAAGGGAATTTAGTTGTCCATGCCTAAAGGATCTATGAGAGATAACATCATAAAGTAGAAGTATAGTGGCAAACTTGTAGGACACCTTGGGATTTATAGCAATAAAGTTGATTTTTGATAGGTATTTTTGGCTACAAATTTATAAGGATGTGCAAATATGTGTTAGAAGTTGTAGAGTTTGTCAAACAAAAAAAGGAACTAGTTAGAATTTAGGATTGTATTCACCATCGTATGTACCTAGTAAGCCTTGGGAACATTAGTATGGAATTTATTCTTGGTTTTCCTAGAACTTAGAGAGGTAATGATTCTATTTTGGTAGTGGTTGACATATTTTTAAAAATGGTTCATTTTATACCTTGTAAGAAGAGATCTGATGCAACACATGTGGTTGAATTATTGTTTAAGGAAGTGGTAAGATTGCATCATTTTCCTAAGAATTTTGTTTCAAATAGAGACACTAAGTTTACTAGTTATTTTTGGAGAACACTTCAGAAGAAGCTAAATAAAGAGCTGAAGTTTAGTTCTATATTTCATCTACAAACAAATGGAAAAATTGAGGTTGTGAATAGAAGTTTGAGTAACTCGCTGAGATGTTTAGTTGGAGGTAAGCCTACTAATTGGGATTTGGTTTTGGCAAAAGTAGAGTTCACATATAAAAATTCTATAAATAGAAAAACTAAGAAGACACCTTTTGAGATTATTACTAGAATGAATCCTAAGGGAAATATTGAATTGAGGGATTTGAGTACTAAGGTAAAAATAAGTATTGAAGCAAGGGAATTTGTAGATTTCATGAAGACTTTGGATGAGGACGTTAAAGGGAATTTGGAAAATAGTAATTTGAAATATAAATCATTATAACATTTGGACCCATTTTCCAATGGTAGATTGTCATAATTGTGATGTCCACCCATAAGCTCCTATTAGAATTTTATCATCACAAATTATGATGGCAAAGACATCCATCATAATGGTGACAAGATACACATTCATAAATTAGAGGGAGGGAGGCAAGAAGAGTTGATGTTATGGATATCACAATTGTGATGGTAGTGCTAAACAACCACAAATATTTGTTGGACTGTTCTGATAGACACCATTCATAATTGAGATGGTTAACCATCTGAAGAGATGTTAAGATGACATTGCAATTGCAATACCTCTACAACAAAAATGCTATATAAATGATAGACATCTATTAGAATTTTCTAATAGTAATCCATTGGTAGCCATTGGAAATAACCATTGCTGAATTATTTAAAAAAAAAATATATTAGCTGCCTATCAAGTCTTATTTAGAATTTTTTGTATGAGAAGGACATCTTTCACTTTTTATGAAATCCTTTCTCTTAGGTACCTATTTGTTATGATTTAAGGGGAAAATGATGTGAAAATCAACTATCTTTATTAGATACTCAATTGTATATTTTTTAGCCTCTAATTTTGTTGTACTGGCTTGGTTCATTCAAAAAAATTAAAAATTGGATCATATCATTTGAGGTCCTCATACAACCACATAATCATATTAGTTTGTTATGGTTATGCTGACAAACATTGCTTGTAGCCTTGAGCACTTTCCCTTCTCCAACATTTAAGCTATTGTAGTTGCATTTATTAGTTGTGAACTTTATTCTATTGGTGATGTTATCATCATAGTCAAATATATTCTCTTGAGTGATCAATCCTCTAGGAAGCTTAAATTTTTTCAACTAAATAACTTGATCTTCATAAGATTCTATGATTCCTAGTTGTAATTAATTGATAAATTTTCTAGAATACTACAAAAAAGAAGTCATATGTTGATCTACTTCAAAAACCTAGCAATTTTGATCATTATTGGGCATAATAGTCCTTTTGATCATGGAAATAACAAGTTTACTCTCTAGCAAGTAAGAAATATGATTGAAATGAGAGCAAAAAATGACTAGGATATCCATAATAGTATTCTTCTTTCTAGGAATGAATTGGATTACAATGAACCAAATCATTCCATAAGATCTCATACTTAGTGGTGATAGAAGTGAATGTGTACATGCTTAGCATAAATCATATTTTATACCTAGTAAACTACCAAGTCAGAGTGATGAAGACACAACCCAAGAAAAAAATGAACACAATAGGAAAGGGGAATATTATTATCAGAAGTGATCTACTACTATATTTAGTACAATGAAAATAGACCCAAAGATGTGCCCTATAGCCTTACAATGCTGTATGATCTTGGAGAAAAACCCTCCTCTAGTACCTTCTCCTGAACTCCACCAAGAACTACCTTTACAATGCCAAAAATGTCCTTAAATAAACCAAATTAGGTTTAGGGCTAGGAATAAATTTTAGAATATGCCATTTTAAATCCACCTCCAAAATGGAAGGTGCTAGAAAACATGTCAAAAGTTGGTGTAAAATTAGAAGAATCCAAAAATGGTAGTCCAACTTTCGGGAGACATAACTTTTGATTTGGGACTCCAATTAACGAATTGTTTACATTTATGGAAAGCTCTCCAAGAACTTTATAGCCCTATGAACCAGATTTTCTTCTCCCCGATATTTTGGGCCTATATAAGGCCATTTAGTGCCTCAAATTTGACTTTGAAGTGCTCTAAGGAGGTCTTCAGGCAACTTAAAACTATAATAACTTTCAAATCATAAATCTTATTGACTCGATTCTTTTTCTGAGTGATTTAAATTACAAGTATAATCATCCCTCCAAATTACACCCTCTAAATCATTATAATTATGTCTCAATTACAAAATAACCTATTTTCTACATTGGCACATATTCCAAGGTGCTAAAAAACTCTATCCTAGAAAATCAATAGTGGATCTACAAGAGTTGGAATATTTATTTGACTCAAATGGGTATCCAGAAAAAAAAAATACTTTAAACATAAACTAATACCAAGCATATTTTTGGGTGATATAGGATTGCCCTTACACCATTGGATGCTCCTGCATCAGACACCTAGGGTAGATTGAAAAGTGACCCTATCACTTTATAGCTAGTAGAGGAAAACCTAAATTGGAAACCTTCATTGTGGATATCCAAGTTGAGTCTTTTGTTGGTCATTCTTTCAACTTCACCAGGTATTCTTCATACTATCTATTTCTAGTACTCTAGTTGACGCGACTATCTAGAATTTCTTCAATCTCTTCTTTTACATAAGTAGGAATTGGACATGGTTCTAGCATCAACTCCTCATCTGTACCATCATCATGATATTTTTTTAAGCTTGTAATATTGAAAATAGGAGAAATGTGAATCCCATCTAGTAACTCCATCTCATATGCATTCCATGAATCACGTTTCTTCAAAATTTTGTAAGGGCCACATTTCTCCATCTTAAGCTTGTTGTAGTTACCCACTGGAAATTGTTCCTTCCTCATATATACCATAACCTAGTCTCTAACTTGGAACTCCTTATGTCTCCTCTTTTGATCTTCCCTAACCTTATACTGTAGGTTCATCTTGGTAATATATGCTCGCACCTCCTCATGTAAGTTCTTGACATGTTTAGCAAACTCTTCTACCTCAACACTTGTCCTCTCCCCTTGTTCCATCTTCCTCAGCTCTAGTACAGTCCTTGGAATCCTTCCATACACAATTTGGAATGGTGATCTACTAGTACTCCCATTTATAGAATTTAAGCAAATTCTGCTTGTGGTAGAATCAAATCCCATCCATTGGGTTTATCTCCTACTAAACACCTCAACAAATTGCCCAAACTTCTATTTGTCCATTAGTCTATAGATGATGTGTAGAATTGAACTTCAATTCTATCTTCAACTTCTTCCAAAAAGTCCTTTAGAAATACCCCATAAATTTAGTATCTCTATCAAAAACAATACTTTTTGGAAGACCATGCAGCCTCACCACCTCTTTGAAAAATAAATCTGCAATATGTAGTACATCATGAGTCTTGTGGCATAGAATGAAATGTGCCATCTTAGAGAACATATAAACCATCAAAAATATTGAGTCATTACCTCTTTGTGTCCTTGGAAATCCAAGAACAAAATCCATACTTATGTCCTCCCAAGGCTTTGATGGAATAGGAAATGGTTGATAGAGTCTAGTATTTTGACTAAATCCTTTGGCTATTTGACATACTTGATAACTCTACACAAACTTCTTCACATCCTATGACAATTGAGGCCAAAATAAATGTTCTCTAATAATGGCAATGGTGTTATCTTGACCAAAGTGTCCTACCATCCCTCCATTGTGCTTCTCCTTGATCAAGTTGTCCCTCATGGAACTCTTTGGAATACACAATTGACTTCCCTTGAATAGAATACTGTCTTTAATCATGTAATCTAGTCACCTAGTCTTGTCTAGAGTACCATGTTCTTTACAAGCCTCCCAAGCCTCTACAAAGTCAAGGTATAGATTCTTGAGTTCATCAAACCCAACCACTTCAACTTGCATTACTGTCAACAACAACTATCACTTACTTAATTCATATGCAACCCTATTAGACCTTTTGCTTCTATATTTTAATATAAATGTATAGCTTTTCATGAACTCTATCCATTTTAAATGTCTCTGATTCAATTTACCTTGGCTATTTAGGTACTGCAATGCCTGGTGATCAATATACAAAACAAATTCTTTTGGCAACAAATAATGTCTCCATTTCTTTAAGGCTTGAACTATTGCATAGAAATTTTGATCATAAATAGAATACTTCTTCTTTGTATCATTCAATTTTTCACTTAAATAGGCAATAGGTTTACCTTCTTGGCTCAACACAGCCCTAATAGCACTACCACTAGCATTGCAATCCACTTGGAATATTTTTTTGAAATCAGGAAGTGCCAACACAAGTTTCTTTGTCACCTTCTTCTCTAGCAGTTCAAAACTCCTTGCAACTCCTATAGTCCACTTGAATTTTTTTCTATCCCCCCTCACTATTTCAGTTAGGGATGCACATATACTATTGAAATTTATAATGAACTTCTTGTAAAATGTAGCTAGACCATGGAATGACCTCACCTTAGTGGCATAACTTGGAGTAGGCCATTCCAAGATGACCTTCAACTTCTCTAGGTCCATTTTGAGACCCTCAACTGATACAACAAATCCCAAATTTAATAACTCCCTTTTGAAAAAGTTACACTTCTTCAAATTAATCAAAAATTTTTCTTCCCTCAACCTCTCAAGGACACTACAAATGTGAAATAAAAGTTCATCCAAAGACTTACTGAAAATCAAAATATCATCTAGATAGACAACAACAAATTTTTCCAAAAATTCCTTTAGCACCTCATTGATTAGCCACATGAAGGTGCTTGATGCATTGGTCAGTCCAAAGGTAATGACTAACCCCTCATACAGACCCTCCTTGTTCTTGAATTTAGTCTTCCACTCATCTCCCTCTTGTATCCATATCTAGTGATAACCACTCTTGAGATCTATCTTTGTGAAGTACTCAACTTCACTCAAATAGTCCATAAGATCATCCATTCTTGGCAAAGGAAACTGATACTTGATGGTTATTCTATTTATGGCCCTATAGTTTGTAGACATTCTCCACTCTCCATCCTTCTTTGGTGCTAGTACTATAGGTACTGCACATGGACTTAGGCTCTCTCGAATCAAACCTTTCCTTAGTAGCTCTTGAACTTGTTTGTTTAGCTCCTTAGTTTCATTAGGAGTCATCCTATCAACAACTCCAGGGACTAAATCTATTTGATGACTAATTTTCCTTATTGGTGGAAATCCTTTTGGAACATTATCAGAGATGAAATCTCCATACTCACTTAATAGACCTAAAACTTCAAGTGGAATTTCACTACTACCCTCCTTATCTTTTCTAGGAATTAAAGCATAACACATATGCTGATGTTTCATGCCATCCAAAAATTTTCTTCCATCAACAAGACATACCTTAGCACTACTACATAACTTTTCACCCTCCTTTATCAAGGGCTTTAATTTTTTGCAAACTCCATCCTTTGTCAAAGTGTATGTATTTGCATGACCATCATGTATAGTATGCCTATCAAATTGCCATAGCCTTCCCAACAATAAATGGTAGACATCTATTAGAATGATGTCACAGAAAGCCTCATCATGGTAACTCACAATATTGAAATTTACCAAACATTGCTCACTAACTAGGACTTTATGATCATCTTGCACCCAAGCAATTTGATAGGATTGGGGGTGTTTCTCCCTCTTGAGCTTTAGCTTAAATACCATCTCCTCTGACACCAAGTTGTTAGTGCTTCCACCATCAACAATCACATCACAACATTTACCCTCACACTTTTACCTTGTATGAAAAAACTCCTCCTTTATCCAAGTTTAGTCTCACCACTTAGTAATACCCTTTTATTAAATAAAACCTCTCCTCTTTCTGTATCCTTTGAATGTGATGATTGTGCATCATCATCCACACGAGCAACCCTTGCTTGACCATTAGCTCTCCTATCTATCCTTCCTTAGTGTTGAGGGAATTCGAAGGCACCATGACCTTCTTCATTACAATGAAAATAGGTACCACAGAAGCCTCCTTTTCCTAAACCTTATCCATGTCCTCTTCCTCTTCCTCTCTAATCTCCAAAGTTTTGATCATGGGATCAGATGAAACCCTCTTTCCTCTGATTTTGGCTAGCACCCACATCTTCATTTTTCTTTTAATTATCAGTTTGACCTCCAAATGACCTACCACTACCCCTTCCTCCTTGACTATGCCCTTTTTTCCTTCCATCAAACTTTTTGTTTAGCTTCTCCTCAACTCGCAAGGTAAACTACTATGCCTCTTCAATGTTGATCATTCTAACCAGACCTAATTCCTCCTGAATCCTAGGTCTTAACCCACTAAGGTAATGGGAAATCCTCTCCTTGTTTTCTTCTACATGCCCCACCCTAATAAGGACTTGGTAAAGTTCCTTTGTGTATTCCTAGATATATTTTCCTACTTTCTTTAACCCTTGCATATTTTTGAACAAATCAAGCTTGTAATCAATAGCAATGAATTGCTTCTTTAGTTTGTCCACCATACTATCCCATCTTGTAATTTTCTCCTTTCCTCTTCTATTTATTTCCAATTGAATCTCTTGCCACCAAATTTTGGCATGGCCTTTCATTTTTTCCTTCACAAACTTAACCCTATCAGGGATCTCGATATCCTCATACTCAAAATATTCCTCTAGCTAATTGATCTAGTTGATCAACTCATCTGGGTTTAGAATTCCTAAAAACATGCCGACATCAATTTTAGGTCTATTTACAAGGTTAGCAATGGCTCTAAAAGGCTTCTCCTCTACCTAGTTTAGGATATCTCCATCTCCTTCCCCTTCCTACCCAATTTTTCCTTCTCCTTCATTTTCTTACTTAGTTTCGTTACCTACGACAACATTCATCCCTCTATGAATCTCCTCTTGCAATACCTGGACTTATATCTAGAGAGCTCTAACCTCAAGAGTAAAAAATCTAACCCTTCCACCACACTCCCTTCATGGAGGCATCTTCTTTTATCGAAACCTACAACCACACAATCTTGGTGCAAAAATCCTTATAGTTAGTGCTCTGTCTACACACTTAGGAAAATCCACTCTAATACCACTTGATGAAGACACAACCCAAGAAAAAAATGAATGCAACAGGAAAAGGGGAATATTATTATTAGAAGTGATCTACTATAACATTAGTACAATTTAGATAGACCCAAAGATGTTCCCTATAGGCTTACAATGTTGTATAATCCTGGAGAAAAACCCTCCTCCAGTACCTTCTCTCGAACTCCACCAAAAACTACCTTTACAATGCCAAAAATGTCCTTAAGTAAACCAAATTAGGTTTAGGGTTAGCAATAAATTTTAGAATATTCCATTTGGCATCCACCTCATAAATAGAAGGTTCTAGAAAACACATCAGAAGTTGGTAAAATTAGAAGAATCTAGAAATGGTAGTCCAACTTCCAAGAGGTATAACTTTTGATTCGAGATTCTGATTGACAAATACTCTATAGCCCTATTTAAAATATTTTCTCATCCTCCTTTTTTGGGCTTTTATGAGGCCATTTAGTGCCTCAAATCTGACATTGAAGTGCTCTTAGGAGGTCTCTAGGCAATTGAAAACTATAATAACTTTCAAATCGTAAAGCCTTTTGACCTGATTCTTGTTCTTGAGTGCTTTAATTTATAAGTATAATCATCCCTCCAACTTAAACCCTTTAAATAATTATAATTATGGCTCAATTACAAAAACAACCTATTTTCTACAATGGCATGTATCCCAAGGTGCTCAAAAACTCTAACCCAAAAAACAAATAGTGGAGCTATGAGAGTTGGAATCTTTATTTGACCCAAATGGGTATCCAAAAATGAAAACACTTTAAATAGAAACCAACACTAAGTATATTTTTGGGTGATATAGGAATGCACTTACACCACTAGATGCTCCTGCATCATAGTCTCTAAGAATTTTTTAATTATTTGATTCTCATTCACTTTGCAAGGTTCATCCCATGGTAAGTTTATTCATATTCTACTTCATTGTTTGAAAAGGTAAATTATAAGTGAAAGTAATCAAAGCTCTTTTGCCACTAGGAGAAATGGGGTAAACACCCAAAATACAACCTTTCTTGCATCTTCCACCATGAAAGTTTAAAGTCTAGGGAGTAGAGATTTTTATCTTCCTATCCTCAGATTCAACTACATCATCTTTGGTCCCCTACAAATTAGATGATCTTCTTTATATGTTAGATAGGTTTCAAGACTAGTGAAATGATAGTTTGAGAGTTTACTAGCATTAACATAGTCATTTAAAAGTTCCTCCTTTGTTTCTTCACATAGGGATATCCTCATCTTGAAGAATCTCCTCAAGATGTGCTTCTTTGGACTCAAAATTAGTTAGAGCTTCAAAAATGACATGATCAACATGTAAAGGTTTAGAGACACATTACAATTTTTCTTTGTACTTGTTCCTTAGGATAAGGTGCAACCATTCTAAAGAGAGATACATACCTATCCTAGTATTGAAATCATTAGCAAGATAGAGCCAAAAGGTAGAGAGAATTTCTATCAAAACCACTTCTTGAAATATTGTGATGCTTGTACAAAGATTTAGGGTGAGAAAAAGAATTTTGATAATCAGAACATATTGATTAAGCTATAGACCATCAAGATAAAGCATTTTGATAATCATTTATGAGAAAGTATTTGTGAAAAATAATTTTGATAATCTAGTTTGAAAAATGCCCTATAATTTATGTAAGTTGACAAAGATAACTTCCAAAATTCACATGAAATTAGATTGAACCATCAATTTTTTATTCTATTGTAAAATATGTTTCTTGATCTTTTTCATGAGAAAGGAAAACATTGTTCACTCAATTTTGGAAACATCCTTCTACAAAATCACATACTTTGGAGATTTAACAACTTCATTTCTATTCAATTTTCAAAAAAGAAACACTCTACCCTAATAAGGGAAACCAACCAATTTGGGAAATAATAATCTAACTCAGAAGTTGAGTGTTACACATTGTGGAAAGAGGATCCTCCTTCTAGCAACCTGTTAAACTACATTTTGAGTAGGAATTTAAATTCTATGTATATATACATGATAGATGATGTTGCTTATATCATTTGAGTAATCTATAATGGATGAAGTACTTTACAAATAACAAACATATGTTAATCCTCTCATCTAACTTGTTTTTGGTCATCTAATAACTAACTATGATACACATATGATGTTGAATTCATGTATACCACTTGAGCCCTTGTTATGGTCCTTTTTTTGCATTAGTAGTTAATGTCTTTGTGCTACAAAAAAATGGATCTTTCTAGTGCATTCAGTGAGGTGAGGATTCAAGCTTAGATGATGGAGAAAAGGTGATTTTATTTTTCAAGGTATGAAAAAATGTTCCCTCATGCATGATTGCGCACCAAAATAGAAAGTAATTTTTTCCAAAAGTGAGAAAAGTGAAAAATAATACAATGACATGTGCTTGAAACAAGTTAAAATCTGAAATGTTGTTTGCTAATGCTATGTAAGATCCCCTACCTAATCCACCCTTAATTTTTCATTTGGGATTCAAAGTCATTATTTCAAGAAATTGGTGCACAATGTATAGTCTAAAATTATGAAATCTTGAATTACAAAATACAAATACCTTGCAAACATTTGAATTATAAAAGATTCTAATCTTCATGGCTTATTCAGATGCACTACCATTTCCTATATTTCTTACTTGTCTTTGCAACGCGAAATATCAAATGCATCTCTATTGGAAATATAAGAGGAGTAAGTGAGAGGGGAGGGGTAATTAGTCACCACAAAAATAAATCCCATATCTCTTAGATGTTAACAAAAATCAAAACCAAACTTTGCTAGAAGTAAAAATATTGTTGTAACATGGTTAGCACTGAATCACTCAGAAAACACTAAGAATTACTATTTCTTAGCCATCACTGAAATAAATACTTCTTAAGATGTTTTAATGTGATTAAAGTTAATTAACTTATTTACAAAATCATAAAGAAAATAACATGAACACATATGACACCAGGATTTAACATGGAAACCAATTTGGAAAAACCCACCAATTACATTTAGTTACTATTTTTCACTATTTTGAAGTGAACCCTATTAGGAGCCAACCTTGTTAAAGATTACAAAACACACTATTTAGTGTGATCCTCTTAAAGGATTTAATCTCCATATTAGGAGTGGCCTTGTTAGAGGTCTTTACACACTTTAGTCTAGAAATGCCACCTTGTTAGAGGATTTGGCAAACAGCTATTAAGGTAACTTTGTTAAGAGATTTGATACATTCCTACAATTATTAGAGAGTAACAATGATATGACCTAATTGCTGATGCAACAAAATTGCTAATTTCAAATCTTTTTTATGGCTAGAATACTTGATCCTCCTTGATCAGATAACATTTTGCAGCATGGTCAACTTAGGGTACTCTACTATAATTCCAATTCACTTCATTGATTTATCTTTTCAATCCCATGCTTTTTCCCATTCAATCCCACACCTTGACCTTATACTTATATAATTTACCTTTTCAAGTCAGCTTGACTACACTTTCAAATATTCAATATTCATCCCTTAAGTCAGTTAGACTTAACAAATAAATTCATCAAACTAAATATGTCGATTCAAGAAAATCCTTTGTTAGTTGGTCAAGACTAACTTACAAAAGACTTTCTCCAAACTTCCTTTGTTAAATGTGTGAACTAGGTTAACACTACATCCTGAATTGAATTCCCTTTATTAACCAAGTGAGCTAGATTAAATACTAGTTCCTTGCCAACTTCTCTTTGGTGCCCAAGTGAACTCGACATACACTATCTTTCTTAAATTTCCATTAGTTCCCAAGTGAAATCAACATCTCTGAAATGCTTGGCAGACACTAGAAACTGTCTTCATTACCCAAGTGAGCTTGATAGGTACTAATTGGTAAAGACTTGAAATTTTTTGTAACATCAAAGATAATATAAAATTGAACAATTATTTTCAACAATCTCCCTCTTTGGAATTGATGAAAATACAACATGTCATAATACAATTAAATTTTAGAAAAATAAAAGTAAGGATAATATCATTAGTTTCATTCTAATTTTCATCCATGAGAACTCCCTCTATTAGTGTGAACTCTCTTTGTCATCAATCTTTAATTAAAATGACTACCATATCAAATTATCCCTCTTTGAAATCAACTCAAGTTCATTCTCCCTCTTTGATTTCTGTAACATATATAAAATTTTCTTTGATATATGACAACAAGTTCTCCCTAACAAACTTGAAATTTATTTGAATAAACTATCTTTGGTACAATACGAAAAACTATCCCTCTTTGACATCTCATGCCAAAGATAGTAGTCAATGAATTTCCATCTACTTGATGTACTAATTCATATGTGATCTTCCCTTTATAATACTACACCAACTTGACTGATCTTCAACATGCTTGGTTGATGCATCACTAAAATCTGATTGGTGAGCTTCAAATAAGGGAATGAACTCTGAATTACCTCTTAGATAAAAAAATGCATCCTTAGGTAATTTCTTGGTGAATATGTCTACAATCTATTATTTTGTATTCATATATTCCAATCTTACTTCCTTGTCTTGTACCAATTCTCTCAAGAAATGATACTTACATGAAATGTGCTTGGTTTTGGTATGCATCATAGGATTCTTGGAAATGTTAATTGCACTGATGTTCTCACAGAAAAAAATAATTGAATCCCTAATTTCTTCCTTCATACCTACCAATAGTTGTTTGAACAAAAAAAATTTGAACAATTGACTACTGCAACAACAAATTTTGCTTCTACTGTAGACTGAGAAATATATTTCTGCTTCTTACTTGTCAAAGATACTAGCCTCTTTCCAAGAAAGAATGCTCCACCACTAGTGCTCTTTCTATCATCAATGCTTCCTACCTAATCAACATCAGTGAAAACTTTCAATTCAAACTTTCCTCCTTTCGTATACCACAAATTATAATCTTCAGTACCCTTTAGATACCTCATGATTCTTTTTATTGCCATCATATGATTTTTGACGTAGGGAGGGATGAGAGAACTAGGACCAAAGGCACACCTAGCTATTTAAACCATGTACCAGAGTAAATAGAGCGAAAACCAATACCAAATTATAAAAAAATTGAGAGATAGAGGAACAAATTCCTTCATATATTCATTCAAATAAAAAATACATGCCCAGCTATAAGGCCATTTGGGTTCTTGCCACATTATAATTAGATTCAATCCACAAAGATCAAACTTTAAAATTTAGCTTGCTTCTTCTCTTCCCATCTTCTTACTTCTAACTTCTAGCTTACCTAAGACTCTACCAAAGACCTCTTTAAATACATGCACAACCAAAAATTGTCCTATTGCAATTACAAAAAAAAATAAAAATTCAATGCTATAATAAGCCACAAGTTAGCTCTCAAAAAATACCTAACACTAAATTAAAATGCAAAAAATAGCTTCAACTACAAACAACACATAGACAACTCATAAAACAAAGAATCCCACAAATGTTGCAACTCAACAAACTCAATAATAGTCAGCAACCAAACAAGCTCAACCACACTTGGCAACCAAAGGAACTCTACAACACCCAAAAACAAAAAGAAATCGAAAACACTTGGCAACCAAAAGAAATCAACAATGCTCGATAGCCAAAGGAACTTAGCAATGCTCAGCAATGAAAGGAACTCAACAATTCTTGGTAACCAAAGGAACTCAACAACCACAAGATAACTTGGTATCAACTACAAACTTAAAAAATATAGAGAACTTGGCAATGCATGACATTACAACTTGATAGCAACTAAGAAACTTGGTAAACATGTAGGATAACCATGCAACCTAGGATGCTCCTGCATCAAACAACCAAGGTTAAAAGAAATGATTCTCTTGAATCATTTAGATGTCACAACCTAAGCTTAATCCAACTAAGATTGGGAAATCCATGTAGTATCTTCCATAGGTTTGTTCTTCCATTTTACCAAATATTCATAGTAATCTTTTCCTCTTGTGCTCTTACCAACTCTCTGATTCAATATCTATTCAACTTCTTCAATTTGCTTCTTAGGATAATCATCTAATACAACAACTTCATCATTTGGCTCATGATATTTGTAAAAATTAGAAACATTGAATACAGAAGATATATCCATGTCATTAGGAAACTCAACTTCATAAGCATTACCATTGTCAAACTTCCTCAAGATCTTATAAGGTCCAAATTTCTTCATCTTCAACTTATTGTATATTCCAATAGGAAATCTCCATTTCTTCAAATGAACTATAGCCTCATCACCAACTTTAAAAAAATGATGTCTTCTAGACTTATCAGCATTCTCTTTGTACTTCTGATTAATTTGTTCCAACTTTAGCTTCCCTTCCTTATGCAAAGATTCCATGAAATCAACAAACTCTTATCCTACATCACTTCTATTTTCTTCACTAGCAATATCCCTTAAATCTGATACTCCTCTAGGTTGTATTCCAATAACAATCTCAAAAGGTGTCTTCCTTGTACTCCTATTCACATAATTATTATATGCAAATTTAGATTGTGTTAATACCACTTCCCAATTATGTGATTCATTCCTAATTAAGGATCTCAACAAATTACCCAAGCTTCTATTCACAATCTCTATTTTTCCATCTATTTGTGGATGGAAAGTAGAACTATACTTCAACTTAGTACCCCTCTTCTTCCATAAAGTCTTTCAAAAATAACCAAACAAACTTACTATCTTTGTCAAAAATAATGTTTTTTGGTAATCCATGCAATCCACAATCTCTTTAAAGAAAATCTTAGGAGTATGCTCAACATCTGATGTCTTCTTACATGGTATGAAATGAGCCATTTTAGAAAATATATCCACAATAGAAAATATAGAATCATATCCCTTTAGTGTTTTAGGAAATCCAAGAACAAAATCCATATTGATGTCACTCCAAGAATTCTCAGTTTTAGTAATAGATTCTAACTTAATCCTTTTGAAACTTGAAAAACTCCATAACTCTTCTCCACAACTCTTTACAAACTTTTGAACATCCTTATACATATGAAGCTAACAATACTTCTCTTTCAACAAGCTTAGTCTCTTATCAACTCTAAAATGTTCAACCAATCCACCACTATGTTTTTCCTTAATCAAATTCAATCTCATAGAACTCTTAGGAATACACAATTGAATACTCTTAAATAACATACCTTCTTGAATAAAGCAAATAAAAAAACTCAATAAACATATGCTAATACCCTCTAGGACTAAAAAATGGGCTAATATCCAACATACTACTAGGAAATCACAAAACTTAGTAAACATATGCTAATACCACCTAGTCTACCATGAAATCAAACTAAATCAAAGAGAACAACATAAAGTAAAAAATCCATCTTTAATTGTAGCTCCCATGTCCTTCTTTCTTCTCCATAGGATGTAGCTCCAATTGCCTATAATGTACACAATTGAAAAGAAAAAGTCTATGATGGCTTTATGCTATTGAGAATACTATAAGAGTGATTTGAAGCCTATGGATGCTAAGAGATTAAGGAATCAAAAGATTCAAGAATTAGAGATTCAAGACTTTTGGACCAGAAAAGAGAGAAAGAAGGATCATTTTATAGCCAACATGCAAGAGGAGAGAATTGAACTTGTCACCTTGAATTTGAAACTTGGTAAGAGATTCCTTTTGGAGATCTATGGCACATATGACACAAGATGCCAAATGTAAGATTCTATGATGCATGGAAGTCAAATTGACCATAAATGGAGGAGAATCTATGACATACAAATGACATCTCCAAGCCACTTGTAAGATTCAATGACGTGTGGAATTCAACATGGCTAAAAATGGAGGAGGACCTATGAAGCATCATGTGACACCTCAAAGCCACTTATAGCCAAGAATCTATAACGATGAAGGCTAAATATAGATATGCGTAAGGAATAAAAATATATGAATTATGACATTTCTTAGCCAAGTGTAAATGAAGAATCTATGATGTGTCATGCCCATGTGTCATGATGATGTCAAGGTTGTGTCAATATTATGTGGAGTATTTGAATAAAAAACTCATTATTCCACACAAATGGAAATTAGTAATTTAGAAATTAGAAGTGGAAACTATGGTTTAGGAAATTGAGAATTTCCATGGTTTGTGAAGAAAGATGAATCAATTAATTGAGAATGTTAATTAGGAAGAATGATTAGTAATGTGAGATAAAAAATGATTGGAATGGCATAAGATTAAATTATGGTTTATTTAATCCTATAGAGAAAATTAGTAGATGATTGGCCAATTTGATTAAATAAGTGTAGGATAAAATGCAATGATTATGTAGATCAACTAGGATGATAGTGGATAGATCAAAGCCATGATTAAATTTATTGATTGATTAAAATTGATGACATGCCAAGGACACATGACATGAATTAAGGACATGTAACATTTAACTTGACATTATAAATGCTATAGGATCAAAATTGATTGATAGGGTTGATCATAATAACATCAATGAACATTTTCAATGTTATTAAATCAATTTGATAATTCAATGAACTAACACTAAGAGACTTGACAATGTCAATGATTGGATGATGTGAATGATAGTTTGACCTAGTGATAAGAGACATGATAGTGCTAAGGTCTGATTTGATAAGTTTGATAGGTTTTGATAGGTTTCCATGGCACTGAGAGACATGACAATGCCTAGGATTGGAATGATGATGATAGATTTGGGATGTTTGACATGTTTCAGGTTGATTAGGACTGATTTGGGGTGATTTTGGGTAGATCTGGGGTGATTCTGAGCTGATTTGATATGATTCTAATGATGATCTACAATTGATGTGAAAGAGGATATGAATGATGAAGAATATTGCCAAACTTGCTCAGGTGATATTCAAGTTTGGCCAAAAGATCAAAATTAGTTAAATGAGAAAATGGTATGAGTTAGTATGAAAATGCAATGAAACCAAAGATGTGAACCATTTTTGAGTGTCTACATTTTTCCCGTCTTTGATACAATGTGATTTAGAGCTTTGTGTAAAAAAACCCTGATGAAAAAGCCATAAAAGCATGCCCCAATAGGGATGGTATATATGGGTGCCCCCTTGAGAAATTTACCAATATATGCTTATGATAGGTCAATTTGTTGACAAGGATAATACCGAGCAATAACAATTGATAGATATGGGGTTTAGGGTGCAAAATGGGGGGTCAATCAGGGGCCTAACAATAGTTTAATGGGTTTTTTCTCAATAAGGTGACCAAATAATGAAAGTGATAGGTCAATTTGTTCACAATGAAGATAAAAATATAATGCAATTGATGAATCATAGATCAAAGTTCAAACAAAAAATGTATGGGCTTTGGAGTGCAAAATAGGGGATCTAGGAGCAATTCCAGGCACCCAACTACCCGAAGTGTACCCAAAACACACCAAAAAGTATAGAAGGCACATCTACTCATGCTATGTGCTCTATGATAGCACTAGGTGTGCCCTAAGTGCACTTGGGAAGCCCAACTACACTCTAATAATGCAGATTGTGCCTTAGAAGGCTTTGGGGGCCAAAATTAGCCTGACTGGACTCAGAATGACCTGAAACTTTGTGTGCATGCCCAAAATAATGGAAAGAGGTCATAACATGAGTGAAATTGATAAAATATGGTCAAAATTTTTCAATGTTGTGGTTTTTGTTGCAACAAAAGATCGATCTTTCAATGCCCAATACAACCACTCAACTTATAGTACATAGGAGGTACTTAAGCCCTTGTCATGAATCTCAAGGGGGGCATTGAATAAATTTCCAAAAATCTCTCCCTCAGTGTTACCCGATGGTCTAAGGATTCAAATCGATGACTAAGCTCTATTACCACCTATTAGAGAGGGGTTTCCATTGCATCAAAAGAATGATATTTCAATGCTTGATACAACCACTCAACTTATAGTGCATAGGAGGTGGTTAATCCCTTGTCATGAATCCCAAGGGGAGTGCTAAACAAATTTCCAACAACTTGACGATTTGATATATATAGATATCCAAATGTTGTCATTAATGGCAACACATGATGTACATACTTGTGGTAAACCTCAAAAATAAAGGTACTTAGATTTTTGGTACTCAAAAAATTGTCTAAGTGTGAAAATAGTTCACAATAGTACATGGTGTTATATGTAAAATGTTTCTGACATCAGCTATTGAGAGACAGTTGGAGGAATGTGTCAAACCAAAGGACACTTATTCCAATTTTACATACTTTGACCTTAATGCAGTTGAGATTGCATCATATTCCTTATGTACAATGTTCACCTTTGTCGAAGTAGCAAAGGACACATGGGAGAAAGGTATGAACAATTTGAAGACAAATTTTGATGATTGCATGAAGATCATATTAGCTTGAAGCAACAAGACAGAAAGTTTTGACAATTTTTGGATCTTCCAACCTTTGTCATTGATGTCAAAGGGGGAGAAGTTGTAGAAGAAATTTTTAGTAAGTTATGTATATTGTAAATCATATCGAAAGGGAGAGAATTCTTAATATGAAGTATTTTTAATAGATGATAAGTAATTTATATTTTAGTAAAGTTTTTTGTTACTTAGCTAATTTTCCTTACTTTGTTGCCATCAATGCCAAAGGGGGAGATTATTGAAAATTGACTATTTACAGATATGCAAATGTTGTCATCAATGGAAACACATGACGTACATACTTGTTATAGTAAACCTTGAAAATAAAGGTAGTTAGCTTTTTGGTACTCAAAAAATTGTCTATGTATGAAAATGGTTTACAACAGTACATTGTGTTATATGTAAAATGTTTCTGACATCATATTATGAATAGCAAGGTTAGATGGAAACAATATACATGTTGGTAATGATATTTATAACCTCAAACATCAATATAGAAAGTACAAAAGAATGATAATTAAGATGTATAGGACATCAAAATGAAAGGTAAATGAATTATTTTTTTGACAAAATAATTACTTGACCAATTAGGGATGACATCCTAGATATTTACTCTAAGTTGGAAAAGAAGATTGTGGTATTAGTTGACCTAAAATCAATTTGTGAAAAGGCATGGTATTTATGCAAAGGATATCTATCAAGGTTAAGTGTGCATTTTTGATGTAAAAAATGATATGCAAACTTTTTGTGAAGTGATATATGAAATTTTTTTGAGAACCTGAATTTGTGATATGAGATTGAGCCGAGGTCAGAGATCATCCAAGAAGAAGTTACAACATCTGTACATTTGTATTTGAGGAACTTAAAGGTTAGTTACTTGTTTGGCCAATGAGCTCTTCTTGTAATTTAAAGTGTATGTTTGGGTAGTGAGCTCTTCTTGCATACTTTAGTCAACAACTCCTAACAGTGATTCAAAGTCTCCTAACAAGGACTCTATCTACTAATTTTTCTTATTGACTCCTAATAGGGTCCATCCTCTAAAAAGGAATATATATATATATATATTCCCACCAGGGTTTTCCCTCGGCTAGGGTTTCCCTAATTAACAAAATATGGTGTTATGAGTTCTTCTTGTGTATGGTTACTTTTACTCTTCAACATTGTTTGTTTAATTTTATATGCATGGTTCAAAATAATTAATAATATCTAGTTGGTGATAAAAGTTTATAGAATACTAATTCACCCCCTATCAGTATTCACTATTTCTAACAATTGGTATCAAAGCACAGTTTCTCAGAAGAGGCTTAACAGCTTGAGCATGATCCCTATGGATATGGAACAATTGATGAAGAACCTTGAAGAGGAACTTGAACAAATTGATATAATTACTGAAGAAAGAGATAAGCTAAATGATAGATATGTAGATGCCAAAGTATACATTGGACGATTGAAGGAAAAAATTGAACATCTAAAATCCAAGCCTGAATCTATTGGATCAGAAAATGGTGATTATGAATAGTCAAAGCTAAAAATAAAGTACAAGTTCTTGAAGCATGAGTTGAAGATTGCTAATCTAAAGTTAAGTTTGAAGAGTGATCCTAACAAAGTTTAATCTGAATTAAAGACTGAAAATTTAGATCTTAGAGTCATTCTAGCAAATTTGACATCTAAGATTGAAGTATTAAGAGCAGATTGTGAAGAACTTCAAAAGTACAACACTATTGTGAATGTTGAATTACCTCAAAGTAAGGTAAAACTTGAAAAGCTTTATTCTAGCAGAGAAAAACTTGATGAATCTATGTCAATACAAAAACCTGCCTATGATAAGACTGGTCCTAGTTACCTATTTAAGATGTCTACAAAGAAACCTAAAAGTTGATCAGATCTAAAAGAAAAAGAAAAATTTGATGATAAGATTGAATCCAGTTAATCTTCTTATAAATCCAAAAAATTTAGACCAAAGAAGGAAACTAAGAAATTCGATGGACTTAAGCAAGTAGAATTTCTTAAGGAAACAAGGTATGAATTTAGAGGTAAGTGTTTTTCATGTAATGAAATAGGTCATATGAAAAGTGATTGTACAAATAAGTCATTTAATCATGTTATGAGTTTTTATTGTCATGATTGTCATGGTATGGGTCATAAAGCAATTGATTGTAAGAAGCCTAAATATGATAATGATAAAAGTAATAGAAAAACGTCTAGAAATACTAACCCTATAGATAGAAGAAGATCTAATGAGAGGACATCAAGAGAAAGGAGATCTTATGATGAAGGAAAGCAGATCGTGTGTTATAAGAGTAACAGCTTAGGACACATAGCCTAGAATTGTCAAGCACCTATTGATGAATAGAATCCTAGAAGTAGAACCCTAGTATGTTAGTTATACAACAACTTTGGACATACAATAGAGTAATCTAGAATGTATAGAAGAAACAAGGGAAGAAAATTCACAAATGATATAACGAATCATGAAAGAAACTTTGGGAATAGAAGAAACAATGGAAGAAACTTCAGAAATGAAACAAGGAACCATGAAAGCAACTTTGAAACAAAGAAAGACAATGAAGATCAAAAAAATATATTTAGTGAAATTTGAGAAGAACTTGATGAGGAATTTTTAAAAGGATTAGATATTTCTAAAGAAAGTTAGATGATGCAGAGACATAAAGATTAAAGTTAGGAATTGGGTTTGATTTAACTAAGTTGAATTAAGCTTGCACCAGAACTTAGAACTCTAGGTAGAGATAGAACTATGAGTAGCAAGGCTGAGAAAAGGTGTATCTAGATGAGTCTAGATTGTGGCTAAGCTCACTTGAAATAAACAAGAGTTACTATTTTAATTAGAGAAAATTGACTCTGTAACAATTTATGGAATCTATGTTTTTATAGAGAATTTCATGAGGAAAAGTTTTATATAGCATTGTTATGATGGATGAAAGCTATAATTATCCTTGAATAGCATTTGAAGATTGAACAAATGATCTTGTGTAGATATTTGATTTTGGAATGTAATTAAAAACTTTTTTGAGTGATCAAAGTATGCAATTAATGCAAGTTCAATATTGGATAAAAGGAGTACAAAACATAATTATTTCCACATTGTAAATCACTTCATAAGATTAGAGAATTCATAAGTGATTTGTAAAACAATTTCAAGAAAAAATATACTTTGGAAAAAGGTATTTTTATAATTTCTTACGTAGAATTTGTTGGATAAATTTCTATTTGGTGTAATTATAGATATGTTAGTAGTTCAAAATATTGAGAATGTTGATAGACCCAAAGTGAAGGTTGTTCCTATGAAAACCTTAGAGGAAAACCCTAATTTGGCTTTATTTATTACTTTGAACAATGTGGTATATTTGGAATATGTAGGAAGATACTTGTCTAGAAAACTTGAAATTGTTGGAAGTGAATTCATGAACAAGGGCATGGAAATTATTTTCAATAATGATATGACTATAAAGTTTAGATATGAGCATATGAAGGATTTAGACTTAGTCAGATATTACTTTTACTCTAAACTTGATTCTAAAGAGTGGACTCAAATTATATTAAGCAGAATTCAAAATGGAAATATTTGGATGGGAGAAGATGTAGTTGATATTTTTGCCAACCTTATACATGAGGTTATTGGTCTTAGTAAGCAAGGAAATGTTCCCATTGGAGAGAAACTAGTTAAGAAGAAGGTGGAACTTAACACCAAAGTAGTTTATAATGGTAAGGCAATGGTGATCAACACCATCAGACAACATGATGTGAGATTCTTGAGCAGAATCATTGCATATTCTATTTGTGCAAGTTCTAAAGGTGATGAGTTGTTAGTAGGTTTCATTTATGCAACTTATAAGATTTGTGTTGAGAAAAAATGAGTGAATTTAAGTGAGATTCTAAGAGTGTAACTCCTTGAGAATCTAGAAAGGATTAAGAGGACTATGAATGGTGTATTTAGATTTCAGTCTCTAATTAATCACATTTTCTTTCATGTACTTAAGAGATTTCCATTTCTATTAGTTACTATTATTATGAGCAGTGAAAGATGCACTATGGACAAGATAATGGATGTGTACAGAAGGCATCTTGTAAAGAAAATCATGGACAATAGAAATCTGATTATGGGGACATTTTAGAATGAGATGAAATAGAGATTCAGAATTGCCCTTGTAATTGTTTATAGATTTAAGAATGATATATTTTTTATGGTGGACACATATCTAACCTATATTGAAATAGTGGAACCAAGGGAAATATTTCTTGAGCCCTTAGGTTATGAGTTGAATAATGACATAGCTATTGGTTACATTGATCTAATGTTGAAATCTAAAATAGATCAAGCTTCACATAGATTTGGAACTTATGAGGTGGCAACTTAGTTAGCCTACTAGACATCATTAGAGAAATCATCTCATAAGAAAGTTTAGACTATGGTGAAGAAAGCACTAAGTGAGGCTGCTATGATAAAAAGTGAGTCACAGGTAGTAAGACAAATGATCTTTGGACTGAAACATATTGGTGAACAAGGTGTGATGTATGTGACACCACTATTAGTTGGTGAAGCATCTGGTATATCTATTGCAGAAAATCCTATAGAATATAGCATTCCATATGCTGCTATATTAGCAGAACACCCTAGTGAACCTAAGAGGAAGTCTAAGAGGTTAGTAGAAGTTGAGAGTCACAAGGCAAAGAGAGTCAAGAAACAAGCTACTAGACCTGGCAAAAGGAAGAAGGAATTATTGACAATTGAAGATTTTAGTGAAGATGAAGATTAAGATGAAGAAGAAGTCAAATAGATAGAAAAGGTTACTATTTCCAAGTGGCCATTAGGTAAGACAAGGTAACAATGGAAACTAGAGATAGAGAAAATAAATACAACCATTATCAATGAAGGAAACTTTGTGTAGATGAACAAGTTCTATGATTTATACAATGATATTGAGAAGGAACAAATAGATATCTCTACTATGAGATATATGATTCTTAATAACTTGAAACTTGTGAGTATTAAAGGCATGATAAATCAAAAAGTATATGATAGAATTATAACTAAGAAGGCACCAATTCATGAAGAAGACATGGAACTTTAGAATGCAATACTAAGAACTATGTGCAAGATAGATGATGAAGATGAAATCAAGAAATTGATGAAGAAACTAGCACCTTACTTGTGAAGTAAGATGAGGCTATTTTTGTTCATGGGAGGAGAAAATAATGTTATAATAGGTGAAACTACAAAAAAAATCAATCAAATGATGAGTGAGTTAAGGGAAAAACTACCACTACAAAAAAAAACATTGGAAGCATTAGTAAGTGGTGATACTATGTAGATTGATCAGATAAATGTTACCATTAACATTGATGAAAACCCTTTCAATCAGCCTAAATCTCATTCAAAAGATATATAAGATTAGTTGAGATTGATTAAATAAGAGAAAAGATAGCTAGAAGAAGAAAAGAAAAAAGTTGAAGAAGCCAAGTTGAAATTGCTTGAGGAGGAGAAGAAGCAAGAAAAAGAAAGAAAAGAAAGAGAGGAAAAGAAGAAGAAGAGAGAAAATCAAAGAAGGTAGAAGAGAAGAAATAAGAGGAAGATGTGGTAAAAGCATCTAGCTCATCCACTCCTATATCTCTTGATAAGCTTATAGGTGATGATGATGATCAAATTGACTTGATCTCATCTTTGACAAAATTGATTGAGAAGAATAGAAAAGTCAAGAGTTTACAAAGAGCATTAATGGAGGTGACTGATAGATTGCACAACACCCTCTAATCCAAACATACAAAAGTAGACCTTGAACAAAGAGCTTAAGCAGATGTAAAATAATTTGATGATGAGTTTACAAATTTTTTTAATGTTGCTGAGTCTAAGGCTCAAATTTCACATGATGCTAATCTTTTTAGCACCATTTTCTAGTATATTCATAATGATTTGATGAGTCTTGATACTTGTATCAAAGAACTTCAAAAATGTTAATAAGATAGCAAGGTATTGTACATAGAATGTACTTTATCTCATAAGTTGACAATAGAGTTGGATAACAAGATTCAAGGGAAGCTAAGTGAGTTGGAAGCTCTAACTAGTTAGATACAACAACCTTCTTGTAGAATTAATGAGTTTGAAGGACAAGTTTCCAGTGTTAACTCTGATATTGATAAAGAAAAAGTTTTGAGAAGACTATCAAAATTTAGAGTCTATTTCTCTAAAGACATCAGCTATTGAGAGACAGTTGGAGGAATGTGTCAAACCAAAGGACACTTATTCTAGTTTTACATACTTTGACCTTAATGTAGTTGAGATTGCATCATATTCCTTATGTGCAATGCTCACCTCTACCAAAGTAGCAAAGGAAACACAGGAGAAAAGTATAAACAATTTGAAGACAAATTTTGATGATTGCATGGAGATCACATCAGCTTGAAGTAGCAAGATAGAAAGTTTTGACATTTTTTGGATCTTCCAACCTTTCTCATTGATGTCAAAGGGGGAGAAGTTGTAGAAGAAATTTGTAGTAAGTTATGTATGTAGTAAATCATATCGAAAGGGGGAGAGGGGGAGAATTTTTAATATAAAGTATTTGTAATAGATGATAAGTAATGTATATTTCAGTAAAGTTTTTGTTACTTAGCCAAGTTTCCTTACTTTGTTGTCATCAATGCCAAAGGGGAAGATTATTGACAATTGGCTATATATAGATATGTAAATGTTGTCATTAATGGAAACACATGATGTACATACTTGTTACAATAAATCTTGAAAATAAAGGTACTTAGCTTTTTGGTACTCAGAAAATTGTCTAAGTATGAAAATGGTTTACAACAGTACACTGTTTTATATGTAAAATGTTTTTGACATCATATTATGACTAGCAAGATTAGATGGAGACAATATACATATTTTTAATGATGTGTATAAAATCAAAAATTAGTAGAAATAGTACGAAAGAATGATAATTAAGATCTATAGGACATTGGAATGAAAGGTAAAGGAATTATTTTGTTTACAAAATAATTACATGACCAATTAGGGCCAACATCTTAGATGTTTACTCTAAGTTGGAAAAGTATATTTTGGTCTTAGAAAACCTAGAAATTTTTTATGAAATGGCATGGTATTAATTATGCAAAGGCTATCTTGCAAGATTAAGTTGCATTTTTGATGTAAAAAGTGATATATGAACTTTTTGTGAAGTGATATATGCAAAGTTTTTGAGAACCTAATTTTGTGATCGAAGATTGAGTTGAGGTTAGAGATTAGCCAAGAAGAAGTTACAAAATATATACATCTATAATTGAGGAACTTAAGGTTCAGTTACTTGTTTGGGTAGTGAGCTCTTCTTGTAATTGAAAGTGCATGTTTGGGTAGTGAGATCTTCTTGCATACTTTACTCGACAACTCCTAATAGGGTTGGAATCTCTTAATAGGGATTCAAAGTCTCCTAATAGGGACTCTATATACTAAATTTTCTTATTGAATCCTAACATATATGATCCTCTAACAAGGAACATATATATTAGTATATCTTTGTGGGCATCATTCCCACTGAGGTTTTCCCTTTGCTAGGGTTTCCCTTGTTAACAAAATATGGTGTTATGAGTTCTCCTTGTGTATGTTTACTTTTACTGTTCAACATTGTTTTTCTACTTTCTTATGCATGGTTCAAAGTAATCAATAATATCTAGTTGGTGATAAAATTTTGCAGAATACTAATTCACCCCCCTCTCAGTATTCACTATTTCTAATAGGTCATGCCAAGTGCACTATGAGAGCACCAAGTGTTTCCTAAGCACACTTGGGAAGCCCAACTATTCTTTGACAATGAAGACTATGCCTTAGAAGGTTCTTGGGGCTAAAATCAGCCCAAGTGGACTCAAAATAACCTGAAACTTTATGTGCATGCCCAAAACCTGAAACTTTGTGTCCTACGCATACTTGGGAAGCCCAACTATGCTTTGACAATGCAAACTATGTCTTAGAAGGTGCTTGGGGCCAAAATCAGCCCAAGTGGACTCAGAATAACCTAAAACTTTGTGTGCATGCCCAAAACCATGGAAAGAGGTCATAACATGGGTGAAATTAGTAAAACATGGTCAAAAGTGGTCAAAGTTGGGTCAAATCAAGGCTAAACTTGGTGAAGGGCCATTAATGGTTGAAAAACAATGTATGATGATGCATGAATGTAGGAATGTAAGATGAAGATGATTTTGGTGTATCAGAATACATGATGATGGTGATGGTTGATGAGATGAATGATAGAAGACCA
Source organism: Cupressus sempervirens (assembly GCA_028749045.1). Lineage (NCBI taxonomy): Eukaryota > Viridiplantae > Streptophyta > Pinopsida > Cupressales > Cupressaceae > Cupressus > Cupressus sempervirens. The sequence continues at coordinate 580,511,803 of CM053792.1, forward strand.
AGGAGATGAGATGAGCACCAGTTAAAATGAGGACCAATTAGAATCAAGACTAGTTAGAATGAGATGAGCACATTTTCTTTCATAAAGTGCATTATATGTCAATGGAGCTTTATTTTGATATGGTAGATGAAATACAACACATCATGGCATAAAGGCCAGAGTGCAAATGCAGACCTTTTGCGTAAACAAGTACGAGGTAGACAAAAAATAACCTTGTCCTTCTTGAGGCATATATACATGCCCTAGACTCTCAAAGTCATGTTTCATAAAGAAAAAATAAAATATGACCATGAACCATCCCAGTTGCTCTCATAGATCAGTTTATATCATCAAGTGGCATAGAAACATGATCAAAGAAAAACAAAGAAAAATAAATAACTTACTAAAAAATGTGAGTCAGAGACTATTCTTATTCATTATTACTTTCTTTTAGTCTTCTAGGTCTTTAGAGAGTGTTTGATAGGTTGATCATGTGATAGGTTTATGTGTGGATTCAGTCGATAGGTTTACAATGACATGTTGGATTGATTGTTGGTTCACATTGCTTAGATAGTGTGATTTTCATTCAAGTAAAGTACTTTGAGTTTCAGTCTACAAAAGTGTGAGTGTTTAAGTAAAAGGGGTGATTATCCACAGTGGGTATTTACAAGATTTAGTACAAATTTTTTGGCGGGTTTTGTGATTTTTAAGGTTTTTGACAAGGATATTTGATGTTTTTGTGCAACTTGTTTCTTCAAGACATTTTATGATTTTTAGGGTTTGTTTCAGGATTTTTTATGATGTTTAGGATTTTATCAAGACATTTTATGATTTTTATTAATTTGTTTGAGATATTTTATGATTTTTATGAATTTTTTTAGGACATTTTATGATTTTTAGTGATTTGTTTAGATATTTTATGATTTTTATGAATTTTTTAGGACATTATATGAATTTTAAAAAATTTTTTAGGAAATTTTATAATTTTTAGGATTTTTGTAAGATCAAATTTGAATTTTTAGGATTTTTTCAAGATCGTAAAAGATTCACAAGTGTTAGCTCCAACCCGATATGCAATAAATCCAATGGATAAGATGTGCTTAGGGACATGCTCCTAGTTAAATTTCAAACTCATGCACTATGTAGGTGATATGCCCCCAGACAAGGCACAAACTATGCACAAAGGTCAAAGATAGAGTATGTACAAATTGGTGACACTTGGGTAAGATAAGAAGGGATATCGACTAGTTCATGGGCCATGATCAAGAACAAGAAATGTATTGAAATATGAAGGAAATGGTTAGGGAATGACAAGGGGGAAAAACTAGGTTGAATCCAAATAGATGGAGGAGCAAAAACTGATTATGCATGGTGCTTGTTTGCCAAGTTTTCACCATGGTAATTTCCCAAAGTGCCTGTTTGCCAAGTTTCCACTTTTGGGCAGAATTTTTCTCGACTCAAATTTTTGTGCCAAGACAATTATTTGCTATTTTTACATCAAGGAATCCATTCTTCATGACTTTTGTTAGAACCTTTTTCCTTTTTTTGCTATTTTTTAAGGACTTTTAGACAAAATCAAGAATGTTGAGAAAAAATCTATTGTTGGTGCTGCTAGTTGATAATCTTTGGATCCATGACTAACAATAACTATGCAAGATTCATTCTGAGTCTATAGCTAAAATCAAACCACTGGAAAGGCCTCAGGATATACCATCATGTACCATATGTAAGACAATGCCTGCTTATCATGAAACAAGGCATCTACAGATAGGTAGGTCAAAGGATCCTTTGTATAGGATGTCATTGTGTAAGACCCCTTCCCTAGGACCCTATTATAAATCTTAATAACATAAATATGATTAGATTTTGGAAGAGTAGGGAGATGTAATGTCATGTTTCTACCTCTTTTTTATAGGATGTGGATTTTATACTATTAACATACACCTTATGATAGAATGATGGTAAGTAGGTTTTGGGATTTAAGTATGCCATGATTGGCATTTTCTTTATCAATAATGAACCTGAAATCTTATTGAGATTGATACACATTTTAGTCATTGTTGTGTTAAGTATCATTTTCAAAATTATATTAGTTGATAAGCTAAGACCCTACAAAATAAAGGCTTGAGGCATCATAACTTAGGAATTATGTGAATGGGTTCATGATATTTCTTGATCTATGAGGATAATTGATTTAGGTGGTTATTATGTAAATATGAATCAACACCCATCGTCATGATATTACTAATAGTCATAGATGAAAAATGTTATCAAATTGGATAAGGGTCTAAATAGTAGAACTTGATATGATTTAATGTAATGAGTTAACTATTGTGAAAGTAGTATTAGTTGCATATTCACAAGGACATATTTTATGGCCCAATAAAATGTAATGGTTTTATTCTTTGATTGATTTTGAAACTATGTGTTGCCCCACTTCTCATCCTCTAACCAATTAGTAAAAGTGAAAATTTGTGCTTTAATGAGCTCCTAGTTGTGTTTGAGTCTTGGTCTAAACCTTCTTAGGTGTAAAGAGTCTCCATCAAATTTCTCCATTTCTCCTTCTCTACATTTCATAGCTAGGTGTGATCTGATTAGGATCTAGGACTATTACAGAGGAATGCTAACTGATTACATAAAGTTAATTTAAACCTTTAATGAATCAAATTAACATAATTGAAATAAGAGAATAACAAGATTAAGCTGTCAAATGAGAAATTGGGAGAAAGAAGATGCAAACAATTTGATCTCAGAGTTCATCCGTATGGACTACGTCTCTGGGTCCTGCTCCAATAGGGGGACCGATCCGATTATCTCCAAAATTAGGTACAAATGTTTACAAAATCACTCCTTTGAAGTACAACAACATTACGCTATTTCAAAGTACAAGAATGAGCACTTCAAAAATCTCCCTTATACTCAACACTTGGACGTTCTCTCCTTTTTTTGAATCCCCAAGAGTCTCCTAAACCCCCTTTTTATACATGAAATTAGCCAAAATAGGGCCATAACAAATAATTGTAAAAATAGGCTCTTCAACCTATTTCCCTCTCGGAATAACCCTTTACCCATTTTAGAGGATTTGGCCCCATGTCATTTTTGGGGTAAAAAATAAACAATAACCTTATTTTACTAAGGTTAGGCGAAATTGAGATAAGAGATAAATAAAATAATGTGCATAGTTATCTCCAAGCACTGAAATAGCGCTGTGGCTAATCTATTTTTATGATAGCCACCGGTCGAGGGTTCCAACCCCGCCGGTGGCCTCCATTGCTTAAAATTGGCGCTTGCCAATGTTTAAATATTAATTACCGCCTATGGATTTAAAATACCGTACTTGGTATAGTGGTGGAAGTATATGTTTTGGAAATCAATGGTCATGAGTTCAAATTTGACTATGAAATATGTGTTTTTTTATTTTATTTTATTTTTTTCCCACTTTGCTGACATCATGATGATGTCATTAATATTCATCTCTTATGGCAAACTTTAAAATGTCATAACTTCCACATACAATATCCTTTTTTAACGAAATAAACACCGTTGGAAAGCTCTTGATGAGCTACTTGTTTTGAAATCCATTATTGTGCACTTTGGAGATGATTATTTTTTCACCTTTTTTATGACCTCTGTACTCGATTTGACCAACCTTTGACTGACTATAACTTTTGCATATGGACTCCATTTTTGTCCATTCAAATTGCATTGGATTTAGAATTTTGAGAACTTTAACTTGATGTTGATTATTGGAATTTTGGAGATACTTCAATTTTGATGAAAGTATCCCCCGGATCAAGCCTCCCCACTGAGGAGCTTTCAGACCACCGAAAGTTTGGATTACTCGGAAAGAAGGTGAAGGTATAGTTCCCTCACTTTACCAATCTCCATCCATCTTGCCTTGCTTGGATGCATCCCCTTCAATCCCACTCGGAGCTATTCAACTGGTCCTCTTCGTGAAGTTTTGACATTCTTGTCTAGGATAACATCTTTTGGCAATTCTGACATATACTCTGGTGACAGATCATCAACTGATGGAACTTGAACACTAATGTCTTCATCCAAGATCATTGGAGGCTCATACAACTTCAGATTCTCAACATTGACAACTAAGTAAATTTGCATGTATGGAGGAAGATTAAGGCGGAAAGCATTGGTACCAATCTTTTCCAAGATCTCAAAAGGACCATACCTAATAGGCTTGAGCTTCCTTCCTTCACCTTACATTCTTTCCTTACTGATATGTAACCAAACTCTGTCACCAACTTGGAATTGGTGATCAATGTGATGCTTATCATGGTGAGCCTTGTATTTTGTTTGGCTCTGCTCTAATTGTGCTTCTACTACTTGATGGATTTCTTGGACCTTCTGGATGAACTTTAAAGCCTTTTCTGCATCATGGCGTCCATCTACAACATCATCCTTCCCAAAAGCAAAATCCATTGGTGTCTTAGGCAAGTAACCGAAGAAAATCTCAAAAGGAGACCTCTTGGTAGAAGAGTGTGCCGCATGGTTCTAAGCATGCTACACATAATGAGGACTTTCATCCCACAACTTAGGATGTTTGTTGTAGTAGCCTCTAAGTAGATGCACAACTATCCTGTTCACTACCTCTGTCTATCCGTCGGTCTACGGATGGAAGGCTGTACTCTTCTTCAGCTTGGTGTCCATGAGTCCCCACAAAGATGACCAAAATTCCCCTAAGAATTGAGAATCTCGATTTGATACAATAGAAGTGGGTAACCCAAAATGAACCCATACATTTTGAAAGTACAAATGAGTAGTCAGTTCAACAGTAACTTGCTTTTTACAAGGCATTAAAATACACATTTTGCTGAACCGATCAACTACTACATACAAATAATCATGACCCTTCCTAGAAATAGGTAAACCTCCCACAAAGTCCATAGATACACTTTCCCATGGATGGGATGGTACAGGTAATGGTGTGTACAAACCCAATTTCCTATTACTTTGTTTGCTGGTTGCACACATTACACATCCTTTTATATCCTTGGTGATAGTTTCCTGCATACGAGGCCAGTAATAATATTTTTGCAATTGAGCTAATGTCTTACTTACCCCAAAATGTCCTGCAATCAATGAGGTTTGTGCTTCATGGATTACATGTGCTTGTTCATTTCTAGGAATACATAATTTTCCCAAGTGGTACAACAAATTATCCTGCACATAGTAATCTTTCTCTTCTACATGTTTACCCTGGATTAAAGCTGCATAGATATCCTTAAAGTTCTCATCAGTAGCATATTGTTCCTAAAAACTTTCATGAACCATAGAATTATTTTGAAGGATTATCAAAGAATTTTGAACAGGAGGTCTAGAGAGCATATTTGCTACTTTGTTTGGGAACCCTTCTTATACTTAATCACCAAATGAAACTATTGTAGAAAACCCATCCACCTAAAGTGCCTACTTTGTTGCAACTTAGATTGTGAGTGCAAATATTGTAGTGGCTGGTGATTAGTGTGGATTACAGTTTCTTTTCCCATTAAGTAATGTTTCCATTTTTTAACACTCTGAACTAAAGCATAAAGTTTTTTATCATACGTAGGATAATTACTTACTGCTCCTGAAAAAATTTCAGAGTGGTAGCATACTGGTTTACCTCCTTGCATGAGTACAGCTCCCATGGAAAACTCGCTCACATCTGTCTCAATCTCAAATGGTTGATGTAAATCAGGTAGATCTAGAACTAGTGCGGTGCTCAACTTTTCCTTCAAAGTATTGAAAGCCTTATACTGTGGACTTCCCCACTGAAAAGTTGTCTTGGTACTGGTTAATGCATGCAACAGTGATGCAATGAAAGAGAAGTTTGCAATGAACTTCCTCCAGTACTAAATTGCACCTAAGAAACTCCTGACTTCTGTAACTTTACTTGGCTTAGGCCATTTTACAATACATTCGACCTTCACAGGGTTTACTTTCAATTGACCATTCCCTACGACATAGCCTAAGTACACTAAGGATGTCTTTGAAAATTCGCATTTTGATATCTTTACATAGAGTTTTTCTTTTCTCAGTACATCAAGTACTTTCTTTACCTGAATTACATGATCATCCCAAGACTTACTGAATACAAGAATATCATCTAAATAGACTATGACAAAATCATCATTAGAGGGATATAAGACATCATTCATGACTCTCATAAATGTAGCTAGTGCATTACAAAGCCCAAATGGCATGACCTACCACTCAAAAAGTCCATGTTTTGTCTTAAAAGTAGTTTCCAAATATCACTTTCTGCAATTCTTATTTGATGATATCCACTACATAAGTCTAGCTTAGTGAAATAAATTGCATGTTTCAACTAATCAAGTAAATCATCAATTCTAGGAAGAGGGTACCTGTTCTTTACCATTATCTTGTTCAGAGCCCTGTAGTCAATACACATTCTCCAAGTCCCATCTTTCTTTGGAACCAACACAATAGGAGAACCACAAGGAGAAGTACTAGGATGAATAACTCCTTTCTCAATGAGCTCTTAAACTTTCTTTTTGATTTCTTCATTCTACAAGACTGATAAACGATACATGCCAATATTAGGAAGTGGTGCATCTTGCTACAACTGAATCTCATGTTGTATCTCTCTCTTAGGAGGCAATCCTTTTGGTTCTTGAAATAAGTCATCATAAGCAGAAACAACTTGGACCATTTCAGCCTTATGTTTTGGATCACATCCCTTAAATGCCTTAGATGTTTCATCTTCTTTGGCTTTTACAAAGTTCTTACTAGAGTTGACTAACCTTTTCATTTGACCAGCATTAACTAGTGCCAGATTAGTCTTAACCTTATGTGCCCGTACAATGTATTCAATTTTATCTTTAAACAGATGATACTTATTTCCCCCCTATAGAAGATAGCCTGTCGATCATACAAATAGGGACTCCCAAGTAGAAGACCACAAATATCTAAAGGGACTACATCAGCTTCTACCTCATCCACAAAGTTTGCAGTGATAGCAAATCTTAACTTGCATTGTTTAGTTACTTGTAACTGTGCATCATTGCAAACCCATCCAAGAGGGTATGGTTTCGGATGAGGCGTTGTAGTCAAATTAAGCTTTTTAACAACTTCTTCAGATATCAAATTAACTTGAGAACCCGTGTCAAATAGTGGATCAACCTTAGTATGCTTAATAACAACTCGGATGTGAAATAATTAATTCCTTTGCTTATCATTCTTAAGAGAAGATTCTTTACTTGTACTTGCACTTATTCTAGAAGAACTTGTAGCTGATGAAAGAGATATACCTTTTCCTTTACCTTGGATCCCGGTAGCAACAATTTTTGTCTCATCTTCGGAGTCAAATCCAAGATCTTGTTGAGTTATAGCAACAGTCTTTTGTTTGCCTTTGTTTCCACCAAATTGCTTCGGCCTCTTTTCAGGATGTAGCTTCCAGCACTTAGAATCATCATGCCCTTCTTTCTTGCAATGTGAGCATGTGGGTTTCTCACCCTCTTTCTTTACTGTTGCTATCTTTTTACCCTTTCCTTTTCCTTTGGACTTTTCCTCAGACTTAGATGGATTTTTATCAAACTTATCAATGAAAGTACCCTTACCCCTTGATTCTAAATGTGTTGCCTGGACACATACTTCATCCAAATTACAAGGATTCAGGATGAGAATAGAATGCCTTAGGTAAGAATGAAGACCACCTATATACTTGAGTAAGGTGTCCTGGGTATACAATGGGACATTTAATGAAACAACCTTTTTGCAAAATTTGTGGGTGTAATCCTGGACAGACTGACCTTTCCCTTGCCTAAAATGTTGCCAGTTCATCATTAACTATTGCATATGGCCTAGGGGGTAGAATTGCTTTTCTAAAGCAGTAACAAATTCTGACCAAGAAAAATTAAACTTACCATGTTGTGAAGTTTCATCCCGAGACCTACTCTCCCACCAAGTTAAGGCTACACCACCTAATCGAAGAGTGGCTAACTAAATTCTGTCAACATCATCTACAAGGTTTTGAACTCTACAGTAGACTTCTACTTGCTGAATCTAGTCATCTAGTTTCTCGGCATTTAACTCCCCACAATATTTTGGCAAGTCAAATTTTACATCCAACTTGATTCGAGGCTTATGTCCATCCTTAAAAATATTAGAAGACTTAGAATGGGTAGAAGAAGGAGAAGAGGGGGGAGAAGGAGATGAGGGAGAAGAAGGAGAAGATGGAGGTGTCTTTGGAAGATCACGCTCATCGCCTTTCTTTTTCCCTTTTTCCTTTTGAGCTGCACGTCTTCACATCTTCTCTTCTCTTTCTTGTACAAAAACTTCTACCATTGTTTGCAAATTTTGAAGAGTCCTCTGAATACTCTTATCTTGAAAAGCTTGTCCACCTTCATCTACCATTTGTGATGATGGTCTAGTCCTTCGTTTTCCAATCTCAGGATTGTATTCCTCAATCTTTCCTTCACCTTTCTCAATCCTGGATCTTGTTAGCATTCAAATCTGCAATACTAGTCCAACAAAAGCTCTGATACCAAATTTGATCTGATTAGGATCTAGGACTATTAAAGAGGAATGCTAACTGATTACATAAAGTTAATTTAAACCTTTAATGAATCAAATTAACGTAATTGAAATAAGAGAATAACAAGATTAAGCTGTCAAAAGAGAAATTGGGAGAAAGAAGATGCAAACAATTTGATCTCAGAGTTCATCCGTATGGACTACGTCTCCGGGTCCTGCTCCAATAGGGGGACCGATCCGATTATCTCCAAAATTAGGTACAAATGTTTAAAAAATCACTCCTTTGAAGTACAACAAAATTACGCTATTTCAAAGTACAGGAATGAGCACTTCAAAAATCTCCCTTATACTCGACACTTGGACGTTCTCTCCTTTTTTTGAATCCCCAAGAGTCTCCTAAACCCCCTTTTTATACATGAAATTAGCCAAAATAGGGCCATAACAAATAATTGTAAAAATAGGCTCTTCAACCTATTTCCCTCTCAGAATAACCCTTTACCCATTTTAGAGGATTTGGCCCCATGTCATTTTTGGGGTCAAAAATAAACAATAACCTTATTTTACTAAGGTTAGGCGAAATTGAGATAAGAGATAAATAAAATAATGTGCATAGTTATTTCCAAGCACTGAAATAGCGTTGTGGCTAATCTATTTTTATGACAGCCGCCGGTCGGGGGTTCCAACCCCGCCGGTGGCCTCCATTGCTTAAAATTGGCGCTTGCCAATGTTTAAATATTAATTGCCGCCTATGGATTTCAAATATTGTACTTGGTATAGTGGTGGAAGTATATGTTTTGGAAATCAATGGTCATGAGTTCAAATCCGACTATGAAATATGTGTTTTTTTATTTTATTTTATTTTTTTCCCACTTTGCTGACATCATGATGATGTCATTAATATTCATCTCTTATGCCAAACTTTAAAATGTCATAACTTCCACGTACAATATCCTTTTTTAACGAAATAAACACCATTGGAAAGCTCTTGATGAGCTATTTTTTTTGAAATCCATTGTTGTGCACTTTGGAGATGATTATTTTTTCACCTTTTTTATGACCTCTGTACTCGATTTGACCAACCTTTGACTAACTATAACTTTTGCATATGGACTCCATTTTTGTCCATTCAAATTGCATTGGATTTAGAATTTTGAGAACTTTAACTTGATGCTGATTATTGGAATTTTGGAGATACTTCAATTTTGATGAAAGTATCCCCCAGATGAAGGTGATTCTCCATCTTGTCAAGGGGTTGTATTAGTAGGTTAGTGCCTAATCCAATGGAGGTTCATGGTGCTATGCAATGATTATTTACAAGCTATTTCCACTTTTAGTTTATCACTTTATCATAGAAACACAATCTTGCAAAATTTTGAAATTTGTCTTCTCCATGGTGGGTTTCTAACCCATGAAGATGATTTCATGTGAAGGGCACCAAATGATGCATATGGATCAAATCAAGGAAATAGAAAAGTACCCTACGATGAATCCATGTTCCCTTTATGATTAATTACCTCAAAAAATGTTTAGGATTCATCACAGCTCTCATAATCATTCTAGGCAGAAAACTCAAAATGAACTTCTCCTTGGTGAGTTTTCAACCCATGAAGTTGGTTTTCTGCAAAAGGTAATTTTGAAAGAAAAGAAATAAAAGGTGGGTTCCTACAGAATTTTCACACCTTACTTAGACATTTACAAACCCATAAAAAAAAATGGTCTAAAGGTCAATTAAAAGAGAAGCATTGGTGGATAAACATAAATTGTTTTCTCCTTGGTGGGTTTTCAACCCATTAAGACAATTTCCTAGATTTTAAAGAAAATCAAGTTAGTGAGTAGATTCAACTCACAATTTGTGCACAAGACATCTCAAGATGATTATAGAAATAAGCTAGCCATTGAAAGAAAGAATTAATGAGTGGAATTCAACTTAGTGGATATTTTCCCATGGAGTACTCTGTTGGTAACTTCCAAAAATTTAAAGGAAAATAGGAAAGTAAGTCTAGGAAGATAGAAAGCTACTATTGGGCCAACGAAATAGTGAAAAGAAGTTAAGATATCTATTAAAACCACATATTTACTATTTGAATAGGTCTCTCCTTCAATTCTTTCATGTGGTACAAATTATAAAGATAAATGGATGAATTGAGACTCCCATATATATGGAAAAATGATCAGTTGAACAAACTACCTCTTTCTTGAAATGTTACTCTATTAATGTGCATAACTTTTTCAAAAAGCTAGTATCTGTGTATTAGCTATTCCCCTCATTCTCTTGATTCAAAATTCATTTCCATAAAGAATGGCAACCAGATTTGTGTGTTTAGATGGGTTGAATGGAATTAAGTCTTCATTATAAAATTTCACGGATACCTCTCTTTGTTTCTATGACATACATGATTTTCAAAAGAGAGTGAGGTCAGAGCCGATCCATCCCATTACTAAGAAGATCAAAAGATGTGGGTTGGTTGAGGCAACTAGCTTTCTAATTGTAGTCTAGGCCCTAGAGTTAATCCATGAATGCATAAATCATTACAACCCATAAAATAGACAAATTGTGCTACCAGATGACATAGTGTTGATTTCCATTGGTAGGAAAATTGTGGTGAATTGCCTTTGAGTTCTAGAATGAGAGGAATTCTCAAATTTTACATTTAGAGGAGTTATTTCTGAGTTCTCTACCAAGAATATGATCTAGAGGAAGGAAATCATGTAGTCATGGTTCCAAAAACTATGGAGCACCAAGAGTAAGATTCCTAAGACTCTTTTTGGGACTAATCTCAAACCTAAGATTTTCAATATCTTGGTCCTCTTAAACAGATTGAAAGGTGAGGTAGAAGCTTTAAATTTTGTTGAGAAATATTTCTTTTTGGTGCAAGTCATCTACTCTGACACCCAATATATTGATTGGGCTTACAAGGTAAGTGAGATTTTGTCAAATGGTCTTCATGCTACAATATTCTACAACACATTCTATATGAACTCTTTCCTCATTTACATGTTAGCTTCTTTACAATTATGGCTAGGCCTCCTAAGAGTTGAAATTTTTCTTGATGATGTGAAGCCTTATGAGTTCTACCCATACCTATAATTGGAAAATAGTTATGTAGAGTATGTATGAGTTAATGATGCTTTCACAATGAGAATTTGTAGGGAGCCTCAGGGATGTCCAGAGAGGAGATTCAGCCTTGAAGCCATGGTAGCCATTAGCCAATTTGGGAGTTATTTCATCTAGTTCTCATCCTTTTCATATTTGCATCTTGTAGCTTTTGATGGTTTCCCCTTGAAGTTATCAAGATATCCAAGTGATATGATCATGTTGATCAATATCATGTGGCAAGCTACTCAAGTGAATTTTCTGCGTGGAAGTATAAAAAAGAAAGGGTACAAATTCCCTATGAAAGTGGGAGCTTTCAGTTGTGAAACCCATTTTGATGCCAAGAACATGCTAATGGTATTCAAAATGAAGTATAAGTTGGAGGTGTAGGAAGTCTTGAGGCCAATGTTTGTTCCAAATTGGTATGCAAGGGAGGTGTTGCAAATCAAAAGTGTAATCAAATAAATCACCACCATTGAAGACTACTAGGCAAATTACAAGGACACGTTTGAGAGCCATGATCATGCTTTTACTAGGCTGACAGTTGATCAAGTAAAAATGTATAAAATCAATATTGATATAGAAGGAATAAAAGATGATGGTTAGAACATGTATAGTAATACTTATTTGACCAAGCTAAGATGTACTCTGATAAGCTCAGTACCTTATGAAGATGCAGGAGAGGAGCTAGATATAATGATGGCCTGGATTATCGAAAAGACCAAGAAATGGGTTGAATGGACCATAGCCAAAAGGAGTCAAAGAAAAATTACATCTACTCAAGCTTCTCCAATAGTTGCAATGCCTTCCTCCTCCTAAGGTGGCACATTAGGAGCAACCTTGGCCATTACCCAAGGTCCTACTCAACCATCAAGTGGAGGTGATCAACATCCCAAAAAAAGTGTTCGTTTGGCTAAGACTTGCTAGGAAGGATCCCTTCTGGTGATTGGAACCCAACCAGAAGCTAAGAACAAGAAGGTGGAGGAACCAAAAGATGGTGAAGTTACTCTTGCCCTCTCACCTCATAGTAGCCTAGTCCCATCTATAAGCACTACACTTCTCATGTTGAGTAGTCCCTAAGTGCATGTAGTGGATTTAGGAGATGGAGGAAGTAGTGATAGTGAGTCTACTAAATCTAATGAGGCAATGAAGAAGACTTCAAAGGTAGATAAGGGACAAGATTATTCAAAGTTCATTTCACAGGCTCCAAAGAATCCTTTCTCTTCAACCACAAAAGAAATCACCTCAGTCAAGAGAAAGATGTTCAGCATAGACTCTCTCAGAACTACCTCCAAAGTGATAAGCATAGGTTCATGGCTTGAGAACACTTTAGAAAAAAAGAGAAAGAGGAAAGATGAAGGATCCCCCAACAAAAATACCTTATCTCTTTCAATTTTCTTTGGATCAACATTGAGCAAGGTCAAGAAATAGAAGACATTGTCCATCCTTGGACAAGATCCAAAAATAGGGCTTCTGACCATGGATATTGCAAATCCTACCAAAGAAGGAAGAATCAAAGATTTATCTATAGATGAATTTTCCTTACACTTCATAGATCTCAAGGAGGCTTGACATGACACTAAGGTTGGCTTGTGGAAGTCAACAAATAAGGTAATAGAGGGATAGCTTGAAAGCCCCAAATTATCAAACATCAAAATGAAGGTAGAAATCCAAGAACTGAATGACTTCATCAAACAATTGGTCTCCCCTTTGGCCAAAATTTCTAGAATGCCTATTGCTAGTGATCCCACTACTACCAATGCAAAAGCACTCATCTTCTAGCTCCAAGAAGATAAACACTTCAGAAAAATTAGTAAAAAGTGGAGTAGGAAACTCAAGTCAGAGGGACTCACAATTATAGAATAGATTGGCAATTCCATACTATAGCTGGAGATAGAAAAGGACAACATTACAGCTAATAGAGCTACCCTAGTAGAAAAAAGAGTTAAAAGTGAAGATTGTGTCTCTTTACGAAAAATGATCATCCAAATTAAGGTTAAGGAGGTTGTCAAAGTTAAGATCTTACCTAAAAAAGATAAGCCTTTATTTGAGTGGCTTCAGAGCATGCAGTTCAAGTTTGAGATGATCATGGTGGTAGAGGAAGGGCTTAAGGAAACAAAAGCTAAATTGAAGAAGGATCAAGATAGAGACTATGAAATCCTAAGAGTCTTACATATAGATTTTCAAAATAGCGTACAAGGGAAAGGAATCATTGTAATAACTGTCATACAAAAAAAATTCTCCAACTTCATAGATGGTTTGACAGGAATATCCTTTGGTCACCAGAATTGAGTTTTTGAGCACTAGAAACTTGGTAGGTGTGTACACATGGCCATGGAGGAAATACAAGACTAGTTGAGTGCTATCAATGATTTGGCTAGAGAGAATTCTAAATGGCTCTTGAGATATACCAATATACATGTTTATAATCATGAAGAATTGATTCCAACTATTGTTGCCACTAAGGCCTATAGGAAAAAATCAAAAAAGGGAAAGAAGGTGAGGTGATTCACTTCTTTTGTATTCTGATGCAATGATTGCAATGGACAAACTAGCTTCTTTCCATTTATCATTTTTGAAGAGATGAACTGATTAAACTTCCTTTGTAATAGTCATCTTAGAATCCTATATGTATTGGAATGAAAGATTAATAAAAGGTCGGCTAATTTTTGGTTTGAAATACTTGACGTTATAGAGCCAATTGAATGATATTTTGTGTCAATTATTTTTTGTTCCATTCTATCTTATGATTATTGTATATTTTCTCTTTCATCTAAATTAAAAAGAGGAATGAATAGAGCTTCATTCCCCTATTTCAAGGTAGCAAATTGAATATGATACTATTTTCATCATAGGTTCAAGAGAAATCCCTTTTGTGCTTTCCTTCAATTTAGTCTTTTTTTCTCTATAGTTAGTTTCCTACTAAATTAGTTTAGTATTAGTTAGTGTGCATTATTGAGTTGTTAAGTGTTGTGGGTTCATAAGAAGTGTGAATTCATAAACTTAATCAATCTTAAATTCCATTTCTCCCTTGAGTTAGTTATTTTTTAGGCCTAACTCAATTTACCTCTCTTGTTCTCACGTTAAGAATACACCCAATTTTAGATTTAGAAACAAAAATAAGTCACTATAAATCATAGTGCGATCGGGAGCTGTACCTAAGAATTCAGAGGAATGTTAGTCTTTTCAGAAGGTACTTTCCAACTATTGTAACCAGATATTGTTTATAAATTTGGGCATCTAAGAGTTAAATGTAAAGAACAATTTTGTTTACCAATATATTTTTGGTGACTCTACTAGGGACACAAACAATCACTTGACTAATAAACCTATAACATGAGGGAAAATCTTACTACCTCATGAGAAAAAAATCCCAGTGCTCCAACCTGATCTTGGATTCCAAGATGACCAAGAAGATATAATTTCATCTCTTAACACATTTTTTTGGAGGAATAGGATGAATTCAAAGCACTACAAAAATGCTAGCTAAGTATTGGAAGAAGAAGAATCTAGGGCTTGTTGGCACCTGATTTAATAGATTTAAAGATAACCAAGAAACTAGACCAATACATCTAAGGTTAGAAAATTTCTATGATGGATACACTTGACTTCAATCTTGGGCCAACTATAAGGCATAATTCCTTCTTCTTCTTTAGGCTCTACAAGAACTAGGCAGGTGGACCTTAGATTCTTTATATGGTACCAATGTAAGGCATAAAACTTAATCTAGATAACAGATAAAACCCCTTAATCTTCTATGTTTATGCAAGCATTCATGTTCATGAAATAGCTAATAATAGAGCAAATGAACTTGATAAACCAAGTGAGAGAAAACTCTTTTAATTCCTTAAACATAAAGGGAAAAGATATTCACGTAAAGATTTGGATCTCAACATAACCTAGGTATGAAATAGTAGAGAACATGCAATCTCTAAACTGACTAGTCCCTTATCCTTTGGGCATCAACTAAACTTTAACATATAGATGGACACCTAAAGTATACTCATATATCCAAACATCTGATCTATCTATCTGGCTTGAAAATAGATATCTATCTTCATTGAAAGTCTTATACTTATTGTAATATCCTCCTAGTGAATCCTTGTAACCTAGTCAAGGTAAACAAGCATTTACTTGGCCCTTTGTTCCAATAGAAAATTTATCCAGACATACAATCTTAAGGGATTTTAATTGAGTTTAAGCTCTCTATTCTTAAACACAAAAAATTATAGATAACAGAGGAAGAAGATGAGAATTATAATGAAACTAAGGAAAATGAAGCTCTTGTATTAATTTCATTGAAACTAATACATCATTTGTATATCAAAACTTAGAAAATACACAAAAAGATGACTACGTAGTATAAAATGCTTCAAAAGAAATACACTACTGCTATTCATAATAGAAGAAAATACTGAGAAGAAATGGTATCACAACTCTAAAACTGGAGCCAACCTTATGGTCTCACTAGTCATAAAAATTGGAACCCCTATAAAGAGTAGAGAAGAAAGATATATAGAAGAGAAGATATTGCAGGATCTAGAATATGAAATTGACATGTGTCCCACTAAAATTGTCTTCATTTTGATGTTGTTGAAACTAATCTTCCTTCATTTGCCTACAATTAAAACCATAAATGATGTAGAAAAATATCTAATATATCTCCCTAAAGTAATCAACAAAATATCCCTTGAAGAAAATATCAGATACACATCATAAAGTGTGTTGGAGCTTCAAATCCAACTTTGGCTTGTCACTTCTACTTTTGCGGTGAAATTCAATTATATTGTTGGCAAAAATTTGATTACTTCTAATTGCCTCTAAAATAATCAAACCATCCCTTATAACTATCAATGAGATCAAATCTTATGCAAATATGATCATATCTAATTTTATTTCCCTTTGGAAACATCAAATCTGCACTTTATCACTAGGGAGCCCCCAAAATTACAAATCCTCCTATCGTTGCTTCTAGAGAATAACTGTAGAAATGGAAAATTCATCACTTTCTAATTTTGTTGGTATATTACATTGCACATTTTGGACAAAAATCGTGCTCCTACAATGCATTTGAATTTTCAGGCCCTGAGCCATGAACTGTTATAAAAAATGAAAAATTTAAAAGATTACATAGTAAAAACTAGATAATAACATTAAATTAATGAAATCTTTGAACTTTAAAATTTCATGTGTTGAATACTTCTTTGAATTTTATTTTTATTCCTTTTCCATTTCCCCAATCCACCACTGCCACTTGTTAGAATCTGGTTGGCTAAAATGCCCAAGTGGGACCCTCTCAACATTACTTAACATTATACAACACTTGAAATCTTATTATCATCGTAATATCTTACCATTTTATTTTGACTCTTCTAATCTCTCCATCTTTTGATTTACAATCTCTCATCAACCTCGTAACACTAGGGCTCTTTAAATTGCAATTGTTGATCTTACGATTGGCTTTCTCAAGGCGTGGAAGGTCAAAATTTGTTTGAATTTGGTCATAGTGGAACCCTCCATGTAAGTAGTGGCTTATCGTTCAAGTGACTTGTCTTTGAAGACATAGTGACATTGGGTCATTGGGCTTATAAAAACAAAATAAACTTCCTCACTCCCAATGTGGAATAAAGGACTGAGACTACCTCTAAAAAAAAAATGCAAGCCTCTTGTACATTAGAAATCAAAGGTATGGTAGAAATTTTTGGTTCTCAATCACGTGGTGTTCATAGATATTAGTGTATATTTACCCTACTAAGCACAAGCATTGACTTATGTAGCTTCTTGAAAATGATAAAAATTTGTTCATCTAAGGGCTGGATAAATGTTTGTTTGGTCTGGAATAGAATAGAGCAATTGCAAGGATCACACCATAAAGATAAAACATAGACCCTAATTGCAGATACATCCCTTGGGCCTTCTCACATATACCATCGATGAATGGGGCTATAATTAGTGGTGAAATGATTTGAGGACTAGACATTTCAATCATCCCTGCCTTGTCCATGGATGCTTGTTCTAATCCTCACGTGGATTTCTTCCTGTGCCATGAGATGCCCCTTTAACTGTAGCTCCCTCTTTTAGATTGACTCTACAACATGAGAGGGAGCAGTTTTTATGTAGTCTTCCCTTTTTCTAAATGTGGAACTCATGTGCCTTGGTTTTCTCTACCCTACACGAGGATCTCTTCCCTCCAACATTGAAAATTTTTGTAGACATGGATGGCTTTAACTTGTGGGTACCATGTAGTTTAAAACTAATCCCCTCCCCATTGCATGAGGTACTTGGCTTGCATGGATTACTCTGGACTGCACGAGTTAATACATCATACAAATCAAATTTCATAAGACAATCACAAAAGGCTATGAAAAGCTGCTCAAAAAGTCTCCATTGTAATGAAAGTGATCTTGAATAGGGATAAAGAAGAAAATCCTCATACAATAGAAATATATATCCCAATATTTACACATATAAGGCTAATTCTTCTTCAAAAAAGGAAATACGAATATCCATTCCAAGATTTTAACAATCTCCACTTCTCCCAAAATCCAATTGGCTTGGAGCATCATGTTGATCTTTGTATCCTTGTACATTATTTATACATACTCATTGGATCTTTGATTAAATGAAAATAATCATAGTATATTGTTGATATGATGGAATTAGTTGGGCCCCAAAGTGGGTCTGGTTAATTTTTTTTTTGTTTTCAAAAAAATGACAATATAAACTAATCCATTGATCTTCTTAAATTGAAAGAAATCAAATTTGAGCATTGAATCATCATTAAAAACTCGTTTACCCTATTCTTTGCAAACTATGATTTTCTAATAATAGGGCATGTCGACTGGCTTTAAAAACTGACCCAAATAGATAATTGGGCCCTGAAAAATGGCATGTTGGTTCTTTGTTGAACTTTATTGCATAATGCTAGATTTTTTCTCATGACGATCACTCACTCAAAACATATTGACATTTAAAATTGCCTAGTAAAAACTATCTACAAATAAACTTGTTAGGAAACCATAAAATGCATTTGGTTTGAGCTTTGAAAATAGGGCAAACAGATACTTGAAGGCATAGAAATTGGGGAAATAGTTCATTTCCATGAGAGGAAAGTAATTCTGTAATTTGGGCTCATGAAAAATCACATGACACATTTGGAAAGCATGCAAAGTGGGCTACTTAGAATTGTAGAACAGGGAACATAAATAGAAAAGTGTTTTTTGCAAATGGAAAGGGCTTGGAAAAGTATGCAAATGGATTTGTCAAGACATGAAAATTGGCATGCCTAAAGTATTTTTAGAATAGATCATATTAGTACAATCCATTTAATCCAATAAATCACATATTCAAAGTTATAACATCTTGAATAGAGGTATTGACCTATTTGCATTTTATGACACCAGTAAAAGTTATAAATTGCATTCAAAATCACGTTTGAAAACTGATCAAATAGATTTCTCACAAGATCAAATCTAAAACATAGCACATGTGTGACCTCTAGAATGCAATGTAAAAATAATATTCTCTATAGGGTCGATTGGGTCAAAGTTATAATTAGTCAAATAGGGCCTCCTGGATTTTTGGGCAATTTGCATCAACATGACAGAGATAAGTAACCAACTTTGAGGGATTCAAGACCTAGTCAAAAAATATTGAAATGAATCTAAAATTGAAATATAGGTTCATTAATATGTATACTAAAAAAATCCCAAAGCGGGAAGTCATGAAACATTACCGGGTGAGAGATATTCAAATGCAAACTAGGCCTCCTATCACTATTTGACACACAAGCAAAAATTTAGAATTGAACACTAATCAAAATGAAACTTCACAAAATGACTTAGAATGTCAGTTTAACATTATAGAACACATAGATATGTTGAATGCAAGTTTTAGAAACATAAAACACCTCTTAGGTCTTAATACGATAGTCAAGTACATAAGCATGAAAATGTACATATAAGACTCAAAGCAACTCAAAATTCTAGAATGGTACACAAAATAGGAATGCATTTTTGAGTCCCATTAGGGCTGAAGCATTAGAAAGAGCTATTCAAAGGAGAGAAATATGAAGAAAAATTCTATGCAACTATTGATGGAGCTTCATATACAATGTTAATTTGGAGTCAAAAGCTCAAAAATTAATCCTCCAATGGGTGTTCTAGGAAGTGATCACACCTCTTCATCAAATAACACTCACATTGATCAAGGAGAATCAAAATTTCAAATAGGTAAGGACAAGAACCCTTTTGCTTTCATCCAATTTTGTAAAGAGTCAAAGATCCAAATCTCTCCCATAGAATATCTAAAATCTCACCCCTTTGAGTTGAAGAGATTAGTAGATCATTGTAAAGGAGGTTCTTTAGATTTAAACCATAATGTTACCACTAAGGAAGAAGATGAAACTTTGACATCTAACTTGTTTAATTAAGAAGATTCCACTATCTTGGCAACTTTCTTGGGCAAAAAACCTGACCAATTCTACATCTCACTATACATCAACAGATACAAGTTAAGTAGTTGCACAATAGATTTAGTCATGTTAGATAATGTGATGCCTTTTACTATAGGTAAAGCCCTAGGCCTCACTCTCACCGAAGTTCATGGAAGATATTATTCAATGGATGCTAAACAAGTCCTATTACTTGGACAAATCAAAGATGCTCAGGTAGCTCTAGCCTCTCATCCATAAAAGAAACTATTATTGACTATCCTGGTTACAGGTGTTCTAGCAAGCTATGGCCTACTCTTAAGAATTTTTTTTTGTAGAGATTCTAGGGGAGAAATAAAACTAGATTGGTATCAAGTAGTCATACCTATAGGAAGAAAGAAGGTCAAGTTGCAACATGAAGAAAAAGAAAAATTTACTATCTTAAAATCAGATGATCTTAAAGCCCAGATTCTCTATCAAGAACTAGAGTTGGACAATTACATGTGTTGGAAATTTGATTGAAAAGATCATTGTGAGAAGAAGATTGATTGAAAGAAGGAGATTATTGTCAAAAGAATGTTTTCAATCATTTTTTTGTCATTAATTTCAAACCTGCTATTTGTAGGAATGACAATTGCTTATAAGATCCAAGTACTATTAGTTAGTTGATTGATGAAGAGGATTTGATCAACAAGATGTAACAAGAGCACCTAAGGGAAAGTTTGAGTTATGGTTTTGTAATGAAGTGCAAGGATTAGCTAATATAGTGGTTAGATGATGTACTGATAACATACTCAAAGATACAAAGGTTGGCCACACTTAGAAACACTAGAAATATAAGTTGAAACAAGGTTGATTGTAAAGCTTAAACTAAGTTCATCAGTAGGTGCTGAGAAAGCTAGTTTAAGCCAAGAAAATTTTTAGTTGGAGCTGAGAAAATGAAAAATCTAGTGTGGGTGCCAAGTGAACTTTAGGTGCCAAGTGAAGTTCAAGTGCTGAGCAAAGTAACAGGTGCCAAGCATCAATAAAATGTAGTTGATGCTGAGTAACACACTATGTGCCAAGCATCCGAATTTCAATAGTGCCTTGCTATTGCATTATTGGAAATGTCAAAGATTCACCAAATATGAGCTGACAAAGTTGTTACCTTGAATTTTGTGAACTGGTTGGAGGATAAGGATGATGAGTTGGTGGCGCATAATTTTATGTAAACCATTTTTGAGTGAATTCAGGAGGATTCTTCACGATGTTTCTAGAAGGAAGAAAATATGGGTTAGATTCAATGAATCCTACCTAATCCATACAAATTGAAATTAAAAGAGGGAAGAATTGAGTGAGAAAGGAATTTCTAGATTTCTATTTAAGGAGTTATAGACCAAGAAGTAACAATTCCTAGTGTGCCTAATTATGAAGTGGTTAAAGGGTGTCAAGGAGAAGGCATCTAGGAGAAGGAAGAATAGAGCACATAGACTTTGCTTCAATGAGTGGTTAGAAGATGATGATTGCACTAGTACATTGAGCATGAAGACTCAAGGAGACAAAACTTGAAAGGAGGGCAAGTTGTCAGAACTATAGAAGGCTAAAGACCAAGCAATGTTATGAGCTGAAGAAGTGATCTAAAATCTACAAGTTAAGTTGTACACTGTAATCAGGTCAAAACCCCTTATTGTTACTCTCTAGCAATTGTATTAGTTAGGGAAAAAGAAATCCTATGGACTTAGGTTGGTTTAATAGCCATTTGTAAATCCTTTAATAGGGTGGCATTCCAAGTGAATCTTCTAAAGTCCTCTAACTAGGCCCACTTCTACAAGGTGGATAAATCCTTTAATCGGGTCACATTTAATAGTGTGTTGTAGCCTTTAATAGGGCAGGCCTTTGACAGGGCATCACTTTAGAAGAGTGAGAATTGAGTAGCATGTTACAGGTGGGTTTTCCAAAATTGGGTTTCCACGTACATCAATGTGTTATGTGTTGAACTTTTTATGTCTTATGTTTGCATGTTGATTTATAGTAACTTGTTGAATAGGAATGTTTTAAGCTTGGAAGAATGAATAATTTTGATGGGCACACTTTACTTGATGAAAAGTTTGAATTGGACATTTGGACCTTGAATAACTGATCCACCCCCCCTCTTAGTTATTCTAAATCATTTCTAACAATTGGTATTAGAGCCATCTGCTGATTTAGTTTCAAGGTACTAGAAGTAA
The DNA here is from genome assembly GCA_028749045.1 of Cupressus sempervirens. Lineage (NCBI taxonomy): Eukaryota > Viridiplantae > Streptophyta > Pinopsida > Cupressales > Cupressaceae > Cupressus > Cupressus sempervirens. The sequence goes on from CM053792.1 coordinate 580,534,010, forward strand.
GAAGATCAAGATGTCCAAAAGAGACATTCCCAAGCTCAACAAAGACAACTTTGTTGCATGGTAGAGTCTGATGAAACTGCACCTTGGATCAATAGGTGATTATGCAAAAACCTCAATCGAAATAGAACATGTAGATCTAGCTAGACCTCTCTTTGCATATGATTTGAGAAAAATGAAGGAGCACAATGAGACAATGTTGGAGATTGCCTCTGCACTCAGCTATGTTGAATTTGATGACATCAAAGGATGTGACACTACATTCAAGATGTGGAAATCCCTATTAGATATCTATGGAGGAGATTAGAATGTTTAGAGAGAAAAGAGAGAAAGCCTCAAAGAAAATTTTGATGACATGAAAATGGAGGAAGGTGAAAATGCTGATCAATATGGATCTAGAATGAAAGAAGTGGTGTTATTAAAGTCTCAACCATCCAAGAGTTAAGGTGTGTACACAGAAACACATTAACCTTTGAAGGAATAATAGGAAGACTTACTACATTTAAATTGTCCAATTTTGACAACTATAGACTTGAGAACCTTGAATCTACTTTCAAGGCCAAGCTAACATTGAAAGACACTAAGGAGGTGACATCAAAGAAGAAGAGTAGAAAAGGAAAAAATGCATCTAGTAATAGCAACATAGATGAGGAAGATGTGGAATAGCTAGAAGCACTATTGGCTAGAAGATTCCATAGAGCCAAAGGTAAATTCAAAGGTAGGCTCCTTATCATTTGTGTCAATTTCAATGAAGTAGGTCATATTGCTGCAAGATGTACACAGAAGAAAAACTACAAAGAAGGAAACAAGTACAAGAACAAGACAGAAGATGATAGTAGAGATTAAAAGGACAAAGGTAAAAGATGCTACATTGTTGAAGAAGATTTTGATGAGAATGATGATGAAGTAGTCTATGTGGCCATGAAGGATGAATTAGATGAAGATGAAGCAACAACATTGGTAACTTGTGTAAAAAGGAATGAAACATAGATCATAGATAGTGGATGCTCACATCACATGACAAGAGACAAAAGTAAGTTTATTACCTTTACTCAGTATGATGGAAATAGTGTTAAATTTTGTAATGATGCTTCATGTCAAATTAAAGGAAAAGGCTCAATTAAAATTATAGAGAAAATTTCATGTGATAATGCATACTATGTTGAAGGATTGAACTACAATTTGTTGAGTGTATCACAGTTAGGCAATGTAGGTTGCAAAGTAGAATTTGGAAACAAATCTGCCAAAATCTATGAAATTGATGGAAATCTAATAGGAAAAGGTGAACAAACCAGAAGTAATCTGGTTTAACTGGATATGGAGGATGTAACTTGTCTTGTTATTAGACTTGATGATGTGTGGTTATGGCCTAAAAGACCATGTCATGTTAACTTGGACAATCTCATTAGTATCAAGAAAAAGAAGAAGGTCAGAGAGTTTCCTATACTGAAGAAGCCTTAAAATACAATGTGTAAATAATGTTAACTAGGAAAGATGACTAAGTCTAGTTTTAGGAGCAAAAAAAACACTTCCAAAGAAGTACTAGAAATAGTCCATACAGACTTATGTGATTCAATAGAAGTGCAAAGCTACCTAGGAGACAAATACATAATGCTATTTGTAGATGACTATTCTAGGATAATAACTGCCATGTTTTTGGAGCAAAAATCTAGTGCATTTCAAATGTTTAAGTGGTATTCGACCAAAGTTGAGAAGGAAATAGGTAAGAGTTTGAAATGTCTAAGATCAGATAGAGGAGGTGAGTTTACATCAAAAGAATTTGAGATAGTCTGTAATGACAAAGGTATCAAAAGGAAAAAATTAGCACCAAGAACTCCACCTCAGAATGGTATTGCTAAAAGAAGAAATAGACCAGTCATAGATTGTGCTAGAACCTTGATGATGGAGAAAATTTTTTCTCTAAAGTACTAGAGAGAAGCTATAAGTACTGTTATTTACACCCTGAATAGAGTCCAAGTCAAGAAAGGTACAAATGCAACACCTTTTGACTTGTGGTATGGTCACTCACCTAATGTAAAACATTTCAAAGTCTTTGGTTGTAAATGCTATATTCTTAAATATACTAGAAATGGAAAGTTTGATGCAAAAAGTGATGAAGACATATTCCTTGGATACTCCACTAGAAGTAAGGCATATAAGTGTTTGAATACTAATACTAACAAGATTGTGGAGAGTACAAATGTAAATTTTGATGAGCATACAGAAGTTGAAGTTGATGAAACTAAGAAATTAGAAGATTATAGATCCTTTATATACTTCTCTAAAGGAATGACTGTTGAAGATATTTCTACCAATCAATCTGGAAATAAACAACAAATATCAATATCAGTCGAGTCACAACTAGTAAATGCTGAGATGCATTCATAAGCTAAGTTGTAGAATGAAGAAAATGCACATTCTGACTCTAAAAATAGTACACATGAAAGAGACAATGAAGTACCAGATGGAGTGGAGTAAAATGACTTTGAAGCTGAAGGATCAAACATGGAAAGAAGAAGGACAGAACCAAGATTAGCCAAGTATGTAAGGAGACATCACCCGGTACATCAAATGATTGGTGATAAGGGTGCAAAACTAATGACAAGGAATAGACTAAGAAATGAATCATGCTTACTAAGAAAGGTTGAGCCCAAAATAGTGAAAGATGCACTACAAGATGATGATTGGTATAAAGGTATGGAAGAAGAGATAAACCAGATTGAGAAGAACAAAACCTGGACCTTAGTTTCCAGACTAGCTGATAAGAATGCAATAGGAACCAAATGGGTGTTTAGGAATAAACTTGATGAGAATGGTAAAATAACATGAAAAAAAGCCAGATTAGTTTGCAAAGTCTATGCACAAGAAGAAGGACTAAATTATGGGGAAACATTTGCGCCTATTGCAAGAATGGAAGGAGTAAGAACACTACTTGCATATGCTTCTTACAAAGGTTTCAAAGTCTATCAAATGGATGTAAAGTCTTATTTTTTGAATGGTATACTAGAAGAGGAAGTCTACATAGAACAACTTGAGGTATTTGTTGATGACAACAACAATGATATGGTCTACAAACTACATAAGGCACTCTATGGTTTGAAGCAAGCACCTAGAGCATGGTATGAGAGGTTGCACAAATATCTTGTGAAAATAGGATTTGAGAGAATAGATGACAACAACAACTTGTTTATGAAGGGAAAAAAAAGGTAAAGAAATTTTGATATCTAAAATATTTGTTGATGATATAATCTTTTGAGGTAAAGACATTCTATGCAAAGATTTTTCTAATCAAATGAAACATGAGTTTGAAATGTCAATGTTTGGAGAAATCAAATTATTTGTTGGTTTGCAAGTACATTAATTGAAGCATGGAATATTTGTGACCCAATCAAAATATATCAAGGAGATACTCAAGACATTTGGATTAGAAAACTCAAAACTAGTTAGCACACCAATGGTAACATGACATAAGTTATCCAAGAATGATGAGTTAGCTGAAGTGAATCAGACAATGTATAGATCAATGATTAAAACGTTGCAATATGTTGTACATAGTAGACTAAACAATGCATTAGCTATTGGAATAATAGAAATATTTTCTACAAATCCATGAGAAAATCATCTGATGGTAGTAAAGAGAATACTAAGGTACCTACAAGGAACTAATGACTTTGGTTTGTACTACAAGAGAAATGAAAAGTTTGAGCTAAGAGCCTGTGCTAATGCAGATTGGGGAGATAATATTAATGACAAAAAAAGCACTAATGGAGGAGCACTTTTCTTGGGAATAAGATTGATTACATGGACCAACAAAAAGAAAAGTTGTACCTCATAGTCCACAACAAAAGCTGAATATGTTGTAGTTGCTATCAATTGCACTAATATTGTATGGATCAAACATTTGTTGCAAGGTATGAAAGAAGAGGTGAATGAGCCTATGATTCTTTATTGTGATAATACAAGTTCCATAAACATATCAAAGAACCTTATAATGCATGCCAAAATCAAGCATATTGCAATCAAGTATCACTATGTAAGAGAATTGGTGGAAAACAAACAAGTGAAGATGGAATATGGAAGCTCAAAGGAAAAAATTGTTGACATCTTCACAAAAGAACTTCCTGAAGATGTTTTTGAGTATCTTAGATGTAAGTTAGGGGTGATACCCCTAGCCAAGGCTACTTGAAGTAAAAGCAAGACTACCTTGCATCAAATAAGTTGATTGTTGAAATATTACACATTGATGTAGAGGATACTTACTTTAGGATTTTTCTTGAAGTAATTAAAGTGCTGAAGATTCAAATCAGTCATAAGCAAGGTGACAAAGGGAGAAATTAAAAGACCCTATAAATGCTATATTTTCATGTTAAAATGTAGAGATAATATGTCTCTGGCATTGTTGTCAAAGAGGGATAAATAGTAGAAACTTATCAACAACATTTGATCAACAGTAAGAGGGAGAAATAACAGAAATGAGCAATAGTTGTAGGAGAAGTTGATTAGAAAAAAGAAAAAATAGAAGATGAGAAATGCATAAAATGGGAGAGAATGTAAGAAGGAAGAAAGGAAAGAAAAATGATATAACAACTAAGAGAGAGAAGTAGAGAGGAAGAAATTGTGTAACATAATTACTTTTTAACATGTGACTTACTATTCTAACCTAGTTGCATATTGATAACTTGGTTGAATAGTTTGGTCTTATGGTTGATCAGTTTGGTTTGCCATCAATGCCAAAGAGGGAGATGTTGGAAATCTGATTGAAAAGATCATTATGAGAAGAAGATTGATTGAAAAAAGGAGATTGTTGTTAAAAGAATGTTTTCAATCATTGTTTTGTCATTGATGTCAAACCTGCTATTCGTAGGAATGAAAATTTCTTATAAGATCCAAGTACTATCACTTAATTGATTGATGAAGAGGATTTGATCAACAAGATGTAATAAGAGCACGTAAGGGAAAGGTTGAGTTATGGTTTTGTAATGAAGTGCAAGTATTAGCTAAGACAGCGGTTAGATGATGTATTGATAACATACTCAAAGATTTAGAAGTTGGCCATACTTAGAAACACTAGAAGTATAAGTTGAAACAAGGTTGATTGCAAAGCTTAAACTAATTTCATCAGTGGGTGTTGAGCAAGCTAGTTTAAGCCAAGAAAATTTTTAGTTGGAGCCAAGCAAATGAAAAATCTAGTGTGTGTTCTGAGTGAAGTTCAAGTGCCAAGTAAAGTAACATGTGCTGAGCATCAAAAAATATTAGTAGGTGTTGAGTGAACTTCAGGTGCTGAGCATTAGTAAAATGTAGTTGATGCTGAGTAACACAATATGTGTCAAGCATCAAAATTTCAATAGTGTCAAGCTACTGCATTATTGGAAATGTCGAAGATTTGCCAAATCTGAGCTGATAGAGTTGTTACCTTGAATTTTTTGAGCCAGTTGGAGGATAAGGATGATGAGCTGGTGACATAGAATTCTATGTAAATCATTTTTGAGTGAATTCAAGAGGATTCTTCATGATGTTTCTAGAAGGAACAAAATATGGGTTAGATTCAATGAATCCTACCTAATCCATACAAATTGAAATTAAAAGAGGGAAAAATTGATGAGAAAGGAAGTTTTAGATTTCTATTTAAGGAGTCAATGACCAAGAAGCAAGAGCTGGTAGTGTGCCTAATTGTGAAGTGGTTAAAGGGTGTCAAGGAGAATGAAGAATAGAGCATAGAGAATTTTCTTTGATGAGTGGTCAGAAGATGATGATTGAACTAGTACATTGAGCATGAAGACTCAAGGAGACAAAGCTTGAAAGGAGGGCAAGCTATCATAATTGCAAAAGGCTGAAGACTAGGCAATGTTATGAGCTGAAGAAGTGATCTGAAATTTGCAAGTTAAGTTGTACACTATAATTAGGTCAAAACCCCTTATTGTTACTCTCTAGCAATTGTATCAGTTAGGGTAAAAGAAAATCCTATGGACTTAGGTTGGTTTAATAGCCATTTGTAAATCCTTTAACAGGGTGGCATTCCAAGTGAATGTTCTAAAGTCCTCTAACCAAGCCCACTTCTAATAGGGTGGATAAATCCTTTAACTAGGTGATATTTAATAGTGTGTTGTAGCCCTTAATAGGGTAGGCCTTTTATAAGGCATCACTTTAGAAGAGTGAGAATTGAGTAGCATATTACTAGTGGTTTTTCCCAAATTGGGTTTCCATGTAAATCACTGTGTTATGTGTCAAACTTTTTATGTGTTATGTTTGCATGTTGATTTACAGTAACTTGCTGAATAGGAATGTTTTAAATTTGGAAGAATGAATAAGTTTGATGGGCACACTTTACTTGATGAAAAGTTTTAATTGGACATTTACACCTTGAATAATTGATTCACCCCCCCAAGTTATTCTAAAGGATTTCTAATATAATGTTGTTTATTGAAGATACTCTAAATGAGAAAGAAATTGAAGACCGAGGAATGAAAATCCTCAGTGAAGAAAAAGAGTCATCATCTATATGGATATTGGAGTTTGATGCAAGCTACTCCTCATCAAGATCTGGTGTAGGCATATTGTTCATACCTCTTGAAGGAGAACCCGAACCCATGGCTTTCAAATTGGAATTTGGAAATACGAATAACAAAAAAGAATATGAAGCCCTATACTACTTGGGATAATAGTTGTGAAGAAAAAATAAATAAAGATCCTTAGAGCTCGAGGTGATGTATTAATCATTGTTAAAAAAAATTAAGGGGTAGTACTCTGTGAAGAATCATAAGTAAAAATTACAAAAAAAGAGTTTGGGATGAAATAGAAGGCCTTGATGCATTCGCTATTGAATAAGTACCAAGATAAATGAATACTAAAGTAGATTCACTAGATGTTTCTACTTCCTCATTACTTCCCCACCCATAATTCAAAGACAAGAAGTATCAAGTGGAAATTGTATATCAAGCCTCCATTCCCAACAACACAGAATTCTGGCAAGTTTTCGAAGATGATAAGAGTTTGCAGTTGTTCTTAGAAAATGAAAAAACTTCATGCAAATCAAATGACAACCATCAAGAAGAACTTGACCATAAGAAAAAAGAAGATTAGACTGATGAAATCCAATTGCGAGGTAATATCATTCCCCCATACTTTGTATCTTTGGAAAAAATGTTCAATAGGCATGATGCATACATAAAGAAAAAGATGATAGAAAAGGGTCCTACTACTGGTGAATAGGAAGGGATGAATATTGGAGACATGAAAAGTCCTAAAATGATCAATATTGGAAAGTGTTGCTCGACTAAAGAGAAGAAAGCTACTAGACAACTTTTCTTAGAATATCAAGATGTATTTTCCTCAAGTTATGAAGATTTGAAAAGCTACAAAGGTAGGAAAAAAAAACATCATATTCCATTGAAAATTGATGTAGTTCCTTTCTGATAGAAGCATATGAATTATAATCCAAAAGTAGTAGATGCTATATTCTAGGAAGTTGATAAGATGCTAAAAGAAAGAATCATTTATCCCATCCATCACTCCACCTGGGTAGCTAATATAGTACCAGTTAGGAAGAAGAATGGAGAAATAAGAATCAACGTAGATTTTAGAAATTTGAACTAGACATCCTTGAAAGAAAATTTTGCTCTTCCTAACATGGATTACCTACTAAAAATAGTGGCTAGAGCTGAAATGATGTCCATGCTTGATGGGTTCTTGGGATATAATCAAGTACAAGTGGAAGAGAAAGATCAACAAAAATGGCTTTCACCACTCCTTGGGGTACATTCACATATCATAGAATTCCCTTCAGTCTCATCAATGTTGGTCCCACATTTCAAAGGTGTATGAGTAAATCTTTTGTTGATATAAAGGATTGGATCATTTTTATATACCTGGATAATCTCAACCTATTTTAAAAAAAGAGGAAAAACCACATAGAATATTTGAAGAAGGTATTGCAAAGGTGTCAGGAACATGGAATCTCACTAAATCCTAAAATTTCCATTTTTTGTGTAACAAAAAGAAATCTACTTGGTCATATAGTTTCTCAAGAAGGTATCAGAATTGACCTTGAGAGCATTGAAGCCATTCATAGGTTAAGCCTACTAGTAAAAAAAATAGGATTCAAATCATTCTTTGGGCAAGTAAATTTCCTTAGGAGGTTTGTACCAGATTTTGTAGAAACCACTAAGTGTATAGTGGACATGATCAATGGAAATTCAAATTTTAAATGGAATAAAGCTGAGAAACAAGCTTTCAAGAATATAAAGATTACTATTGCTAACACTCTAGTACTATGTCATCTAGACTATAAATTGGATTTCATTATTTACTGTTATGCCTCTGTGCACACCTTATCAACTATCCTTATGCAAGATAACAAAGAAGGGATACAAGCTTCTATTGCCTTCATGAGCATACCTATAAAAATTCATGATTTGAAATACTCCCAAATCAAAAAACATGCATTTGTGGTGGTCAAAGAACTAAAGAATTTTAAGTTTTATATCTTGCACTCTCATTCTGTGGTTTATGTCCCTAATGTAGTAGTAAAAAGTGTGTTAACTCAACAAGATGTAGGGTGCAATGCCAGAGGAATGTGGATAGAAAAAATTTAAGAGTATGACATTGAAATCAAGCCTACTAAGCTAGTGAGGGGTAATGCCTTATGTAAGGAAATTGCAAAAGATGGGATCATTGAAGAACCATAGTTGTTGGGAGAGAAGCAATTAGTTTTGATAGTATGATTGTAGGAATCTTGGTTTGAGAATATTACTTATCTACTAATGTATGGAGAATTCCCTAAAGGCATGATGACAAAACAAAGAAGAGATCTCAAATTGAAAGTGGCAAAATACATAATTTGGGATGACAAGTTGTTTAAGAGAGTTGTAGATGGTACTTTCCCAAGATGCATAGATAAATGACAAGAAAAGTTGTTGAGAACATTTCATGATGAAGCATGCAGTGGACATTTCTCATCTTTAGTTATGACTTTCAAAATATTAAGACAATAATACTATTGGCTTGAAATGTTTAGGGACACCTACTCCTAGGTGTAAAAATGCAAAAAATATAAGATGTTCACCAGGAGACCCTAGCTAGCTACTCTACTTCTCTGACCTATCATCATTGAAGGTCCTTTCCAACCATGGGGCCTTGATTTCATTGGTCCTATCAGTCCAACATCTAGCAACCAAGAAAACTACTTCCAAAGAAGTTTGTAAATTCATCAAGGAAAACATACTAGTTAGATTTGGTGTCCCCATCAAATTGGTGATGGATAATATGGAATACTTCTCTTTAGTTGAGATCATCAAGTTTTGTTTCAAGTATGGCATCACATTTAGTCATTCATCTAACTATTTCCCACAAGGAAATGTTCACGCAAAATCTAGTAACAAGAATTTAATGAATATTGTTAAGAAATTAGTGTCAAATAATTAGAAAACTTGGCACAAGAATATCCATGAGGCATTGTGGGAAAATAGGGTGACCCCTAAGAGGGTAGTCAACATATCTCCTTTTGAATTGGTCTATGGGACTAAAGATAACCTTCCATTACCCTTGGAATTGGCTACAAGAAAAATGAGAATAGTAATTAAAGATGACATCTATAGAGATGGACTAGAGAAGAGGATTTTGTACTTGAGAAAACTTGAAGAAGAAAGAGAAGAAATCATGGATCACATCATATGACACTAGATGCATGTGAAGAGCCCATTTGATAAAAGGACAAGACCATGAAAGTTCATGGTAGGAGATAGTGTACTACTATGGGATAAGTGAAGAGCACCAAAAGGTATGCATAAGAAATTTGATACTCTATGGAAAGGTCCATTCACTATTCATCATGTGTTTGAGAAAAACTCATTTAAATTGGCATATCCAGATCGTGAAATGCTACCCCTGATATACAATGGTAAAATTGAAAATAGATAACCCTTGTGTTGTACTCTAGTTACGTTTAGTTCCCTTTCTTGTTTTCCTAGTTAGGTTTCCCTTGTTTCACTCTTTCCCTTATTTTTCCTTGCTTTTGTTTTGTTGTGTAGCCACCTTTAACTTCTATGAAACTAGAGATTTTTGATTCCTTGCTTGGACATGGATTGTTCAAGTCCCTAGATAGAGCCAACTATTGCCCCACTTTTCATCTTCTAACCAATTAGTAAAAGTGAAAATTTGTGCTTTAGTGAGGTCCTAGTTGTGTTTGAGTCTAGGTCTGAACCTTGTTAGGTGTAGAGAGTCTCCATTGGATTTCTCCATTTCTCCTTCTCTGCATTTCATAGCTAGGTGGTTCTCCATTTTGTCAAGGGATTGTATGGGTGGGTTAGTGCCTGATTCGATGAAGGTTAATGTTGCTCATGTAAAGATAATTTAAAAGCTATATATACTTTTAGTCTATCACTTTATCATAGAAACATAAGCTTGTAGAATTTTTAAATTTGTCTTCTCCTTGGTGGGTTTCTCATCCATGAAGACAAATTCCTACGAAGGGCACCAAATGATGCATATGGATCAAAGCAAGGAAATAGAAAAGTACCCTATGGTGAATCCATGTTCCCTTTATGATTATTTACCTCAAAAATATTTTAGATTTGGCATAGCTCTCATAATCATTCTGGGTAGAAAACTCAAAATGAACTTCTCCTTGGTGGGCTTTCAAGCCACGAAGTTTGTTTTTCACAAAAGGTAATTTTGAAGGAAAAGAAACAAAAGCTGGGTCCCTACAGAATTTTTGCACCTTAGAAATTTAAAAACCCAAAAATGACAATGGTCTAAAGGTCAATTAAAAGAGAAGTTTTGGCAGATAAACACAAATTATTTTCTCCTCTGTGAGTTTTCAACCCATGAAGACAATTTCTTGAATTTTAAAGAAAATCAAGCTAGTAAGTAGTTTTGACTCATAATTTGTGCACAAAACATCTCAAGATTATTATAGAAATAAGATAGCCATTATAGGAGAGAATTAATGAGCAAAATTCAACTCAATGGATATTTTCCCAAAGAGTACTCTATTAGTAACTTCCCAAAACTTAAAGGAAAATTTGAAAGTAAGTATGGGAAGATAGAAAGTTACTGTTGGTCCAATGGAATAGTGAAAAGACCCTAAGATATCTATTATAACTACACATTTTCTATTTTAATAGATCTCTCCTTCAATTCATTCATGTGGGATGAATTCTAAAGATCAACGAATGAATTGAGACTCTCATATATATGGAAAAATGAATAGTTGAACAAACTACCACTCTTTCTTGAATTGTTATTTTATTAATGTGTATAACTTTTTTAAAAAGCCACTATCTATTTATTAGCTATTCCCCTCATTCTCTTGATTCAAAATTCATTTTCAAAAGGAATGGCAACTAGATTTGTGGGTTTTGATGAGTTAAACAAAATTAAGTCTTCATTAAAAATTTTTCCGGATACCTCTCTCCATTTCTACATGTAGGATTTTCAAAAAAGAGTAAGGTCAAAGCTAATCCATCACGTTACTAAGAAGCTCTGAGGATGTAGGTTGGTCGAGGCACCTAGTTTTCTAGTTGTAGTCTAGGCCCCAGAGTTAATCCATGAATGTATAAATCATTAAAACCTAGACACTAGACAAATTGTGCTACCAGATGACACAATGTTGATTTCCATCAATAGGAAAACTATGGTGAATTTCCTTCAAGTTTTGGAATGAGAGGAATTCTTAGATTTAACATTTGGAGGAGCTATTTTTGAGTTCTCCACCAAGAAGACAGTTTGGAGGAAGGAAATCATGTAATCATGGTTCCAAAAACCACGGAGTGTCAAGAGTAAGATTCTTAAGACTCTGTTTGGGACTAATCACAAACTTGAGATTGTTGATATCTTGGTCCTCTCAAATAGATTGAAAGGTGAGGTACAAGCTTTAAATTTTATTGAGAAATATTTCTTTTTGGTGCAAGTCATCTTCTCTAACACCCAATATATTGATTGGGCTCATGAGGTAAGCAAGATTCTACCAATGCTCTTCGTGCCACAAAATTCTACAGCACATTCTATATTTCCTCTTTCCTCATGTACATCCTAGCTTCTTTACAACTATGTCTAGGCCTCCCAAGGGTTGAAAAATTTCCTAATGGTGTGAACTCTTATGAGTTCTACCCATTCTTACAATTGTAAAATAGTTTTGAAGAGTATGTAAGAGTTAATGATGCTTTTAACATAAGAATTTGCAGAGAGCTTTAGGGATGTCCAGAGAGGAGATTTAGTCCTGAAGCCATTGTGGCCATTAGCGAATTTGGGAGTTATTTCATCTAGTTCTCATTCTTTTCATATTTACATCTTGTAGCTTTTGATGGTTTCCACTTGAAGCTTCCAAGATATCTTAGTGATATGATTATGTTGATCGAGATCATGTGACAAGCTACTCAAGTGAATGTGCTGAGTGGGAGTCTGAAAAAGAAAGGGTATGAATTCCCTATGAAAGTGGGAGCTTTTAGTTGTGAAACCCATTTTGATGCCAAGAACATGCTAAAGGTATTTGAAATGGAGTATAAGTTGGAGATATATGAAGTCTTGAGGCCCATGTTTGATCTGAATGGGTATGCAAGGGAGGTGCTACACATCAGAAGTGTAATCAAACACATCACCACCATTGAGGACTACTAAGCTGATTACAGGGACAAGTTTGAGAGCCGTGATCATGCTTTTGGTAGGCTAATAGTTGATCAAGTAAAAATGTATAAAATCAATATTGATGTAGAAGGAATAGAAGATGATGGTCAAAACATATACAGTAATACTTATCTGACCAAGCTAAGAGGTACTCCAATAAGATTAGAACCTTATGAAGATGTAGGAGAGGAGCTAGATATAATTATGGCCCAGATTATCAAAAGGACAGGAAATGGGTTGAATGGACCACAACCAAAAGGAGTCAAAGTAAAAGTACATCCAATAAAGCTTCATTAATAGTTGTAGTGGCTTCCTCCTCCTAGGGTGGTACATCAAGAGAAACCTTGGCCATTACCAAAAGGTTTGCTCAATCATTAAGTGGAGGTGATCAACCTTATGAATAAAGCATTCCTTTGGCTAAGACTTTCTACAATGACTCCCTCCAAGTGATCAGAACCCAACCAAAAGTTGAGAAGAAGGTGGTGGAGGAACCAAAAAATGGTGTAGTTACTCTTGCTCTCTCACCTCATAGTAGCCTAGTCCCATCTATAAGCATTGCATTTCTCCTATCGAGTAGTCCCCAAGTGTGAGTAGTGAATTTAGGAGATGGAGGAAGCAATGATAGCGAGTCTACTAAATCTAATGAGGCAATGAAGAAGAATTTAGGGGTAGATAAGGGACAAGATTCTTCAAATTTTGTTTTAGAGGCCCCAAAGAATCCTTTCTCTTTGGCTGTGAGAGAAATCAGCCCAGTCAAGAGAAAGATGTTCCACATAGACTCTCTTAACACTACCTCCAAGGTGATAGGCATAGATTCATGGATGTAGGACATTCTAGATAGAAAGAGAAAGAGGAAAGATGAAGAAGCCCCCAATAAGGATACCTTATCTCTTGCTATTTGCTCTAGATGAGAACTAATGAAGATCAAGAAGCAAAGGACCTTGTCCATCCTCAGACAAGATCCTAAAATAGGGCATCTAACCTATTGGAAATATAGATGGAGTAAATGAGAGGGGGGGTGAATTAGTTACCACAAAAACAAATCCACAGATCCCTTAGATGTCTTAAATAACTAGTTACTACTATCACTCGATAGCCATATAGAAAAATGTTGTAACTTGGTAGATGAATTGTGTATTAACTTATTACTAATTTTTAAGCATTCACAATTATTAACATGCATGCAAAAGGAAATAACATGAACGCAAGAGGCACCAGATTTAACATGGAAACCCAATATGGGAAAAACCACCAACTAACTAGCTACCAATTTTCACTCTTTTGAAGTGAGCCCTATTAGGAGCCAACCCTATTAAAGGTTACAAAACACATTGTTAGGTGTGACCTTGTTAGAGTATTTAATCACCCTACTAGGAGTGGTCTTGCTAGAGGACTTTAGAACAATTCAGTAGAATTGTCCACCTTGTTAGAGGATTTACAAAAATGGCTGCTAAACCAACTCTATTAAGAGATTTACAAATCATTGCTACAATGATGAAAAAGTAAAAATGAAGTGACCTAAATGAGATGCAACTAAACTTTGTTGTTATAGATCTTTGTTCTACTTCAATAGATCCTCACCGATCGAATACACCTTTGTTGCTCCTTAAGGATATCTGATCCTTCATCAAAATTTTCTCACTCTACCTCTTTTCACAATCAACTCACTTGCATGCTCACTCATTCATATATCCATCCATACATTAGAATTCACAACTTGACCTTTTATTTATACCTTACAAATTGTCAAGTCAGCTCAATTTACAAGTTACATTTACCAATAAACAATACATTAGTCAGCTACAATCATTACATAAAACAATTAAACTTTATTTCCCAAAATAATGAAATCCTTCATTGACTGACCCTACTCGATAAACACTACTCCAAAAATAATTTCCAATGTTAACCAAGTAAAGCTTGGTAAACATTGTAGACTCTGTAAAATTCTTTGGAGACTAAGTGAAATTGATAAGAACTGATTTTCCTTCACTGACCTTGTGAGCTCAATAGAAACTGACTTTCCTTTGTTAACCTTGGGAGATTGGTTAACACTAATTTCTATCACAGAATCCTTTGACACTTGAGTGAGCTTGGTAGAAACTATCTTCACAGTGTAGTATTCAGGAATGCTCAGTAGACTTTGTAACTCACTTTGCTGACCATCTGAGCTTGGTAGACTTTGTCTTTTGCTTTGCTGATCAACTGAGCTCGATAGACTCTATCTTTTTCTTTGCTGACCAACTGAGCTTGGTAGACTCTATTTGATAACTGATATGACATTTGTGTAACATCAAAGAAAACACACAATTGATCAATTATATCCAACAATCTCCCTCTTTGGCTTTGATGCAACACGTGTTATAGTAGAATGAAATTTGAAAACAAGTCTTTTTCTAATAGAATGTTTCTCCCTCTTAGATTTCATTCCACAAACTTAATCTCCCTCTATGAAGGAATTGCATAACTTCTTTTCAAACATAAAACTCTTCACAAACAAATTCAAATTTTAGAAAGATATGATAGTATACTCTCTCCCTCTTTGGCAACACATGCAAAAGACAACACAAACCAAATGAAGAACAATGTACCTTATTTACTAATTCATATGCAATGTTTTCATGATTATTCTGCATCAACTAAAAGATCTTCAACTTGATACCTATTGATGCATCACTAAAACCTCATTTTAGTGAGCTTCAGATAGGGTAATGACCCCTAACCTACCTCTTTGATAGAAGAATACATCCTTAGGTAAAGGCTTGGTGAATATGTCAGAAATTTGTTCCTTTGTATGGATATATTCCAATCTAATCTCCTTATCCTACACCAATTCTCTGACAAAGTGATAGTTTATTGGAATGTGCTTGGTTTTTGAGTGCATCACTAGATTTTTATATATGTTAATTGCACTTGTATTGTCACAAAACATAACAATAGGTTATTTGATTTCCTCCTTCATGCCTTCCAACAATTGTTTGAACCAAACAATATTAGAATAGTTTACTACTACTACAACATACTCTACTTCTGTAGTGGATTGTGATGTACAATTTTTCTTTTTACTTGTCCAAGAAACCAACTTCTTTCCAAGAAAGAGTGCACCTCCACTTGTACTTTTTTTATTGTCAATGTTTCTTGTCCAATTTGCATCAGTAAACACAATTCAAATTTCCTCCAAATTTATACCATAATCCATAATCTTTAGTGCCTTTCAAATATCTCATGATCCTTTTGATTGCCATCATGTGATTTTCTCTTGGTTTTGCTGAAAATCTTGCTACAATACCAATTGCAAGAGCAATATTTGGCCTTGTATGAACTACATACTGAAACTTTCCAATCATAGATCTATAAAATGTCTGATCTACCTCCTTTGATTCATCATCCTTGGTAAGCTTTAGACTAGTGCACATAGGAGTCCCAACTAGTTTACAGTCTTCCATACCAAACTTTTTTAGTATCTCCTTGATGTATTTTGACTAAGTAATGTAGATGCCATTCTTACTTTGCTGAATTTGAAGACCAATAAAAAGTTTGATCTCTCCAAACATTGACATCTCAATTTCCTTGTTCATTTGCTCTAAAAATTCTTTGCAAAGATCATCATTCCCTATGAACAAGGTGTCATCCATAAATATTTCTACCAAAACAATCTTATTATTTGGTCCTTTTTTGATATACAAGCTACTATTACCATTAATTCTTTGAAAACCAATCTAAATAAGATAGTTGTGCAGTCTTTCATACCATGCTCTAGGGGCTTGTTTCAGACCATACAATGCTTTGTGTAATTTATAGACCATGTCCTTCTTGTCTGGATCAATAAAACCTTCAGGCTGTTCAATGTAAACTTCTTCATCCAGTATACCATTAAGAAATGATGACTTGACATCCATCTGATAAACCTTAAATCCTTTATATGCAACATATGCAAGTAAGGTCTTGACACCTTCCAATCTTGAAATAGGAGCAAAAGTCTCTCCATAGTCTATTCCTTCTTCTTGAGAGTATCCTTTGCATACCAGTCTAGATTTTTTCCTTGACAGCTTACCATCTTCATTCAACTTATTTCTGAATACCCACTTAGTTCCAACCACATTTTTATCCTTAGGCTTGGGTACAAGAGTCCATGTTTTATTTTTCTCTATCTGCTCTATCTCTTCATTCATAGCCTCAATCCAACTTTCATTTTCTAATGCATCTTTGACACTTCTAGGTTCAAAATTAGCAAGTAAAAAAGTAACTTTCAACTTAGTTCTTGTCATAGTACCTTCAGATTTGTCTCCAATGATTTGATCTGGTGCATGATGTCTCCTAACATACTTAGCTAAAATAGGTTCCTTGCCTTTTGAATGAATTGCATTGTCATCCTCTTGCACTTCAACTTCAGGTTCTAATTGTTCTATTTGCTGCTCGGATCCTTCAGACTTGGTAGGTATTAGCTCCATAGCATTAGAATGTGACTCAATTTCTTTCAACTCAGTTTGAACTTCCTACAACTCGGTTACTAAAGACTCAAGAGTAGAAGATTCTTGATTAATAGATGTATCTGTCAGTGTATCAGGTCCAATGAAAACAAATCTCCTATAATCTTCTGGTTCCTTTTTTCTTTCGGCAAACTCATCAACTTTCACATGTGCACTTTCTATGACTTTGTGAGTAGACAAATTCAAACATCTATATGTTATACTTTTGCAAGAATATCCCAAAAATATTCCTTCATCACCCTTCACATCAAATTTACCTTTTCTAGATTCTTTCAAAATGTAACATTTGTTTCCAAATACTTTTAGGTAACTTACATTAGGTTTATAGCCATACCATAACTTGTAGGTGGTTTTGAATGAGTCCTTCTTCAGCTGTACTTAGTTCAAGGTATGAACTGTAGTGTTGATAGCTTCCTTCCAATATTTGATAGCAATGTTTTTTTCAATCATTAAGGTTCTTACACAGTCCATGATAGATCTATTTCTCCTTTTAGCTATTTCATTTTGCTCAGGTGTTGTAGGGACTAATACTTGTCTTTTGATTTCCCTTTCAATGCAAAAGTTATTGGACTCATGGGAGATGAATTCACAACCTTTGTCTAACCTCAATTATTTTGGTCTTTTTCTTCTTTCCTTTTCTACTCTAGCCAAATACCACTTGAACTTTTCAAATGCTTTTGATTTCTCTCTTAGATACATGATAATCATCATTCTTGAGTAATCATCAACAAAAACAATAAAGAACTTTTCCCTAGTATAGCTTTCAATTCCAATAGCTCCATATAAATTAGTATGCACAATTTCTAAAACTTTTTTAGACTAATAGTTCTTACTTTTAAAGCTAGTCTTTCCCATCTTACCAATCTGACAATTCTTGCATAGACCAACATCAGGTTTCTTTATACTAGGAATGCCTCTTACATTTTTGAATTTTCTCATTTTCACCAGGTTATCAAATTTCACATGACACAACCTTCTATGCCATAAAAAACATTCTTCTTGAGCAATAAAACATGAACATTCACCAAGTTCAAGATAGAACAAGTTACCTTTTGTTTGAATGCTAGATCTAGTCAGCTTTCCTTTATCATCTAGCAGTCTTACTTTCCCATGCATGAATTTCACTTTGAATCCAATATTGAGTAGCTATGCCACACTCAATAGATTGTGCTTTAGACCTTCTACCCAATAGGAATTATCACATACAAGCTCTTTGGTTAGTGAGATTCTCCCTCTTCCTTTTATGCAACAAGCTTCATTATTACCAAACCTCACACTGCCACCATCATAGTCTTTAAATTGTTCAAACTTAGTTTGATCACTAGTCACATGATGAGAGAAACCACTATCTATAATCCATGTATCATTTTTTCTCACATGAGAGATAAGTGCCATTTCCTCATCATTGTTGGATTCATCTTTCACAACAATGTAAACAATTTCATATTCTCCATCATCAGAATCATTAGAATCCTCAGCCTTGAAACATGTTTTCTTACCTTTTTCCTTGAATGATTTAAGGTCTTTCTTGCCAATTCACTTGTGTGTCATGTCCCCTTTTCAAATAATAAAAAAATAATAATCTTTGCTAAGACAGGCAGGCCCAAGAAAGTGAAGTTTCAGAAAAAGGGGGGTTAATCTTTGGAAATCGTTGGACTAATAAATGAAATTATTATTAAAATATGTTTTATTAACCTATCTTGGACGTGAGTTATGGTTATGACCTCTTTTAAGGGGTTTGGAGGCATTTTGGGCTCATTCCAGAACTTGATTTTTGCTCATTCTTTGTTATTCTTCAGAGGCTGCCAAACCTATGGAGAAGGAGACCCAAGAATGGGAGTTTGCAGGTTTCCAGGGAGACTCAAGAATGGGAGTTTGCAAGTTTCTAGGAAGGCTAAGGATGGGAGTTTGAAGCCATTCCATGTGCATGCTCATACAGAGTTTGCCTTTGTCCTGAACAGTGTAGATTTGTGAGTTTTTGGGTGTGGTTTTTTGCATGAGTTTGGTGTTTTCAGTTGAGCATTTCATATCAGTTTTGGTTGATGCTGTATTTCAGACTTTAAGCTATTAAAATAGAGCTGAATATATGTATTGGGACATGATTAAACTTTTGAGATAGTTTATTAGTGTTTTTGTGGTGTTTCCAGGCATTTTTGTGTTAATTTCGGGAGCCCGATGAGCATAGTTTTTGTCCTACATTTGTGAGCTGTTTTGTAAAGGCTATATAGATCTAGAAATGAAATTTTATAGGCTGTTATGATCAAATTTCTGTAAAAATTTCTACTTTCAGATTTATTAATAACAGGTGAAGCTGTGAAGCTTTTTGGCACTATTTTCGACATACCCGATTTGGGGTTTCTTAAAAAATTTGGTGGATCTTTGTGATATCAGTTGTTTGATCTTAAAGATCTGATTAAAGGTTGGAAATATCATACAAAATCAGAAAAGGGACATTTCAGTGGTATCAAAGCCATGATCTTGCCAGCCTGAGGGTTTGTAGAAGTTGCAGGTCAGTTTTGACAACTACCCAGATCTTGCATGTCAGTTTTGACAACTACCCAGATTTTGCATGTCATAATTTATGGTTGCATGTTGCTTCTAATCAGCTGTATGTTAAAATTTATGGTTACATTCTAATTCTAATCATTTTCATGTTAGTTCTTGGTGAATTTGGTGGTTGTAGAAGTTTGCATGTCAGTTTTGACAACTACCCAGATCTTGCATGTCAGTTTTGACAACTACCCAGATCTTGCATGTTAGTTTTGACAACTACCTAGATCTTGCATGTCAGTTTTGATAACTACCCAAATCCTGCATGTCAAAATTTATGGTTGCATTCTACTTCTAATCATATGCATGTTAGTTCTTGATGAATTTGGTGGTTGCATGTTGCTTCTAATCAGCTGCATGTCAAAATTTATGGTTGCATGCAACTAAGTGAAAGAGAAAAAAGATATTTGCAGCGAGAAAAGAATAAAGAAATTTTGATCAAACCTCCAGTTGAAAGTAAAAGTACAAAATCCAAGGAAAGGAAAAGTATGGCTGATCCAGATGAGATGGCAAAGAAATTCTTCCAAGACATCCAAAATACTCAAAAGCAAACAGTGGATAGTTTGGTAGAAACTAGAGAGGCTTTGCGAATATTGACAGAAAAACTACAAGGAGTTGCATCTATTAATGAGAAAGGGAGCACTTCAGAGGAGCCAAGAAATCTGAAATCCACACCATCTAAATCAACCAAAACTATTTTCTTGCCTGTAGATGAGCCACCAGTACCAAATCCAGCCATTAATCCTATGGAAGAGGTTACAGGTAACTTGATTACATTAAGAGCTACTTATAATGGCTTAGATGATGACTTTCGTAGTTCAGTTCCTTTTAGAGAATATGTGGATATGATGAACACTTTGATGCCCAAGAAAGAGTACAGAAGGGAGCATGACATAAGTGGAAGAGAGCTCAAAAATAAAATAAGCAAGTTTATAGCACCTACTTTTGATGGAACAAATAAAATTTCAGCTAGAGCATGAATACAAAAATTATAGACCTTCTTCACACTTAACCCCATGAAGGAGAGTGATGTTGTTCAAATTGCAAGTCTACACTTGGAAGATGCAGCCTATGATTGGTGGTATCATGGAATGACTACTCAAGGTCATGATCAGGTAACTACATTTGATGATTTTAGTCAAAGAGTGATAGATAGATTTGACCTCAAGGATGATGATTATGAGGATGTTTTTGTGCATGATGGTGAGATACCTGGTGTAGATGAGAAGACATTGAGCATTCATGAATTTTCTGAGAGAGAGTACCAGGCACAGTTAGATGCTTTGTCACATGAGGTTGAGGCTAGTAGTACTTCACATGATTTATCTCGCCAGCTGAAGGTGTGTGAAGACAGTATTGTCACTACATTATCTCATCATGACAGGTATGTGGAGTTAGTTGGTATTGGTCATATTACTCAAATCAGGATTTTGCTTGAGTTACCAGCTAATTCTAGTTTACAGATATGGACTCAAGATTCTTATATTGGCATTTGGGGTTCAGTTGACTGTAAATCATTAACACTTTTTGGTAGCAGTGATTGTTTGGGTGCTACCATGGATTTGATTAGCAGATTGCATGGTGTTGTCTTTTCTTGTGCCAGGAGCTTATCCGATGTTGGTATTAGTTTTTATACACCGGTTTTGGGCTTTGTTCATATATCTAGTCGACCATACTTGCTAGAATGTGTTGATGATATTTCATATTTGGCAGTGTGTACAGATGAGTCCCAGGATCATATTGGCATTGATGACATCTAGGAGGATGTAGTGGGCAGTTTTGAAGACTTAGTTTCCTTGGGTACAGAGGAGTTGGACAACAGTGCTAATGTTTTTGATACTTCGTATGTTGATATGAGCTTTAGATTTAATTCACAAGGTATGAATTGTAATACTCTAGAGACTAGTGACTTTGAGGATACTCCTTTAGACAGTGCATCAGAGGAGGTTTGTAGGAGATAGTCAAGCCAGTGCCATCATGTGCCTAATCAGTTAAGAGTTAGTGACCGAGACATTGCTATCACTTGCCAGCATTTTGATGCTGCTCGTCAGTTGTTAGCAGTTTATGGATGGGGTTCTCCTATTACTGATGAGCAGGAAGGCAGTTATCTTTCCTTGACAGAGATCCACTCTTTATGGGAGGCTATTCAAATTTTGAGACAGAATTATATGCAGTTAGTAGCTGATAGAGATTATCTTATGGAGTGGGGCAGTACAACATATGATGCATTGTTGGCCAAGGAAGATGAGGTGATTGAGCTTACTGAGCAACTTGAGGTGACTTCTGAGATTCTTGAGAGTACACAGTTGGCTTTCAAGGAGTCACAATTTCATTTGGCTAAGGCAACCATGGAGTTAGAGTGGCTACAGTCTTTACCTGATTCTATACAGTCACAAGCTATGGTGTTTGGTGATCCGAGGATGTCCATGGACGAGATTGTCAGAGACAGTGGAGATGGGGATGCATCCATC
Source organism: Cupressus sempervirens (assembly GCA_028749045.1). NCBI lineage: Eukaryota > Viridiplantae > Streptophyta > Pinopsida > Cupressales > Cupressaceae > Cupressus > Cupressus sempervirens. The sequence continues at coordinate 580,556,136 of CM053792.1, forward strand.
CTTGATACTAACATTGGCATATCAGGTTCATTCCCACTAGAGTCAGGTTCAGTTGAGTTGGGTTTTGTAGCAGATTGTTGTATGTCTGACATGGTGGTGGCCTCTAGTATTGATGGCACAGAGACTAGAGATGTATCAAAGAGCATGTGTGATGTTGGTGAGTCGACACTTGGCATGGTTCCTGCTAGTAATACTATTCCCTTGGTGATATATTCAGAGATAGTAGTCAATTCCAACATGGTTAATGATCAATTGAAGTTAGTTTCATCTGGATTACAGTCTGAGCCACTGACTGAGATTGGCGCATTCTATCGGCATTACACTGTGAGGTACACTCATCAATTTACCTTTGATGACCATGTTAATCAGATTATGATACAGAGATGTACTTTGGTTCCTAGTGCTTATCATCAGTTATGGAATAGTTTGATGCCTTGGGATGAGAGTTGTGATGGGCACGACATGGTGATAGGTCCTGCAGTTGATAGCTTGATAATACATGACTTAGAGCAGGAGTTTTTGAGTCATGCTTCAGTAGGGTATGTACATCAGTTAGCAATTGATCCTTGTGTTGAGGAGTTGATGGTAGGAAAATTTGGTTTGGGTTCCATTTCTTGTTGTTCATCTTGTGATGGCTTTTCACCATCAGGGGTGCATGGGAGGTATGGTTATGAGACAGTGGCCGATGATCTACAGAGTTGTGTTGATTACAGGAGTTGTATAGTGTGTGGATTCTCCATACTTGGTATAGTTTCATATGAGAACATTCACCATTGTTGCAGAGTTGGATTGTACATTTCGTATAGGCTAGTGGGATGCGTTGATGGTATTTATTGTGTTGGCAGTTTGATTTTTCCACTTTACTTGGGTTCTGATGTTCTAAGAGTTTGTGTCTCATGGGTTTTTGACTATGGTGGTGGTGATTTTGGAGTTTGGTTGAGCTATAATTTTCAGTTTGATTATGGATTCCTCTTGGTCATATTGCAGAGGATATTGCAGGAGCCTGTGTTAATTGGTAGTAGTATAGTTCATGACTACATTTGGGATCCAGGTGGATTGATTGGTTTATTATTCAGCCATTGCTTGAGGACAAGCAATGTTTGTGGAGGGGAGGACTTGTCATGTCCCCTTTTCAAATAATAAAAAAATAATAATCTTTGCTAAGACAGGCAGGCCCAAGAAAGTGAAGTTTCAGAAAAAGGGGGGTTAATCTTTGGAAATCGTTGGACTAATAAATGAAATTATTTTTAAAATATGTTTCATTAACCTCTCTTGGACATTAGTTATGGTTATGACCTCTTTTAAGGGGTTTGGAGGCATTTTGGGCTCATTCCAGAACTTGATTTTTGCTCATTCTTTGTTATTCTTCAGAGGCTGCCAAACCTGTGGAGAAGGAGACCCAAGAACGGGAGTTTGCAGGTTTCTAGGGAGACCCAAGAACGAGATTTTTTAGATTTCTAGGAAGGCTAAGGATGGGAGTTTGAAGCCATTCCATGTGCATGCTCATACAGAGTTTGCCTTTGTGCTGAACAGTGTAGATTTGTGGGTTTTTGGGTGTGGTTTTTTTGCATGAGTTTGGTGTTTTCAGTTGAGCATTTCATATCAGTTTTGGTTGATGCTGTATTTCAGACTTTAAGCTATTAAAATAGAGCTGAATATATGTATTGGGATGTGATTAAACTTCTGAGATAGTTTATTAGTGTTTTTGTGGTGTTTCGGGGCATTTTTGTGTTAATTTCGGGAGTCCGATGAGCATAGTTTTTGTCCTACATTTGTGAGCTGTTTTGTAAAGGCTATATAGATCTGGAAATGACATTTTATAGGCTATTATTCTGCTCAAATTTCTATAAAAATTTCTACTTTCAGATTTATTAATAACAGGTGAAGCTGTGAAGCTTTTTGGCACTATTTTCGACATACCTGATTTGGGGTTTCTTAAGAAATTTGGTGGATCTTTGTGATATCAGTTGTTTGATCTTAAAGATCTGATTAAGAGTTGGAAATATTATATAAAATCAAAAAAGGGACATTTCATTGTGACCTTTCTTCTCATACTTGTTTTGCTTGTTTGGGCACCTAGCAGCAATATGTCCAATTCCTTCACATGAAAAAATAATTAGTGGAACCTGACCTTTGTATTTCCCTCTACCTCTTGAATATTTCCTTGCAAGAAAAGCTTGAACCACCTCAAGATCACTATTTGAACTCTACTATGATTCTTCTTCACTTTTTGATTGAGAATCCTTTATTTTCTTTCCTTTCTCCTTGAGTGAAAGCTTGGCTTCAAATGCTGACTCAATGTTCTTAGAAGCTGGAACATAGTTATCTAGCTCAAATGTAGTCAATCTTCCTACTATGAGCTCTAAATTTATCTTATGATTTGCTTCACATCTTCTTTCTTGAATTGTAGAAGCTCTAATTGCATAAATAGGAGTAATGTTGTAAGAACTTTACTTACAACTGTTTCCTCCTCAATATCTTTTCCAGAAGCCTTGATAGCACTAACAACTACTTTGACTCTTTCAACATATTTGGAAATTTTTTCATCCTCTCTCATCCTCATCTGATCAAATTTTCCTCTTAGACTTTCTTCTTTGGCTCTTCTTACATTATCATCACCTCCATAGATTTCTTTCAGCTTGTTCCACATTTCAAAGGTAGTTTTGTAGTTCTTGACATCATCAAATTCTTCATGGCTTAGGGTAGATGCAATGTCTATCATCATGGTGTTATGAGTCTTCTTCTCAACAATTTCATTAGCAAATAATGTTCTAGAAGGAGTCACATATGCTTCATCTAGATATTTCAATCCTGTATCTCAAATGGAAGCTAGATGGAGTCTCATGAGACCTTGACATGCTGAAAAGTTATCCCTATTAAGCCTTAGAATTTCCCTCTTGTAAGACATCCCGATCTTTAGCTTAGATCCTTGAAATCCTTCCTACAAGCACCAAAAGCTCTGATACCAATTGTTGGAAATATAGATAGAGTAACTGGGAGGGGTGAATTAGTTACCACAAAAACAAATCCACAGATCCCTTAGATGTCTCAAATAACTAGTTATTGCTATCACTCAGTAGCCACATAGAAAAATGTTGTAACTCAGTAGATGAACTGTGTATTAACTTACTACTAATTTTTAAGCATTCACAATTATTAACATGTATGCAAAAGGAAATAACATGAACACAAGAGACACTAGATTTAACGTGGAAACCCAATATGGGAAAAACCACCAAGTAACTAGCAACCAATTTTTTCTCTTCTAAAGTGAGCCATGTTAGGAGCCAACCCTGTTAAAGGTCACAAAACACACTATTAGGTGTGACCTTGTTAGAGGATTTAATCACCCAACTAGGAGTGGTCTTGCTAGAGGACTTTAGAAAAATTTAGTAGAATTGTCCACCTTGTTAGAGGATTTACAAAAATGGCTGCTAAACCAACTCTATTAAGAGATTTACAAATCACTCCTACAATGATGAAAAAGTAACAATGAAGTGACCTAAATGAGATGCAACTAAAATTTTCTATTACAGATCTCTATTCTACTTCAATAGATCCTCACTGATTGAATACACCTTTGCTACTCCTTAAGGATATCTAATCCTTCATCAAAATTTGCTCACTCTACCTCTTTACACAGTCAACTCACTTGCATGCTCGCTCATTCACACATCCATCCATACATTAGAATTCACAACTTGACCTTTTATTTATACCTTACAAATTTTCAAGTTGGCTCAATTTACAAGTTACATTTACCAACAAAAAATACATCAGTTGGCTATAGTCATTACATGAAACAATTAAACTTTATTTCCCAAAATAATGAAATCCTTCATTGGCCAACCCGACTCGGTAAACACTACTCTAGAAATGATTTCTAGTGTTAACCAAGTGAGGATAAGTAAACACTATAGACTCTATAAAATTCTTTAGAGACTGAGTGAAATCGATAAGAACTAATTTTCCTTCATTGACCTTGTGAGCTCAGTAGAAACTGACTTTCCTTTGTTAACCTTGGGAGCTCCCTAAACACTAACTTCTATCACAGAATCCTTTGACGCTAGAGTGAGCTCAATAGAAACTGTCCTCATTATGTAGTATTCAAGAATGCTTGGTAGACTCTGTAACTCACTTTGTTGACCATCTGAGCTTGGTAGACTCTGTCTTTTTCTTTGCTAACCAAGTGAGCTCGATAGACTCTATCTTTTGCTTTGCTAACCAATTGAGCTCGGTAGACTCTATTTGATAACTGATATAACATTTGTGTAACATCAAATACAACACACAATTGATCAATTGTATCCAACATGACCATGTTGATTGCAAAGCCTACCAAAGAAGGAAGAATCAAATATTTTTCTATAGATGACTTTTCCTTACACTTCATAGATCTTAGGGAAGCCAAACATGAAACTAAGGTTGGCTTGTGGAAATCAAAAAATGAGGTAATAGAGGGACAAATCAAAAGCCTCAAATTATCAAAGGTAAGAATGAAGGCAGAAATCAAAGAACTAAATGACTTCATCAAACAATTGGTCACCCCATTGGCAAGTAGTTTTGGAATGCCTATTACTAGTGATCCCATTGTTGCCAATGTCTAAGCACTCATCTCCCAGCTCCAAGAAGATGAACACTTCAAGAAAATTAATAAAGAGTGAAGCAAGAAATTCAAGTCAGAGGGACTCACAATTATATAATAGATTGGCAATGCCATACTAAGTTTAGAGACAAAAAAGGATAACATTTTAGATAATAGAGCTACCTTGGTAGCAGAAAGAGTTAAAAGTGAAGATTTTGTCTCTTTATTGAAAATGATCATCCAAATGAAGATTAAGGAGGTTGTCAAAGATAAGATCTTTCCGAAAGGAGATGAGCCTTTATTTGAGTGGCTTCAGAGCATGCTATTCAAGTCTTAGATGATCATGGTGGTAGAGGAAGGGCTTAAGGAAATAGAAGCTAATAGAGACTATGAACTCTTAAGAGACCTACATAAAAATTCATAAAATAGTTTGCAAGGGAAAGGAATCATTGGAATAACTATTATGTAGACAAACTTCTCCAACTTCATAGATAGTTTGATGAGAATATCCTTCAATCACCAGAATAGAGTTTTTGAGCTCCAGAAACTTGGCAATTGTATGGACATGGTCATGGAGGAAATACAAGACCAGTTGAGTGCTATCAAAGATTTGGCCAAAGAGCATTCTAAATGGCTCTTAAGATATACCAATGTACAAATTCATAGGCATGAATAATTGATTCCAATCATTGTCGCCACTAAGGCCTATAGGAAAAAATCAAAAAAGGGAAAGAAGGCAAGGTGATTCATATTTTGCCTCTTTCATATTTTGATGTAATGATTGTAATGGAAAAATAGGCTTCTTGCCTTTTGTCATTTTTGAAGAGATGAACTGATTAAACTTCCTTTGTAATGTTTATCTCAAAATTCTATATGTATTGGAATGAAAGATTAATAAAAGGCTGGCTAATTTTTGGTGTGAAATACTTGATGTTGCAGAGCCAATTGAATGGTATTTTGTGTCAATTCTTTTTGTTCCATTCTATTCCATTTTGTTTTATGATTATTGTATGTTTTCTCTTTCATTTGAATTAAAATAAGGAATGAATAGAGCTTCATTCCCTTGTTTTGAGGTAGCATACTAAATATGATAGTATTGTCATCATAGGTTCAAGAGAAATCCCTTTTGTGCTTTCCTTCAATTTAGTCTTTCTTTCTCTATAGTTAGTTTCTTGCCAAGTTAGTTTAATATTAGTTAGTATACATTTTTGAGTTGTTAAGTCTCATGGTTTCATAAGATGCGTGAATTCATAAACTTAATCAATCTAGGATACCATTTCTCACCTAAATTAGTTCCTATTTAGGCCTAGCTTGATTTACCTCTCTTGTTCTCGGGTTAAGAACACATCTAGTTTTAGATTTAGAAACAAACATAATTCATTGTAAATCATACTAAAATAGGGAGCTATACCTATGAATTTAGAGGAAGGTTAGTCTTTTCAGAAGAAACTTTCCAACTATTGTAACCAAATATTGTTTATAAATTTGGGCATCTAAGAGTTAAATTAAAAGAACAATATGTTTACCAACACTATGTGACTATGCAAACATCCTAATTACCTGACATGATTGATACACCTTATAATGTATTATCTCATAATGATAACATGATACTAATAGTAATCAAACTATATTTAATCAAATCAAATGATACTAGGTGTGATGTTTATATTTTGGTGATTTTGACCCAAGATATGTATTTGGAACTAATGTTCATATTGGCTGATTTAACAGTATAGATTCAATATTTCATCATTATAGGAAATAGATTATGATATGTTCAGAATGTTAGGTCAATCACTTGATTAGATATTAATATTGATATGTAGATTCTGATATATTAATGTTTTAAATACTTTGTATGAAAATGATTAGAAATAAAAATTGATTATGATGTTAAGGTGAATTATTTAATTTGAAATTTTCATGCACCTATATACATGCATTTTATATAATTTTTCATTGGACTACTAATGTCCGAGTTTAGTGTGTAGGAATTTGAACCATGGAAATTAATCAAGGAAATAAGGTCAAAACTTATGTGGAAACATTTTAGCCAAGGTGAATCTTTGGAAGATTCAAAAGCCTCATTGTGATGTGTTTATGTTGTAAATATAAGCTTGTATGTGTGTGGTAAATTTAATCCCATAAATACAATAGGGACATGTCATGGTGATGTGTAATGCATTTTAAATGTGTCACTTGAAACCTATAATTATTTGTGTGTTAATGACATGCCACCTAGGGTTTTGGTCATGGAAACACTTAACCTTAAACTAATTATCTTTCATAAGATTAAGGAAATCCACCCTAAGAAAGGATAGGATGGGTCACCATCAAAGGAAATTCGAATTCAAACTTGACAAGGATTTTAGAGGGTCAATATGGAGTCCCAAAGTGTTATTTTTGTGAACATAATCCACCCATATGTCAACATAACATGTTAAGGGCCTAAATTTGACTATTTTAGTGCTTAGCTAGCCTAGGCGACTCCTTAACCAATGCATTCTTCCACCAATTCGAAATTTTGGGTTTTCCCATGAGTGTAACCTCACACTTCCACTTGGTCAAAGTTTCCTTTTTAGAAGGGAAAATAATGTAAGAAATGGTGGGCTCGATGTTTCTACCAAAAAGGGATAGTAGAGAGTCTTTTTAGTGAACTTTGAAAAACTAGTGGGGTGTTCACCCACTCTCTTAGTTTAGAGACAATTAGGGTTTGGGAAGGAAAAAAGACTAAGGAGAAGGGAGCTCTACAAAAACTTTCACTTTGCCTTTACCTTGGACCAATGTTGGTTCCCATGCCATAACTCTCATTGCACTTGCTCAATGGTGTTGTTCTTGTTCATATTATGTTAAAATTCCTATCATGTGCTTGTGTTAAGATTGTTGGTATGTGCCATTGTTGTGATGGATTTCTCTTGCATATTTTTCCTTTTTTTTTCTTGTGTATGAATGTTGATGGGTATGAAGGCTTCACTCACCCTTGGGAGGGAAGAGATACCTTGGGCGAAGGGGTTAGTTGGGATCAACATTGAAGTTGAGAGATTTTCCTCTTGAAGAGGATTTTGTTGTTCATGAAGTATGGGATCCATTGAAGTCATATTCCTAGTTTGTTATTATGGGAGGTATAATTGTATTGATGTGATGAGGAGGATGTATTTGATAGCCTTGAAGAGGCATTATGTAATTGCAGATGTATATTTGTATATGGATATGGCATTCTCCTCTTTGGAGAGCCCACCTTCACCCATTGTTTTATGATTTCAATGTTGAATCATTGTGTTAAACCTTGGAGGGATTGTATATGTATTGTGATGTTATGATGCATTGTTAGCTACATGATTGTAACCCATTTGAGCCTTGTTTCCCCTACTCAGTGGGTGGCTTCATAGAAGCCTAGGATGGGAGGTGAGCCTCCATAGTTCTTGGTTTTATGTTTTTTCTTTGCAGGTTTATGACAATGAGGTCTATGAAGAAGTTAGGGTTTTCCCTTTGGCATTGCTAAAGAATCAAGTGTTGTGTTGATGTATCTTTTAGTTGAAGGGAATCAATCTTTCACTATGCTATGGTATATTTCATTTTAAGAGTTGAACCCTTCACCTATTTCCTTTGTGTAGTGCATTTGAAATGGAGGAATGTCCATCTTATTCACATTATTGAGATGTATGAATGCATGGTAGGGGTGAAGGGATTGTGAAAGAACCCTATGCAATTATCTTTTTGTTTCATTTATATGTCATGCATGCATTAAGATTGAAAGTCAGATTAGCATTGTAGGTATAGAGAAATATTGCAAGAAATCCTTCCAAGGAGACAATCTAATGTACTAAATGTTTACTTAAAGAGATTAAGAGTAGGTTTGAATTATGTCCATTGAATTTATGAAATATTGTGAGAAACATTGTATTCATCCAAGTTGATCATGTAAACATTGTTATAATGTAATTAACAATTTCCATTCATGGTCTTACTATAGTCTTGAAGGAATGGGCTAGTTGAGTCCAAAATTGATCATCTTCCAAAGTATCACAAGACTTAGATTGATTGTTGCAAGTGAGAAGAGGATTATTATTCTTAAAGTTGAAATATAGTAAAACTATAGACATCAATGGGAACCTTCTATTTGATAAACCAATAAGAGTATTAGTATTAGCATGGTTGTCATAACATTTAAATAAGGAAAGATAAAATAGGTAGAAGTCATTATTCAAACACTCATGAACTAAACAAGTGTTGGGAGAGTGTATTTCACTCTCTGGAAAATGTATGGAGAGTGGAATTTAATTCCACTATCCAAGACCTCTATTAAAGAGCAATAAAATAATCTTTCATTTATATTCTCTATGTTTCCCATATAAACTAAAACTAAAATAACTATTCCCCATAACCAAGGCTATGATGAAATGTATGGAGTTTCAAAGTGGGTCAACCCCATCTTCCATCGAGAAAAACCTCATACATGCTTAGCAAAAAAATAAAATGAAATAATAAAGAGGGGGACAAATAAAAATGAGGCACATAGGAAAGAGTCATATTCTTATAACATAAGCTTTTCTCTTTATGTCATTGAGAACTTTTGATTTGCTAAGGAGGGAGGTAGATCATGTGATTCCCACCCCCTCCTCCTTTTCATACACTCCAAGGAACCTATGATGGCCACCACCCTAGCCATCCTTCAGATCTCCTCACCTTGGTTAATGTATGGTCCCCACTGCCAACCACCTTGTCCCTCTTCTTGCTTGTATCCTGGGTGATGGAGTTGAGTGCATAGGAAGGGCAACAAGTATCCAAGCAGTTCATTTGACTACTTGAATGGCTTCCCGGATGTACCCATCACCCCCTCCCCATACCATACCATCAATGGATGATTTGACAATGTCAGTGAAGGTCCCAATGCACATCATACATCCACCAATATAATATTTCATATCTACTCCATATCTACCATCTAGATTCTGTCCCTCCATTCCTCCTATTATTTCCCAGTAGCAATAGTGGTTTTATTTCTAATTCTTACTTTCACACAAGTAGATATTGGAATTATGGTGCTGGAAACACTTCTTCATGACTTAGAGTAACACTTTGACAAGTCAGAGCATGATTTAAAATTTAAATTTTGCTATTAAAATTTTTAATGTAATCAACAATAATTATTCACTATTGTCATGCTTTGTAGGCATACTATCGCTTATTTATACACTATTCCAAATGTGAGAAGAAACATTTTTTTTAGCATTGTTTTGAGCACTTCAATTATAAGTATAATAATTATCTTAATTATTATAATAAATATAGAGAAACATTTTTCAAATAATTGGGAAAGAAAATTGATAAAATCGTATTCATGATCAATATTTGAATAGGTATATATGATTGATAAATATATAAGTATTTAAATATATATCCATTATTTAAGAATATAAATATTATTATTTTGTTTAATGAATGTTAAAAAATAGTCATAAAAATTATTTTATTATGTGTTTTGTTTTATGATATTAGATTAAAAATGACATTAAATCAATTACAAAATTTAAAATTATTCTTATTATAGTCATTTGAATATAATTATATTTTAGTATTTAAAAGATCATTTGAAATAGATAGATAATAGATTAATAAATTTCTTATATAATTTTATTTGTTCATGAATGTAACAAATAGATAAAAAATAGAAATATATAATGTTCTTAAAATAAAAAAATAAAAAAATATTATTCATGAAAGTATATTGAATCACTTAATTGAAATTAGAATAATTATTATGAAAACAATAATATATATAATATATTTTATTTTCTCTTTGAAATTGAATTGAAGTTAAATTAAATGTTCAAATAAAATAAATTTCAAAAAACAACTTTCAACCATAACAAATTTAAGATTGATGTGATACTAAGATTTTAAAAGAAACGATAAAGAATCTTGAGTGATTTATTTCTGGATTTGATTGTGTTAAGATTTTACCATCAACATTTCAAATCACAGTACACAATCCATCATCAGGATGAAGAGAAAGAGATGCAAATTACTCAATACAATGGATTGTGAAAATTTGATATATTTAATAAAGAATCTTGTTAATTAATTTAGATGTATTTTATGAAATGTCTGTCTTTGTATACTAATTGGTGTATCACATGTCAAGTAGTATCACATTTCAATGAGTGCTAATTTTTTTTTTTTAACAAAAGTGGAATATCATAAAATATTATAATAAATAAATTGGTTCAAAAAAAGCTCCTAAGGGAAAGAACCAGAAAGAAAACCCTCATTCGTTACTCATAATATACAAGATGTGCAAAGAGTAATCCTTAAACTAAAATTATTGACAAAACCAAAAGGCTTTCCTTATATCCTCTAGATATTCAAACTCTAACCACATGTTGGAACAATAATGAGGCTTTACAAAATAGCCATATAAAGTGCTGATACAAATATAATCATGAACTTAGTTATATAACGTTTGATAAACTATAATGATTATCTCAAGATTAACTAATTGAGTGAGTGATTGAGAGAGAGAGAGAGAGAGAGAGAGAGAGAGAGAGAGAGAGAGAGAGAGAGCACTATGACTTATTAAAAGTAATTGACTAGTTATGAAAAAGAAGAGGTGGAAATTCCACATGCATACTAGTGGTCTAATTTCAATGAGTTTTATTATTTTTCTTAAAAAAAGTGGAAAATCACTATATATTATAATAAATAAACTAGTTCAAAAAGATCTCATGAGGGAAAGAACCAGAGAGAAAACCCTCATTCATTACTTATAATATTCAAGATGTGTAAAGTGTAATCCATAAACTAGAATTGTTAATAAACCCAAAAGGCTCCCCTTATATCTTCTAGATATTCAAACTCTAACCACATATTGGAACACTAATGAGACTTTATAAAATAGCCATATAATGTGCCTATACAAATATAATTATGAATACATTTATATAAAATTTTATAAACTCTAATGATCGTCTCAAAATTTATTGGCCATAATCCTCCATATAGATATCATCAATACTTGCAAAATGAATGCGTTAGTTATAAAATTCATTTAAAAATAAGGTCTTAGAAAATTGACTATCATTTCATAATTTTCTTATCATCTCTACTTTTTTTTTTTTTTTGGTTAAGATCAATAGAAAAGGGTAATGCATATTGTTGATTATTTTGTTGATCATCTAATACAACAATGCACATTTAACACATCCATTTAGATAAAATTAAATTATAAACTAAAAGCTCAAATATAATTTCAATTTTTTTAGTTTTTCTATCATAACTAAATTCTAAATAAAAATATTTTTCTCATAATTTGTATCACATTATGTAAACAATAAAAAAAATCAAAATTCCATTACCTCCACCAGTTTGTTGAAATGTTTGAGGACAAATAACATTTAGTATTGATGGTTGATCTCCACAAACTACATCTTGGTTATTTGATAAAGCATTAAATGCAATTAGAAATGTGAACTAAGTAATCAATTTTAATAAAAATAGTTAATAGTGAGTAAATTACATCTAGTACTTGTGTGTAATCTGTTATTGTTTGGTTCAAATCAATAGAGAAAGGCAATTGACGTCATCGAGCATTTCCTTGATCAACCAAACTTATATTGACACATGTTCAACATATGAAATAAAAATAAAAAGTATTGAGCTATATGTTGAAAGTAATAAATTACTTTTAAATAAATGTAGTCACATTTTTGGTGACATAATAACTCTTTCTCCTTGTATTGCTATGCCTGAACGATTAATATTTTTTTTTCCCTTTTTATTTTTTAATCATACATAGAGGAGAATTGAACACTTTCATGCTTATTAACTCTTTCACTTATGTTTTGAGACATAGGTTTTTTTTTTTTATGAATATATTGAGGCTTACGCATTTTACTTAGACTAAACCATGGTGCGTTTTGCCTCATAGACATGTTCTCTGAGCTAGAAATTGATTCAAATTTGGAACTTGAAGAAAGAGATGAGTGTATATCAGTTCTAAATTTCCCAACATGTTGAACGAATATTTTTTTCATATTATTCTCTAGTTGACAAATTTTGGATAAATGAATTTACAGAATCAATGCAATTTTGAAGTTCATCATGAGAAGTATCAAATGTTCTCACACAATCTGTAGTAAAAAAAAAAAAATTGTAAGGTCAAAGTACTATTTTAAAAGACTAAATATTTCTTAAGAAAAATTTTGGTATTAAAATTTACGAGTTCTCTTAGCTTCACCAATGTTGACTCCAAGCACATCTTGATCTTCTAAAGATATAGAACCATTTGCAATTGGAAAAAGAATCACTTAACTTTTTTATCCATAAAATAATTTAATATTTATTTGTAAACACAAATTCTTATTACCAATTTTATAGTTTTCATGACCAAAATTCTTTCAAACTTTTTCATAATCCTCAACCAATGTAGTAACATCATCTATATTTAAGATTGGTTTAAGTAGGTCTTAACAATATAATAATCCATTATATAATATAAATATTAAAATTAACTCTCAAATGAAACCTACCAACCACTTGAACTTGCTTGTTTATATTGGTTCTTTTTAGTAGATCTAAAATCTTCAGCACATGATTGCATGTGTTACATCTTTTTGCCCAATCACAATCACACATTTGAAAATTTGGTCCAAATTTTCTTGCAAGGTACCATATGGTTGAAATGGTTTGACTTCTAACTTTAAATGTATCAAGGAGGTCATATGGTTAGCAATATGTATCTACTATTCTTGTTTATCTCTCTAAAGAAGTTATGTAGTATCTCTTCTTTTTGAAGTTGGTTAGAAACCTAGATAACTGCAAGTATCTCTTATTTTTATAGTATGACTCTACCCTATGAAGAAGAACATGAATAAGCCAATCCATTCTCCTTGTGCATTTTCTAGAATAGTTTGTCAAGAAGTGACTCTTGATGTGCATGTGGTATGACTCTATGAAAGCATTAGTTTCTTGCTTCACATGAGAGAAACCTCTAAAGTTTTTTGCATACATTTCTATAAAAAAAGTATGATAATGTCTTAGCAATATATATAATAAAAGAACTAAGAGATAAAAATAAAAATATAATATAATGAATAATCTATACAATCATATCAATGCATCTCTCATCGTGACACCAAGTCTTTTGAAAGTAATCAATAAATGTGAGGCCTTGCCCCGACCCATCCTAGCACTGATGATACATTATTATTTTGATACTCATGACTTAATATGTTAGGACATTATTTGATGCACTAAACATTATTATGCTATTTTATGATGTGTGATGCTTTACTTCAGATATTTGATTTCATCATTTAATGTTTTATGAACATGTATAATGATGAAATGTATGCAAAAATAACACTTGGATTATGCAATTCTAATGGTCAGAAATATGAGTAGAATTAGATAAACAATTGATTATTAGAAAATAGATGCTTTAATTTATATGATTTTTTCTGATACGTAATTTACATAATGCATGTGATTTCTTGATCTACTGATGTGTACAATGAGTATGCAAGAAATTTAGCCGAGGAAACACAATGGAAAGATGAAACTAAACCACTTGTTAATTTTGTGCTATCTTTGTATTGTAATTCTTTAAAGGTTTTTATTTGGTCATACTATTTTCCCTAGCTTTTATTTGTTCCTATTAAGTCCTTAAGGCTTAAAAACATCAAATTTAAGCACCCTAGGAGTAAGGGTATGGGTGGGGAGTACTTTTCACCCCTTTAGCCGCCTTGGTTGACTTTTAGGGTCACTCAAAAACCCTAGTTTTGGTTGATTCAGAAAATTGGTTATCTCCTTCATGAGAAGGTGACTCAAACTTCATCGTGAGTTTACTTGAAGTCTAGTTGAGTTAAGGGTAATACTTAGAGGCATTTTTGGAGTAGTTTTGGTTTTGTCACCCAATCTCTAGTTTTGGAGAAAGTTGGAAGACTAAAGGAAGAAAAGGAAAATCTCTTCTCAAACCACCATTTTGCCATAACTCTTTTGTGAAGGTGGGAGTTCTTTACTCTTTGATTTTGTTTCTCCATGTTGTTCATGCTTGAATCATGCATAATTTGTTTTGTTGTTCTTTGTTTTGCTTGCTTGTGTGTTGGGATTGATTTGGAGGAATCTTAACTTGTTTTTCTTTTGATGTTATTCCCATGTTTGCTTGATGTTTTATGTTTTGCGAGGATTTTATGGGGATGGTTTTGGAATCACTCACCCTTGGATAGGGAAGAAGTGGTCATGTATGGGGGAAGGGCCTTAGTTGGACCTCAATGGTGTAGAGTCTCCTCTCATGGTGAGAGGAGGGAAGAGGGTAGGGTGTATGGGCCCCTACTTGTCATCACATACCTTGTTTGTTATTGATAATTCTTGAATATGGAAAGGAATGAAAATCCTTGTGGAAATAGCCTCGAAAGGGCCATGTAAAAGAATGGAAGTTCTTGAAGTTTTAGCCTCGAAAGGGCCATGTTATGGTATGGTGATTGACATCTTCTATTGAGAAAATCCACCTCCCCCCTATTTGGGTTCATTGTTTAACCTATTGTACAAAACTGGGTTGGGATGCATGCTTGAATTGTTCATCTTATTGTGTTGTTTTTACCTTCATGTTGGTTCTTGTCTCTCCCATGGTTTCCTTGATGCATTGAAGACTTTGGAAAAGATATTTTGTGAAAGCCCTTGAAGGGAACTCAATTAAATTGTAATATTTGTAAAATTGTATTTTAAAACTTGGATGTATTGGCAAAGATGTCGAGTTTTCTTACTAGTTCTTTCTCGATGGAGCCTTGAACCAGGTTAAATAAAAGAGAAAGGAAAAGATTGTGAAAACCTCCTTGCATTGCTCTCATGTGATTTCAAATTTTGCATATGTATGTGAGAAAATAGAATGATAGATAATGTCTTGAATTATGAATTCTCAAGTTTTCAATCATGTTAAGGGAAAGAAATTTGATATATTGAAGTTTTCAATTCGATGTTTTATGTATTAAGAGGAAATGAACAATCCTACATTGTGGATGACAAATTTATCTCTTACATTGTTAAATTATATAATTGACAAAATCAAATTTGATTAAGAAATTATGCATCTACTTGGATTCAAAATAAAGGGCTCATATACCTTTGATGTAAGATGAACTATGAAAAATAAATAAATAAATATATATAAATATATATATATATATATATAGCAAAAAAGAGAGAGAGAGAAAATCATAGCCTAATAAGAAAATTTATACTTAGAAAAAAACAGGCACCCCCCAGGAGCAAATTTTCTCTTTGGAGTTTGTATGAGAGTTGTAAAACAAAAAGAAATGATCCAAAGACAACAAAGCATATTCTTTGCTTGATTCCTTTCAAAAAATAAAAAAATAAAAATAGAATTAAAAGGAAATCTATTACCAAATTCGTTGATGGAAATATATATATATATATATATATATTTATTATATTGAGTTTGATAGCAATGTAAATTCTTGTCTAACACATCTTATCAAAATTAACCTAATAAACTTTATATCATTACTACCCTTACCCATCCCCTAAATTTCCATCTAAAACCCCTTGTTCTATCACCTATTCTTAAATCTTAGGTGCATCATTGGGGAAAATTAATGTGACAGGAGTTGATGGAAGTCAACCCCCATGCAACTCATACCCTTTCTTATACATTAGGATAAAGGTAAACCAAAAAAAAGAAAATACATAATTAACTTAACCCTCTTATTTCTTCCACCTAGTGCTCACCTTGGATGGTGTCACATGCTCTTAAAGGTGAATCATGTTCCCATCTACCTTTGTACACATACTACAAGGCGAGTCAAATCAAAAGGAAGACTTAGATTCTTCCTTGGGAACTTCCCCCCCCCCATCCTTCTCCATGCACTTGGTGTCCTCAAAACACTCTCACTGCATACAAGGGGAGGCAAATCTCTACGCTAGGCAGACCTTGGGGTAGTGTGTAGCTGCATGGGGGACTGTAGGCATGATGGGGGGGAAGCCAAGTGGGTGGCTAGGCCACTTGGCAAGTAGGTAGCCTGGATTAGGTTAGAGTTTGATGGGTCTATAGTTAGATTTATTGTCAAATTTAAATAAGATTAGTATTATAAAAGGGTTAGATCAGTAGTTATTATATTTTATTAGAAAGTAGTTAGTATTCTAGGTCAGTGTTAACTTAGGATAGTATTAAATTAGTTTGTTTGTTTTTAGTTACCTCTTATTATAGTTGAATTTTATTATATATATATTAATTAGTTTTATAAAATTGTGAGTTAATCAGATTGATGTTAAAATTGGCATTATTAATGTGGACTTCAATTTATAATAGTTTTAAACAAAGTTTAGATTTACTTATAGATTTATTTGAATTAACTCTAGTCTTTTTTTTGTAAATTGATAGATTAATAAATTAGATTGTTATAGTATGTTGGAGAAATTTTAAATTAAAATGTAGGAAGTATTATTCATAATAGAGTTTACCTCTATTGTATGTGCATATTTGACATTAGTTTAAAATTTGAATTAAAGACTTAAAACGTAGTTAGCTTAGTTGAATAGTAAAATTTTATTTGATCTTCTAGAGTTTTGGATCCCCTTATATGTTTAATGGATTAGATTGTAATGTCAATGAAGTTATTAAGTTAATAAGAGGGGCTAGCCAATCAGATCATCTTTAGGGTTAGTGATTTATTTCTTGTAATTAAATTGTATCGTTAAAACAAATTGATGAATTATGAATTTAGTTAAATAGATTAGTCATCTAATTTCATTGAAGGATTTACTAAGAGACTTTCAGTTCACCCAAATAATCTATTTTATGAAATGATCACTGAGTCATGACCTTGTTAATTATTTATGGTGATCTTGCATTTAGCTTCAGAGTACCTTTGACTATCTGAATCTGAAACCCCTCCGATAATTTACTCCATTGAAGTTAAACATCTAAACCCTGTCGATCGTATTATCTTATTGAATCTTAGTTTAAAAAAAATAAAAATTGTGTGATTTTTTGCTCTTATATTTTGGGCATGACATTTTGGTATTAGAGCCCGTGTTTCAACACTAGGAACCTAAAACCATTATGCTTCTGAACTTAACTAAAACTTTAATTGTGTAGGATGCCTCCTATTACACAGAGCAATTGTCAAGGCAGAGGTCATAGGGCAAGAGGTGGTAGAGCAAGACAAGAGGATGGACCACCACCTCCACCACCTCCACCGCTGAATCTAAATTAAGATATTTTGGATACCCTGTAGGCATTGATTGGCGTAGTCCAATAGAGGGTAGCACCTATAGTACAACTAGAGCAATAGATTCTTGGAAGGGAAGCATAGGTTCCTAGAGGAGGAGGGGCCAAAGATAGAGAAAGGAGTAGGAGTCCTCCACCGAGGCAGGTCAAGGGTCAAGATGAGCATGAGGGTGTGTCGATAATCAGAGAGGACCACCACTCAACAGACCTCCTAGACATATAGGAGATGATATCAAGGAGTTGATACGACTCGGACCACCACTCTTTACCAGTTCCACAGAGGGGACAATAGAAGAGGCCTGGTTACAGAGTCTTCATTGATGCTTTGGGTTATGTCCTTATGGGAGTAATATGAAGGCATGTCTTGCAGTTCATCAGCTAAGGGGAGATGCCTCAAATTGGTGGCATTAGGAGGAGACTATAGGAGGAGTGAGCATGGATACCCTCACATGGGAGTCATTCTTAGAGAGATTTAGGGAGAGGTACCTGTCTGAGCACTTCAGGCAGAAGTAGATAGAGGAGTTTCATTCACTACATCAAAGGGGTCTCACCGTAGCTCAGTATGAGAGCAATTTTCTTAAGCTCCTTCCATATGCCGAGTACATGAAGGATGAGAAATTATGAGTGCATCGATTTATCATGGGCCAAAATTTCTCACTTCAGGGTTTAGTTCGTATGGCCTTTCCTACTACCTTCAGAAAGGTAGTTGAGGTTGCACTAGTTGTAGATGATACTTGGGGTAGACAGGAGTCACGGGATTGGTCTCAAAATTGAAACTCTACCTAGCAGAAACCCCCTTGGAAAGGGAATCAAAACTATATAGTAGGGTCCTCTAAGGGCCAATAGTCTTAGTAGCAAAAACCCCAGTAGAAGCAATAGAAATCCTCACAGGGTTATCAGGGCTCCAAGCCCAAGCAGTGGCATTCACAAGGTCTGAGGCAGGATCAAAAAGTACAGACCCCACAGCCACAGGTAGCAAAGACTCAACAGTCTTTTAGGGGTGGGTTTAGTAGATCTAGCAGGTCAAGAGGTCCACAACAATCTGGATCATAGGGTGCATGATCTTACATGCGAGGACCATGTTACACTTGTGGTGGTATGGGTCAGATAGATAGAGAGTGTCCTCAAGGATAGTCCTCTAGTGGTCAAAGAGGAGCATTTTCATAGCTAACAGTTGGAAATGTAGGCAGATCCCATAGAGTTTTTGCAGTAGTTGACAACTGCCAGGCCGAGCATCAAGCTACAATTATTGAGGCTACAAGTAGTATACGGGGTAGCATGGTTACTATTTTATTTAATTTTGGAGCTACTGACTCATTTATATCTTAGTTTGTTGTGAGGCATTGCGAGCTAGTGGTAGTTAGATAGAATATCAGTTGGGAGGTAGAGTTAGCCTTAGGAGCCAGGGTGTTGATTAGTTCCATGGTGCATAGTTGCCTGATTAAGATTGGAGACATGTCCATGATGTCTAATCTATGCATTACCCCTCTAGGTTCTTATGATGTTGTTCCTGGCATGGATTGGCTTTATGCCCATAGTGCCAAGATGGATTATCAATAGAAGAGGGTGGAATGTGTGGATGTGGATGGTATCTTTAGAGTAATCCTTGGGGTTAAGAGACCCACATCCTTTGTATGATTTCCACTATGTAGCTTAGATGGTGCATGCAAAAGGGATGTCAGTTGTTCACTATCACCATCAACAACAAGGAGGAAGATTCAGAGGGGGAGCCATCCCTTGATGATTTTCCTATATTGTAGGAGTTTGCAGATGTTTTTCCTTCAGAGATCCCTAGTAAGCCTCCACCTAGAGCAGTGGATTTTCTTATTGATCTTGTGCTAGGAGTAGAGCCAGTGTCGAGAGTGCCTTACAGAATGACTACTCATGAGCTTAGTGAACTAAAGATTTAGTTGGAGGAACTCTTAGAGAAGGGGCATATTCAACCTAGTGTGTCACCTTGGGGCACACTAGTGATCTTCGTAGAGAAGAAGGACAGATCACTTAGGTTGTGTATTGATTATCAACAATTGAACAAAGTAACCATCAAGAACCGATACCCTCTTCCTAGGATTGATGACCTCTTTGATCAGTTGTAGGGGGCTCAAGTATTTTCAAAGATTGATCTCAAGTCAGGGTATCATCAATTGAGGATTGTGGATAGTGACATCCCCAAGACTGTATTTTGTACTAGGTATGGTCACTACAAGTTCACCATGGTGCCATTTGGTCTCACAAATGCTCCAGTTGTATTCATGAGCCTCATGAATGGAGTATTTCATACTTTTCTGGATAAGTTTATGGTTGTTTTCTTGGATGACATCCTGATATATTCTCATGATGAGAAGGAGCATGAAGGGCACTTGAGACAGGTATTGCAAAAGTTGAGGGAGAACCAGTTGTTTGGTAGCTTGTCGAAGTGTGTATTTTTTAGACCTGAGATACGTTATTTGGGTCATATCATATCAGGTGATGGTGTCTCAGTAGAACCATCAAATATTAGGGTCATCATGGATTGGCCAGCACCCACCAGTGTCACTAAGGTGAGGATATTTATGGGACTAGCAGGCTATTATCAATGCTTCATTGCAAGATTCTCTAAATTGCCACAGGCCATCACATCTCTTTAGAGGAAGGGAAAGAAGTATGAGTGGACAGAGAAGTGTGATAAAGCTTTTCAAAAGCTCAAGAGAGCCCTCACAAGTGCACTGATTCTTGTAGTACTAGACCCATCTACAAATTTTGTGGTGTGCATTGATGCATCTTTCGATGGTATAGGGGCAGTTCTTATGCAAGATGGCCAACCTATTTTCTTTGAGTCTAGGAAGTTGAAGAATCATGAACTCAATTGCCCTACTCATGACCTAGATATTGTAGTAGTGGTTATGCCTTGGTGAGGTGGAAACACTTTCAAATAGGTCATAGATTTGAGCTTCATTCCGATCACTAGAGCTTGTAGTACATATTCACATAGGCGAACCTTAATGCTAGGTAGAGAAGGTGGATGGAGTTCCTTTATGAGTATGATTTTAATGTTCATTACATCAAGGGAAAGGAGAATGTAGTTGCAGATTCCTTAAGTAGAAGGCACCATGAGTTATCATCTATGACTACTAGTACCAATTTGAGAGAACAGATTCTTCAGCACTTGCCAGCAGATGAGCTTTATGTAGAGGTTAGTTAGGTGGTGCATGCTCAGAGATGCTTGGAAGGGAAGTATGCAAAGTATTCCTTGGAGTCTGATGGACTCTTGCATCATAGAGGACGTACATATGTACCTTCCATTGGGGGATTACGCGAGTTCATTATACTTGAGGCTCACAGAGCACCTTATGCAGTGCACCCTGGTGTTAAGAAGTTACATGTAGATTTGAGGCAGTTATTTCATTGGCCAAGCATGAGAGTGCAGATTGATAATATTGTTGCGAGATGCCTTGAGTATCAGAGGGTGAAGGTAGAGAAAAGTCATCCCAGTGGGCTCCTTCAACCTCATGATATTGCAGCGTGGAAGTGGGATGTTATATCTATGGACTTTATTGTTGGACTCCCCTTGTCCTCTCATCTCCATGATGTCATTTTGGTGATAATTGACATGTTGACCAAGGTTGCCCACTTCTCTCCCATGTGTACTACATACATAGCATAGAACATAGCTCAGGTGTTTCTATAGGATATTGTCAAACTTCATGGCATTCCCCATAAGATCATCTCTGATAGGAACTCCTTATTCACTTCATCCTTTTGGAGAGAGTTGCAGGCAACATTGGGCACTAGCCTCAATTTTAATATAGTGTACCATCCTCAGACTTATGGGCAGACTGAGTGAGCGAATCAAGTTTTGAAGGACATGTTGCGTATGTACGTGATGGACCATCAAGTCAAGTGGGAGGAATACCTACACCTTGTCGAGTTTTCCTATAACAAAAGGCACCATTCCTCCATAGGTATGCCGCCTTATGAGGCCTTGTATTGAAGACCTTGTAGGATGCCATTGAGTTGGGACATGATCGAAGATCGAGTATCTATTGGCCCTCAGTTAGTTAAGGAGATAGAGCAACAGGTGACTCTGATTAGACAACGCTTGAGAGAGGCTCAAGATCGATAGAAGAAGTATGCTAATGCAAAGAGGATAGATCGAGAGTATCAGGTTGGTGATAGAGTGTTCTTGAGGGTGCGATTGCACAAGAGTCTGATTCAATTCAGAAAGGGCTATAAGTTGGCACCCTGGTTCATTGGACTGTTCAAGATCCTAGAGAGGATAGGACCAGTTGCTTACCATTTAGCCTTGGCACCTAGCCTATCACGTATCCATGATGTGTTTCACATTTTAGTACTTAGAGGATACATTTATGATGAGTCTCATATTATAGATTGGGATGCTTTGCAGGTGGAGTCAGACAACCAGTTAGTGCTAGAGCCTATCCGTATTATTGCTCGATGGACCCTACCACTTCAAGGTCGAGAGTTGGACCAGGTTAGAGTGTAGTGAGATTTCTATGATGAGATTACAGCTTCATGGGAGGATGCGGCATAGATGTGATCTCATTACCCATATCTTTTTGATGAACTCCAGGAGGAAGTTCATGCCTAGTGGGCGAAGATGTGAAGCCTTGCCCAAACCCATCCTAGCATCAATGATAAATTATTATTTTGATACTCATGACTTGAAATGTCAGAACATTATTTGATACACTGAACATTACTATGCAATTTTATGATGTGTGATGCTTTACTTCAGTTATTTGATTTTGTCATTTAATGTTTTATGAACATGTATAATGATGAAATGTATGCAAAACTAACACTTGGATTATGCAATTCTAATGGTCAGAAATATGAGTAGAATTAGATAAACAATTGATTATTAAAAAATGGATGCTCTAATTTATATGATTTTTTCTGATACGTAATTTACATAACACATGTGATTTCTTGATATACTAATGTGTACAATGAGTGTGCAAGAAATTTAGCCGAGGAAACTCAATGGAAAGATGAAACTAAATCACTTGTTAATTTTGTGCTATCTTTGTATTGTAATTCTTTAAAGGTTTTTATTTGGTTATACTATTTTCAATAGCTTTTATTTGTTCCTATTAAGTCCTTAAGGCTTAAAAATATCAAATTTAAGCACCCTAGGGGTAAGGGTATGGGTGGGGAGTACTTTCCACCCCTTTAGCCTCCTTGGTTGACTTTTAGGGTCACTCAAAAACCCTATTTTTGGTTGATTGCAAAAATTGGTTATGTCCTTCATGAGTAGGTGACTCAAACTCCATAGTGAGTTTACTTGAAGTCTAGTTGAGTTAAGGGTCATACTTAGAGGAATTTTTGGAGTAGTTTTGGTTTTGTCACCCAATCTCTAGTTTTGGAGAAAGTTGGAAGACTGAAGGAAGAAAAGAAAAATCTCTTCTCAAACCACCATTTTGCCTTAACTCTTTTGTGAAGGTGGGAGTTCTTTACTCTTTGATTTTGTTTCTCCATGTTGTTCATGCTTGAATCATGCATAAGTTGTTTTTTTGTTCTTTGTTTTGCTTGCTTGTGTGTTGGGATTGATTTGGAGGGATCTTAACTTGTTTTTCTTTTGATGTTATTCTCATGTTTTCTTGATGTTTTGTGTTTTGAGGGGATTTTATGGGGATGGTTTTGGAATCACTCACCCTTGGATAGGGAAGAAGTGGCCATGTATGGGAGAAGGGCCTTAGTTGGACCTCAATGGTGTAGAGTCTCCTCTCATGGTGAGAGGAGGGAAGAGGGTAGGGTGTATGGGCCCCTACTTGTCATCACATACCTTGTTTGTTATTGATAATTCTTGAATATGGAAAGAAATGAAAATCCTTGTGGAAATAGCCTCGAAAGGGCCATGTAAAAGAATGGAAGTTCTTGAAGTTTTAGCCCCGAAAGGGCCATGTTATGGTATGGTGATTGACATCTCCTATTGAGAAAATCCACCTCCCACCTATTTTGGTTCATTTTTGAACTTATTGTGCAAAATCGGGTTGGGAATGCATGCTTGAATTGTTCATCTTATTGTGTTTTTTTTACCTTCATGTTGGTTCTTGTCTCTCCCATGGTTTCCTTGATGCATTGGAGACTTTGGAAAAGATCTTTTGTGAAAGCCCTTGAAGAGAACTCAATTAAATTGTAATATTTGTAAAATTGTATTTCAAAACTTGGATGTATTGGCAAAGATGTCAAGTTTTCTTACAAGTTCTTTCTCGATGGAGCCTTCAACCAGGTTAAATAAAAGAGAAAGGAAAAGATTGTGAAAACCTCCTTGCATTGCTCTCATGTGATTTCAAATTTTGCATATGTATGTGAGAAAATAGAATGATAGATAATGTCTTGAATTATGAATTCTCAAGTTTTCAATCATGTTAAGGGAAAGAAATTTGATATATTGAAGTTTCCAATTTGATGTTTTATGTATTAAGAGGAAATGAAAAATCCTACATTGTGGACGAAAAATTTATCTCTCACCTTGTTAAATTATATAATTGACAAAATCAAATTTGATTAAGAAATTATGCATCTACTTGGATTCAAAATTAAAAAGGCTCATATACCTTTGATGTAAGATGAACTATAAAAAAAAAAAAAATAGTGAAAAAAAGAGAGAGAGAAAAGCATAGCCTAATAAGAAAATTTATACTTAGAAAAAAAAAAGGCACCCCCCAGGAGCAAATTTGCTCTCTGGAGGTTGTATGAGAGTTGTAAAACAAAAAGAAATGATCCAAAGACAATAGAGCATATTCCTTTCTTGATTCCCTTCAAAAAAATAATAAAATAAAAATAGAATTAAAAGGAAATCTATTACCAAATTCATTGCACATCCTATCAAAATTCACCTATTAAACTTTATGTCATTACTACCCTTACCCATTCCCTAAATTTCCATCTAAAACCCCTTGTTTTGTCACCTCTTACTAAATCCTAGGCGCATCATTGGGGAAAATGAATGTGATAGGAGTTGATGGGAAGTCAACCCCCATGCAAATCATACCCTTTCTTATACTTTAGGATAAAGGTAAACCAAAAAGAAGAAAATAAATAAATAACTTAACCCTCTTATTTATTCCACCTAGTGCTCACCTTGGATGGCATCACATGCTCTTAAAGTTGAATCATGTTCCCATCTACCTTTGTACACATAGTATAAGGCGAGTCAAATCAAAAGGAAGACTTAGATTCTTCCTTGGGAACTCTTTCCCCCCATCCTTCTCCATGCACTTGGTGTCCTCAAAACACCCTCATTGCATGCAAGGGGAGGCAAATCTCTACGCTAGGCAGACCTTGGGGCAGCGTCCAGCTGCATGGGGGACTATGGGTATGATGGGGGGGAAGCCAAGTGGGTGGCTAGGCCACTTGGAAAGTAGGTAGCCTAGATTAGGTTAGAGTTTGATGGGTCTATAGTTAGATTTATTGTCAGATTTAAATAAGATTAGTATTATAAAAGGGTTAGATCAGTAGTTATTATATTTTATTAGAAAGTAGTTATTATTCTAGGTTAGTGTTAACTTAGGATAGTATTAAATTAGTTAGTTTGTTTTTAGTTACCTCTTGTTATAGTTGAATTTTATTTTATATATATTAATTAGTTTTATAAAATTGTGAGTTAGTCAGATTGATGTTAAAATTGGCATTATTAATATGGACTTCAATTTATAATAATTTTAAACAAAGTTTAGATTTACATATATATTTATTTGAATTAATTCTAGTCTTTTTTTTGTAAATTGATATATTAATAAATTAGATTGTTATAGTATGTTGGAGAAATTTTAAATTAAAATGTAGGAAGTATTATTGATAATAGAGTTTAACTGTATTGTATGTGCATATTTGATGTTAGTTTAAAATTTGGATTAAAAGCTTGGTTGAATAGTAAAATTTTATTTGATCTTCTAGAGTTTCGGATTCCCTTATATGTTTAATGGATTAGATTGTAATGTTGATCAAGTTATTAAGTTAATAAGAGGGGCTAGCCAATTAGATCATCTTTAGGGTTAGTGATTTATTTCTCGTAATTAAATTGTATCATTAAAAAAAATTGATGAATTATGACTTTAGTTAAATAGATTAGTCATCTAATTTCATTAATGGATTTACTAAGAGACTTTCAGTTCACCCAAACAATCTCTTTTACAAAATGATCACTGAGTCATGACCTTGTTAATTATTTATGGTGATCTTGCATTTAGCTTCATAGTACCTTTGACTATCTGAATCTTAAACCCCTCCGACAATTATCTCCATTGAAGTTAAACATTTCAACCTTGTCGACCGTATTATCTTATTGAATCTTAGTTTAAAAAAAAATAAAAAATAAAAATTGTTTGAGTTTTTTGCTCTTATATTTTGGGCGCAACAATAAACTCTTTTTGTACTTTGAATTCGTCCATAAATTTTTTTATTAGATGAGTAGTGACATCTCCATCTTCACTTATGGCATATATTATCTCACCTTGTCTAGTGAACATATTTGTTCCAACATCCTTATTGCTAACAAGCCTATAATAAAAAAACATAATACCTAGCTATGATGTTAACAATATAACTTTACATGTATTTTAAGTAAAAATGACTTACTTGTAGACATTATTCAACCATGCCCTACATACGTGCTAGATACATAAAAAGTACTCAACAATTGAAGGATAATCTACAAGTTACATTATAAGCATTAATAAGTAGCATTCAAACACAATCAGTTATTAAACTAAAATTATATGTTTAAATAATAAAATGTATAGTTTTAAAACCTATATATCAGATATAATTGGAGGATAATCAAACTTGATTCCTTCAATCGTAGACTAGTGTCATCTATCATGAATGCATTGACTTGCCAATCTTCTTTACATTACTTGCCTCTTTTGTAAACTTTTGCTAGCCACCCATGTCTATCATCAAATTTATTTCTTGAGGATATCACCCATGCAATAGGTACATACCAATCTCTTGTTCATCAAATACAAGCAATGAATATAACTTATACATCACAAATAAATCAATAAATTAAGATTTTAGATAAATTTTAGATGAGCTAAACTGAAATATATTAATATAGTTGACATTGATATGCTCATAACATATTTGTTTGTTGAAAAAGTAGAATCCATTGCTATAATTTAGTTATGTGAATATATCACCATCATCTCTCACATCCATGGTGTTTGAATGCCTATGATAAATGCAATGTTTTCTCTATTTTTGGGTGTTTTATAGTAGAATAAGTTGTCATTCTCCTCTACATGTCATAAACTTACACTTTTGGCATCATTTTCATTTTTTTGTGATTGAAGGGAACACACCCTTTTCCATGCATTCATTACATCTTTTCTTAGTAGAAATGTGTCCCTCTTATTCATTGACTTTGTAAGACCAAGATCCAAATAAAGTTGCTCACATATTGTGGCAACCCCCACACCCATCAATAACAATGACTCAATAGAAGATTTATATTCATTTGATAGTTTTAGTGCAACTATACTCCTTGGATCACTAGAAGGGTCATCCTTTCCATGAGAAAAATTCACCATTAGCATCTTGATGACTAAACTCATTATAAGTAATGATGGAAATATTTAGTTTTCCATACATAATTCTAACACAAAAGTGGGTTCTACCTTTTCTTTGCAAGCCTTGGTAACCTTTGCATGTCTATTTGGGGTTTTCCTCTATTATCATCAGGTCCAAAAGCATGATGATATCTATATATACATGTACAAACATATTTATATCAATTTATAAACAATAAATTTTAAAAAAATTAGAATATTGCATGCTTAATTATTATACAAAATCTAAACAAACCTTGAATACATCTTGGTAGCATGGTTAGTTAATAAAAGCACAAATGTGTGTCACCATTTATGATACCAAAACCTATCTTCGTCAAATCTCATTTCTCTATCAAAACTCAATTTTTTTCAAAAACTAAAAATACCCTTTTATAGATCTCAGATTCAATATCATCATTATATACATTTTTGAGTGTTTTGATTAGTTATAATATGTTATAATATCAAAATATTATAAGTTGATATTTCAACATTTTAGAAGATGCTCCCTCAAAAAAGAAAAGAAAAAGAAAATCATATCAAAAAAATTAAAAAATTACATTTATCTTTGGAGGAGAGAATCCTCTTCATGAATATGTAATTTTTTTTCAAGAAGGTATAGATTTGATAGGGAAGTTTTGACGGGAGGAAAAAACTATTGGATTCTGATAAGGTCAAACTTGAGTACTTATAACAAAGAAAATATACATCAAAAATAATTATTTCTTTTTTTGTTCACTAGCTATACATGTCATCTATAAGATATTTTCAAATCAAAACAAAAAAAGACGATTTGCATATACTTGTTTGACCAGAACTACACCCTATATTTTTTATAGTTAAAAAAGGGACTTCAAAATAAAATAAAATGAATGAATTCTTACTCAAACAAAATTATAAAAATTATAGGCATAAAATTCATCCAATTCTACACATTTCATCAATTTATATCATCTTCATATTTTAAACACAAATACCATTTTTTTTGTCATTAATGTTGAACTATCACATTCTGATATCCCATTTCTTTATAAAAGGTGACACAGGTTTGTGCTTTTAGTAATTCTTTTTTTAAAAAAAAGTTCTTCTCATTATGTTCTTTTCATATGAATGTTGTTTCTGTACCATCTAGTAGACCTTCTCCCTTGACAAAGTGAGAGAGTCTCTCAAGAGGGATAATAGCTCATAAATCCATAAATGCATTATGATGTCCAATAGGTGTCCACTCTAGTTGTGCACTTGAAAAATCATTTCTTTCATTGGGGACATCTTGCATAGGTATTTTGATGAGTGATTGCCATTTAAACTTTTTATCCATTTTGAGGAATATTAATATGGTTACTGGTCCTTAACCTGTTGAAACATGTTAAAAAAAACTAATAGGGATTATTGCATATATCCTCAATAAAACAATTAGTATATTGAAATCACAATAAATACAATTGTATCCTCGATATGAAATAGTTTCACTATACGATCAATGAAATAATTTCTCAAAATTATATCAGAAGTTGATATTATATATTTTATTCTATATTTTTCTAATCTTGTGATCTAGTAATGAGATGCATGTTAGTGCAAGCCTAGGATGCATGATGCATATTGCAAGATTAAAAATTATTGTATATATGTAATTTTAATGGTCCATATAAAAAATGAAGGTGTGTAAGGAGGCTATATGTTTTTAAGTTTTATCTAGCTGAGAGATGTTTATGAAATTGACATATGACTATGCATACGATTGTGTTTATAACCCAAGCTATCATGAATGTTGAAGAATATGTGATAAATTTATGATATGAAATAGGATGAAAACAATAGGGGTACTATTTTTATTAATTTTTTTAAAAAAAGCTTACTTGTTTCCTATTTTAAACTATATTTTATGCTTTATCAAATAAACAAAGTGTAGTTTGTGGACTTTATTAGAAATTGTGATACAAATCATCATAGTTTATATAATTTTATATAAATGTATTCATAATTGATTAAATAATATTCATTGAACTTAGACACTATAATATATATGGGTAATTCCACCTAATATTTTTGATAATTATTCAATGTTCAATTTATTACTATCTAAACATTTAACAAATTGGAAAGTGTAATTAGAAAATGTAATACAAATCATCATAATTTATAGAATTTTATATAAATGTATTCATAATTGATTAAATAGCTTTCATTGAAATTAGACACTATTATATATATGGGTCATTCAACCTAATCTTTTTTTATAATTATTAAATGTTCAATTTATGACTACCCAACCATTTAACAAATTGGTAGACGTAATTAGAAAATGTGATACAAATCATCAAAGTTTATAAAATTTTATATAAATGTATTCATAATTAATTAAATAACATTCATTGAAATTGGACACTATAATATAGATGGGTAATTCCACCTAATCTTTTTGATAACTATTCAATGTTCAATTTATTACTACCTAGACATTTAACAAATTGGTAGATGCAATTAGGAAATGTGATACAAAGCATCATAGTTTATAGAATTTTGTAGTTAAAAAATTTTATAAAGAAAGAAATAGTTATTAGTTTATAACATGCTCTTTTTGATATAATATTTAATAAGTTTATGTCTTATATGGTGATTGAATTAAATTGTTTGTATTTTTTATATCATTTTTAGGTAAACATTTTTTTTTCCTAATATTTAAATTGCACATAAAATTTTAATATATAAAATAAACTGGCTAATAGATCATCATTATGACAAACATTGTAACAACATAGAACAATTCTACCACATCTAATAGAATATAAAAACTTAATATCTTTTTACTATCTCTAATTTTCTATTATCACTAGAATTTTATTGATCTCTTATGTTTTCTCTTTCTATTTAATTTACAAAAAAGTCAACAAGAATACAATAGAGAATAACAACAAAAAATACAAAGAAAATTATAATTTCAAAGAAAAAATTATATTCATTTATCTAACATGCTTAAATAAAATAAAAAAGAACTAAAGAACCCTAAGATTCAAAAAGATGAAAGAACCTATACTCCTTTGTTATCCACATGATGTCGACCTTCAACAAACTAACTAACAAAATAAATATTTCTTTTGTAAAATCTATTTCTAGTTTTGAGAAGTTGAAATTTCTCAGCTTTTTCTCTCATCCCATATTTAGAGCTACTTGAACTGAGCAAGGATGCAAGGATTGCTGCACTATTTTTATGTTATGAAGACATTATTTCTATGTGAGCAAAGAGGAGATCACTCTCATCTTTTGAGGTCTCTTAAGCCTTACTATCCCCACACAAAAGTCATTGATTATAAATTTGGAGAAAAGATTTAGATCTCAATAGTAGTAGATATTGGATTGTGTACTAATGTAGTAGTTTGAAGTCAATAGATCTTCATATCATTGTTAGATAGAAAGGTGTTGACTGGTTGATGGTATGAGTAGTCGATGGTATGATGAGGGGCATGCCTATGATGGTGATGGAGGCATCCGAGCAATCAATCCAACTGCCTGGATAGCCTTTGGGCAACAACTATCTAGGCAGTTCATTTGAATGCTCAAATGGTAGCTCAGATGCCCCCATCCCCCTCCCTCATACCATACCATCAACAAATGATTTGACAATGTTAGTGAAGATCCCAATGCACATCATACATCTGCCAAAATAATATTTCATATCTGCTCCATATCTGCCATCTAGATTCGATCCCTCCATTTATCCTATTCTTTCCCACTAACAATAGTGGTTTTATTTTTAGTACTAACCTTCACGTGGGAAGATATTGGAGTTATGGTGCTGACAACACTTCTCCAAGACTTAGAGTAATGCTTTGATAAGTTAGAGCATGATTTAAAATTTAAATTTTGCTATTTAAATTTTCAATGTAATCAACAATAATTATTCACTATTTTCATGCTTTGTAGACATATTATCTCTTATTCATATACTATTCCAAATGTGAGAAGAAACATTTGCTTTAGCATTATTTTGAGCACTTCAATTATAAGTATACCAATTATCTTTTTTTATTAAAATACATATAGAGACATATTTTTCAAATAATTGGAAAAGAAAATTGATAAAATCTTATTCATGATCAATATTTGAATTGGTATATATGATTGATAAATATATATTTATTTAAATATATATCCATTATTTAAGAATATAAATATTATTATTTAATTTAATGAATGTTAACAAATAGTCATACAAAATTATTTATTATGTGTTATGTATTATGATATTAGATTAAAAATGACTTTAAATCAATTAAAATAAAATAAAATAATTCTTATTATAGTAGTTTGAATATAATTATATTTTAGTATTTAAAAGATCATTTGAAATAGATGGATAATAAATTAATAAATTGCTTATATAATTTTATTTGTTCATGAATGTAACAAATAGATAAAAAATAGAAATATATAATGTTCTTATAATAAAAAATAAAAGAAAATGTTATTCATGAAAATATAATGAATCACTTAATTGAAATTAGAATAATTAATACAAAAGAAATAATATATATAATATACTTTATTTACTATTTGAAATTGAATTAAAGTTAAATCAAATATTCAAATAAAATAAATTTCAAAAAATAACTTTCAACCATAACAAATTTAAGATTGACATGATACTAAGATTTTAAAACAAACAATAAAGAATCTAGTTAATTAATTAATTTAGATGTATTTTATGAAATGTTTGCCTTTGTATACTAATTGGTGTAAGTATACCATGTCAAGTAGTATCACATTTCAATGAGTGCTAATTTTTTTTTTTTATAACAAAAGTGGAATATCATAAAATATTATAATAAATAAACTAGTTCAAAAAAAGCTCCTAAGGGAAAGAACTAGAAAGAAAACCCTCATTCATTACTCATAATATACAAGATGTGCAAAGTGTAATCCCTAAACTAAAATTGTTGACAAAACCAAAAGGCTTGCCTTATATCCTCTAGATATTCAAACTCTAACCACATATTGGAACACTAATGAGGCTTTACAAAATAGCCATATAAAGTGTTGATACAAATATAATCATGAATTCATTTATATAAAGTTTAATAAACTATAATGATTATCTCAATATTAATTAGTTTAAGAGAGAGAGAGAGAGAGAGAGAGAGAGAGAGAGAGAGAGAGAGAGAGAGCAATATGACTTATTAAAAGTAATTGACTAGTTATCAAAAAGAAGAGGTGGAATTTCCACATGCATACTAGTAGTCTAATTTCAATAAGTGTTATTGTCATGCCCAAACTACAAGGCAAAAAGACAATTTTTTAAAAAAAAATTAATAATTAAAATGCTCTAAGTTTGATATGATTGTGATCACATTTTAAGTAAAGGTTCTCTACATTATGTCTTAAGTTTAAAAACTCTCGTGGAGGAATGCATCGTTAAGATTTTGAAACTTTCGTTATTAAGTTGATATCGACAAAATTTATGTTATTACATTAACTTACAACAATATGTGAAAATTATTTAAATAAAAATTTAAATGAATTCGGGTTTAGATTAATTGTAAAATCTAATCAAATAAAACCCCCATTTAAACCTATTTTAAATAGCCAATTAACCTTTCCATACTTTATTTAATTAGGACGAACTAAAACAATTATAACAATTAAAACAAAACACTAATCCCAATATTTAAATTAAATGTTATTAATGTGAATCTTAAACTAGTCATAAATTTAATTAACTAACAACTAACTAATTTAACTTAAAACTAAACTAACTAAATCTAAATTCGATCTAACCATATACAAAATAAGTGACTAATCTTTAAATAAAACTTAACTTTAAAACTTAAATAAAATTAAAAATAACTAACTAAAACATGCAATTAAACTAATACTACTAAATATATATTAACATTTTAAAAAAAACTTTAAACAAATAACAATAGTTATAACTAACTTAAAAAATTTAAGAAATTAAACTAACTTAAATTAAACTAACCTAACACTAACCCTATTACTAAAACCTAACATCCAACACCTAGCACCTAACCTAACTAACCCCCTTCCCCCCACCCGCCCCCCCCCTACACCCAACTCCATGGGCAGTGCTTCCCAAGGACAGGAAGCGCTGCACTTGGGACAATGCTTTGCCCAAGGTAAGACCTTGGCAGACCCCCCCAAAATAAGCAATGCAAGTGGATTAGAAGGTGGGAGAAAAGCAAGTTAAATTGCTTGCAAACTTTGTTTTTTTAAAAACTACAACTTTATTGCTTTCCCCTTTCATGTGAGCACCCAGGTTGGAGAGAAGGGATGGGATGGGGGATAGTGATGTCATCTTTCATGATGATAGTTTGACTTGCTAAAAACTTTTAATAAAAACCTTTTTAAAAGTGCATCTTCAGAAGTGACGCCCAAGGGGGAGATGGGTATGAATTAAACACATAAAGTTTTATAGGTAAGAATAGATATTAGGATATTTAGTTTTAAATTATGTTATACACAATTTTCTATTATCATTATTATTTTCATTTTAATTTACAAGATTATACAAATGATTTAAAAGAGGATTTTGAAGAGAATATTCTCTGTTATCAAAGGGGCATTTAATTTGTTTCCCCATACAAATTTCAGAGACTATTTGGCTCTAGGATACAACTTTTTTTTTGTCTTATTTTTCAAGTGTGGATTTACAAAGTAATGTATATATATATTTTTGAAGGGGTATATTATTTGAATAGATTTAACACAAAGATTCAATAGTTTTTGTCACATTAATACCAGATTAATTGATCTCCTAAAAAAACTTGAATTGAACTATCAACCATAAACCATTTTTCTTTCCTTAATATAATTTTCATTTTTTTTTTACATATAAGGAAACTTGAAATTTTTGCATAATTAAACCATCATAAATTCATCCTATTTTTGATGTGCATCCATCTAACTAAAAATTATGATTAAATCACATGATAAGTAATTATACTCAATTACCATTTTTATTGGCAAACTTGATTCAAAGGCTCAGCCAAGAAATGCTAGGTTTTGAATTGCAAATTACATAGATTCTAATCCTAAAATTACAACAATTTAATTGAATTTCCTTCATGACTCTCATCAAGGGTTCTGTAACAATTTCTACAACACTTTTCTAAGAACTGTGGAGGGAACAGAATCTGATCAGGCATCAACAAGCATGACCAAGAAACAAATCAAACATGCATATTCATACAAGGTTTTCACAATAGGATTCACAATGAATCAAAACTAGGGAAAGGTGGATTCTTCCAACAAGAGAAGTCAGACACAACACCAAAATAGATGCCCAATCGGGGCTATAAACAAAGAACTTTTTTTCTTCCATTTTAACATACCAAACTCATATGAGGTTTGTGTTGACAGGTAGGGGCCCATAACACCCTACCCTCTCTCCCTCTTCTCATCCTGAGAAGAGACTCTACACTTGTTGGAGTCTAACTAAAAAGAACTTTCCCAAAATTGGCCACTTCTGCCCTATCCAAGGGTGAGTAATACCAAAACACCCATACAAGAAAACATCAAAATTCAAATATGAACATGAAAGGAAAACATTCAAAAAAACATGGTTGCAATCCTTCCCAACATACCCAACATACATACAAGCATCCAAATAACAACACCATAGCATAAGCATGAAACAAGCATGAAAATCTAAATAAGGGAGATGAAAACTCCTACCTTCACAAAGAGGTAATGGAAAATGAAAAAATTTGAGTAGAGCTTTTCCTTTCCTTCTTTCACTCTTCCAAGACTCCTCTCTAAAAGTAGAGATTGGGTAACAACCTCAACTACTCCAAGAAGGGCCTCCAAATAAGCCTCAAACTCAACCACCAAAAAGAGCAATAACTTCTCCGACCCACCTACAAATTTAGAAGTTCCTAACTCAACCCATACTATGGTTAACCACTAAGTGGAGGTGGGGTGAGGCAACTCATGGTAGCCACTTGCAATTTTTGCACAAAGAAAAAAATAGACTTTTTGAGTGACCTCAAAAGTCAATAAAAGGGGCTTAGGGACTGGAAAAGACCCCCAACCGATACCCATACCCTTTGGGTATAAATATTTCATGTTTTAAAGCCTTAGGAATAGGTTTGGAACCAAACAAAAGCTAAGAAATATTTAGGACCATCTAACAACTCTAAAAATGCAGATTAAGCACTAATCTAGATTAGGGTGACTAAACTCGATTAAGAACCAAATTAGCAAAAAGACACTAACTTAATTCGACTTAGGTCCAAAGGTTACACAGCTAACCCTAATTAGCACGCTAAAGAACATATGCAAATTCACGAGTGGAAAGCGACACTAAAAGAACACAATAAGAACATTAACAATTACTAATCACAGAAAGACACATTCACACATCTCACAATAAAATACTTGAATTGCAAACAACTAGGTTTCCATAATGAGCACATAGGGATTAGTTTTGTCCCTCCGTCGGGTTTCTTGGCTAAAATATCTGCACACTCATTACACACTTTAGTAGTCCCATAAAATCACATGCGCATATGTATTTACGTATTTGGAATTCACATAAATTAAAACATACATCAATAAATTAGTCAGGGTTTCTCTCAATTCTTAACCATTAAAATCTCTTAAATCAAAGCATCAATCCTACATTTACTGATTTCATCAACATACATATACATAAAACATTAAATGACAAACATCAAATATCTAAAAGTAACATCACACAGCATGAAATAATATAATATGTTCTAAGCATCAGATAATGTCTTGACATCTCGAGTCGTGAGTATCAAAATAATAGTAATGTATCACTATGCTACGATGGGTCGGGGCGAGGCCTCACCGTTATTATTTTTCTTAACAAAAGTAGAATATCACTATATATTATAATAAATAAACTAGTTCAAAAAGAGCTCCTGAGGGGAAGAACTAGAGAGAAAAACCTCATTCGTTACTCATAATATTCAAGATGTGTAATGTGTAATTCCTAAATTGGAATTGTTAAGAAACCCAAAAGGCTCCCCTTATATCTTCTAGATATTCAAACTCTAACCACATATTGGAACACTAATGAGGCTTTATAAAATAGCCCTATAAAATGCTCATACAAATATAATCATGAATATGTCTATATAAATTTTTATAAACTCTAATGATTGTCTCAAAATTTATTGGCCATAATCCTTCATATAGATATCATCAATACCTGCAAAATGAATGAGTTAGTTATAAAATTCATTTAAAAATAAGGTATTAAGAAATTGAATATCATTTCATAATTTCCTT
This sequence comes from Cupressus sempervirens, assembly GCA_028749045.1. NCBI lineage: Eukaryota > Viridiplantae > Streptophyta > Pinopsida > Cupressales > Cupressaceae > Cupressus > Cupressus sempervirens. The sequence goes on from CM053792.1 coordinate 580,592,803, forward strand.
ACCATCTCCACTTATTGTTGTTTTTTACTTAAGATCAATAGAAAAGGGAAATGCATATTGTTGATTATTTTGCTGATAATCTAATACAACAATGCACATTTAACACATCCATCAAAATAAAATAAAATTATAAACTAAAAGCTAAAATATAATTTCAAATTTCTATGTTTTCTATCATAACTAAATTCTAATTCAGAATATTGTTCTCATAATTTGTATCACATTATGTAAACAATAAAAAAATCAAAATTCCATTACCTCCACTAGTTTGTTGAAATGTTTGAGGATGAATAACATTTAGTGTTGATGGTTGATCTCCACAAACTACATCTTGGTTATTTGATAAAGCATTAAATGCAATTAGAAATGTGAACTAAGTAATCAATTTTAATAAAATAGTTAATAGAGAGTAAATTACCATCTACTACTTGTGTGTCATCTATTATTATTTGGTTTAAATCAATAGAAAAAAGCTATTGACATCATCGAGCATTTCCTTGATCGACCAAACCTATATTGACACATGTTCAACATATGAAATAAAAACAACAAGTATTGAGCTATATGTTGAATTTAATAAAGTACTTTTAAATAAATGTACTTACCTTGGTGTGACAAAATAACTCTTTCTCCTTGTATTGCTATGCCTAAATGATTGGTGACTTTTTTTCCCTTTTTCTTTTTAGAGCATAAAGAGGGGAATTGAAAAGTTTTATGCTTATCAACTCTTTCACTTAAGTTTTGAGACATAGATTTTTTTTTTAAAGAATAGATCAACACTTACACATTTTGCTAGACTAAACCATGGTGCCTTTCACCTCATAGGCATGTTCTCTAGGCCAAGAATTGATTCAAATTTGGTACTTGAATCAAGAGATGCATGTATATCATTTCTAAATCTCCCAACATGTTGAATAAATATTAGTTTTTCATATTCTTCTCTAGTTGATAGATTTTGGATAAATGAATTTACATAATCAATGCAATTTTGAAGTTCATCATGAGAAGTATCAAATGATCTCACACAATCTATAGTAAAAAAATAAAAATTGTAAAGTCAAAGTATTATTTTAAAAGACTAAATATTTCTTAAGAAATTTTTTGGTATTAAAAGTTACTATTTCTCTTAGCTTCACCAATGTTGACTATTAGCATAGCTTGATCTTTTGAAGTTATAGAATCATCTGCAATTGGAAAATGAATCACTTAACTTTTTGATCCTTAATATAATTTAATATTTACTTGTAAACACACATTCTTATTACCAATGTTATAGTTTTCATGACCAAAATTACCTCCAACTTTGTCATAATCCTCAACCAATGTAGTAACATCATCTATATTTAAGATCAGTTTAAGTAGGTCTTAACAATATAATAGTCCATTATATAATATAAATATTAAAACCAACTCTCAAATAAAACTTACAAACCATTTGACCTTGCTTGTTTAGTAGATCTAAAATCTTCAGTACATGTTTGCATGTGTTACCTCTTTTTACCCACTCACAATCATACACTTTCAAATTTGGTCTAAATTTTCTTACAAGATACCATTTAGTATCTATATTTTCTATTCTTTTTTATCTCTCTAAAGAAGTTATGTAGTATCTCTCCTTTTTTAAGTTAGTTAGAAACTTAGATAACTACACATATCTATTATTTTTATACTATGGTTCTACCCTATGATGAAGAACATGAATAAGCCAATCCATTCTCCTTGTGCATTTTATAGAATAGTCGGTCAAGTAGTGACTCTTGATGTGCATGTAGTATGACTCTAGGGAAGCATTAGTTTCTTGATTCATGTGAGAGAAACCTCTAAAGTATTTTGCCCACATTTCTATGAAAAAGGTATGATAATGTATTAGTATATATAATAAAATAACTAAGCAATACAAATACAAATATAATGTAATGAATAATGTATATGATCTTACCAATGTGTCTCTAATCATGACACTAGGTCTTTTGAAAGTAATGATAAACTCTTTTTGTTCTTTGAATTCATCCATAAATTTTTTTATAAGATGAGTATTGACATCTCTATAATCACTTATGGCATACATTATCCTAGCTAGTCTAGTGAACATATTTGTTCCAACATCCTTGTTGCTTACATGCCTATAATAAAAAATAATAATATCAAGCTATGATGTTAAAAAATATAAATTTACATGTATTTTAAGTAATAATGACTCACTTGTAGACATTCTTCAACTATGCCCTATGTACATGCTAGATACATAAAAGTACTTGACAGTTGAAGGATAATCTAAAGTACTCAACTAACTTGAGCAATTAAATTGGTGTCACCCACATGAATGTAATTCTCCCCCAAAGAACTAAAGTAGGTGTATTCCATAAGTCTAACCATTTAGTAACTTTGTTGTAATATGTGTATGTCATTACCTATTTTCTTAAGATTTTGGGATAAACAATTGGATATAATGAAGCATTGGGAGGATTGAGACCAACAACCTCCCACATGAAGGCTGAATGAGAAAGCTCAAAAAGACTTTGTGGCATGTTGAAAACTGGAACACTTATATTCATGGCATCATCTTTTTAATTTTGTATCCTTGGGAGATGCTTAGCTTTTTCTTTTTCATAGTCTAATGGTGCCTTTTAATTTTCACCAAGAGACCTATGCTTGTTATTTTTTCCTTTGCTTTTAGTTTTCTAACTAGAAGATGGAGTTTCCTCTCCAAAATATGCCAATGTGTTCAATTTAGGAGGAATTTCTTCTTTATGACCATCAATTTTAGTGCCTTCTTAGAATCCCAAGACATTTATAAGAGCATCATATTTGTTAAATTGATCAAAGATCAGTGGCCCACACTAGTCCCAACCCAATATTTTAGGATAACTTGAGGGGATGTCATCATCAGTGTTGAATAGGATCTAGTTGAAGGTATATATATGGATATCAGATTTAGCTATATTATTGGGGTCATCGAAGATATGGTCAAGTCAATAAGGATTATTAATTTTAGGGTGGATAACCTCTGATTCTATTTCATCATTCAAAACATTCACAACCTCACTATAGCTACCTTAGTACTAGGAGGACCTATTTGTAATGGTTTGAATTCAAGCCCCTAACTAGGATGTCATCCTTTTGTAGTGAGAGGTTCAATTATTCCTTGTTTTTGAGATCCAAGACCACTGTGTCCATCATAGCCTTGTTTCTACATGATAGTAAACCCGAGTCCATACTTTTTAGGAGATATCAAAGTGGGTTCTATTAGTTTGTGGTGACTGATAAGGGAAGTACTATAAATCATAAATTCTTTTGGGTTTAGGCCACTATTCGCCAATGAAAAAATTTTGGGCTACTATTCGCCAATGGCACAAAATTTTGGACTAATATTTTCCAATTGGCTATTGCTTATATTCACCAATTTATGGTTGACATGTTTTAACCCTAAAGTGGAAAAATACTTGTATCAAAGGGCTTAGTGTTAGGGATTGTTTCATGAGGTGTGATGTGAAAATTGGTTCTTGCGGTGATATTGAGCTATAAGGGATTACAAATTGTAATCAGGTTGTAATAACTGCATCATAATAATATTGGACTTGATATTTGGTGGAAATAGCCTAGGGATTGGGTGAACCACATTAAATCTTGGTGTCTTGTGCTCTTTTCTACGAGATCTATCATTTTGTGATTTTTAAAATATTTTCATGTAATTTTTATTTCTATCTATGGTTTAATCCTAACAAGTGGTATTAGAGCTAGATTGTTTTTCAATTATCCTCTGTAGGAAAGTCTCATGATTGAGTGGGAGTCTCACGGTTGAGTAGGAGTGATGGTAAATGAGGGTAACCTGAGGGTCGACAAGTTTAATGGGTAGAAATTTTAGTAATGGAAGATGCAAATGGAAGACTATCTTTATCAAAAGGATTTGTGGAAATTGTTGGAAGCAAAAACCTATTGAAATTTGTAAGTGGGAAGATTTACTTCTTGGGGGGGGGGGGGGGGGGGGGGAATCAAAAGTAACTAACTTTAACCTTTTCAAAACCTTTTAACTAAAATCATTCACATGCATCTAATCCATTTAATAAACATGAAAGTAAAGACATGCATGAAAACAAATAGCACAAGAATTTGGTAACCCAAGAACCCTCCAAAATGAGAAGGTAAAATTGGGGTGGAGATGACACCCACAAAGTATCACTGCAAAAATATGTAACTATTTAAGGTTACAAAGTTTGACCACTTCCAACGGTCTGCCTTGTGAAAGGTCTATCCTGTTAAAGACTTTTACACCCTGTTAAAAGTGACTTGGTTAAAGGAATTATAAACATTCACTTGGAATGTTACCTTGTTAAAGGTTTTACAATCCTATTAAGGATCTAAAATGTGGCTATTAATATAGCTATTAGGCCAACCTACCAACATAGGATTTCCATTCTCACAATACAATAGTTAGAAAGTATAGAAGAATGTGTTGACCTGATGACTTACAATCCTTAATTGTTGATTCCAGATCCTTGTTCTACTTTGTTTGTTCTGATCCTTTCTTGATCTGATATGTTGCTTCTCAAAATTTTGATACTATGTTCTTTATCAACTAAATTTTGCAATGCTATTTTTCTCTTTCTAAGTCTTTACACCCTTCTGCACTTTGCTATAATTCACCCATACACTTCTCATATTCACATGCACATAATGGGGTTTCATCCTCCTTTTAAAGGCTTCAAAGACTTAGGGTTAGGTATGAATATATGATCAATATTCACTCTTCATTTCTCACTCAATTCTTTCACTTTTCCTATTGGTTGCATGCCTTGTCCATTTTCCTTATTGGATACATGTTGATTACATAGGTAATGCAAAAGATTCAATCTTATCTTCAAGATCCTTTGAGATTCATCCTAAGTTGGCTCAAAAATGATTTACATCTAAGTTTGTGAAGATACAAACTGGTGTTAATTCTATGTTACTCAACACTTACTAGTTGTTGATGCTCAACACAAATAGGAATTCTATCTCACTCAGCTCCTATAGAAATTATGTTTCACTCGACATCTATAATTTTTTTGGCACCTATAGTGACTTGGCATCACTTTATCACTCAACACTTGAACTTCACTTGACACTTGAAGTTCACTCATCACCTATTGAATCTCTGGCTTAGCACACACTATAGCTCAACATTTGTATTATACTCGGCATCAACTAAGAATTGGTTAAGTGTGTTGACACTCAATTGTCAAAAACAATTTGTGACCAACAAAACCAAGAATCAGGGATCTATGTCAAATGACAAATGAGATCTTTTAGATAGAAAGGCACTTGGAAGAATTCAATTATATTTGGCACCATTAGTAGAATTTAATATTATAAAAGCAAAGCTGATAGAATAGTTGATGGAAAACCTAGCAAAATTGTATGAAAAGCCCTCCACTTCAAATAAGATATTTCTCATTAAGCATTTATTTAATATGAAAATGGCAGAAGGTGGATCCATTGCAGATCATTTAAATGAGTTTAATACTATTACTAGTTAGTTATCTTTTATGGGTATTAATTTTGATGAAGAAATTAGGGCTCTCTTGATTTTGTGTTCTTTTCCTAAAAGCTGGAATGAATTTGTAATGGCTATAAGTAATTCTATTTCTAGATCTAATACCCTAAAATATGATGATGTGATCAATTTTATTCTGAGTGAAGAAACTTGTAGGAAATCCTTAGGTGGATCTACATTAGGAAGTGTTTTGAATGCACAAAGCAAAGGTAGAACAAATGAGAGAGGAAGTAATTCCAAAAATTGTAGAAAATCAAGAGGAAAGTCAAAGAGGAGGAGGTCTCAATCAAGAGGACCAAACAACTACTGGTAGTGTGGTAAAATAGGGCATAAGAAGGAATACTATTGGACTCAAAAGAAAAATGAAGGAGAGAAGAAAGATGGAAACAAAGAGGCAAATGTGGTAAGTAACAGATCTAACGAGGATGCTTTGCTTCTATCTTTAGAAAGTGTTGATGATTCATGGGTTTTAGATTTTGGTGCTTCAGTTCATGCTACAGCTCATAGAGGTTATTTCATTTATTATGTCCAAGGGGATTTTGGGCTTGTTTATTTGGGGGATAATGAACCCTGTCAGATTGTTGGAAAGGGAAACGTTAAGATTAAGTTGTAGAATGAGAATCATTGGCTACTACATGAGGTAAGACATGTTCCAAGGATAAGTAGGAATTTAATTTTAGTAGGGAAACTCGGTGATAAGGATTGTGTAGTTACTTTTAATGATAAAAATTGGAAGGTTTCAAAAGATTCCCTTTTAGCAGCAAAAGGTGTTAAAGTAGGTACCTTATATCTTTGTACAGGTCATATTGTTCCTTCTACTTCATTTGTTTTAGAGAAATATGAATGTTTAGGAAAAATTGTTGCAGTTGAGTGAGAAAGGTATAAAAGTACTTCATTCAAAGGAAGTTTTACTAGGTCTAAAATGTAATAATATGGATTTCTGTGAAATTTGTGTGTATGGAAAAAAAAATAGACAGAGTTTTGTGAAGACTGGGAAGGAGAATAAAAGGGAGAAATTAAAGCTTTTGCATATAGATGTATGGGGACTAGCTTAGGTATCATCCCTTGATGGCTCTCATTATTATACCTTTATTGATTATTCAACTAGAAAAATATGGGTTTATTGCCTTAAACATAAATTTGATGTATATCAAATTTTTAAGAAATGAAAATGCTTGGTTGAAAATGAGAATTGTAAGAAATTAAAATGTCTTCGATTTGATAATGGTGGTGAGTATTGTAGTCATGAATTTGAAGATTATTTCTACACTATTGGTATTCATATATGTAGACACCTAAATTTGATTACACTGCTTTGATAATCTAATTTAGCCATCTCTAAAGGCATCATTAATTAAATTCTTATTTAATTAATCCTTTTCCATCCCCAGTTGATTAATTTAATTAATCATCTATAGTCCTAATTGATAAATCAAATAATCTATTATTTATCAATTAAATCCTTTTCTCCTATCTAATTCCAAAAATCCCCATTTATTAAATAAATCTATTTGATAAATGAAATCCTCAAATTCAGAAACCCCTAACCTATCTCTAATCCTCCATTTAGCCTAATCCACCCCATCCACCCATACTAACCAAGCTTAGCCACTAACTCACCCACCCTCATTAATGCCATCCACTTGCACATCTCTAACATCTCTAATCTAATCCTAAACCCAAGCCTAATCCACCCCCTAATGTTGTCGCATTCCTTAAACAAGTTTAAGACTTTCCTAATCCAAACCAAAGTCTCCCCTCAAAAAACCCAACCACTAAGTCATGAGTGCTCTTACAAAACATAAAAGACTCTTACAAGCCCACTCATGACTCTTACACCCATCTTCCACACTCTTCCCTCTTCCACACTCATTCCTCTTACATCCCTCTTACATACTCAACCCCACTCATCATGCCTTTAACCAACCCTTTACCCTACCCTCTCACACTCATCCTCCTTGTGACAAGTGTCACCTTCCCATTGGTGCTAAACAAGCACAATCCATGTGCTCTCCTTTGAGTGCATCCTAGCCCTCCTTAAGCCTTCATCCATCCTTGCATCTAAGCCCTCCATCCCTCTACCCCTTAGCCTATAAATTGAATCCCATCCCAAGCCATTTCATCAACAATCTTTGAGTTAAAGTTACCATGCTATTTTGAGAACCAAAGCCATCAACCATACCCTTATAATGCCAAATTGAGAGCTCACAAAGCTACCAATTTTCCATTACCCATCTCCATTGAAGTAACTTTTGAGCATCTTGAGCATACATCCACAGCAAAAGGACACATCTACAGAATCAAGAAGGCATGGAGTGCTTTTTCTTGTGAGGTTTGCACTTCTTGTTTTCTTTCTTTGTCTAAGCATATATGTGAATTTAGTTTTTGGTTTGTGAATGTTTACTTTATTTGTTAATGTTCTTTGCATACTAAATCATCTAAGTCTAGTCTCTCCTCTTCTTATCCGAGATTGGGGCAACCTTGTTGCTAAAACATCTTCCTCGTGTCATCTTCATTCGAACTTCTTTGAAATAGTGTTGTCTCAACACTATGTCAAAGAGGGGAAAAATGTAGACACCTAAATTTGATTACACTGCTTTGGTAATCTAATTTAGCCATCTCTAAAGGCATCATTAATTAAATTCTTATTTAATTAATCATTTGCCATCCCTAGTTGATTAATTTAATTAATCATCTATAGTCCTAATTGATAAATCAAATAATCTATTATTTATCAATTAAATTCTTTTCTCCTATCTAATTCCAAAAATCCCCATTTATTAAATAAATCTATTTGATAAATGAAATCCTCAAATTCAGAAACCCCTAACCTATCTCTAATCCTCCATTTAGCCTAATCCACCCCATCCAACCATACTAACCAAGCTTAGCCACTAACTCACCCACCCTCATTAATGCCATCCACTTGCACATCTCTAACATCTCTAATCTAATCCTAAACCCAAGCCTAATCCACCCCCTAATGTTGTCAAATTCCTTAAACAAGTTTAAGACTTTCCTAATCCAAACCAAAGTCTCCCCTCAAAAAACCCAACCACTAAGTCATGAGTGCTCTTACAAAACATAAAAGACTCTTACAAGCCCACTCATGACTATTACACCCATCTTCCACACTCTTCCCTCTTCCACACTCATTCCTCTTACATCCCTCTTACATACTCAACCCCACTCATCATGCCTTTAACCAACCCTTTACCCTACCCTCTCGCACTCATCCTCCTTGTGAGAAGTGTCACCTTCCCATCGATGCTAAACAAGCACAATCCATGTGCTCTTCTTTGAGTGCATCCTAGCCCTCCTTAAGCCTTCATCCATCCTTGCATCTAATCCCTCCATCCCTCTACCCCTTAGCCTATAAATTGAATCCCATCCCAAGCCATTTCATCAACAATCTTTGAGCTAAAGTTACCATGCTATTCTGAGAACCAAAGCCATCAACCATACCCTTATAATGCCAAATTGAGAGCTCACAAAGCTACCAATTTTCCATTACCCATCTCCATTGAAGCAACTTTTGAGCATCTTGAGCATACATCCACAGCAAAAGGACACATCTACAAAATCAAGAAGGCATGGAGTGCTTTTTCTTGTGAGGTTTGCACTTCTTCTTTTCTTTCTTTGTCTAAGCATATATGTGAATTTAGTTTTTGGTTTGTGAATGTTTACTTTATTTGTTAATGTTCTTTGCATACTAAATCATCTAAGTCTAGTCTCTCCTCTTCTTATCTGAGATTGGGGCAACCTTGTTGCTAAAACATCTTCCTCATGTCATCTTCATTCAAACTTCTTTGAAATAGTGTTGTCTCAACACTATGTCAAAGAGGGGCAAAATGTAGACACCTAAATTTGATTACACTGCTTTGGTAATCTAATTTAGCCATCTCTAAAGGCATCATTAATTAAATTCTTATTTAATTAATCCTTTGCCATCCCTAGTTGATTAATTTAATTAATCATTTATAGTCCTAATTGATAAATCAAATAATCTATTATTTATCAATTAAATCCTTTTCTCCTATCTAATTCCAAAAATCCCCATTTATTAAATAAATCTATTTGATAAATGAAATCCTCAAATTCAGAAACCCCTAACCTATCTCTAATCCTCCATTTAGCCTAATCCACCCCATCCACCCATACTAACCAAGCTTAGCCACTAACTCACCCACCCTCATTAATGCCATCCACTTGCACATCTCTAACATCTCTAATCTAATCCTAAACCCAAGCCTAATCCACCCCCTAATGTTGTCGCATTCCTTAAACAAGTTTAAGACTTTCCTAATCCAAACCAAAGTCTCCCCTCAAAAAACCCAACCACTAAGTCATGAGTGCTCTTACAAAACATAAAAGACTCTTACAAGCCCACTCATGACTCTTACACCCATCTTCCACACTCTTCCCTCTTCCACACTCATTCCTCTTACATCCTTCTTACATACTCAACCCCACTCATCATGCCTTTAACCAACCCTTTACCCTACCCTCTCGCACTCATCCTCCTTGTGACAAGTGTCACCTTCCCATTGGTGCTAAACAAGCACAATCTATGTGCTCTCCTTTGAGTGCATCCTAGCCCTCCTTAAGCCTTCATCCATCCTTGCATCTAATCCCTCCATCCCTCTACCCCTTAGCCTATAAATTGAATCCCATCCCAAGCCATTTCATCAACAATATTTGAGCTAAAGTTACCATGCTATTTTGAGAACCAAAGCCATCAACCATACCCTTATAATGCCAAATTGAGAGCTCACGAAGCTACCAATTTGCCATTACCCATCTCCATTGAAGCAACTTTTGAGCATCTTGAGCATACATCCACAGCAAAAGGACACATCTACAGAATCAAGAAGGCATGGAGTGCTTTTTCTTGTGAGGTTTGCACTTCTTGTTTTCTTTCTTTGTCTAAGCATATATGTGAATTTAGTTTTTGGTTTGTGAATGTTTACTTTATTTGTTAATGTTCTTTGCATACTAAATCATCTAAGTCTAGTCCCTCCTCTTCTTATCCAAGATTGGGGCAACCTTGTTGCTAAAACATCTTCCTCGTGTCATCTTCATTCGAACTTCTTTGAAATAGTGTTGTCTCAACACTATGTCAAAGAGGGGCAAAATGTAGACACCTAAATTTGATTACACTACTTTGGTAATCTAATTTAGCCATCTCTAAAGGCATCATTAATTAAATTCTTATTTAATTAATCCTTTGCCATCCCTAGTTGATTAATTTAATTAATCATCTATAGTCCTAATTGATAAATCAAATAATCTATTATTTATCAATTAAATCATTTTCTCCTATCTAATTCCAAAAATTCCCATTTATTAAATAGATCTATTTGATAAATGAAATCCTCAAATTCAGAAACCCCTAACCTATCTCTAATCCTCCATTTAGCCTAATCCACCCCATCCACCCATACTAACCAAGCTTAGCCACTCACTCACCCACCCTCATTAATGCCATCCACTTGCACATCTCTAACATCTCTAATCTAATCCTAAACCCAAGCCTAATCCACCCCCTAATGTTGTCGCATTCCTTAAACAAGTTTAAGACTTTCCTAATCCAAACCAAAGTCTCCCCTCAAAAAACCCAACCACTAAGTCATGAGTGCTCTTACAAAACATAAAAGACTCTTACAAGCCCACTCATGACTCTTACACCCATCTTCCACACTCTTCCCTCTTCTACACTCATTCCTCTTACACCCCTCTTACATACTCAACCCCACTCATCATGCCTTTAACCAACCCTTTACCCTACCCTCTCACACTCATCCTCTTTGTGACAAGTGTCACCTTCCCATTGGTGCTAAACAAGCACAATCCATGTGCTCTCCTTTGAGTGCATCCTAGCCCTCCTTAAGCCTTCATCCATCCTTGCATCTAAGCCCTCCATCCCTCTACCCCTTAGCCTATAAATTGAATCCCATCCCAAGCCATTTCATCAACAATCTTTGAGCTAAAGTTACCATGCTATTTTGAGAACCAAAGCCATCAACCATACCCTTATAATGCCAAATTGAGAGCTCACAAAGCTACCAATTTGCCATTACCCATCTCCATTTAAGCAACTTTTGAGCATCTTGAGCATACATCCACAAAAAAAGGACACATCTACAGAATCAAGAAGGCATGGAGTGCTTTTTCTCTTGAGGTTTGCACTTCTTCTTTTCTTTCTTTGTCTAAGCATATATGTGAATTTAGTTTTTGGTTTGTGAATGTTTACTTTATTTGTTAATGTTCATTGCATACTAAATCATCTAAGTCTAGTCTCTCCTCTTCTTATCCAAGATTGGGGCAACCTTGTTGCTAAAACATCTTCCTCGTGTCATCTTCATTCGAACTTTTTTGAAATAGTGTTGTCTCAACACTATGTCAAAGAGGGGCAAAATGTAGACACCTAAATTTGATTACACTGCTTTGGTAATCTAATTTAGCCATCTCTAAAGGCATCATTAATTAAATTCTTATTTAATTAATCCTTTGCCATCCCTAGTTGATTAATTTAATTAATCATCTATAGTCCTAATTGATAAATCAAATAATCTATTATTTATCAATTAAATCCTTTTCTCCTATCTAATTCCAAAAATCCCCATTTATTAAATAAATCTATTTGATAAATGAAATCCTCAAATTTAGAAACCCCTAACCTATCTCTAATCCTCCATTTAGCCTAATCCACCCCATCCACCCATACTAACCAAGCTTAGCCACTAACTCACCCACCCTCATTAATGCCATCCACTTGCACATCTCTAACATCTCTAATCTAATCCTAAACCCAAGCCTAATCCACCCCCTAATGTTGTCGCATTCCTTAAACAAGTTTAAGACTTTCCTAATCCAAACCAAAGTCTCCCCTCAAAAAACCCAACCACTAAGTCATGAGTGCTCTTACAAAACATAAAAGACTCTTACAAGCCCACTCATGACTCTTACACCCATCTTCCACACTCTTCCCTCTTCCACACTCATTCCTCTTACATCCCTCTTACATACTCAACCCCACTCATCATGACTTTAACCAACCCTTTACCCTACCCTCTCGCACTCATCCTCCTTGTGACAAGTGTCACCTTCCCATTGGTGCTAAACAAGCACAATCCATGTGCTCTCCTTTGAGTGCATCCTAGCCCTTCTTAAGCCTTCATCCATCCTTGCATCTAAGCCCTCCATCCCTCTATCCCTTAGCCTATAAATTGAATCCCATCCCAAGCCATTTCATCAACAATCTTTGAGCTAAAGTTACCATGCTATTTTGAGAACCAAAGCCATCAACCATACCCTTATAATGCCAAATTGAGAGCTCACAAAGCTACCAATTTGCCATTACCCATCTCCATTGAAGCAACTTTTGAGCATCTTGAGCATACATCCACAGCAAAAGGACACATCTACAGAATCAAGAAGGCATGGAGTGCTTTTTCTTGTGTCGTTTGCACTTCTTGTTTTCTTTCTTTGTCTAAGCATATATGTGAATTTAGTTTTTGGTTTGTGAATGTTTACTTTATTTGTTAATATTCTTTTCATACTAAATCTTGTTCTACAATATATAGGAAACTATTCCAAGGACTCCATAAGAAAATGGAGTGGCTGAATGCATGGAGAAGAGTATAATGGAGTGTGCAAGGAGCATGAGGTTGCATACTGAGTTACCCTTACACATGTGAGAAAAGACTATCAATACTATTGTATATTTGATTAATAGAGGTCCCTCTAATCCTTTGTGTTGTGATAATTTAGAGGAAGCATGGACTGGTAAGAAGGTGAGTTATTCTTTTCTTAGAACCTTTAGTTGTGAAGCATTTTGTCATATGGATTCTAAAAATAGAACCAAGCTGGAAGCTAAGTCAAGGAAATGTTTATTTTTTGGATATGGCACTAATGAATTTGGTTATAGGCTTTGGGATTTTTAAAATAGAAATTTTTAAGAGGTAGGGATGTCATATTCAATGAGAAAGTGTTCTACAAAGATCAACTGCAACAACATGAGAAGAAAGAAGCTGATTATGTAGTGCTGGATGATACTTCAAAAAATGATGTTCTAGAAATTCCTTATGATATGCAACAACAAATACCACACACACCAGTGAATGTTAGATGGTCAACAAGGCTAATTAGACCTCCAGAAAGATTTTCTCCCTCTTTGTATAATATTTTACTAACAGATGTTGGTGAACATGAATGTTATGATGAAGCTGTGTAGGTGAATAGTAAGATTCAGTGGGAGTCTACAATGAAAAATAAAATGGACTCTTTGCTGAAAAATAAGACTTGGGATTTATGAAAATTTCCTATAGGTAAAAGAGTCTTATAGAATAAGTGGGTTTAAAGGTTTAAAGAGGAGAATGGAGGTAAGAAAATATTTAAAGCTAGGTTAGTTGTAAAAGGATTTTCACAAAAAAAGGCATTTATTTTAATGAGATATTCTCTCTTGTTGTTAAAATGACTTCTATTTGCATTTTTTTAAGTATTGTGGCTACTAGAGATTTTCATTTGGAGTAGCTTGATGTTAAAACAACATCCTTCATGGTGATTTAGATGAAGAGATATATATGGCATAGCCACAGGGATTTGAGGTCAAAGCTAAGGAGAACTTAATGTGCAGATTGAAGAAAGGTTTATATGGCTTGAAGTAAGCACCTCAACAATAGTATCTAAAATTTGACAATTTTATGCATGAGCATGGGTATAGTAGGTGTCATTTAGATCATTATGTTTACTTTAAGAGGTTGGATGATGACAACTACATTATTTTATGTTTATATATTGATGATATGCTTGTAGATGGGTCTAAGATGGATCACATTAAGGGGTTGAAACACTAGTTAGCACATGTATGTGCTATGAAGGTTTTGGGGGTAGAAAAATAAATCCTTGGTATAAGATTTGTAGAGATAGGAAGAATAGGAAATTGACATTATCTCAGGTTGATTATGTTAAGAAGGTGTTGCAATGTTTCTTTATGGAGAATGCTAAAGCTATCAGCACACCTTTACCTAGTCATTTGAAATTGACTAAGGAGATGTGTCCAAAGACACAAGAAGAGGAAGGATAATATGTCCAAGGTACCCTATGTTTTAGCTATAGGAAGCTTGATGTATGCTATGGTATATAAAAGGCCAGATATTGCACATGCAGTGAGAGTTGTTAGTAGGTATATGAGTTATCAAGGAATTGAGCATTGGAATGTAGTCAAATGGATTCTTAGATATTTGAGAGGAACATTCAGTAAGTGTTTACACTTTGGGGGCTCTACTACTAATTTATAGGGCTATGTTGACTCATATTTGGTAGGGGATATTGATACCAGATGAAGTACTATAGGTTATATATTTACTGTTGGTGGGTAGCCGTGAGTTAAATTTCTAGGTTACAAAAGGTTAATGCTTTATCCACTATAGAGGTAGAGTATATTGTCATTATAGAGGTAGCGAAGGAGATGATATGGCTTCATTTCTTATTGGAAGAATTGGGACACCCTCAGAGGGATAATTATTTATTTTTAGATAGCTAGTGTGCCATTCATCTTGTGAAGAATTCAGCTTTGCATTCAAAGACAAAACACATTAAGTTGCGGTATTATTTCATTCGGTTAGTTTTGGATGATGAACAATTAAAGTTGGATAAGATACATACAAATGATAATCTAGTAGATATGTTTACAAAGGTAGTGACAAGGGAGAAGTTGAATTCATTTTCAACTTTGATTGGTCTTTTAGACTGAATAGGAATAAGAGAACATTCCCCTAGGGTGGTTTGATCCAGTGGGAGCCCCATGTAGTAGTGGTATTGCTACACAATTAGTCTTCAACTGGAAGATTGTTGTCTAGTGTGGAGTCTGATCAGTCCCCAAGTGGGAGATTGTTAGTTTGTGGTTATTAATTAGGGAAGTACTATACATACTTCATAAAATTTTTGGGCTACTATTCACCAATTTTCTATTGCTTATATTTGCCAATTTATGGCAGACATGTTTTAACCCTAAAGAAACAAAAATACTTGTATAAAAGGGCTTAGGGTTAGGGATTGTTTCATAAGGGTGATGCAAAAATTGGTTCTTGCAGTGGTATTGAGCTATAAGGGATTATGGATTGTAAGCATTGAATTGTAATAATATTGGACTTATTGTTTGGTAGATGTAGCCCAGGGAGTGGGTGAACCACATTAAATCTTGGTGTCTTGTACTCTTTTCTATGAGATCTATTATTTTCTGATATTGTTTATATTTGCATATAATTGTAATTTCTAGCCATGGTTTAATCCTAACATCTTCTTGTTCTACTTTTTCTTTCTCAATATAGACATATGTATTCTCATAGACATGTTCTTTATGTAGACCACCACCACTAATAAAATTGATAGAAGTGGCATTTTGTGTACTGATCTCAAAATTTTGTTCTTGCAATAGTTGTGATTTAACATAAGATTGGGGAGAAACTGGTGACTCCCTAATGTGGGATACTTGAGATATAAAGTACTCTCCACACCCTTTGTCTTCAATGCTCATCTTTTCCTTGGCCTTACTGAGGAGTATATCAAGATTCACATACTTAGAGGAATCCATGGGTTGTGCTTCATTGTTTGTGTGGGCTTGGTATGTAGTAGCATCTCTCAGATTAGCAAAAAATTGGAATGGATCTAGATCGCTAGGGATGGTAACCTCCACATTGTTGCAGGAAAAATTTAGACAATGATGATTGTAGAAGGTACCACTTGCATAGCATGGATCCAAGGGAATCCTATTATCATGTTGCAATTCATTTCAATATCTAAGACTTGGAATAATGTATTCTTAGTAGTCAGATCAACTCTAATAGCTAATATGATGACACCCTTGGAGAAGTTTTTGCCATCATCATAGGACTTTATTGTGATTCTGTGAGAGGGATCTACATCTTCTTTAGAGTAACCTAGACCCTTAACAACTTTTAAGATACAAATGTTCAATCCTACTCTACCATTTGTCAAGACATGTCTGACCTTGGCATTATGGATAAAGACTTTGAGATGAAGGGGTTCATTATGGTTGGGTCTATCTTTAGGGATATCTCAGGGTGAGAAGGTGATATGCTAAGATGCATATAGGTTCCCAACCATGGCCTAGAATTGGGGAACCTCAATGTTATCTAGGAGAACTAAATCTTTGAGGGCTTTGTTACATATTTTGTCTCCCGCCAAAAATTCAAATTTGTATGCCCAGCCTATCCAATGGCCACTTCTAGTTTAAATATTATTTAATCCCTTGGAAATATCAAAAAATCAATGACCAAAGCCTTAGGTTATTTATTTATTTCCTAAGTAACTGCGCTTTAACATTTCTGCAGACCCACAACTCTTTTGCCATTGGATCTCCTCAAAATCTATGACCCTTGCCATGTCACTATGAGAAAATGCTCGACCTTTAACTCTAGCGACATAGTGAGTGTTTGACACATGGATCAGTGGGCCCAGTTTGGTAGTGGTGGTGTTTTGCTTCTCTAGCGCCGAGTTCTGATAAAGCGCCGACACTTGCTATCTCGCTATGAGAAAACTCAAGCATCTCGGTGTTAGTGACATAGCGAGTCACTGTGAAATGAGTGATGGTGGGACCTCATGTGACATGGAAGGGTGACAATGCTTAAGTGGGATTATGACCATCAGATCAATGCAAAATATATAGTCCTCGCTATCTTGCTATGGAAAGTTGCAAGTTGATTACTCATAGCAACATAGCGAGTATGGGACCCACCAATCTTTAGAGTGCCTGATGCAGTTTCTTCACCCTTGGATTGACCTCAAATCAATGGCTTTTGCTACCTTGCTGTGGAAAGGAGCTCTAAGGTTATATATAGCAAGATAGTGATTCACTGTTGCATGTCTTTGTGGGACTAGGTTTGTTCCATAAGCCACAAGGTGGACCTTGAACTAGTGATGCATTAGGAATGAGTGTAAAGATTAATAACACATTGGCAATTGGTTGATTCCTCATTGGCTAGGGTGATGACAGTGCAAAATGTGGGCCAATCACTTTTGTGAGTCTTTCACTATCATTAGATCAACATGGATCTATGGTCCTCACTAACTCACTATGGAAAGATGTGAGAAAGATATGTATAATGAGGTAGCAAGTGAGGGACCCACCATTGTCCTCATTAGGTTGTATTAGATGTCATCCATAGGATGAAAGCAAAACTAATGACCATCGCTATCTCACTATGGAAAGGAGCTCAAAGGTTATGTATAATGAGATAGTGATTCAGTGACACATGTCCCGGTGGGCCCGACCAAGGTATTAACAAAAGGTTTGCAGTTAGGGCCAGCAGTTAATGTGACTATTGTGATCAAGTTTGAGAAGATGGCATGGTTAGTAATAGAAAGGATGGTCAACCATGTTATACTTTTGCGAGGTGGAAAAATAAAAGGAGGTTATTGGCCCATGTGGCCCGTTTTGGATGCAGAGTTTGGTCAACTTGCTGACCATACTGATTCAAGTGCTTAGGAATGAAGAAGTTAGGATTTTTTATGTGATCTGATCTCTATAATCAATCCCAACCACCAGAAGTGAATGCTAAACATGGGATAAAACTCCACCCCTCTAATCCAGCCTATCTACCTAGTCAGAGCACAGTTATGGTGTTGTTTCTATCTTATCAAGGCATTATTTGACACAAAGGATCAGATACCATTGGATCTAGATCTGTACCCAGATTAGGTTTTCCCCATGATTATTCTCTGCAGGACTTCAATGCAATGGTTGTAGAATAACTATAGTTAAAGGACACCTCAATTATGCCTGCACTATAAAGGAAAATTTTGTAGATTTTGTTCAAGTTGATCATTCTCTGTTGTTCACTACTATTTGTCTACAATTTTAGTGTAAATTCCACTGTGTCTCTAAACTGTATGATTCTCTATTTTATCTCCTTCAGCCATTGGTATGAAAGTGCAAGAACTCTTTTCCTTCGCCATTATTTGTGGAAGTCTATAATCTGCATGATTATATCTCTTCTAGCCTTGTGAATGATATATAAGTGAATCTTCTCTTTCCTTATGTCATTCATTTTGGTTTTCTTATTTGCATGTGATTATTAGATTAAAGCAAGTCTGAATGTGTATATCCTTAGTTTCATTTTAGTTCAATAGTGCATATATGGGCAGAGATTGGTCTGAACACTCTATTTTGGTGCATCACCTCTTTAGACAAGACTAGATAGATTTTCTTTCATGCTCTCCTTCTCCCTTTTCCTCTCTAAGAGTAGTTAGGTGCACCCTAATAGTAAGAGGAAGCTGGCCTTCTTTGGAGACTCAACCTTATAGTTCAAGTCCCACAACTTGGAGGTTGTTTCCATGTTTCACTAGGTTGTCCTCATGCATAGGCTCTAGACAAGGGTGCAAATCTAAGTAACAAAATTTTTTGGCACACCTGGTGGGACAACCTTTTAGAAAATTTCAAGCCTAATGGTGTCAAAAGGAAAGATTTCAAGATCAATACTAAGGAGATAGTATTGGCTTCGGTGTTTAAGCCTTCAAGAGGCTCATTCCTCAAAGTACTTGGCGAATCTGAGCTTCAATTCATATCTGGTTCTAGGCCAAAGTTGTAGAGATTCATGCCCAGAGCTAAAACAAGGGCATCTTCTAGAGGTAAGTTTCAGTACCAGGAGATTTCGCTTTCAAATCCTAGAAGAAGGAGGACTAGAATATCTTTATCACCAGTTAGGAGTGCAATAGTAACAAATACCCCTACAAGATCTATCTCTACTCCTCCTACTGTTAGATCTCAGCCTAGAATACCATCAATACATATCAATAGATCACTTGTCTATATGGCATTGCCTAGAGCTCATACTTTTTCCACCTTTAATGGTGGGATCCCCCTCTTATTAGTCCAAAGACATGACATACCAGTAGCTGCACTCAAAAGTCTACCAGAGTTTGCTAGTGAAACTTCTATCTCTCCCTCAAAACATATTCAAGAGGTTGCAAATGTCTGTAATATCCATGGTATTACAGAGGATGATGTTGTAGTTAGGCTCCTAACCTCATCCTTTAAAGGAAAAGCACTACAATGGTATAGAGGTTTAGCTCATAGTTCTATAACAGATTGGGATGGATTAGGAGTAGGATTGTGCAAACATTTTGAGGATAAAAGTGACTATTTGTCACTTTTGGAATAGTTGACCACTATAAAAAGAGCCCCCCATGAATGTATGACTGATTTTAATTATAGATTTCAAAAGACATGGGATAGAACACCTACTTTAGTGAAGCCTAACCCTTGTAATGCCTTCTTGCATTACCTTAGAGCTTTTAACAGTGATATTGCCACTACAATCCAAACTATGGGAGGAGATACCTTGCCTAATGCTTATGACATAGCAATAAGGGTAGAAAATATATTGATACAAGGAGGTAAGTGATCTCCAAGGCCTCCTATGCCTTTCTTCCCTAATGCTCCAAATCATCAACCAGCAATGGCTCCTCTTCCCACAACTTCTTCATCATAGTTTCTTGTCCCAATCCCTCAATATTCCACATCTTCAAATGGGATAGATGAAATCAAGGAGATGATTCAATCCCTAATGCAAAACATGGATAAAAAAGAAAATAACCTAGAGAAAAAATTGCAA
Source organism: Cupressus sempervirens (assembly GCA_028749045.1). Classification (NCBI taxonomy): domain Eukaryota; kingdom Viridiplantae; phylum Streptophyta; class Pinopsida; order Cupressales; family Cupressaceae; genus Cupressus; species Cupressus sempervirens. Next base: position 580,612,975 of record CM053792.1, read on the forward strand.
GATCAAGGGAAGAAGTTAGAAGATCAAGGAAAGAGGCTGGAGGATAACTTCTCTATGATGTAGAAAGTGAGAAACAAGATGGTGACTTTAGAAAGACAACAATCTCAAGGTAGTAAACCTCATCAATTGCAATATCAAACCCTAAGTAGTGGCAGGCCTCCAAATACTAATCATTGGAATAATTCTTTTGATTAGAGTAGGCAGGGCGGTCATGCTTCAACCTCAAATGTAAACCAAAGTAGGGCCATAGTCCCTCAAAACAATATGGCTCAAGATCAAGATTTTTGTCCCTCTTGTAACTACTCCTATGCCTATTGTATGTGTCAAAAGGCTGAATCTTTTATGGCTTTGATAGTCCAAGAACCTATAGCAAAAATATCATACAAAGAGGACCAATCTAAGGATGCCTCAAATATGCAAAGATAGGGTGATTGCTCTTTTATGAATCATCAAATGGAGGAGCATTGTAATGTAAACTAGGATTCCATTTCTCATAACACTAGAAGAAAAAGAAGAGCTATGGAAGGTGTTGTCCCTCCTCCTCCTAATCGGGCCTCAACTTCAAATGCAATGTCTCATGAGCAAGCAACAAATAATCAATCAAGTACCTTCCTGCAGCAAAGGCAAAACCATGGCAGAAAAGATACAAGTGATCCTCAGGTTAATCCATCTCAACCTCATACAATTGCAACTCCCAAGGCTTCTACCAGAACACCTGCTATGCCATTAAGTGTGGTAGAACAAATGAAGAAGAAAAATGTGAATATCTCCATGTGGGATGTTGTTGCTACTATACCCATGCAAAAGAGGTTGCTACAACAAGAATTGGAAAGGATTGAACCAAAGGATCAGACACTCGGCATGGAAAGTGCCATAAGCCTAGTAAAACCATCAAGGGAGGTAGAAACAAGTAAAAATGTTAGACCTCCTCCATTCTATGTTTCTCTAATTATAGGGGGAAAACTAGTCCACAATTGCATGATTGATTCATAGGCTAGCAGTTTAGTGATGCGTAGGTGTGTTGCTGATGCTTTGGGAATGAAATATGATCCCATTGTTAGGGATGTATTATAGCTAGATGGTAGTACTGTCAAGAATGTAGGGATCTTTAGGAATGTGGAGATGGCTTTACATGTATTCCTTGGTTGTACTGTAACCCAAGATATCTCTGTTGCTGAGGTCAAGCCATATTTTGCCATCTGTCTATCAGGAGACTTCACTGCCCAAATAGGTGGTTTCATATGTTTTGATTGGTCATATATGTCTTTCAAGATGAGATATGGGGCCAATGCTTCAATTAGAGTAGAACCTCAAGCCCTCCATCATACTAAATCTTACACCCCTAATTCCATCAACATGAATTTCCCTATTCTAGAGATGGATGAGAATGACATAGTGAACGAGCCCACCACTCCCCTAGCAGAGATACCTAATTTTTTCTTCAATGAATGGGCTAATGCATATTAGTTGGACCCTATGTTTGAAATCCTTGAGATAGGTCTTAGTACATATTGAATATTAGAGAAATATGCTCTAGTTCCCAATCTTGTGGAGACTAAAGAAGATATGAATGGGATATGGAGTATGTACTTTGATGGCTCAAGAAATAAAAATGGATCAGGGGCTAGTGAGATGTTTATTTATCCTACAAAAGTAGGGTACTACTTCTCCTTTAGGCTCCAATTCAGCTGCACTAGTAATGTGACCGAGTATGAATCCTTGATTCAAGGTCTCCTACTTGCTCAAAAAAGAGGAATCCAAGCCTTAAGGGTGTATGGAGATAGTGAGTTGGTGGTTAATCAAGTGAGAAATCAAAATACCACCAAGAATGGTTTGCTCAAGTCTTATAAAAATAGGGTATGGGATTTACTTGAAGGTTTCAATGCATTCAATATTCAAAGCATTCCTAGAAAAGATAATAGACATGCTAATAGACTTACAACAATAGGTGCATCTTATGATGTGCTAGGGAATCTTCAGGAAAAGAAGAAGCAACAAATTAGAATGTAGTAAGGCCTACCATCCCTGATAACAAAATCCATTGGCAAGTTTTTGAGTCTGATGAGCAAATTGTTAGCTTCTTGTAGAATGAGGCAAAATTTTCAGAGAGAAATCAGTCAAGATTGTAGGATCAGTATGGTGACCAAATCATTCATCTCATCTCTAACAAGTTGCTGAAGGGTCTCATTACTCTAGAGAGTGTTTTTAATCCTAATGAACAAACAAGAGGCAAAGGCATGAACCTAGCTACTGATGAAGGTGACTTCACTCTAGTCATGGTTGCTGATGGAAAGTCCTTAAACATGGGAAAGGTATGCTCTAGAATTGAACAAGAAAATTTTATTCATCTATGCCAAAAATTTAATGATGTATTTTCTTGGACATATGATGACTTAAAGGGTTTTGACCCAAGGTTATTTCAGCATACTATAGATTTAGTTGATGATGTAAAACTAGTAAGACAAAAACAGAGACCAGTGAATCCCAAGATTGAACCCCTAATGAGAAAGGAGCTATCCAAATTGATTGAGGCCAATATAATTTTCCCTATCAAGAACTCATCATGGGTAGCAAACCTTGTCCCTGTTAGGAAGAAGAATGGGGAAATTAGATTATGTGTGGACTTTAGGGACCTTAACCAAGCTTCCCTTAAAGATCACCATCCTCTTCCTTCTATGGAGCAGATTTTGTCCAAGGTCAGTGGTTCAAAGAGGTTTTCATTTCTTGATGGATTTTCTAGCTACAATCAAGTGCTTGTTAAAGAGTCTGATAGATACAAGACTTCATTTACCACTAAATGGGGTACCTATGCTTATTGTAAGATGCCATTTGGGCTAACAATGCAGGTGCTACATTTCAAAAGGCAATGGAGATGGTCTTTAGGAAATTAATTGACAAGTTTTTCTTAGTTTACCTTGATGATATTACAGTGTATTCTAAGAATGTAGAAGATCATTTTGATCATCTAAGATAGGTATTCCTAAGATGCGGAGAGTTCAGGGTTTCCCTTAACCCAAGCAAGTGTGTCTTTGCTACTAACCAAGGAAAATTATTAGGACATATTGTATCTAAGGATGGCTTAACCATTGATCTAGAGAGAACAAAAGCAATACTTGCCCTCCCCCTTCCTAAACACAAGAAAGGGCTGCAAATTTTCTTAGGTAGGATAAATTTTGTGAGAAGATTTATCCCTAATCTTGCCACCATGGTGAAACCTCTTACAGCTATGCTCAAGAAAGGTATGGTCTTTGCATGGACCAAAGAAGGGAAGGAAAGTTTTGAAGAGATCAAGACAGCCATAACCTCAGCCCCTACTCTCATGAATCTAAATTTTGAGAAAGATTTCATTCTTGATACCTTAGGTGGTCAGTCAAGTATCTCTACTATCTTGACTCAAACAAATGACAAGAATGAAGAGCAGCCCATAGCCTTCTTTAGTGAAGGGCTTAAAGAATATGAAGATAAGTACAACTATGTAGAGAAGCAAGCCCTTGCAGTCATCAAAGCTTTAAATAAATTTAGACACCTCCTATCTCATAATAAGATTCATTTGTTAGTACCCCATACTAGTGTGAAGGATTTCCTTTTATACAAGGATGTTAGTGAGAAAAGAGCTGGTTGGATTACAAAGGTAATGGAATATGATGTTGACATTCAGATTACCAAGGTGGTAAGAGGGAGGGGGTTGTGTAAATAGATGTTATCATCTCAAGAACCTGATGAGGAGGCTGCTATGATACTGACAGAGCAACAAGAGGTGAGAAATGGTGACCCAAGGAGTTGGATGGATGACATGAAGAGTTTCTTATTAGGGAATGGATACCCTCAAGGATTAGATAGAACTAAAAGGAGATAGTATAGATTGCAGTTAATTCCTTATGTCATAGTTGATGGTATCCTATTCAAAAGAGATTTTAATGGAGCCCTATTAAGATGAATTGATATAGACCAAGCTGAAAGAATGACCAAAGAACTTCATGATGGTCCTAATGGCAGTCATTTCTCAGTAAGGACAACTGTAATGAAGATCATGAGGGCTAGTTATTACTGGCCATCTCTGTTTCATGATTTTCATAAATATGTAAGGAAGTGTGAAAAATGTGCCTTCTTCTCTGGCAAGAAAAGGCTTGTAGCTCTTCCCCTTCATCCTATTTAGGTGGACTAGCCTTTTGATCAATGGGGATTGGATTTCATAGGCCCTATCAACCCTCCTTCCAGTTCTAGTCATAAGTGGATTTTAGTTGCTACAGATTACTTCACCAGATGGACAGAGGTAGTTGCATTGAAGGATGCCACTGAATCTTCAGTTGTTGAGTTCCTTGATGGAATTGTGACCACATTTGGTGCCCCTTCAACCATCATTTCAGATAATGCAAAATCTTTTGTTGGAGCTCAGATTTGTGCATGGGCAGTGGATCATAATATCTATTTGAGCACATCCTCAAATTACTATCCTCAAGGTAATGGCCTAGCCGAATCATCTAATAAGAACCTGATTAGAATTATTAAAAGGACAATAGAGGATAACCAGAGGTGTTGGCATAAAAATTAAGGACAACTCTGTGGGCTGACAGGATAACACCTAAAAGATCAATAGGGAATTCACCATTTGTGCTGGTAGATGGTAGAGAAGCAAGGATTCCAATTTCATTGGAGTTCCTATCCCTAGAGTTAGCTCATCAGTTAGAACTAATTGAAGATGATGCCATGATAGTGAGAGTGGCAGAACTGATGGAGCTAGAAGAGAAAAGGAATCAGGCCATGCAGACCTTAGAGGCACACCAGCGACAAGTAAAAAAGAGTTTTCACAAGAAGGCTAGGGTTAGAATCTTCAAGGAGGGAGATTTGGTTTTGAAATGGGATGCAGATAGGGAAAAACTAGGAAGAAACTCAAAATTTGACACATTGTGGAGTGGTCCCTACCTGATTGAAAGTTGTAAACAGGCCAATGCTTTCTAGTTGAGCAGGCCTGATGGTGAAATTATGCCCATCCTGGTCAATGGGATTTATCTTAAGCCATGCTTCTGACAGGGTCTGAGGTTCCATGTACATATTAGGTTAGTTTTTCTTTCTATTGGTTTCCTATTTCCCTAGAAGTGCACGAGCACAGTTTGTCTCTGTGAGACAAAAAGTTTTGAAATTTTGAAGGTTGCAGATGAAGGTTTGATCTCTGGTTCCAATTGTAGAGACAGGGGGTTTTTTTTAAAAGTATTTTTCTATCTCAAAGGTAGGGTTAGGGTTTCACAGTGCTCAAAATCTACATATCTTCTCAACTCTATAGCCCAATGGATGCTTCAAGCCACTAGTCTTACGCATAGCTGGCTTGCGTCCCCTCTAAGTCGCCAAAAATGTTACATATTTTGTCTCTCGCCAAAAATTCAAATTTGTATGCCCAACCTATCCAATGGACACTTCTAGTTTAAATATTATTTAATCCCCTAGAAATATCAAAAAATCAACAACCAAAGCCTTAAGTTATTTCTTTATTTCCTAAGTGACTGCGCTTTAACATTTTTGCAGACCCACAACTCTCCTGCCATTGGATCTCCTCAGGATCTATGGCCCTTGCCATGTCACTATGAGAAAATTCTTGACCTTTAACTCTAGTGACATAGTGAGTGTTTTCCAAATGGATTAGTGAGCCCAGTTTGGCAGTAGTGGTGTTTTGTTTCTCTGGCACTCGCTATCTTGCTATCAGAAAACTCAAGCATCTCACCATTAGAAAAATAGCGAGTCACCATGAAATGAGTGATGGTGGGACCTCATCTAATGTGGAAGGGTGACAATGCTTAAGTGGGATTCTGACCATTAGATCAATGCAAAATCAACAATCCTCCCTATGCTATGGAAAGTTGCAAGTTGTTTACTCATAGCGACATAGCGAGTATGGGACCCACCAATCTTTAGAATTCCTGATGCAGTTTCTTCACCCTTAGATTGACCTCAGATCAATGGCTTTCACTATCTCGCTATGGAAAGGAGCTCAAAGGTTATTTATAGTAAGATAGTGATTTGCTACCGTGTGTCTTTATGGGGCCAGGTTTGTTCCATAAGCCACAGGGTGGACCCCGAACCAGTGATGCATCAAGAATGAGTGTACAGATTAATGACACATTGGCAGTTGGTTGATTCCTCATTGGCTAGGGTGATGATAGTGCAAAATGTGGGCCAATCCCTTTAGCGAGTCTTTCACTATCGTCAGATCAGCATGGATCTATGGTCCTCGATAACTCGCTATGGAAAGATTTGCGAAAGATATGTATAACGAGGTAGCAAGTGAGGGACCCACCATTGTTCTCATTAGGTTGTATCAAATGTCATCCATAGGATCAAAGCAAAACCAATGACCATTGCTATCTCACTATGGAAAGGAGCTCGAAGGTTATGTATAGTGAGATAGTGATTTGGCGACACATGCCTCGGCAAGCTTGACCAAGGTATTAACAAAAGGTTTGCAGTTAGGGCCGGCAGTTAATGTGACTATCATGGTTAGGTTTGAGAAGCTAGCATGGTTAGTAATAGATGTTGGGCCCATTTTCTGTTGCACCAAAAGCCATGATTGTTAGTGAACATGGAACACCACATAATTAACCACCTGTGGGCAGGGGAGTGCATCGCATCACCCAACAATCTCCCCCTCGATGTGCATACCAAGTACTTATGTGGGTTGGGAAGGCACCGAGGAAATTTGAACCCATGACTAGGCCAAAACCAGGCTCTGATACCAATTGTTGGGCCCATTTGCCATTGCACCAAAAGCCATGACTGTTAGTGAACATGGAACACCACATAATTAACCACCTGTGGGCAGGGGAGTGCATCGCATCACCCAAAAATAGAAAGGATGGTCAACCATGTTAGACTTCCATGAGGTGGAAAAATAAAAGGAGGTTATTGGCCCACATGGCCTATTTTGGATGCAAAGTTTGGTCGACTTGCTGACCCTACTAATTCAGGTGCTCAGGAATGAAGTCAAGATTTTTTATGTGATCTGATCTCTATAATCAATCCCAACCACCAAAAGTAAATGCTAAACATGGGAGAACACTCCACCCCTCCAATCCAACCTATCTACCTAGTCAGAGCATAGTTATGGCACTGTTTCTATCTTCTCAAGGCATTATTAGACACAGAGGATCATATACCATTGCATCTAGATCTGTACCCAGATAAGGTTTTCCTCATGATTGTTCTCTGTAGGACTTCAATGAAGTGGTTGTAGAATAACTATAGTTAAAGGACACCTTAGTTATGCCTACACTATAAAGGAAAATTTTGTAGATTTTGTTCAGGTCGATCATTCTCTGTTGTTCCCTGCTATTGCTCTGCAATTCCAGTGTAAATTCCCTTGTGCCTTTGAACTATATGGTTCTCTATTTTATCTCCTTCAACCATTGGTATGAAAGTGCAAGAACTCTTTGCCTTTGCCATTATTTGTGATAGTTTGTAATCTGCATGACTATAACTCTTCTAGCCTTGTGAATGATATATAAGTGAATCTTCTCTTTCCTTATGTCATTCATTCTAGTTTTTTGATCTGCTTGTGATTATTAGATTAAAGAAAGTCTAAATGTGTATATCCTTAGTTTCATTCTAGTTGAATAGTGCATATATGGGCAGAGATTGGTCTAAACACTCTATTTTGGTGCATCACCTCTTTAGACTAGACTAGGTAGATTTGCTCTCATAATCTCCTTCTCCCTTTTCCTCTCCACGAGTAGTTAGGTGCACCTTGATAGTAAGAGGAAGCTGGCCTTCTCTGGAGACTCAACCTCATAGTTCAAGTCCCACAGCTTGGAGGTTGTTTCCATGTTTCACTAGGTTGTCCTCATGCATAGGTTCTAGACAAGGGTGCAAACCTAAGTGACAATAGGCTTGATCTAAGATCTTTTGGTGTTGGGGGGACACACATAAGAAATGCAAGAGGTATATTTGTGTAGGCATTTTCCAAGCTTGTCTATAAGGCTATAATATGAAGAAGTGGGATCAACAAGTTTACCAAGGGTCATAGGTCTAGTAGATGAGTTAGGTCTAATTAGCGTTCCAAGTAAGGTAATCTGAGTGGGGTGGGTAACAACAACACAACAAGGGTGTTTAGCTTTTAAGGCGAATGTGGATATGTGGGAGTTAGACCCATTGAAATAGTTGATGGTGTAGTCATATCTATTTCATGTGTAGTTCATATTAGCTTGCAAGTTTGAGTTTGAATTGGAGGCCTTTTCTTTGTCATGATTTCCCAAAGGATCTTTAAAGATGGTATGATTAGAATTAAATGCTAGTAAGGATCAATAGTAATTATACTGTCATCGATAAGATCTTGTTATTAATGTTTGAGTCAAAAAATGAGGACTTGTGACCTTTGGTGTGATGGTAATCACAAATGTTTTTGTTTTCCCACCAAGAAGCTTTAGTTAATGGTTCATCTTTGACCAAGGGTAACTATAGGAAGTTATTACTAATAATTGTTGTAGCATAGTCTCAAGAGGTATCCCAAAGCATGTGAATTTCCTATCTTTGGTGTGAGGATGTTTTTGAGGTGTATCTTGCATGGAAGTCTCAATTTTTTGTTGTTGAGGTGATGTTTGATTGGGATTTTGTGAATTTGTGGGGTTTTCACCTTTTAGAGTTAGTTGAGGTTGTGCTAAACTGATCATTCATGCATCCACAATGCCATCACTGGTTACATTCTTGTTTTTGGAAATTTTTTTTCCTTGTCATTAGATGAGCTTTTGCTTGTGTTTTATTTGATTATTTTAAGGATACCCTTACAGATGAGGGTGTATTCAATACTAGCCCCCTTTTTCATCAATTTGGAAATGGTGCTTGGAATTTTGATCTTGAGTTTGTACATTATGTTAGGGATTAGGTTTTCAATGCATAGATTAACTTGTTGTTCTTCAAGAATGTTTAGTGAGCATTGATTAACTAAGTTTCTCCAGTGTAATAAGAATGTGATAAATGGTTCTCCCATCTTCTATTTAGTTGAGTAGAAATCAAAAAATGTCACCTCATTTATAATGTTGAAATAAAAGTGGGTGATTAATTTCTCTGATGATTTTGACCAAGATTTTATGTTACTAGGAAGTTTAGAGTACCATTTGAGTGTGGGCCCACCTAGAGAATGAGGGAACTGTCTCATGAGGTAGGTGGGCTCATCACTAAGTTTAGTACAAGAGGCACAAATTTCTTTGATGTAATAAATAGGGTTTCCTTTTCATCAATATTTTTCAAATCATGGTGGCTCAAAATGTTTAGTGAATGGAGGCATATACAAATTTTTATCAAAGGGATTAGGCCGTAAATCCCTTTCTATGAATAGAGCCTATTTCTTCTAGACTCCTAATGATTAGATTTATTTGGATAGCTATTTGAATTTTTGTAACAAGTCCTCATCATGGTTTTGAATGATAGTCCTCTCGTTGAGTCTTTTATGTCTCTGAGTGGAAATTTTGCTATGGTGAGAACTATGTCTACTCGGTTCTGACATTTTAGTATCTAAAGACTTGGGTGATGTCTCACTAGGAGGTGGAGGTATGTTGGTACCTCCAAGGAAGAATTATCTTTGTTGTGGCACTTGTTATGGTATTGATTGTGATTGTTGTACCACAGTCTATTATTGCATCATTTGTTGTGGCTATTATTGTGCCATTTGTTGGGGTTATTGTTGAGATACCTTAGTTGGTTGATTATAAGGCCATGTATGGGATTGTTGTTGTGGAGGAATCTGTTGAGATTGTTGTGGCACATGTTGTTATTGCAACAATTATTGTTGATAGGCAATTTGTTTCTCTAGACATTTATAATATTTTAACTATTGTTTTAATTGCTCTTATTTTTTGGCAAATATAGCTTTTTGTTGTTGGAATTGTTGTTGGTACATTGCTTGTAGATAAAGTGGATTTACATTGTGTTGTGTGTTAGGGACTTTTAGTCCTTATACCACTTGAGGTTGTTGTTTTTTTTGCTGATTTTGGTGATATGTTGTATGCATTTTGAGTGGATTTTGACTTGGTTGTGTATTAGGGATGTTAAGTCCTTGTGCCACTTGAGATTTTTGTTGTCTTGGAATTTGGTTATGTCCTTTAGAGGTGAACATCATGTTTGGGTCTTGATACTTTTTTGTGTTAGAGGTTTCTCCTTGGGACATCATATTAATTTGGCAATGAGACATATTCTATTGGGGAATTGGGGAAATGTCTATAAGATTCTTCATTTGTGCATACTCATAGGGGGCTCCATAAAATTTGGTAAGGTTAGGAGCAAGGGTGTGCTTTATTTATTGATGGAGGTTTTTCAAACAAGGGATTGATGTTAATGTGTTCAAAGGTACTTTGGAGGTATTCAAAGGTTGATTCTTGGTGAGATATTATAGGTCTTATATGTGTGTTTGGAAATTCCAAAGGTTGTTTTCCCTTATCTAAGTCCAAATTAATCATGGCTCGTATGCTTTTGAATGTTGGGTTGTTTTGATGCTTGGACTTAGGTCCCTCCAAATTTGGATTAAATTTGTCAATTTCTTGGGTTTTCAAAAGTTTAAAGTTTTTGTAAAAAGTCTTGTCTTGGAAAGCCTTAGCTATCTCTTCATCAGTGATGCCTTAATCTATGACAGAGTCATCACTTAGCTATAAAATACCTTATTGCATGCTTGATATGTTGGGGTTAAAGGTACTTGTGTTGGGTTCGCTAAATTCAAAGGAGTGTGTTTCCTTGGGTATGGTCGATACACTTCCACCTTCGGGTGGTATCGATACAAACATGGGTTCAAAGTTAGGGCTCCATTAAACCATTTTGTGTATAGGAGATGTGTTTGAAGGAAACATCATAGTAGATGTGTTATTTAGGGTTGGTTGTGTCATTTCTTGATTGTTAGGGTTTTGTGGGTATATTCTTAATAGGTCTACAAGTAAAGGTTGTGATAATTTTGTTTGGTGCTTGTCAAGTGTTTGTTGAAGTTTCTTGCTCTTCTTTGGTCTTGGATGAGATTTTGGTTGTGTTTGTACATTAGAAAATAAGGGTTGATGTAGTTCTTTAGGTCTTTAAGTTGATTGTGTCCTTGTAAGTGTTGGCATGATACCTAAGGATGTAAATGCAATGGAGGAAAACCAAAATGGACTTTTTGCCTCCCAAGTGTGCACCTAAACTACCAACTATGCTCCAACAGTACCAAGTGTGCCCTTAGTGCACTTGGGGCCCTGAAGGTATGGAATTGATAAAAATATGTGTTAGGGTGATAAAAATGCAATGTGAATTATTTGAGTGTTTTTAGGTGTTTTCTAGGGTTTAGAGATGCAATTCAATTTAGAGTTTTGGAACCTAAAATGAAATCCCTAATTACTAAGTGTTCTCTTAAACTACCAACCATGCCCTTGGTGCACTTGGGGCAATAAAGGTATGCAAGTTGTAAGAATAATGTGTGTAGTTGGTAAAATAGGCCAAAATTTCATAATTAGGTTGTGGATATGTAAGATATGAGTGTTTTTTTTTGGATTTTTAGGGGTTTAGGCATGTTGTGCAACCTAAGGAAGTGCAAAATGATATTGGGTTTTGATATGCAAGATGAAAATGTCCTAGAGGAACGATGCAAAAATGTAAATATGAATGATGTTTTGAATTTTTTTGACTAATGGGTATAAAAATGACTCCATGGTATGAAAAATGAAGATTAGGGTTGGACTTTAGACTTTAGAATGATGTTAGAGTTGATGTATTCAAGTTGGATTATGAAAAATAAGGTATGCTAAGGTTGATAATGATGTCTAGGACATGCAACATGAGGATATGAGATCAAGAAGACAAGTTGGTTGATAGACAAGTTGATGGGGTTTGATGTTGGAAATGATGCTAGGGTTTTGGACAATGCAAGATGAAGGGGATATGCAACTAGGGTTAATCAAAATGATGTTTAGGGAGACCAAGAATGTGATAATTCTATGACAAGGATGTATGCAAGGTTTTTAACTTAGAATCAAGTCTTTGGAAAGCATTTTGTCTAGGAGTTTAACCTTGTGAAGATGAACAGGGATCTTGACTAAAAAGAGATAAAAGACAAAAAGATCTGTTTGATAAAAATGACAAGGTCAAATCTAGCAAGACATAGATAGAGTTTGACCAAAGAAAAATGATAGAAAAAAACAAACAAAAGGACTAGTCAAGATCCATCATCCATCAACATTAGGACATAGTTTAGGACTCATACTTTGTTCTAATTTTGTACTAAGTTCAAAGGTTTTAGGTTCAAAATGAGGCTTACGGTGATCAAAATGATGGTTATTTTGATCAAATATGCAATATGAAAAGGTCCTAGGATGTAAACTGATGTTTGGGGTGAAAAATGATGTTTTGTGTCATGTGTAGAATGAGGACCTACAGAGGCTTTTGGATATAGTTTTGAATTTTTTTGACTAATGGGTATGAAAATGACTCTATGGTATGAAAAATGAAGATTAGGGTTGGAATTTAGACTTTAGAATGATGTTAGAGTTGATGTATACAAGTTGGATTATGAAAAAGAAGGTATGCTAAGGTTGATAATGATGTCTAGGACATGCAACATGAGGATATGAGATCAAGAAGACAAGTTGGTTGATAGACAAGTTGATGGGGTTTGATGTTGGAAATGATGCTAGGGTTTTGGACAATGAAAGATGAAGGGTTTATGCAACTAGAGTTAATCAAAATGATGTTTAGGGAGACTAGGAATGTGACAATTCTATGACAAGGATGTATGCAAGGTTTTTAACTTAGAATCAAATCTTTGGAAAGTATTTTGTCTAGGAGTTTAACCTTGTGAAGATGGACATGGATCTTGACTAAAAAGAGATAAAAGACAAAAAGATATATTTGATAAAAATGACAAGGTCAAATCTAGCAAGACATAGATAGAGTTTTACCAATGAAAAATTATTTAAAAACAAAAAACAAAAGGACTAGTCAAGATCCATCATCGATCAACATTAGGAGATAGTTTAGGACTCATACTTTGTTCTAATTTTGTACTAAGTTCAAAGGTTTTAGGTTCAAAATGAGGCTTACGGTGATCAAAATGATGGTTATTTTGATCAAATATGCAATATGAAAAGGTCCTAGGATGTAAAATGATGTTTGGGGTGAAAAATGATGTTTTGTGTCATGTGCAGAATTAGGATCTATAAAGGCTTCTGGATATAGTTTTAGGGTCCCAAAATGAATTTTGGAGGCCCAAAATCATCATGTAGGTAGCTAAATGTGCTATGAAAGCAAAAAATATGCCTATGGTATGCTTGGGGCCAATTTGACCATAGTTAGTAGTTTGATGGCACAGTTGGGAGACTAGGTTGAATGTATGTTGATTCTAGACTATGTGACTGTCAGGTTACTATACCAAAGAGCTAGGTTGTTAGGGATGATGTTAGGATCAAGTTAAATTGTAGAATCAGGGTTATTACCTAAGGAATAAATCCTAAAGTGTGCACAATGAATTTTAGGATATGCATAATGTAGTTTAATACATGTTGAGAAAGGGGGATCTTTACAAGCATCTAGTGGCTATTCTAAGGTCCCAAAATGATGTCTATAATTCTAAACTAAGTTTATAATTGACCAATTGCACTCAAATAGATCAAATTATGACCTTGGTGAAATTAAGAACAATTTGAGTGTAGTTAGTAGTTTCAGAGCGCAATTGGTCAGTCGGGCTAAAACTACGATGATTTTGGGTTTTGCGATTTCTAGATTGATGTTCTAGAGAACCAAATGAAAAAGGATAGTGCTATGATTAGAAAGAAGGTGTAAAATAATGGTCAAGACACATGTAATGTTGGTTAAAGTGTGAAATATGAAGGTTGGGCATGCAAGAATGCAAGATGTAGATTTTGGGGCTAGAATGCAAAGATTAATGGATGTAAAGTGAACCCTAAGGAATGCAAAATGAAAGATGAGGGATGAAAAATGAGGACTACTAGGATGAAAAGTGAGTCCTAGAGGATGCAAGCATGAAGCTCAAAGAATGATAAGTGCAAAAGTATGATATGCAAGTGTGGAATCTAAGTCATGCCAAACACTCCTAAGGTTACAAGTCTCCATGTTTTCAAAGTCTTGAATGTTTTGGACCAAAGTTTGCACCATTTTGACAATGTTGTAATTTTTTTGACAAGGTTTGAATAGTATCTAATGTATAAGTCTTTTATCTTGATTAATGTTGTACACACACAAGACACAATAAGATAAGAATAAATATTGTTAAAGTGAAAAGATACACCACAACCAAGGCTTTAAGACTATATCCACTAAATTACTACTTGAATTAAAGTTCAACCATGCTTATCTAGAGTAGAAAACTTAGAATCTTGGCACCATAGGCTCCCACTTTTAGTGCACTCACTTCTCAGGGCTACCAAGATTTTCTTCCCAAGGGGTATTACTTCCTAAGGGGCTATTGTCTCTATTAAGGACCATGAGAATGTGGGATGTCTTCATGGGCATGGGTGACCCCTTGAGCCAGTGGATGGAAAGTTTTTAGCCTCTAAAACAAGGTATTTAGTGTGGGTATTTGGTCAAAAAGTGAATGATAAACTTCCTCAGAAGGTCTCCTAGTCCCAAAAACTAGGGTGTTATGCAACATAAGGGTACAAGAGGAGAGCTATCTTGTAGAAATACCACTGACATAACATTAATTGTATCAAGTTTTTTATAGTAGCTATAATTTTGACTTGGCCTTGGATTGTTATTGCTTTGAGGTCATCCCTTGGGGCTCATCAAGTGGTGAGTCTTGGGTCCAAGGAAAGCCTCTCTATAGAAGTCCCATAGATTTCTCTTGCACCCAAGATCCACAAATGGTGAGGGGAGAGGATACATCCATGTAACTCCTAGGGTTCTAAACAATGCACGAACATAAGAAAGAAAAGAAAATTTTCTTTTTAGTGCAACAAACAATGTGTTATCTAATCTAGAAAAACCACACATAGAGTTTGGACAAGCACATGGGTCTTCGAAAACATCCTACAAAGAAGAATTAGTATTTTTCAATGAATGTCTTCTCCCAATGATCACCACATGCTACAAATATATCATTAGTAACAAAAAATCATCTACTCTAGGTCCTAGAAGTAAAGTGAAACCCTAGATGCATATTTTGATCAAAACAAGTGCTTTCTATGAACCAAATGCACTCTGACAGAGGAAACTGCACCCCAGAAGGGTAGAGTGACTCAGGAAGGCCCCAAGTACACTCAAATAGTGCTAATATGGGGAAATGAGGTCAAAACACTACCAAAAACTTGAAATTTTGAACCTACCTAACCAATTCCATTCAGACAGTATAGAGTGTGCCTATGGTGCACTTGGGGCCCATAAGGGTGCTGGTGGTAGTTTCTAGCATTAGTTGGTCAGTTATGAATAATAGATGGGGGTTAAGGTAACTCCTAGGCCCTGAGAATTGCTTTGTAGAGGTCCCAAGTGCATTTTGACAGAGCAAAGTGCACTCCAGGAAAGCAAGCTACCAAAATGCATGAATGAAAGCCTAAAATCATGTTATTAGGTCCCCTAATTAAACTAGGTGTGCTAAAGGAGAGAAAATGAGCATTATACCCCTCCAAGTGAGCTCCTTCCTTGCACCTACAAGCACAAAAACAAGAAACCCAAGTTAGTTAAGCATGATCTTCATATTCGGTTCACTAATTGTAGGACCTAGAAAATGGTCCGATGTCTAACATACTATGAGAAAATTAGAAAACTCAATAAAAATATGCTAATACCCTCTACTCTACCATGAAAGCCAACTAAAGAAAAGAAATCAATATAAAGTAAAGACTCCATCTTTAATTATAGCTCTCATGTCCTTCTTTATTCTCCATATGATGTAGCTCCAATTGCGTATAATGCATACAATTGAAAATAAAAGGTCTATGATGGGATGATGCTATTGAGAATACTAGAAGAGTGATTTGAAACCTATGGATGCTAAGAGATTAAGGAATCAAGAGATTCAAGACTTCCAAACTAGAAAAGGGAGGAAGAAGGCTCATTTTATAGCCAACACTCAAGAGGAGAGCATTGAACTTGTCACCTTCAATGTACAACTTGGCAAGAGATTCCTTTTGGAGATCTATGACACATATGACATATGATGCCTAATGTAAGATTCTATGACACATGGAAGCCAACTTGACTATAAGTAGAGGAGAATCTATGACATGCATATGACATCTCCAAGCCACTTGTAGGATTCTATGATGTGTGGAAATTGACATGGCTAAAGACAGAGGAGGATCTACGACGTGTAATGTGACACCTCAAAGCCACTTATAGCCAAGAATCTATGATGGTGAGGGCTAAATATACATATGGGTAAGGAATGAGAATATATGTATTATTGTACACTCGAAAGTGTCCCACTCTAAACCCTTCTATCCAAATGATTCCATGAGTTGGGAATGCTTGGATGTCGGCTTAGAGCTCCCTATCTACGGAGTGCAAGAGAGTATATTTCAAAAATAAGAAGGCTCTCAGATGAGCCTTAGAGATACTCTTCTTGCTAGTAAACCATGAAATGGGAGGTTCCAAAGACAAGATGCAAGAATGAAAATGTCTCAAGGAGTTCCTCAAGAATGCAATGCAAATGAAAATTAAGCTAAAATGAGATGCAAAGTGGAGCTATGCTAAAACATGTATGAGAGTGTTGCAATCCAACTATTAGACTATGTGATTTAAGCTACATATAAAAATGAAAGCTAAGCTAAGCTAGAATGCCATGATGCCATGGATGAGAGAATGTAGACAAGAAATAGAAGTTCTCCACAAAACTCCAAAGAAACCTGTTAGAAAACCTGTAGCATAACAATGTTCAAAACATGAATTGATTGAGGGGGAAAGCTCTCTCCCTTTTAAAGATGTATGGATGGTAGAGATCAAGATGAAGATGGTGGATGATCAACGGTGGAATTCAAAAAGAGGAGTGATCCATGTGCACACACAAGTCAACCAATAGAATATAAGTTGACTTGTCATATAAGACAAAAGTCACAAAGCCTTTTCTTTTAATTGCAAAATAGAAAAAGGACTTTATGTGTGCACTTTAAGTGGGTTAGAAGAATGGGGTGTTTTATTTAATTAAAAGGGGACATGTTCTTTTAATCAAATAATGAACTTAGGATAGCATAGTCAAACTATAGGTTATAATCACATAAATTGATTATTAGCAATTTGGTCTAGATAAATGATTAAATTAATTTAGCCAAAATGCTGAGAAGGGGGCTAATAGTCTAGATGACCATTTTTAGGTGATTACATTTTCCCCTCTTTGACTAATGTGTGATCGATTTGGGAACACATTATGTCAAAGAAAATAGAAAGCCAAGTAGGCGGTGATAGATATAGATATCTGATTTCAAAGAATGAAATGCAGAAATAGATGGCAAGTATTAGAGGTAGTACTAAACACTAGGAAGATGATGTTAGGATCCAAAAAGAATTCTAACACCTAGAAAAGTGAATAGATCGAGAGCAAGTGATAAGGTCAAACAAATGCTCCTAAGAAATAGATAGCTGTAACAATCAACAATAGAGTATTTCTGCCCCCTCGGGATCAAAATTGAAATGAGGTAAGGGGATGTAAAAACTGGCTAGACATGAGAAAATTAGAATATAGCAATGTCCAAGATGACAGATAGATGATTAGAACCCAAGAATGACTATAAGAAAGTGATTAAATGCCCTAGTTTGACTAGAGTTGACCTTGAAGGATATAGCATAAAAATAAGGTTGAAATGAGTAGAAAGGTGATTTTAGACATGAAATAGTGAATTTAAGTAGATATGAAGTATGGAAATGATGAAGACATGAAGAAATGAAGATGCCCCAGTGATGATTCAGAGATTAGACCTCAAAAGGTTAGCTAGCTGATCAAAAGAAAGTAGAATTTTAAAAGACAATTTTTACCATCAAGATGAACTCAAATTTGGATTTCGATCTCGAAAATGAATCTAGGACGTCAAAATCATTTAAGAGGTCAAAACTTTATATAATGTGATGACAAGATAGAAAAGAGATGAAGCGAAAGATTAAGAAGGTGAAAAGACATGAACAAGAAGAAAGTAAAGAAATATATGAAAGGAGTTAGCTGATATGTCCACAAAAAGATGAAGAGAGAGCTCTCCCCATATGCAAGAATGCAAGACTAAGCTAGAAAATGAACCTAAAATGCAAGCTAATATGCAAAGTGGTTTACCAACAAGAAGTGCATAACATTTAGACTCTTAATTTCATCATTGAGCATTTATTAGGGACATCATGAGATCATACAACCATCACTAGTATAACTATGAGGATATGAATATGATCGATATCAGATAAGTATGTGGAAATCAAATCTAAGCATCAGAGACATGTAAGTCAAGATAACTACGTGATTAGATTCCCTAGGTTTAATTTAGCAAGATTACACCTGTATCAAGGCATAAGTGCTAGGATAAACCCTAAGTGCGGTCTTGCAAAATAGTCAAGGATGATACATTTATAAGTCAAAGTGTTGAATAGGACAAGCACAAATGCTTACAACACTATAGACAAACAAAGTATACCCACAAGTAGAAATCAAGAAGACATGCCCCATGCCCCCAATCTTCTAGTCAATGACATCCTTGAAAGACTATTAGGGAGGGAACACATGGCAAAGAAATCATCATAGACAACACAAAAAGTAGATAAATGTCAGCATAGCTTAGTCGTTTAAGTGTTAAAGTGCATGTGTGTAAGTCACTTGGCCATTTCTTCAAGACTTGATTCTGATAGTGAGAAATATTGCGACATCGAAGACTATAGGTAAACTATCTGAAAAGTGTTGAAAAACACTTGATGTCAAGGTGGGGGAAGTGTTGAGAAACACTATTTTGTGAGTTGTCAAAGAAACCTAATGCACAAGAATAACTCAATAGGCTAAGTAGCTATGTCGTCGAGATGAGGACAAGAAACAATTCCAAGCCAGGAAATGTGTAGCGAAGTGGATGATAGAGTTTGATAGACATAGGTGCAAGGGTTTCAAGTAGCACCTATTTCTAGATTTTCACCACTTGACAAATTTTTCAGGACATTTTCTGATTTTTAGGATTTTTTCAAGATCATATATGATTTTTTGGATTTTTTAGAATAATTTAGAGATTACTAGTTCTCAAGCAAGATCACATTATTTTCTCCCAATGTCTAGCAAGGTATAGGACACGATGGAGAAACAAGCCGATGGATAAGCAAAGATGCATAAGAAAGGAATGTGAAGCAAGTGAAAGTCATCCTCAAGAACTGACTCCTCAAGAGTACCCAAGCTAGGGAAAGATAGCCATATAAAGTAGGTTTTGGATAAGTAATGGAAGAAATGAGCAAGATAGCATGTAGGATAAGCAATGAAGCCAACAAGTGAGATAGCATGAAGTGTGTAGTCCAAAAGAGTAGACATGTCAAGAGACCTATGACAACCATGTTTCATTTATTATGACCAAGATCAAGGGGTCAACTAGATAGTATAGCAATGGGATAGAGCAATAAGAATAAAGCTCAAGATAGAGGCTATGCAGGAATGGGAGAGCACAATAGAAAATATCGTGGATAAGATAGCCAATATGCAAAGATAGCTCAACATTGTCAAGATCAAAGAGAGAAGAAGGGATAGATGGATGGTGGAAGAATTACGCATGATGCCTGTTTGCCAAGTTTTCATCATGGTACTTATCTAAGGTGCCACAAGAAGTAGTTTTCACCATAGGATAAATTTATTTCTCTTTACTTTTGCTACCAAGGTGCCACAAGAAGTGGTTTTCACCAAGGCACATTTTCATTTTTTTATTTTTTTTTTGAGTTTTTTTATTTTTTATTTTTTATTTTTTTTTGAATTTTTAGAAAGAGCTCAAGCTGTTTGAATGTAGATAGTGCTCCTATAGAAAAGATAAGTCATGATAAGCCAAGACCATAGAAAGGTATGCTCAAAGATGTTGATAGGGTGATGAAAGAGAAATGGTAGTAGGAAGAGTATATGGAGGATAATAGTTCATGTATAGAAAGTAAGTGTAAGCTTTAGAGGATTTCATGAGGGTAGTTGAAATATTGGACAAGATCAACATTGACACACACCTTGAAGGGTATTGGAATGATGGAGGAATCATGGATGAAGTAGCTTGAGGTTTAGATGTATGAGGTGGTAGAAGAGATTTGGAAAAAAGTGGAGTGGAAGGCTTTGGAATATTTTTAGAAAGATTTTTGAAAGAATATGGAATGGAAGCCTTTGGAAGCTTGAATGTCAACTTTGAAGTATTTTCAATATTCAAGTCTTTTGAAAGAGACTTGGGAATCCACATAGCTTTAGATTTTCGTCGTTCTTTGGGTGCTTGAGAGTGCATTTCTTCAATGATGGATTTAGGAACCCACATTTTCTTTGATTTAGCTTTCTTAATAGTGGGCCTTTGTGGTCTCTTTTGTGCATTCTCCTTCTTAGCATTCACATGTCGATTAGATGGGACATAGTGATCTTTCTTTTTCAATGGATTCTTATGTTTATTCTCACTTCCAAAGGACTTGGGATTTGTGGATGAATAAGGATGATATGACTGGTTAAGATGTATAGATGGGTGAAAAATCACCAAGGATGAGTGTCTTTGTTGATCTTGAGGTATGATGAGAGAGCTACGAGTGGAAAATGTAGGATATGATGGAACATAAGGTCCCAATATAGATGGAAGGTTTGAAGGCTTTAGCTTTGATGGATAAGGACCAAGGATAGACTTAGGAGATGCAAATGGATAGTGAAAAGGGACATCAACATCTTTAGAGTGAGCAATGTGGTCAAAGCCATCAATAGACTCATGAGTAGCTTTGACAGGAGCAACATTTTTAATAGGAGCACTTGAAGCTTGAGTAAAATTTTGAAGTGGATATGGAGAAGTAGAACATGATGGGATGCTTTAATCTTGACAAGTAGCTTTGGATAGCATAGGAAGAGAACTTTTCTCATAATTTTCAGTAAGCTCAAGGGAGATAATGGAAGTGCTATCTTCATCATACTTAGGAGGTGGACAAGATATAGGATATGGAGGGGAAAAATCTTGAAAGAGATGAAAGGGTGCTTGATCTTGATCTTTCTTGATATTTATAGCTTTTTCTTTTTGAGATTCCTCTTGACATGGAGCCACTTCTAAGGACAAGGGAGAATGAAGAGTGAATGGAGTAGTGATTGGATTAGGCATAGTAGTGCATGAAGGTTGAGGATGTTTAAGATTAGTAGTATGGAAAAGGTTTGCAGCCAAGTGAAGATTAGCTTGAGTTTCTTTTAGAGGTAGCCCTTGAGGGTACGCATAGTCAATGTGGAAATCATTAGGTTCTTTATTTGATGGAGGCATGTTGGAAAGCTTTGAAGTGTTGGGAGATGCATGAGTGTTGGAAGAAGTGGAAGATGTAATAGAGCTGCTACTAGAAATTGGTTCATTAATGTAATCTTGCTCATGAAAAGTATCCTCATCACATGAATCATTAGAGGTATCAATAATTCCATTATCAATAAGATCTTGGATTTTATGTTTTATCTCAATGCAATATGAAGTAGCATGGTCATTAGATCAATGATAAGCACAATAGGTATCCAAGAATGGATTTCCATAGGAGCTAGAATTAGGCAAGATGATGAGCTTATTGCTAAGAAGTTTTTGCAAAGTGTCATCATAAGAATCTTCCAAAGGAGAAAAAGTTCTATTAGAAGTATGTCTAGGATCTTCTTGTTGTTTCTCAAGTGAATAGAATGCATTCATGTATTCATCATTATCTTGGTCAAAGATAGGTCCATCATGAAATTTTGGAATAGGCTCAAAGGAGGTATCACTTGCTTGTTCTCTAAAGATGTCTTTAGATCTAGAAGAAGAAGACATTTGATGTCTTGAAGTAGAACATGTAGACCTAGAAGAAGAGGATGACCTCAAAGAAGGTGACTCACATTCATGTAAAGACCTTAAGGAATATTCATGTAATGATGCAATCTTCTCCTCTAACCTTTTCTCAAGTTTAGTCTTCATTTCTATCATGCGCTTAGAGAGATGAAGGTAAGAAAGATCCTTTGTCTCTTCTAGTTCTTTGTATTGCACATATAGATCTTGAAACTCTTTAGTGACATGGAGGATATCGTGATCATCTAGATTCGGTTGAAGTTTGGTAGCACAAGGTTTAGATCCCATAGTTTTAGATGCAAAGCCAAGCATAAAAGAGCCTAGAAGATAACTTGATGTTGAAACTATAGGAGGTAGAGTGTTCACTTGCCAAGATAATAGAGAGAGATTAAAGTGACTTGTCAAACAATATGTCCAAGAAACTTACAACATGAATGACTCAAGTCAATAGCTAGGAAAGATGCCCAAATAGCCAAATAGATATACCAAGCAGGGTGACAAGTGAACAACTCTCCAACCCAAGAGTGTAGTCAAGAAACCAAGGAAACCATTTCAGAAAAAGGATAACTAGCAAGCAAATATAGACCATGACGATAAAAAGACCAAGAGCACTAAGACCAAAAATTCACTTTAAGCATGTTCAAGAACTAGAGACATAGAAAATCAAAGTCAAACGATGAGACTCCCCTTAAGAAGCAACACAAGAAAAATGTTAAGACTTGATGCTTTGACTTGGTTGACAAAGTTTGACAATAGTTGATAGCATAGCAAGTTTGATGTTCAAAAATAATTTCTTTCCAAGCAAGATAGTGACACATGAAGCAGTCTTCAAACAGTCAAGCAAGGGACAAAGCAACCTTGCATGATACAAGCATATGTGAGGTATTAAAAGAAATCCCTAGAACTATCATGTACACTCGAAAGTGTCCCACTCTAAACCCTTCTATCCAAATGATTCCATGAGTTGGGAATGCTTGGATGCCGGCTTAGAGCTCCCTATCCATGGAGTGCAAGAGAGTATATTTCAAGAATAAGAAGGCTCTCAGATGAGCCTTAGAGATACTCTTCTTGCTAGTAAACCATGCAATGGGAGGTTCCAAAGACAAGATGCAAGAATGCAAATTTCTCAAGGAGTTCCTCAAGAATGCAATGCAAATGAAAATTAAGCTAGAATGAGATGCAAAGTGGAGCTATGCTAAAACATGTATAGAGTGTTGCAATCCAACTATTAGACTATGTGATTTATGCTACATATAAAAATGAAAGCTAAGCTAAGCTAGAATGCCATGATGCCATGAATGAGAGAATGTAGACAAGAAATAGAAGTTCTCCACAAAGCTCCAAAGAAACCTGTTAGAAAACCTGCAGTATAACAATGTTCAAAAGATGGATTGATTGAGGGGGAAAGCTCTCTCCCTTTTAAAGATGTATGGATGGTAGAGATCAAGATGAAGATGGTGGATGATCAACGGTGGAATTCAAAAAGAGGAGTGATCCATGTGCACACACAAGTCAACCAATAGAATATAAGTTGACTTGTCATATAAGACAAAAGTCACAAAGCCTTTTCTTTTAATTGCAAAATAGAAAAAGGACTTTATGTGTGCACTTTAAGTGGGTTAGAAGAATGGGGTGTTTTATTTAATTAAAAGGGGACATGTTCTTTTAATCAAATAATGAACTTAGGATAGCATAGTCAAACTATAGGTTATAATCAAATAAATTGATTATTAGCAATTTGGTCTAGATAAATGATTAAATTAATTTAGCCAAAATGCTGAGAAGGGGGCTAATAGTCTAGATGACCTTTTTTAGGTGATTACAATTATGACATATCTTAGCCAAGTGTAAATGTAAAATCTATGATGTGTCACAATGATGTCAAGGTTGTGTCAATATTACATAGAATATTTGAATTAACAATTCATTATTCCACAAAAATGGAAATTAGAAGTGGAAAATATGACTTAAGAAATCAAGAATTTCTATGGTTGACGAAGAAAGATGAATCAATTAATTGAGAATATTAGTTAGGAAGAATGATTAGCAATGCAAGATGAAAAATTATTGGAATGACATAGCATTAAATTATGGGTTATTTAATCCTATAGAGAAAATTAGTAGATGATTGCCCAATTTGATTAGATAAGTGTAGGATGAAATGAGATGATTATGTAGATCGACTAGAATGATAGTGGATAGATCAAACCCATGATAAAATTGATTGGTTGATTAAAATTGATAACATGCCAAGGAAACATGACATGAATTAAGGACACATAACACTTGACATTCTAAATGCTACATGATTGAAATTGATTGATAGGGCTGATCATAATAACAACGACAAACATTGTCAATGTTATTAAATTGATTTGATAATGCCATGATCTAACACTAAGAGACTTGACAATGTAATTAATCAAATGATGTGAATTATAGTGTGACCTAGCATTGATATACATGACAATGCTAAGGTCTAATTTGATATGTTCGATAGGTTTTGATAAGTTTCCAAGGTACGGAGAGACATGACAATGCCTACGATTGGATATATAATGATAGATTAGGGATTTTGGACACATTCCAGGTTGATTAGGACTAATTTGGGGTGATTTTGGGTATATTTGGGATGATTTCAAGTTTATTTGATATGATTTTGATGATGATCTACAATTGATGTGAAAGAGGATATGAACGATGAAGAATATTGTCAAAACCTACTCGAGTGATATTCAAGTTTGACCAAAAGATTAGAATTAGTTAAATGAGAAAATGGGATGAGTTAGTAGGAAAATGTGATGAAACCATAGATGCAAACCATTTTGAGCATCTAAAAATACCTTTAAATAACATACCTTCTTGAATAAAATACTCATAAAAATTACTTGGTTGTTCTGTCAAACTTGGTGCTCTTCACTCTCTCCATATCTCAGAAAAATTAGGATCAAGATCATACAACTCCTTCATCTCATCAAAACCAATAACTTTAGCCTTGATCTCGATCAATAAAGAACATCTTCTACTCAATGCATCAACAGTTAGTGACTCCACTCTTATGCTTAATCACAAATGTAAAGATCTCTTAATACTCAACCCACTTCATATTTCTCTAATTCAACTTATGTTAACTTCCCAAGTACTATAAAGCTTTATGATTAGTGTACAAAAAAAAATCCTTAGGAATTAAATAACGTCTCTACTTCAATGCTTGAAAAATAGCTTAAAACTCTTGATCATACAATGAATACTTCCTTTTAGCACCATTCAACTTCTCACTATATAAAGCAACATGTTTACCTTCTTGACTCAATACAACTCATATTTCACTACCGCTTGCATCACATTCAACTTGAAATACCTTATTGAAATTAGGAAAAGCTAATATAGGCAACTCAACAACCTTTTGTTTCAAAGTCTCAAAACTATTATCAGCTCCATTTGTCCACTTGAATTCCTTTTTATCTCCTCTCATTGTCTTAATCATAGCATTACAAACAAAACTGAAATTTATTATAAACTTCTTGTAAAAACTAGCCAAACCATTAAATGATCTTACCTCACCCACATTCATAGGTTTAGGCCACTCCAAAATTGCTTTAAACTTCTTAAGATCTATCTTTAATCCATCAGCTTAAATCAAAAATTTGAAATACATAATCTCCTCTTGCATAAAAGAACATTTCTTTAGATTAATCATCAACATTTCCTCTTTCAATCTTTGCAATACTTATCTAACATGCTCAAGATGTTCTTTTCTAGTCTTATAGAATATTAGAATATCATCCAAAAAAACAATTATAAAATTACTAAAGAATCTCTTCAGAACTTCATTCATCAACCTCATGAAAGTAATAGGTGCACTAGTCAAACCAAAAGGCATTACCAACCATTCATAAAAACCATCTTTTGTCTTAAAATCAATCTTCCATTCATCACCTTCTCTATTTTTGATATGATGATAACCACTCTTCAAATCAATCTTGGTAAAATACTTTTCTCCACTCAAATAATTCATGATGTCATCCATCCTCGACATAGGAAACCTTTTTAGAAATGATAGTCCACCAAGATAATTGAGAGGGGGGGGTGGGGGGTGTGTGGGGGGTGAATCCGTTATCCAATTAAAACATTTATCAATCTTAATTAATCTTAAACATTCATTAAAACTAAACAAAAACTATAGTAGGATGCACATAGACAATTACACCAAATTTATTAACTAGGGAAACCCTTGATTAGAGGGAAAATCCCAGTGGGAATGATGCCAATAAATAAATAAATAAATAAAGCTATATATATATTCCTTGTTAGAGGATGGACCCTGTTAAGAGTCTATAAACACATTCAAAATATAAGGTTCCATGTTAGGAGACTTTGAATCCCTATTTGGAGATTCCAACCCTATTAGGAGTTGTAGAAGATAGAAGGATCCACTATCCAAACAAATTCTAGGGAAAGACCACTAAACTTCACTATCCAATTAATCTCTCAATTATTCCTTGTAGAATAATTGTTCATAATATGCTTTAACCTCTTTCCTCTATCCTGTCAAATAGACCAATCATTGTTCAACCTTGTAGACTAGGTCAACAACTCAGATCCAAATATCAAACCTTGGATCTCAGAATAAAACATTAGCAACGAAGTTCTTTCCAACTTCACTCTACTCTACTTATCCTCTCATATCAACTTATTTCTCTTCTATTCTTCTCTTTGTGCTTCATGCAATCAACCATCCATAACAAAGGATAATATCCTTTCTTTCTACCAAATCCATAAAATAATTCCCTGAGTCAGCTAATACACCTTCTCAATTAATTATTATAGGACCTCATTAAGAACATGTTATACTTAATGATAACATAAATCTGCCACCTTGTAATTTGAATAAGTTTTCATACATATAATATTATAATGAGTGAGCTTAACCATGTCATCTTCAACATGTCTTCTACATGCCTTTAACCTTGATTATTAGACTAAAAACTCTACTAAGAGATATAACAAGCTTACCAGAACATGCTTCTATAAACTCTATCTCAAAATAGTCTTCACAAAAACTTACATAACTTCTTCCAGGCATAATATCTTTTTCTCTTGAGGTTAGCTACATATACTAGATACTTAGTAGTATCTACCATTAACCTCTCTAGTGAAAATACTCAATGATCAATCTGTACCAACTTGATCTTTACCATTGTTCTTCTATCAGACACAATAGAAAACTACTATGTTGACATCAATGACAAACATAGTCATGAATGTAACATAACATCAAAATAATGTTTCTACAATACTACTCCATAGGAATATCATCATAATTCATGCTTCCAACAATCTCCCCCTTTGACATTGATAACAACATATATGAAAAACATCTAGTTCCAAGAATACCAACTGTAAAAGACTATTATCCTTTCTTTTCAAATCCTCTTCATCAATCAATCTACCCCATTTATATACCTCAATGTGATTTGTAACTTATCCATTGTGCTTTGTAACTTCTCCATGTATTAAAATGTTTTTTCATGTTGTAATCTCTCCCACATTGACATCAATGTCAAAGGTTTTAGCAACCATCTATTAGTGCAACAACTATTTCTGACCAACTCAAGTATCCAAAGACACAAAAAAATATCTATCAAGAGTCCTAGATGACTCTGTCCATCACAAATAATCCCCCATACTAGAAGCATCAACAAGCAGTCAAGATAAATAATAGTTCTCTATATAACTAGATTGATGCACTTTTACATCATTTACTCTGATGTAGGTAGGGGCATAATCCCTAGCATACCTCACATATACTCAAAAGTCTCTTTGCAAAGAGGCTTGGTGAAAATATCTACAATCTTCTCTTTGGTGCTTACATACTCTAATTTGATTTCATTTTTTGCAACTTTCTCTCTCAGCATGTGATATTTGATAGAAATGTGCTTAGTCTTAGAATGCAACATTGGGTTCTTAGACATATTCACTATGCTTGTGTTATCACAATGTATGAAAATAGGTTCACTAAATTCTATCCTTATAACCTTCAGTATTTTCTTCATCCAAACAACTTGATTATAATTGTTTACTACTACAACATATTCTACCTTTGATGTACTCTATGAGATACAATCCTACTTCTTCCTTAACCAAGAAATCAATCTTCCTCCAAGAAAGAATGCTCCACCACTGGTGCACTTTCTATCATCCATACTGCCTACCCAATCATCATCAATATAAGCATACAAAGTGAGATCATTAGATATATCATACCACTATCCAAACCCTAGCGTTCCCTTTAGATATGTAAATATCCTTTTAATTGCTACATAATGTGGTTCTCTAGGATTAGCTTTAAATCTTACAACAATTCAAACTATGTTTTCTATTTTCGACCTTATGTGAGTCAAATATTGCAATCCTCCAATCATAGATATGTACTTCTTCTACTCAAGAGTAGGTGTCTCATCCTTTGTAGATAGTTTGTGTCCAATTGCCATAGGTGTTCCAACTAGTTTACATGTTTCCAAACCAAACCTTTTCAATATATCTTTCAAACACTTAGTCTAACACAATTCATAGTCCTACAAAGTATTTCATTTTTCCTATCATGCTCATTTCAAATTCCTCCATTTCTTCAACAAATTGTCACTTTCATCATCATCTCCTCTAAATATGATATCATCAACAACTATCACCAAAATCACCAATCCATCATCTATTTCTTTCTAGTATTGATTACTGCCTGCCATACCTTTGCTAAATCCAAGTTTTTTCAAATGCTTGTCCAACCTTGCATACTAGGTTATGGGTGCTTACTTTAAGCCATACAATACTTTCTTCAATTTTCATACCATGTCCTTGTCATCTATTAAAGGAAAACCTCCAAGTTGTTCTATGTGTACCTCTTCTTCAAGTTCTCTATTCAGAAATGCTGACTTAACATCCATCTAATACACTTTAAATTTCTTATGTTTTGTAGAGGCTAAGAATAACCTTATTTCTTCAATTATTTCCACAAGAGCATAGGTTTTGTTTTAGTCTATTCCTTCTTGCTATGAGTAACCTTTACGTACCAATCTTGGTTTGTTCCTTACAATATCACCTTGTTTGTTTATCTTGTTCTTGAATACCATTTTGTTCCTATCACATTCTTGTCTCCTAGTCTAGGGACTAATTCCCATGTCTCATTCTTCACTATCTAATCCAATTCTTCTTTCATAGCTTGTTTCCAATAGTCATATTTGCGAGCCTCATCTACATTCTTTGGTTCTACATGAGATGTCATACATAGTTCTTCATTTATTATGCTTCTTGTCATCACACCTTTATCTCTATTGCCAATGATCTACTCTACTGGATGATTCTTTGTCATATTCTTACCAAAAGTAGGAATTGTTATCTCAACTCTTAGCTCTATTCTAGGTTGCAAAATTTGTTCTTTCCTTAGCTCTCCTTCATTCTACAAATATTTTTTAGTCTCAAAAAATACTTCATTATTCTTTGGTTTAGTAGCAACATTCTCATCATTAGAATTGTAGTAAACTATTGTTTGTTGTATCCTAAATTTCTCATCAATTCTTACATTTGTACTTTCAACAATAATCTGAGTTCTTAGATTATAACATCTATAAGCTCCACTTTTCAATGAATAACCAAGAAACATAATTTTATTACTTCTAGCATCAAATTTACCAAAATCATCATCTCTTTTGATATAACATTTGCTGCCAAAAATTATGAAATACTTAACTATAGGTGAGTGACCTGTTAGATTGTGGTGACTGATCAAGAAGATACTGTACATACTTCATAGCCAAAATATGGCCGACATTTTATAACCCTAAAGCAGTTTAATAATTGTATAAAAGGGCTTAGGGTTGGGTATTTTTCATTATGTTGTGATACGAAATTGGCTCTTGCGGCAGTATTGAGCTGTAAGGGATTACAGATTGTAATCAGGTTGTAATCACTGGATTGTAATAAGATCAAACTTGCTGTTTGGTGGATGTAGCCCAGGGATTGGGTGAACCACGTTAAATCTTGGTGCCTTGTGTTCATTTCTGTGTGATCTATTAATTTTTTTTTTGTTATTGGTTATATTTGCATGTAGTTTTTATTTCTGTCCGTAGTTTATCCTAACAAGTGGTATCAGAGCGAGGTTGTCTTTCAGTTATCCTCTGGAAGAAAGTCTCACGGTTAAGTGGGAGTCTCACGGTTGAGTGGGAGCGATGGCAGATGAGGGTAAGTTGAGGGTTGATAGGTTTAATGGGCAGAACTTCCAATTATGGAAGATGCAAATGGAAGACTATCTATATTAGAAGGATTTATGGAAGTCATTGGAAGGAAAAGCCAAGAATCAGGGAACTATGTCAAAGGCTGAATGGGATCTCTTGGATAGAAAGGCACTCAAAAGCATTCGATTATGCTTGGCACCATCAGTGGCATTTAATATGACAAAAGAAAAGATGACAAAAGATTTGATAAAAACCCTAGTGACACTATATCAAAAGCCCTCTGCTTCAAACAAGGTATTTCTCATGAAGCGTTTACTTAATATGAAAATGGTAGAAGGTGGATCTGTTGTAGATCATTTAAATGAGTTTAATACTATTACTAGTCAATTATCTTCTGTGGGTATCAATTTTGATGAAGAAATTAGGGCTCTCTTGATTTTGTGTTCTTTACCTGAAAGCTGGAATGGCTTGGTAATGGTTGTGAGTAATTCTGTTCCTGGATCTAGTACCCTAAGATATGATGATGTGATCAGTGTTATTTTAAGTGAGGAAACTCGTAGGAAATCTTTAGGTGGATCTACATCAGCAAGTGCTTTAAATGCAGAAAGAAGGCACAGAACGACTGAAAGAGGAAGTAACTCTGGAAATCATGGGAAATCAAGAGGAAAGTCAAAGGGGAGGAGGTCTCAATCGAGAGGACCAAATGATTGCTGGTACTGTGGGAAACCAGGGCACAAAAAGAAAGATTGTTGTAATCAAAAGAAAAATGAAGGAGATAAATCAGATGGAGACAACGAGGCAAATGTGGTAAGTAACAAATCTGAAGAGGATACTTTGCTTCTATCTTTAGAGAGTGTTGATGATTCATGGGTTTTAGATTCTAGTGCTTCATTTCATGCTACACCTCATAGAGGTTATTTCATTGATTATGTCCAAGGGGATTTTGGGCTTGTTTATTTGGGGGATAATGAACCCTGTCAGATTGCTGGAAAGGGAAAAATTAAGATTAAGTTGCAGAATGGGAATCATTGGCTACTACATGAGGTAAGACATGTTCCAAAACTAAGTAGGAATTTAATTTCAGCAGGGCAACTCGGTGATGAGGTTTGTATAGTTACTTTTAATGATAAAAATTGGAAGGTTTAAAAAGGTTCCCTTGTAGTAGAAAAAGGTGTGAAAGTAGGCACCTTATATCTTTGTATAGGTCATATTGTTCCTTCTACTTTGATTGTTTTAGAGAAAAATGAATGTTCAAGAACAATTGTTGCAGTTGAGCAGGGAGAACAAATAGCTGCTGTAGATTCTAATACAATGCTATGGCACAATAGACTTGGGCACATGAGTGAGAAAGGTATGAAAGTACTTCATTCAAAGAAAGTTTTACCAAGTCTAAAATGTGTGAATATGGATTTCTGTGAAAGTTGTGTGTATGGAAAACAAAAGAGAGTGAGTTTTGTAAAGACAAGGAAGGAAAATGAATAGGAGAAATTAGAGCTTGTGCATACAGATGTATGGGGACCGGCTTAGGTATCTTCCCTTGGTGGCTCTCATTATTATGTTACATTTATTGATGATGCAAGTAGAAAAGTATGGGTTTATTTCCTTAGATAGAAATTTGATGTATTTCAAACTTTTAAGAAATGGAAATTCTTGGTTGAAAATGAGACTGGTAAGAAATTAAAATGTCTCAGATCTAATAATGGTGGTGAGTATTGCAGTCATGAATATGAA
Source organism: Cupressus sempervirens (assembly GCA_028749045.1). NCBI lineage: Eukaryota > Viridiplantae > Streptophyta > Pinopsida > Cupressales > Cupressaceae > Cupressus > Cupressus sempervirens. Next base: position 580,644,830 of record CM053792.1, read on the forward strand.
TATTATTGCTCCACTAATGGTATTCATAGACAAAAAATTATTCTAAGGACTCCATAGGAAAACGGAGTGGCTGAACGCATTAGCAGGACTATAATGGAGCGTGCAAGGAGCATGATGTTGCATGTTGGGTTGCCCTTACACATGTGGGTAGAGGCTGTCAATACTGTAGTATATTTGATTAATAGAGGTCCCTCTACTCCTTTGGGCTATGGTATTCTAGAGGAAGCATGGACTGGTAAGAAGGTGAGTTATTCTTTTCTCAAGACCTTCAGTTGTGAAGCTTTTGCTCATATAGACTCTGAAAATAGAACCAAGCTAGAAGCTAAATCAAAGAAATGTGTCTTTGTTGGATATGGAATTAATGAATTTGGTTATAGGCTTTGGGATTTTGAAAATCTTAAAATTGTTAGAAGTCAAGATGTTATATTCAATGAGAAAGTGTTGTACAAAGATCTGTTGTAGCAACATGAGAAGAAAGAAGATGATTATGTAGTGCTGGATGATACTCCAAAAGTTGATGTTCCAGCCATTCCTCATGATGTGCAACAACTGCAACAACAAATACCACACACACCAGTGAATGTTAGACGATCAACAAGGCAAATTAGACCTCCACAAAGGTTTTCTCCCTCTTTGTATTCTATTTTACTTACTGATGCTGGTGAACCTAAAAGTTATGATGAAGCTGTGTAGGTGGATACTAAGATTCAGTGGGAGTCTGCAATGAAAGATGAAATGGACTCTTTGCTGAAAAATAAGACATGGGATTGTGCAAGTTGCCTGCAGGTAAAAAGGCTTTACAGAATAAGTGGGTTTACAGGTTGAAAGAAGAGGAAGGAGGTAAGAAAAGCTTTAAGGCCAGGTTAGTTGTAAAAGGATTTGCACAGAAAAAGGGAATTGATTTTGATGAGATATTTTCTCTTGTTGTTAAAATGACTTCTATTCGTATTGTTTTAAGTCTTGTGGCTACTGAAGATTTGCATTTAGAGCAGATGCATGTTAAAACAACCTTTTTTCATGGTGATTTTGATGAAGAAATATATATGGCTTAGCTACAGGGTTTTTAGGTCAAAGGTAAGGAGAACTTAGTGTGCAAATTGAAGAAAAGTTTATATGGCTTGAAGCAAGCACCTCGGCAATGGTATCTAAAATTTGATAGTTTTATGCATGAGCATGGATATAATAGCTGTCATTTAGAAAACTGTGTTTATTTTAAGAGGTTGGATGATGATAGCTACATTATTTTATGTTTATATGTTGATGATATGCTTGTAGCTGGGTCTAACATGGATCATATTAAGGGGCTGAAACGCCAATTAGCACATGCATTTTCTATGAAGGATTTGGGGGCAGTAAAAAAAATCCTTGGTATGAAGATTTACAGAGATAGGAAGAACAGAACATTGACGCTATCTCAAGTTGATTATGTTGAGAAGGTGTTGCAACATTTCTCTATGGAGAATGCTAAAGCTGTCAGCACACCTTTACCCAGTCATTTGAAATTGACTAAGGAAATGTGTCCCAAGACATAGGAAGAGGAGGATCAGATGTCCAAGGTACCCTATGCTTCAGCTGTAGGAAGCTTGATGTATGCTATGGTATGTACTAGGCTAGATATTGCACATGCAGTGGGAGTCGTTAGCAGGTATATGAGTCATCCAGGATTTGAGCATTGGAATGCTGCCAAGTGGATTCTCAGATATTTGAGAGGAACATCCAATAAGTGTTTACACTTTGGGGGCTCTACTACTGATTTAAAGGGCTATGTTGACTCAGATTTGGCTAGGGATATTAATACCAAGCGAAGTACTATAGGTTATATCTTTACTGTTGGTGGGGCAGCCGTGAGCTGGGTTTCTAGGTTATAGAAGATTAATGCTCTATCCACTACAGAGGAAGAGTATGTTGTTGCTACAAAGGCAGCCAAGGAGATGATATGGCTTCAATTCTTCTTGGAAGAATTGGGACATCCTCAAAAGGATAATTATTTGTTCACAGATAGTCAGAGTGCCATTCATCTTGCTAAGAATTCAGCTCTGCATTCTAAGACCAAACACATACAGTTGCGGTACCATTTCATTCGGTCAGTTTTGGAGGATGGACAGTTAAAGCTGGAGAAGATCCATACCAATGAAAATCTAGCAGATATGTTGACAAAGGTTGTAACAAGGGAGAAGCTGAACTCCTCTTCAGCTTCGGTTGGTCTTTTAGACTGAACATGAATAAAAGAACAGTAGAGTCTAGGATGGTTTGATCCAGTGGGAGCCCCATGTGGTAGTGGTATTGCTATAAGATCAATCTCCAAGTGGGAGATTGTTGTTTAGTGTGGAGCCTGATCAGTCCCTAAGTGGGAGATTGTTAGATTGTGGTGACTGATTAGGAAAGTACTGTACATACTTCATAAATAGTGGCAAATTTTTTTTTTGGGCTGTGGCCGACATGGTAGCTGACATATTATGGCCGACATATGGCCAAAATTTTATAACCCTAAAGCAGTTTAATACTTGTATAAAAGGGCTTAGGGTTGGGTATTTTTCATTATGTTGTGATACGAAATTGGTTCTTGTGGCAGCATTGAGCTGTAAGGGATTACGGATTGTAATCAGGTTGTAATCACTGGATTGTAATAAGATTGAACTTGTTGTTTGGTGGACGTAGCCTAGGGATTGGGTGAACCACATTAAATCTTGGTGCCTTGTGTTCATTTCTATGTGATCTATTAATTTTTTTTCGTTATTGGTTATATTTTCATGTAGTTTTTATTTCTGTTCGTAGTTTATCCTAACATGACCAAACCATAGTTCATAAGGGGTCTTATTTGTGTCTTTCCTGACTTGCATTCTATTCATAGAGTAGACTATAATATTCATAGCTTCTCTCCAAAATATCTTGGATATATCATTCTCAGCTAACATAGCTCTTGCTACTTCAGTTAGTGACCTAGATCTTCTTTTTGCAATTCCATTTTGTTCAACGGTTCTAGGAGATGATAACTATCTTTTGATTCCATTAGCTTCACAAAAGATTTTAAACTCATTTGAAGTAAATTCTCTCCTCTATCTAATCTTAAAAATTTAATCTTCATACCTAATTCATTCTCAAATCTATTCTTGAATATCTTGAACTTGTCAAATGCCTCATATTTTTCTTTAAGAAATACAACCCACATCATTCTAGAAAATTCATCAAAAATAATCATGAAATACCTTTCATCATAGAATCATTTAGTCTTTTTAGGACCACTAAGATCTATGTGTACAATCTCCAAATTTGTTGTGGTAGTGAGCTTCTTGCTAGGAAAAGAAGCTCTATTATGCTTTGTCAATACACACTCCTTGTAAATTGTGTTAGTAGGATTTATAATCTTAGAAAAACCTCCAACTACAAACATATTACTAGTTTTCACAATTCTATCAAATTTTATATGAAAAAATCTCTTATGTCATAACCAATTATCATCTATATTTGCAACCAAACATGTCATTTCAATGGGATTCAGCTGAAACATAGTACCTCTAGATCTGGTTCATGTTCCAATTACCTTTTCATCTTTTTCTCTGATCATGCATGTCCTCTCTATGAGCTGTTGTAGATAACCTTTATCCACTAATTGTCCAACACTCAAAAGATTGTGCTTTAAACCATCAAAAAAATATACATACTTAGTGTTAGTCTTACCATTAAGAGTTATAGATCCAATATCTTTAACATGGAAAGTTGCATTGTTTCCAACTATGACAATGCCTCCATCATAACTTTTGAAGTTGAAAAACTTGTTCATATCACTAGTCATATGATGTGAACAACCACTATTAATTATCAAACCAAATTTCTTTTCAACCTATGATACAAAAGCCATTTTGTCTAGACTTTCTTCTTTAATAGCTACAAATTTTATTTCATCATCACTAGCACTTACTGCTTGTTCATTAGAATCATCTTCTTCATTTGCATACAAACAATCTCTATCTCCTCTAGGTTTGAACTTTCTTTTATACTTTTTCTCTCTTTTAGGGCACTTAGATGCATAATGACCAAACTCATTACAAGTCCAACATTTAAAGATTTCCTTACCATCTTTTTCTCTTCTTACCAAAAGGGCTATTCCTTCTTATAACTTTCTGTGCTCATCATATCTGCTACTACTAGAAAAATCTCCTCTAGCACCTATGCTCCTTGGTAGATTAGGTCAGATGTTTAGGGCACTGAAATCTATTTTTTTTCTAGACAATTCTATAGACTATCTAATCTCATTCATAATTGCTTCAAGTCTCCCAAGAAATGTTTCCTTGGTGAAATATTTGGTGCAAGAGATCAACAATTGTATCATTTGAACTACTTGTTTAAATGGTGGCATTAAACTCTTCAATATCTTCTAGATCATCTCATCATCTTCCTTGGTTCCTCCTTGAGATTTGATACTTGCAATAATTTATGATATTATACTTACATATGTTCTTATAGATTCAGCTTCCATCATTATAGCATCTTGAAATGCACAAGTCCAACTTTGTAGCCTCAATTTTTTAGAATGTTCATCACCTTCAAAACTATTTTCCAAATATTTCCAAATCTCATGAGAAGTATTAAGTGTTTTTACCCAGTTGTACTCAATTTTAGGAAGTGTAGAAAAAAATGCTTCTCTAGCTCTCATGTCACCCATGAAAAGTTCTCTGTCATCCTCAGTACACATTTCCAAGACACTTTCAACAATAATTATCTTTTCTAATTTTTGAAGATCCAATATCTCGGACCCATATATAGCATGTGTGTCTTCATCTTTTCCTTCTAGCTATCATAATTTGTTCCATCAAGCTTTGGACTATCCTTTCTGAATATCTTCATGATGGATCTCCCAAAGTTGTTAAACTTTATCTTTAAGGGCTTGATGCTCTGATAAAAATTGTTAGAAACAATAGTCCACCAAGATAAATGAGAGGGGTGGGGATGAATTAGTTATCCAATTAAAACATTTATCAACCTTAATTAGTCTTAACCATTCAATCAAAGTAAATAGAAACCATAACAAGATGCACATACATAATTACACAAGATTTGTTAACTAGGGAAACCCTTGATTAGAGGGAAAACCCTAGCAGGAATGATTCCCACAAAGATACACTAATATATATATTCCTTGTTAAAGAATGGACCCTATTAGGAGTCTATATACACATTCAGTACAAAAGAGTCCCTGTTAGGAGATTTCAATCCTATTATGATTTGTACCAACCCTATTAGGATTTGTAGAAGGTAGAAGGACCCACTATCCAAACAATTTTTGGGGCAAGATCACTAAACTTCACTGTCCAACTAATCTCTCAACTATTCCTTGTAGAATAATTGTCTATACTATGATTTAACCTCTTTCCTCTATCCTGTCAACTATACCAATCACTGCAAGACCTTGTAGAACAAGTTACAAACCTCAAATCTCAATGTAAAACCTTAGATCTTAGAATAAAACCTCAGCAATGACGTTCTTTCCAACTTCGCTCTACTCTACTTATCCTCACATATGAACTTGTTTCTCTTCTATTCTACTCTTCATGCTTCATGCAATTGTCCATCCATAACAAAGGAAAATTTTCTTCCTTTGTACTAAATTCATAAAATAATTCCCTAAGTCAGCTAATACACCTTCTCAATTAATTATTGTAGGACCTCATGAAGAACACATTATACTTAGCAATAACATAAATTTGTCACCTTGTAACTTGAAAAACTTTCCATACTTGTGATATTATGACAAGAAAGCTTAACCATGTCATCTCCAATATGTCTTCTAAACACCTTTAACCTTTTTTCTCAGAATAACAACTTTTCTAAGAGATATAACAAGTTTACTAGAATATGCTTCTGTATCTCTACCTCAAAATAGTCTTCACCAAAACTTACATAACTTCTTCCAGATTTACTATCTTTTACTCTTGAGGTTAGATACATATACTAGACACTTATTCATATCTCCCATTGACCTTTCTAGTGAAAATACTCAATGATCTATCCATACCAACTTGATCTTTACTGCTATTCTTTTGTCAGGTACCACAAAAAACTACTATGTTGACATCAATGAAAAACACAACCATGAATGTAATAGATCATTAAAATAATATTTCTACAATAATCCATAGGAATATCATCAACCTTCATGCTTCCAATAGTTCATGCACTTATCTGTTAAATTCTTCATTCTCACTAGGAGTCAATCTATATGGTGCTTTTTTTTGGAAAACTAGCTCCAGGATTTAGATCCATATAATGACTTATACTTCTAACTAGAGGTAAACCATTAGGTATATCCTCTACACCAATGTCCTTGTACTCATTCAACAATTCTATAATTTCCACTGTCACTTGGTTACTACTTGCTTCTACCACTCAATCACTATTGACTAGCACTCGGTTAGCACTTTTTTCTAATACTTGGTTGCTACTAGCACAACTTGGTCTCCTAGGGATTATAAAAAAATAGACTTGATTCTTTTTCATTTCCTTTTCAAATTTCTTTCCATTAACCATGTAGATTCTCACAGTAGTAAATTTAACCTCATCTAGACTTTTAATCAAAGGAATCAATATTTTCTTTTTCCCATTCACCCAAAGAGAATATTGATTCAATCTTCCATTGTGTATAGCATATCTATCATATTTCCAAGGTCTAATCAAAAAAAATGTGACAACAACCCATAGGCATAATATCACACAAAAATTCATCAAAGTAATATCATATTTTGAACTTCATAAGGCATTGCTCACTTACCAATATCTTATGCTCATCTTTGATCCATGAAACATGATAAGGTTTAGGATGCTCCAACCTCTACAATTGAAATTTTGTAACCAATTCTTTTGATGCCAAATTTGTAGAATTCCCACTATAAATGATCATCTTGCAACATTTTCTAGCTAATTTACATCTTGTCTTGAAAATACTTCTTCTTAGAACATGTTCCTCATCATTTCCCTTATTACATAAGGTTTTTCTTACCATCAATTTTTTTCTAGCTTTAGGTCCACTCAATGAACCCTCAATGTCTCCTTGTACCTCAACATTTATGTTATCTTGCCCACTTTTAGAGGACCTACACTCAAAATATCTATATCCTTCTTTACCACATCTAAAAAAATTACCATGGAAAACACCTGTAGAATAAGAATTACCTCTTCCTTAGTAAGAAATAGTACCTCCTGAATAAGAATCACCACCTTTCCACTCGGTCTTTCCTTTATCATCATGCTTCCATTTAGATCTACCAATTTCTCCATAAGATCTACCTCTCCCTCTCTAAAATCTACCACATCTACCTCTTTGTCTTTTTTCATGCTTCTTCATCAAGATCCCCTCAACATTCAAGGAATATTGGTATTCTTCCTCCACACTTTCCAATTTCACAAAGCTTATCTCATCTTAAATTTTAGATATCAATCCATTTATGTACCTTACAATTTTCTCAACATCATCATCCACAGGTCTAGATTTGATGTCCAATATATCAAATTCGTCAGTATACTCCTTCATAGTCATGTCTATTTGTCTCAAATTTTTCATATTTCTCAACAAACTAACTTGGTAATTAGTAGGAAGGAACTTGTTCTTTACCTTGGTCACCATCTTAAGCCAAGTCTTGATCTTCTCGTTTCCCCTCCTTTGTCTATTAGTTTGCAAATGTTCTCACCACAATAGGGCATGTCCTTTTAACATTGTAACTACAATCTTCACCATTCTATTATTAGGAGTGATTTTATACTCAGAACTTCTCCATTCAAAGATCCAATCTAGCACATCATTGGTATCCAATTTTCCATCATAAGGAACAACTTCTATAATAGGCTTTGAATTTTCCCTAGAAAATACTCTCAACAACATAGCCTCATATTTATGTTCTTTAGGTTATGAATTAGGGTTTGATCCTACTACTTAATTATCACTCACATCATCAAGATGCACTCCCTTCTCTGGATTGTCTCTACAACATCTAATTTGGCTACAATATGTCCCAATGTATCCAACATGACATTAACAACATTTCATCTACCTCAAACCATCTTTACAATTAGGTTCCTACAAGATGGTAACCCCCTGCAAATTATAGGTCAAATCCATAGATTTGTACCCCTATAACCCAAATCAATTTAGGGTTCTACATGATCCAATCTCTACAAGAACAAAACTAGACTATGATACCACCTGACATAGGGAGGGATGAGAGAAGTAGGGCCAAAGAAAAATCTAGCTATTCAAATCACCTAAAAGAGAACACACAATGAAAACCAATACTAAATTATAGAAAAATTAGAAGATAGAGGAAAAAATGCCTTCATATATTCATTTAAATATCAAATACATGCCCATCTCTAAGGCCTTCTGGGTTCTGGTCACATTACAATTAGATTCAATCCACAAAGATCAAACTTCATAATTCAACTTGCTTTCTCTCCTCTTATCTTCTTACTTCTAACTTCTATCATACCTAAGAATCTACCTAAGACCTCTTTAAATACATGCATGGACACAAGTTAGCCTATTGCAATTACAACAAAATAAAATCTCATACTAATTACTAGAATAAAACACAAGTAATCTCTCAAAAAATATCTATCATTAAACTAAATGCAAAGGTTGGCTTCAACTAGAAACTATACACATACAACTTAGGGAATGAAGAATCCCACAAATGTTTCAACTTAATAAACTCAACAATACTTGGCAACCAAACAAGCTCAGCAACACTCAACAACCAAAGGAATTTAGAAACACTCAAAAATCAAAGGAGCTCAGCAACACTCAAAAACTAAAGGAAATTGACAATGCTTGGTAGACAAAGGAACTTGGAAATTCTTTTCAAACAAAGGAACTAAGCAATGCTCAATAACTAAAGGAACTTTCCAACCACAAGATAACTTAGTAGTGACTGTGAACTCAAAAAACATAGAGAACTTAGAAATGCAAGATATTCTAACTTGACATCAACTACAAAACTCAATAAACATGTAGGATGGCCATATAACCCAAGATGCTCTTGCATCGATTTTCTTTTGGATTAGTAGAGAATCTTTCCACCATTCCAATTGCTAAAGCTATATCAGGTCTTGTATGCACTAGATACTAAAGTTTTCTAATCATTGATCTATATGTAGTTTGATCTACTTTTGAATCATCATCTTTCGAAAGCTTATGTCTAGTGGACATAGGTGTTCCAACTGCACTACTCTAGAATCCTCCATTCCAAACTTCTTTAGTATCTCCTTGATGTACTTAGATTGAGTAATGTAGATACCATCTTTCTTCTATTGAATTTGCAAGCCAAAAAAGAATTTGATCTCTCCAATCATTGACATTTCAAATTCCTTACTCATTTCATTAGAAAAATATTTGCACAAATCATCATTTCTAGTAAATAGTATATCACCCACAAATATTTTTTCCAACACAATCTTCTTATTTGGTCCTTTTTTGATGTATAGGATGATGTTATCGTTAGTTCTTTGAAAACCAATCTTTATGAGACAATTATGTAACCTTTTGTACCATGCTTTGCAGGCTTGTTGGAGACCATAAAAAGCTTTGTGTAATCTACAAACCATGTCCCTTTTGCTAGGATCAATGAAACCTTATGGTTTCTCAATGTATATTTCCTCTTCTAAGATTCCATTCAATAATGTTGATTTCACATCCATATGATATACTTTAAATCCTTTGTGTGCTAGATACACAAGGAGTATTCTAACATATTTAAGTCTAGAAATAGGAGAAATTTTTTCTCCATAGTCAATACTTTCCTCTTGAGCATAACCCTTGCAAACTAATCTTTCCTTGTTTCATGAAATTCTCTATTCTCATTCAACTTATTTTTGAATACCCATTTTGTGCTAATTACATTCTTATCCCTAGGTCTACCTAAAAAAGATTTTAATTTTTATTTCTTCCTATCGATTGATCAATTTCTTCATTCATTGCATCAATCTAGCTTTCATTCTCTAATACATCTTATACAAATCTAGGTCCAAATTTAGTAAGAAAACATGGACCTTTCAGTTTGTTTCTTATCATTGTACCTTCTGATCAATCTCCAATAATTTTTTCAAGTGCATGATGCCTTATGACATATCCATCAAGTCTGGGCTCCTTTCTAAAATTACTATGTTCGCCATGATCTTCTGATTCATGCTTGAGTCCCACTAATTGTGACTTAGGTCTATTAGACTATGACTTAGTTTCCACTAGTTGAAAATCATTTCCTTTTAATGACTTGGGTCCTTCTGATGACTCTAGATGAACTAGCTGCAACTCAAGTTGAACTGGGGATTTTGGGGACTTGGATGGTGAAGAATGTTGATTTCCACTTTCTTGAACTTTAGGTATATTATTAGTCTTATAGTAAACAAATTTTATGTAGTCTTTAGGTTCCTTATTGCCTTGTTTTTCACTCTTTTTTAAAAACTCATCAATATTCACATGTGCACTTTCTATAACTTTATGAGTAGATAGATTTAGCCACTTATATGCTTTTATCTTATTGGAGTATCCCATAAATATGGCTTCATTACTTTTCACATCAAATTTTCCTTTTCTAGACTCCTTTAGAATATAACATTTACTGCCAAATACTTTGAAATAACATACATTAGGTTTATAGCCATACCATAGTTTAAAAGGTGTTTGATTTGAATTCTTCATTAACTAAACTTAGTTCAAGGTATGAAGTGTAGTGTTGATTGCTTCCTTCCAGTATTTGATAGCAATGTTCTTCTCTATTATTAGGGTCTTTGCACAATCCATGATTGATCTATTCCTTCTTTCACCTATTCCATTCTACTAAGGTGTACTAGGTGTAGCCACTTGACTTTTGATTCCTCTCTCATTGTAGAACTCATTAGAAATGAATTTTCCTCCTATGTCTAATCTTAAACATTTTAGTTTCTTTCCAGTTTCCTTCTCAACTCTAGCTAGATATCATTTGAACTTTTGAAAATCTTCTAATTTATCTTTCAGGTACATTACTATCATCATTCTAGAATAAAAATCAAAAATAAAATAAAGTACTTATATCGACCGTATCTTTCTATGCCAATAGGTCCAAAAAGGTATGTATGGACCAGCTCCAACACTTCTTCAGAATGATAGTTTTTTCTTTTAAATTTTATCTTTCCCATCTTACCAATTTGACAATTCTTACACATGCCCATGCTAGGTTTCTTGAGATTTGGAATGCCTCTAACCCTTTTGTTCTTACTTATGTTTACCAATTTATCAAAGTTCACATGACATAACCTTTTATGCCATAACCAACTTTCTTCTAATTGAGAAATAAAACATGAACTTTCATTTAGATCTAGATAGTTTTCTTTCCAGTCCCAACAAAATTTCCTTTCCCATATAAAAATTGGCCTTTCCATTCATGAATTCTATCTTGAATCCAATAATGTTTAATTGGGCCACACTAAGTAGATTATGCTTCAATCCTTCAACCCAGTAAGCATTATCACATCTAAGATCATTGGTTAGTGCAATACTACCTTTACCTTTCACATAACATGGTTCATCATTGACAAATCTAACACTTCCACCATCATATTTTACCAAGTTCTCAAATTTAGATTTGTCACTAGTAATATGGTGAGAACAACCACTATCAATAATCCATGTAGCATTCTTACTAACATGTGAGATAAGTGTCATCTTATCATTCTCATCATCTGATTCATCCTTAACAGCAATTAGACAATTTCATCATCTCCTCTCATCCTCATTTCATCAAATTGACCTCTGAGGTGTTTTTCTTTAGCTCTCCTTACATTTTCATCACCTCCATAGATAGATTTCAGCTTGATCCTCATCTCATAAGAAGTACCACAGTCTTTGACTTCATCTAATTTAGCATAGTTGAGAGTCAAGGCAATATCAATCATCATAACATTATGATTCTTCTTTTCTATAATTTTTTCAATAGTCATAGTTCTAGTAGGAGCCACATACTTGGGGTCTAGGTAATTTAGTCCTAAATCTCTAATGGTTTCCAAATACAATCTCATGAGTTCCTACCATGCCTTGAAGTTAGCTTTGTTCAATTTAGGGATCTCCCTTTTATAAAACATCCTAATCTTTGGCTTAGGTCCTTAAAACCTTCTCTACGAACACCAAAAAATATGATACCAATTGTTGGAAATATAAAAGGAGTAATTAATATGAAAGGGGTGAATTAGTTACCACAAAAAATAAATCTTAGATCCCTTAGATGTCAATACAACTTAAAACTAAACTCTGTTGAAACTAAAAATACTGTTGTAACTTGGTTAACACTGAATCACTTAGCAAACACTAAGAATTACTATTACTTGGAAATCATTAAAATAAATTCTTATTAAGATGTTTTAATATAATTAACCTTATTTAACTTAGTTGTAGAATCATAAAGTAAATAACTTGAACACATATGACACCATGATTTAACATGGAAACCCAATTTGGGAAAAACCACTAATTGCAACTAGGTACTATTTTTCACTCTTCTGAAGTGAGCCCTATTAGGAGCCAACTTTATTAAAGGTTAAAAAACACACTGTTAGGGGTGACCCTATTAAAAGATTTAATCATCCTATTAGGAGTGGCCTTGCTAGAGGTCTTTAGACACTTCAATCTAGAAATGCCACCTTGTTAGAGAATTTAGCAAATAGCTATTAATCTAACTCTATTAAGAGATTGATACCTTGCTATAATTATTAGAGAGTAATAATGATACAAGTTGATTGCTGATGCAACTATATTTCTAATTTTAGATCTCTATTTTTGCTTGAATAGTTGATCCTCCTTGATTAGATAAAACTTTGCAGTTTGATCAACTAAAGATACTCTTCTATCCTTCCAATTTGCTTCCTTGATTTATCTTTTCAATCCCATGCTTTTTTCCATTCAATCCCAAAACTTGAACTTATACTTATATCATTGACCTTATCAAGTCAGCTTGAATACACTTTCAAATATTCAATATTCATCCCTTAAGTCGGCTAGACTTAACAAATAAGTTCATCAAACTAAATATGTTGATTCAAGAAAATTCTTTGCTAGCTAGCCCAACTCGGTCAACACTAACTCAAAAAATATTTTCTTTAAATTTCCTTAGTTAATCACATGAACTCAGTTAGCACTTCATCCTAGACTTAATTTCCTTTGTTAATCAAGTAAGCTGAATTAACACTAGTTCCTTGCTAACTTCTCATTGGTGCCCAAGTGAACTCAACTGACACTATCTTCTTGTAAACTTCCTTTGGTGCCAGAGTGAACTTGGTAGACACAATCTCTAAACTTGATTATCTCTAGAATGCTCGATAGACACTGGAAACTATCTTCATCACCCAAGTGAGCTCATCAGATACAAAATGGTAAAGAATCGACATTTTGTGTAACATCAAAGACAATATACATTTGAAAAATTATTTTCAATGATCTCATCTTTAATTTCTCCATGTAAAGAAAATGTGAAATACTCTCTTCTAATTAGACTTAAGCATGAACTCTTGGTTTAATTGATGAATTTTATTCTTAGAGATGAAACATTCTTCAGTGCAGTTAAAAAATGAATATATGGAGGATCTCATATCATTAGAATCTTATTTACTCACCAAGTTCCTAACATTTCTTCTTTGTTATCCTAGTTTTTGTACAAAGCTCATGATTTCTAATGGTTTGTCAAGTAATATACCTCACTAATTTCCTATTTTTCAATCTCTCACTAATCATTTTCTAGAGTTGAATGACAATATTTATATACAAAATCACTTACGTTCGTTTGTTCTATTTTAATGAATTTATAAAATATAATTTATATAAGAGAAAGTAAATTTATTCAATTTATAGATAATTTCTGAATATTTTTGAATTTGATTGTGTAGTTTCTTTTGCATCAATGTTCAAACCACATTCACTAATCTATCATCAGGCTAAATGATAGAGAATAAATGAAGTGAATTAATCATAAAATATTTATACAAAAATAACTTTACAATCAAATTGAGAAACATTTAGAAATTATAATTTATATATCTAAAAAATAGATGATAATAATCACATCCAAAAAGCTCCAACAAAACAACTGTTAGAAGAAAAATAGAACTATTTGTATTAAATATATGGGTAACTATCTTAATGAAGTTCTTGGTTATAATTTTAGGTTCTTATAGTGCCAAACATAATAGCCTAAAACCTGCTTATTTTCTCAAGCTTTCCAACAAGAGACTTCTCTAGACTTACAATTGACTTAGACCCCAAAAAAAATAATTGGACAAAAAAATTTCTCTATACCTATGTGATCTAGTGAATTATTGGAAACTTACAATAAGAACAATTGTTGTTTTGTCATTGATGTCAAATCTACTGATGAGACATGTTTCTATCTGATCTAAGTGCCATATGTATTTGATTGATGAATATAATTTGAGAAGTTACTATTGGAATTACAATAGGAAAGGTAAACTTCTTGGGGGGGGGGGGGTGAATAAGTACTTTAAACTTTGACCCATAAAATATTCACCACACATCCGTCTCATACATCCAATAACTAAACTAAAATACCATGCAAAGCATGTACATCTATATCATGTAAAAAAGTAAACATTCACACATATATGATACTACATATGATTACCTAGAAACCCTCCAACAAGAAGGTAAAGTTGGGGTGGAGATGAAACCCAAAAATCTTCATTAGTATAGTAATAAATTGTATCCAATTAAGGTTACAATGTTTGATCATGAAACATGCTCTACCCTATGAAAGGTTTTCCCTGTTAAAGGCTTACAAAGACTATTAGGTCTCACCCTGTTAGAAATGTGCCTTGTTAAGGAACTTTAACTCACAATTAAGTAAGCACCTTGTTAGAGGATTTCAATAAAACTTGTTAGGACTACTCTATTAAGAGATTTAAATGATTCACCTATTAGAATGGTTCAACATTGATCCTGTGGTTAGCATTTCATTTCTTGATGATAGATCACCTCTAAACTGATGTATTCTTGATCCTTCTTGATCAGATGTCTCTCTACTATATGTTATTCCCTTCCTTTTTTCTCCTTTAACTAATTCTTCAATGCAATTTAATTCACAATTCCTTAGCCACCATGAATGTTCTATTTGTGCATGCAAACTTCCCTCTTCACTCCTTCCACACAAATTTGAAGTTTACAGTTTGTCTTCCTTAAGAAGATCTAGGTGACTTAGGGTTAGGTATGAATCAATAGCTATGATTAATCCATTTTTCCACTTAAACCTTCCCTTTTTTTGATTGGATGCATGTAATTCATAGGGATTCCTACTTAAGATTTGTCCTTACCTCCAAAATATCATAGTTCAATCTTTAAGTCAGCTCAAAAATGGTTTACATAGTAGTTTGTGCCATTACAAAAAACTATGACAAAACTACTTACTCATCATCTAAAGTATCTAATGCTTAGCATATACTATTTTCTATACTATGACTCAACATTTGAATAACTTGGCATGCACTACTTACTTGGCTCCTATATCACTTGGCATACACTATCTACTTAGCACTTGAGTGACTTGGTACTCATTATGGATTCAAAATGCTCTATCTTATACATGTTGTGCTCAACATATACTACTTGTTTGACATGAACTAAGTAAATGACTTAGGTCTATAGACACTTGTCAAAACCAATCTAAGATAAAAAAATCTCCCCCCTTTGACATGAGTGTCAAAAACACTTGGTCATGCATTAAAATCCTTATTCTTATGAGCATAACATATCTTTTATTTGGCTTATGTACAAAAGTTTAAAATTTCAAAATTTTATAACAACTTATACCTCAAAAACTTGTAGTCCCCCTAAGTTGTTAGATCTAGTTCTATAGTAAAAATTTTGTACTCCTATTGAGTAGATATGTCTCAACTGATACTTTGTACTCAAAATATTTTGCTTCATGCTATCTATGTTTTTATTTGCTTGTTCCCCCATGCTCTTACTTTGTTTTAGGTTAACTCTCTTTCTATTTACTTTCTTTCCCTTTTAATAAGCTCACTTTTCTCACTCTTGTTCTTTACTACTTTATTTCTTCCCCTTTTTGACACTGATGTCAATGGGCCATACACTAATAATGTGTTTTTCCAAGAAAGATTTATGCACCTCTAGTATAATCTTAAGAAGCTACATCTCACTTTTCACAAGCTACATCCAAAGACTTAATTTGGATAGCCAACTCAACAACAAGGTGAACTAGGCCATCTAGTGTAGAAAGATTGGGGTCTTTCTTTATAAGAGTTTCTACATAGCCTAACTCCTTGTGAAAAATCTCCATGTGAGTGGTCAATGTGGTTTTGATGCTAATTAGTTTGGACCTTATGTTGGATTCTTTATAGATAATGTTGCTAATTGACTCTGGGTTTGTGATAAAGCTCTAAAAGGCTTCTCACTTTGAGCTAGAATCATAGGCAATTTTGCACCTAATGAATTAATTTGACTTTCCAAGCTCAAAATGTGACTCCATGTATCTTTTGTGAAGAGTGTGGGGTTGCATAGTTTGGAGTACACTGAGAAAATTTTCTCAAGTATCTTCCTCACACCTTCTACCTTAGTTTCCAATGCACCTTTTGTAAGTGCTATATCACTTGATATTTTCTCATTCACTTTACTTTGAAATTTTTTTTCAAACCATTCTAATAATTTTGCATTTGTATCAAGGTATGCATCACTTACCTTTTCCACTATATTTGTCAATTCTTTAATAAGTGGCTTGGTTTCATCTGGAGTAGGCAGACTGAATGCATCTAGGGAGATTTCTTTAATATCCAACAAATCTTGCTTCTACTTATGC
Source organism: Cupressus sempervirens (assembly GCA_028749045.1). Classification (NCBI taxonomy): domain Eukaryota; kingdom Viridiplantae; phylum Streptophyta; class Pinopsida; order Cupressales; family Cupressaceae; genus Cupressus; species Cupressus sempervirens. The sequence goes on from CM053792.1 coordinate 580,661,665, forward strand.
TCCCTTTTGAATAGTTCCTAATGCTTCTTTCTAGCCAGGGCTTCTTGTAGTATGCCCATCTACTCTATTGTCACTATAGCATAATCAAATTTTGGTAAAAAAATTTCTTCATCAAAGCTGACATCTCCATATGTTATTACCCCTTCTACCTTTGATGAGCTTCGACTTGGCAGTGAGAATTTCAAGGGTGTTGCATTTGTGCTTAGTTTCTAAAGAGTGTCACTGAAAAGAGTGCTAGATTCTAGTAAAGTTACCAGGGCTTGAATTGCTACTTGCTCCTTCACCTTGGGTGTCAACTTAGTCTCTTTAGGCTTGTCCTTTTCTACCACAATGCCTTGAATTGCACCTTGAACTTGTGCTAGAGGTGTTAATAAGTCTATCTAACCTATTTGACTCTATGTTTCAATAGTGCCTTGGGTTTCCACTATATCCTTTCCAATTGTATCAACCTTTATTGGTGTAGCTTCTAGTACTTTATCTAAAGGTTGTACATTAGTGACATGAGGGGTGATGGTAGGTAGTTCTTTTGTTTTCACCTCTTCTCTTGTAGTGTCAATCACTAATTTTTGGATTTCATCTACACTCACTAATATAGGATTATCACATAGTTTAGCTTGTAGTGTAGATTGATCAAGTATCTTTTTTAGATCTTCCTTTGTTAGGGGATTGATGTTCTGAGAAGTAAGATCAAAAAAATCCTTTGCTATTACTACTTTAGTGTTTACTCTTGATATCTATTGAGGGCTGACATTAGGCAATCATGTATCTTGTACACTCTTCTCTTCTTGCTACTTTACCTCAGCTATTGCTTGTTCATCTACATTTATTTATGTACCTCCCTCAAATATGTTTTCATTGTTGTCATTTTCTTCATCATCTTTAACCTCAATAGGATCCTACTCTCCTTCTTTTACTATAGCTAGGCCATATGTAATTTTCCACATTTATGTTGTCTTCTTTACAACATCTTCAATATTGCTCTACAATATGTTGAAGGCTCTATATTTGAAAAAAAATCTAACAACATATTTCTTTACTAATTTAGTAATTTGTGCCTTGATAAGTTCTGGCATAACTTGAGCAAGTGATGTCTCCCTAATCTATATTTCTAGGTTCAAACAATAATGCCATTTCTACTCCACTCTTTCATATAGACTTTTAGGCATAGAGTTTGCAATCTCTAGTGATACTTTCTTAAAATTTTCCATCATGGCATATATTGCCTGCTCCACTTGATTCTTTTCAACCTTTCCAAGATTATCAAAATAAATATGATAAAATCTTAATAAATCTACACTATTTCTAACATTCTCATATAGGTTGTCTAAATGCGAGGCTAGATTATGACTCACCACTTGGAATTGGCTATTGTCATCAGATTCAGCTTGGGAAATGTACTTTCTCCTTGGTCTTTTCAATGCTCCTCCTTCCTGATTTGTAGGTTTTTCTTTCTCTTTAGAGTTTTGTGTTATGACACGTGCACTAGCCCTTGTGGTAGGTGTAGTAGGTTTGGGCTGGCTTGGATCTTGAATCTAGGTTTAATAGTCTTCTTGGATCTTGTCATTGGTTGAGCCTCAGCCTTTCTCTTCTTCTGTAGGTACTTCCTCGACTTATTCTTCCTTAGCACCTTCTATAATTTCCATCTCTTCCTTTTGTTGATCTTCACCCATTCCTTATGTTAATGCAACTGGTGCTTGGGTTTGAATGTCTTCTTCCTCTTCATCCTCTTCCTGCTTGACACTTTCACCAAATTTATCTTCTAATTTCTTTACTAATTTTTCCTTCTTCTTGATGATAGAGATAGTATTTAGTTCCATGGTAATCTTAGATTTATCCATCTCATAATTACCAAATGCTTTGGCATATTTATCAATATCTTATATAAGTAATGCAGTTATTGCGGCAGAGGCCTCATCTACATTTATTTCATAGCCTAATGGCCTTAGTCATCTTACCCTTGGAGTTGTTGCTTGAACAAATGTAAAATCAACATCAACAAGGAAACAAACATCATCATAATATGTTTCCACTAGTGAAAATGGAATCCTCAATCTCTTCTTCATAGATTGCTTGAAGTCCTCAAAGTAACTTGTCATTATTGACTCAAAATTCTCACCTAGTTGTTCAATGAACTCTCCAGTTTGTACTACCACAGACCTATTTGTCTTCCATGCCATAGTGCCAAATGTAGGAAATGTGTTCTAAACATAAAAGAAGATACATATCAAGATAGATCCAAATTTGTGCTAAGCACTCTTTGTTTTCCTTATTTCTCCTAGGTTTTTAATCAATTACTATAGTTGTAGCTTAGCAAGATCATATGTGTGATCCTTCTTGACAATCTTGTAACCCATATCCACTGCAATATAGGGCACACTATTTAATCTGCTTAATTAGTAAAACTTATGTGCAATCACCCTTACTACAAAGTCTATCAATGGATCTATGGTGGTGTTAATTTTCATTTCTCTCTTATTCTACACAACTCTTGTTTTCTTTTCAATAACCTCTTTTAAATTACTCCTCAAAAACTTAGGCTAATCTAGGGTTGGATATCTTGTTACCCAATGGATTATTCTTTTAGTGATTTTGATAGGCCCATTATTTAACCAAAGTGAACTATCATGAATTTTTCTCAATACAATCTTGATCCATTTGGTTTTGAAAATGTTCATGAAATCTAGGGCACTAGTTAAGCCTTTCTTTTCTACAATTTTAAATTCTTCCCTTAATACCCAATTTTCACAAAGTCTATCATATGCTTGTCTGATATCCATGTCTCCAATACTCCCAATCTTATAGTTTGAACATTTTTTAACATCTTCAACCATGAAAACTTTTGGTGGTATCATGGATAATGCACCAGAGGGATCTTGTTTATATTCAATGACTAGTATGGCCTTGAAAATCAGTTGTTTGACCTCATTGCTAACCAATTGAACATTCAAAACCTCTTTACCCTCTATGCCCTTTGATCTAGATACCATTTTGTGAAACTATGGTTTATGAAAATAGAAATAGCATAGCTTGGCAAACGTTAAATACCTTGCAAAATCTGATGAAATCATGTCGAATAGTTGTCCAAATTTTTTGCAATTGCTTTGGATGAGTTTCCTAATCACCTCTTGCTCTTCTTAAAATGAGTTGAAAATTGATCAAATACCCCTTCAAAGTACTGCAATTAATGTTGAGTGCTTATACAACTATAAGCTCAACATTAACCAATTTTAGGCTCACTCAGCATCCACTAGCATTTTCATTCATTCAAAAACCATTGCAAGCTCAACACAACTAGCTAGTCTAATATCTCAACATCCTCTAGCATTTCACTTGGCAATCATAGGAAACTTTTCATGCTTGGTAGTAACATCAAAAACTTAGAATTTTCTTTAATTCATAATAATATCTTGCATCTTTATTCAAGCTTATGTAAACTTTTCATTAATAAATTCTTTGTAACTGATGTATGATATAACATTTGAATATCACTCCCATATACCTCTTGATTTCCTAGTTCGATGAGGTGTGATCACCTAACCCATTGGGTGAAGTGATCCCTTCTCCACTTGATGTGCTACAATCCTCCTCTTTCTTCCATGTCCTATTCATTTCATTTCTAACATTTTCAACATCTTCCTTGCCTTTTCCTTTATTGAACTCACAACTTGGTGTGACCTTGTCAAACAATATTAACTAATGTGACCAATATTCAAATAGCTAAAACATGTGGTTTGACTCAATCACCTTTTGTAGTCACTTCTAAAGTGTGTTCTAATACAATTCACAAGAACATGTGTAATGCCCCACTCGGAGATCCTTGGAACAAGGACTCAATTCAAGCCAAGATATTTTTTTTCTCTAGAAAAAGTATGAATTCACATGACAACATCATATAGGGATCACAAAGATCACAATGGAAGACTACACCAACAATCTAAGAAACCAACGAATCTATAAATGACAAACTACAGAAGAATGTAAACAATTCTAAATTTGAAACATTCTAAATTCAAAATCTAATTCTAAGGTGTTCAAGAACACCATAAAGGGTATCCAAAACTCCCTTGAAAAACTTTTGGTAAAACCAAAAAGTGGCCACTATCTGCCTAGACAAGTTTTTCCAAAACCTAGGCAAAACTTTGAATCAGCATAGTATGATACTTTCCAGTATTGTACGACTTTTCTAATGAAGGTGTGTACTACAATCAGGGTTAGGGAAATAATTCTCAAGAAGGCATGAGATAATCTACCAATATCATATGCCCTTTCTCCAAGAGGTGTGTGATACAATGGAGTGTCACACAATAGAGTTTACAAGGGCATGCGATACTTTCCAATATCGCATGATTCTTCTCCTTTGGACATGTGATGCTTTAAAGTATTGTGCAATGCTGATGCATGGTCACCTAGAGAAAGAAAGAATTTTTCTAAGTGTTAAAAAAAGGGATAAAATAGGAAATCAAACCTCCACATTACTAGATCCACATAGATCAAGGAATGAGCACTCGAGTGCATAAAAAATAAGATGCCATGAAACAAGGAAGAGGAATATCTATCCATCTAAATCACAACAGTAAAATGGACATACTAAAAGAAAAATCACAGTGTATAGAAGCAACATCTCAATGTACATAAATAAAAAACTAAGCATGCAGTTCCTCCTAACCGTCAATAGCATCATAAGACCATTGTGGATCCTAGCCATCTCCCATGCATAACATCCCAAACTATTGACCAAATCATCAGTGTTATCTTATGAGGATTTCACTTCTAAAATGTGCTACAACATTAGATTAAGGAGATCTAACATGCTAAAAGTAAATCATTAGATAATCTAATAAATCAACCACATCATCTATCATATGCTAACATCATACGAATAGGAAATCTAACATGCTAAACCAATAAGCAATAGATATGCTAATAAAGTTATTCACATCATCTAATAATATGCTGAACATCATAATATGAGAATGCATTAAATAAACTAACATCATCTAAACATGATATCCAAGCATCCTAATGAAAGCATAAATCACAAGAAAGCATACTCCAAAACCTAAAGCATCAAGTGAAAACATCCATCAATAGTCATAGTAGGATAAAAATTGTCTTTGTACACTAGTCCCTCATAGTGGTGTAAGTAGCTATGCTTCCCAATCACGTGGAACCCATAGGTCCACACCCACCATGTTGATGGAGATAATGATCCAACCACAAACACACATAAAGTACAACATCCATGGCTAACACTCACGCCAAGTAGTATGATGACTGAAACCAAGACATAGACAATGAATAAACTATAGGTCCTAGTTAGACACTCAATGGACTACTAAGTAGGGGTTGACATCATGGAGAGTTTCTTGACATCAACAAGCCCAAGCTTGGATCGTGCATTTCAACTCCTCAATAGAGGACCCTGCACACACATTTTCTTTAGTTATCACTTGATTAAAACTTCTTCATGCCAACCCTTGGGAAATAGACACTAGGATGTGGAGATAGAATCCCCCTCCATATGATACCCTACCCTACCCATGCTCATCCTATGAGAAGTTCCTATAGGTGTGTAAATTCCCAACCCAACCCTAATGATGATAACTTTTGGAAGTAACATAGAAGATCGAGCCTCACAAGTCACTCAAAAAATGTACACACATGTACTCATGTGTGGTGCACCACCATCATGAAGATCATAAAACTAGGACTGAAAGAGAACACAAGAAAAATATCACTCCAATGAAAACAAACTCAGGAGGATGTATTCTACATGAATCCCAAAAAAATAATAAAACTATATCTCATGAAATCACTCAACTGGCCTTAATCTAGGAGTATGAATTCTACAAAAATATCATTGATGCAACTAGACCAGACATCATGAACTCACTCAACTAGCCTCAATCAAGGAGTATGGATTCTACACAAATCCTAGTGTCCATGAAACAAGAACAAAGGTCCAAAAGAAACCATAACACCAAATACAAAATCCCTTAACTGAACACAAAGTTGGGAGCATGGATACAACACACATCCCAATGTAAACATAAAAGTGCAACAACGGTTTGACTAAAATCCAAATGAATGATCCAAGTCTATGACCAACATCATGCCAAGAAAATCTAAGAAAATTGGGCAGTGTGCAAATCGAGGTAAAAATTCCAAAAACTCAAATTTTTTGAAATTAAAACCCATTTGCTCTTTGGGCAAAAAAAACCCAAAATTCAAATAAATTTTGGATTCAGACACCGTATGAAAAAATGGCTAGCATAATGGTGCAAAACCCCAAACCCTCATCCCAAAAAATAGGGAAATGCTCATACCTAACCAATTAGGTAGAACCAACAAACAAAAATAGAGGGGAACCCTAGTTCTCAGCCTCCTAACAAATGACTACCAAAAATAGAAATAGAAATGGAGTAAAAGTAATAAAACAAGAGAGCCCTACCTCATAGCCAAAAGGGAAAAATAAAAATTTGAGCCATAAAATAACAAGCCAATAGAAGTGGCTGAAAGTTGTGGCAATCCAAGGTCTCCCTGAGCTGGATCCAATGAGCTCAACCTCACAATGATCCCATGCCCATAGCTCCCACAATGAATAAATTAGTAAATCCTCATGAAGAGGATTTTGGGGTTTACTCTCCAGCTTTCTTATTCAAAAGTGACAAGTGAGGAATTAAATTCCTTTTTGGATATTTATTCACTTTTCAAGTGAATAATTGATTAGGGAAAATAACTAGCCAACCTAGTTAAACCTTGAAATGACCCAAACAAAAATAGGCTATTCCTATAAATAGGAATTCATCTATGGAAAATCTGCTAGAAATTAAAATAAAATAATTAAAAACTCAAAATCCCAAAACACAAAAATTTCCTTAACAACTTTCATGACAATGCGAATGTCTAAATGCATAGACACACTCATTGTTCTAATCACATAATGCAACTGAGTTCACATTTAATAATCACCAAAAGGATTAATTAAAAAATTAAAATAAGAATAGATAAACCATACATGGATGACATAAGTAAAATATTAATAGCTGAATTATTAACTCCATGTGCCACTACCATGGATTTTGCACACTAAACAACAAAATCAAGTGCAACTACATATAATAACATAGATGATGCAATAAATGCATAAAATCACCTAATTTAATCATTTATTTAAATATACTAAAATAATCTATTCACATCACTCACATTTGCATAAAGCATAACAATACAGGAATGAAGTAAATAACCATAGCATTAAATCCATCACATAACATAATCAAAGATATGTCCAAATACTGGATGATTAGATATCATCATAAAACACACTACCATCTCAAAATGACATCATCATGCAATATGATCAGTTGAATAGCATAGTAGTCTAACATCTATGATATTGAAATCAAAGTATAATATCTGACCCTCAGGTCATCTCAATGTAAAACATAACATGAGTAACAAAATATCTGTCAGATCAAAATATAACATGATAAATATCCACAACACATAACCAATGAATCCATCATGGATAGTCTATTTCTAGCTATTTAAGCATTAAATAAAGGTAGTTTACACAACATTAAAAAAGGCACTTAAAACACATAAGTGAACATAGTCATAAACATGACTAACCATTGCTATAGGAACCTAGTCCATTGTAGCAAGATAATAGTACACAGTGCAATCTCTACACACATATTAGGGTAATCACAAAATAACATCATGATACCACATTGATCCTAGTAACCACTGGCACAAACCTTAGTGAACCAAAAATCACATCATAATCTTAAAAATTAGTCAAAGCGTAAACAAAGCAACTTATATAGTAACATAATTCCAATCAGCTCGAGGGTGTAGACCACTAATGGTCCCAAATGCAATCCATCACAACAAAAGATCAACAAGGTTGCATCTACCAGGATGACTTACAAAAGTCAAATGGGAGAGGCACTACAACATGCCCATATTCTTGATGATAGTGAGAACTATACCTTGTATTCTAATCCCAGTTATAAGAGTTGCCATTGTTCTTTACCTTTGTTTTCATATTTGAAGACCACATGGGTTTGGATTTACACTCAAAAGCTCTATATCCATACTTCTAATAGTTTTAACAATATCCTTCAAATCTTTGAGTATGCATGGTCTTAGTTTTGAATTCACGTGCTTGATGACCTTGTTTGTTGCACTTATGGTAGTAAACCATGCTCTTATGCTTGACATTCTAATATACAGTCTTGCTCCTACACACATTAGCGGTATGTCCTTTCTTACCACAATTATGACAAGTAGGTTTGGAATTCTTACCTTTTTGCTCCTTTCTTCAACACTTTTGGATGAATCTCCTTCTTTAGTACTTGTGTATCCAATTCTAGATATATCATTATTGGATCTAGGGGATTTTAATAATTACTCAAAGTATTTGATCACCTCAATTGGTTTATTGAAACTTTGAGGAAATTCCTTTTCCCTTTTTAGGTTATTATTCAATTTCTCATTCTGCAACTTCAATGTTGTTATCTCAATGTCCTTGACATTCATCTCATAGTTGGCATTCATCATTTTACTTAGAGTATCCAATTACATGTTGGAAATCTTGTTAGCTCTGATGATTTCTCTTCCAGTCTGTTGATCAAAAATCTTTTGTCATCTTCAATCATGGTTTTTTCTTCCATAGCTTTCTTTCTTTGTTTAATCATCTTACATAGTGGTATGGCTTGTGATTCCTACTCTAACTTGAGATTCTTGATTTCTTTAGCTTGGGATCTATTCTTTTCAATTAGATCCACAACTAATGCATCAAATTCATTGGATTCTCCATTAGCAAATAGCTTAGTAGTGTTTAACTCTCCGTATAGTGTGTCATTCTCCTCAATAGCAATTTCATTCCTTCTCTTTAAGGATTTCTTTAAGTCTTCTCTTACTTCATCTAGTTGATGTAGAATGAGTTGTATTTCAATTCCCCAATTCTCAACAATATTTCTCAACTTGTAGAATTCCATTTTCAAGATCTTTCCTCAAAGCTACAAAGCTTCTCTTTCAAAGAATTTAGCTCTAATACCAATTGTTGGAATTACAATAGGAAAGGTAAACTTCTAAGAGGGTTGAATCAATAGTTAAAACTTTCACCCATCAAATATTCACCACACATTCATCTCATACATTCAATAAGTAAACTAGAATACCATGTAAACAAGTAAACATTCCCACATATATGACACCAGATATGATTACTAGAAACCCTCCAATGAGAAGGTAAAATTGGGGTGGGGATGACACCCACAAATCTTCACTATTGTAGTAATAAAGTGTATCCAATGAAGGTTACAATGTTTGATCATGTTACATGATCCACCTTATAAAAGGCCTACTCTATTAAAGACTTACAAATACTATTAGATCTCACCCAGTTAAAGGATTTCAATACCCTATTAGAAGTGTGCCTTGTTAAAGGACTTTAACTCACAATTAAGTAAGCATCTTGTTAGAGTATTTCAATACAGCTTGTTAGGACCACTCTGTTAAGAGATTTAACTGATTCACCTATTAGAATGACTCATCATCAATCCTACTATTATTACTTCATTTATTGATGATAGATCACCTCTAAAATGATGTATTCTTGATCCTTCTTGATCAGATGTCTCTCTATTATATGTTATTCCCTTCCTCCATTCTCCTTTAAATGATTTTGCAATAAAATTTCAATTCACAATTTCTTAGCCACTATGAATGCTCTGTTTGTACATGTAAAATTCTCTCTTCACTCCTTCCACATGCGTATCAAGTTTACGGTTTGTCCTCCTTAAGAAGATCTAGGTGACTTAGGGTTAGATATGAATCAACAATTGTGATTCATCCATTTTGTCAATTAAACATTCCCTTTTTCTAATTGGATGCATGTAATTCATAGGGATTCCAACTTAAGATTCATCCTTATCTCCAAAATATTGTAATTCAATCATTAAGTCTACTAAAAAATGGTTTACATAGTAGTTTGTGCCATTAAAAATAACTATGACAAAACTATCTTACTTGACATCTAAAGTCTCTGATGCTTAGCATATACTATTTTCTATACTATGACTCAGCATCTAAATAACTTGGCATGCACTGCTTACTCATCTCCTATATTGCTTGGCATACATTGTCTGCTCAGAACTTGAGTGATTCAGCACATGAGTGACTCGGTACTCACTATGGATTTGACATGCTCGATCTTATACATATTGTGCTTGGCATATACTACTTGTTTGGCATGAACTAAGTAAATGACATAAGTTTATAGACACTCACTTGTCAAAACTAGTCTAAGATCAACAATTACTCATAACAATAACACTTAGAGGAAAGGTTGAGTTATGAAAAGGAAGCTATAATTGATATTTAATCAGCTAGACTTTAATAAGATAAATTGATTATTTATATCATGAATGTAAAGCTTAACTAATTAACAAAGTAAAATATTAAGGTATGCTAAGTGAAGCTAGTTTCAACCAAGCTACAATAAGTTTTGAGAAGATTTAGTGTTGATCAAGCATTAGTATGAATCGAGCAAGCTAGTTTATGTCAAGCCAAGATTTTTACAACAATTGAGTGCTTAAGTGATGACCAAGTTTTAGAATTTAGTGATTGCTAAGTGATAGTAATTTAAATGTGTTTGAGATATCATTACTTCCAACTAACTCAGTTGTTTTCTTGGGATATGGGAAGTGTGTTAAAGATAATATTAATGAGTTGGATTATTTAATTCAAGGAGAGGATTAGGTATAATACTATGATTGAATTTTATGGATGAGAAGTTTCTAGAAAAAAAGAAAGATGAACATATACAATGAACCTAATGAACTAGATCACAAACCCTAAGATTTGCGGTGATCATGGAAAATAAAAAAGCCAAAATTACCTATTTAAGAGGGTATAGAGCTGAAATTTAACAGTATGTGCAAAGAGAAAGGTGGAACAAAGGCACACAAGGGTGAATGCACAAGTGTGTGTGAGAAAAGAAAAATAAGAAATGGTTATGCATATGCTGTTGATGTTGATAAGTGAATCTAAGTAGAAGTCTTAAGTTTTTTGGAAGGAGAATATTGAATTCTTGAAGGGTTTCTAGGAAAATAAAAGAAAAAAGATGAAAATGGAGAACTTATTAGTGAATCAACACATTAACTGAACAATGATCTAAAACTTCAAAAGTGAGTTGTAATCATACAAATCGAAACCCTACATTTTTCTTTCTATTAATTGTAAATAGTTTGTATTGAAATCCTTTTAATCAAAAGTTTACCTAGTAGTCATTTGAAGGACTTAACACTCTATGTAAGTCCTTTAGCAAGGTGACATTCTAAATGGAATGATCAAATTCCTCTAACAAGGCCACTACAAATAGGGTAATTAAATCCTCTAACCAGGTCACATTTAACAGTGTGTATTGTAAGCTTTAACAAAGTTGGGTCCTAATAGAGCTCACTTCAAAAGAGTGAAAAAGTGGTGACATGTTGCTAGTGGTTTTTCCCAAATTGGGTTTCCACGTAAAATCCTAGTGTTGAACTTGTGTTGAATGTTTTATGATGTTTTAAATTTACATGTTTACATTCAAAAAATTCTATTATAATAGGAAAATTAACTACTAATAACTTTGTTTATCACTATACAATAGAGATTGAGCTACAACATGATATAAAGAAAAATGAATGTTGAATGTTTGATTTTTCAAATGGTGCTTATGGAGCTTGAGTAATTGATTCACCCTCCCCCCCAATTATTCTAAACATTTCTAATAGTGAATAGCCTTTTCATTTTTCTTTTCACTATTGTGTTTCACCTGCACTTTTTTTTCATAAAATTTAGAGAAGATTTCTAGGCAAAGGTAAATATTAAAAACATCTATATACATGTGAGCTAACTTCTTTGTATTTATATTCTTATGGTCCAAATGTGAAACCATAGTTTAACCTCCTCATCAATCAAATGCTCATGAAAAAACTAGACCTAAAAATCTTTGTTTCTGATGTTAAATCAGGTTTATAAAGGGATTCTAAGCATAGCTAAAATGGTGGCTATAAAAAGAGCCAATCAAGCATCTTTGAAAGATAAAAAACAATTAAAGAACGAGATAGAATTTTTATTATGAGTGCATCATAGAAATATTGTGGGATTGCTTGGATTTCACTTTAACAAATAGGAAAGGATGCTTGTGTATGAATATATATCAAAGGAACTCTAAGAGAAAGTATCCATGGTATGGTGTTGACATATTTCTTATTTGACTTTCCCCAATTGTTGATTGAAATAATATATTAGAATCAAAATCTTGTTATGGTAATTAGATCATGTTCAGGATGTGAATAGATCAAACTAGTATTCTGTTGGATTGGAAAAAAAAAAGGATTCTGATAGCATTGGGGGCCACCAAGGGTTTAAACTATCTCCATAAATTTGTGAATCCACCCATAATTTCTAGAGATGCGAAGTCCACAAATATATTATTAGATCAAAGGTTGGTTTCTAAGGTTGCAAATTTTGGTATTTCTAAATTTTTTTCAAATGGTAGTATGAGTGGTGGAGGCCAAAGTCATGTAATAACTTAAGTAAAAGGAACAACAGTAAGGATTTTGCTTAATTGTGTTTGTTTTGTATCTTTGGAATTCAAATGGTGTTAAATAATAGCTAGGTCAAGTAACCTCAAAGGAAAATGTAGTTATTCAATCAATGTCCTACATGTTGGAAATAAGTCACATTCAATTCGGTGATGGGTTGGTCAAAGAGTAGTCCAAAGTTAAGTTGGCAGTGAAATATTGTAGTAGAAAATATAATGTATTGGATTCAAGTTTTAAATGGTCCATATGAATTGTAATTCAATATATTGTGATATGAGAAAAAAATAGGAGTCTCAAATACATGTAGTGTAGATCAATGGAAGTTTTTGAAACAAGCTACATGTGGATTGATAATGGGCTGAACAAAGAGCTTCCAGTAAGTTGTTGATACATTTAGAATAGTAAAAAGAAGGTTCTAGGTTTAATTTTTTCTATTTCATATGAATTATAATACAACAATGTAATAGATGGTGGTATGGAATATCTATTTTTTAAAGTTAAATTATGATATTATTGAAGATAGCAGGTGTCCAATCAACTTATTACTTTAATAAAAAAGAATTAGACATCCTTTCACAATGATTCCATGGCTAGAAAACATAATGTGTTTTACTTAAAAGTAGTACACTAACTTCATTTAATTTTTCAACCCAGGAGCATAAATTTGAGAGGAGGATTGCAAAGTCTATGCTTCGATTCTCCTTCAAGTCATTACAACTAATGCAAAGGAAATGCTAAAGGAATTTTATACTAGCAATTGAACCAACAACTTAACTTAAAGCTTGAAAGTAATGCTACAACAATAAACCTATCTATTCACCATTGCTATAGGAACAATTCATTGATTCTATTATTAAAGGCTATAGAAGCAACATAATTCTATCTTGCAAGGAAAAAAACAAGGAAATGAAATCTATTCTAACAGAATAGTTCACTCACCAAGTGGGCCCCCTTGGATGAGTGAACATAAAAGAAAATTAAGATAAGAGGAATAGACTTGAAATTCTCATTCTATTAATTCATGGTGAAGGAATTATAGTTAATTAAAAACTGAATCACACTTGACTTCTATGAAAATAAAACTATGTTTTCTTTCCAAAAGTTTCCCTTAATGGTAGAACAGACGTTATTTGAAAGGAAACTACAACTACTCCCTAACTCTATGATCACTTAATTACTGAGGATCAATTAAAGAATCATAAAGTTTGAAATAGGATTTCCATTAACCATAAATAAATCCTCCAGGGATATAGTAGGTTGTTGAAGCTACATTTGTGCACTATTCCAATAGAAAGCATATGATGACTTGCTCCACTCGTAATGATTCAACAATCTAGTTGGTTTTGACTTTAATGCTGAGGTGTTAACTCTTTAATACCCACAAAAAATATCTGACAAGTATTCAATGCGTACACCACTTCCACATACACATATTTATTTTATCATCAATATTAGAAAAGGTGTAAGTTCAAATTACCACTCTTGCAAATCCTATGGCTACATGAGAAAAACTACCCAAGAGATAGCATAAATGAGTAAATATTTATCAGCATGCAATATCACTTTATTATAAAATTTTTGTCCATAGATTCAAGCAATTATAGCATATTTGAACTATCCATGCTTCTATTTAGTGTACACTATATAGATCATATACATGAAAACATAAATTCATTTGCTTAAAACCATAAAGGCATGATTTTTTCTGCAAGATAACTGCTTCAAATAAAAATAAAAATATCTTAAAATAATGGTCTTTTAGAGGCCCATCATTCTCCCCAACTGAGCTATTGCTGATCCCCAACAACCATGAAGTTTATGATTCTAGCCCGCATGCTCTAATAACTAGTTCTCCTCTCCCTAGGCTCATTCTCAACATAGTCAAAATACCCATAATTTTCTTTGAACCTTCTCCATCACTAAACTTCTACTATCATATCATGATCCTTTGCATTGTCATTTAGTGCTAATAGTGGATGTAGGAGAATAGGGGGTGATAATTTAATGGAAGCCAATATTTGCATCAATTCCTCCCCAAATCAATATACCATGGAATTCTAATAGTAGCAAGAGATAAATTTTGAGGAGAGTTGGGTTCTCTTATCTTTAGGTCATATGGCATCTATGTCCACCTTTGTCTTGAAGAAACAATAGTTGTCTCAACATCTCAAGAGGAGTATTGTTCCCAATCTTCAAAGGTTTGTTCTTTGACTGAGTATACTTTACCAGCTCTAGTAGGGTTGCCTAAAATAGAAATCCAATCCAGAAATGTTCATCTAGAGTGTTGAGCTTCTAGTATGATGAGCAGAGCTACTATCATTTCACTATTCCTATAAGGTGTAGCTTGATGTTTCCTACTTATCTCATTCTTAATCCAAGATATCACTACTCTCAACTACACATTCCCTATATACAAGAGTGAGTTCTACTCTATGTCATTAGGCACTGCCAAATTATGGAGATACAATTCACACAATAAATTATTTAAAGGTATTGGAATAGATTGAAATGCATCATAAAACTCATGTGGAGTTGCAATAGAGGGATTAAGCCCTTCAATAATTCTATTCAACTTAAAATTTACAAGCTACTCTTTGAGAAATAATGCATACACTGGTAATGGTGATCTACATTCCATCAATTCAAGAATCAATCTTGTACCTTGTTCAATCCTCCTTTTTAAAACTTCATTTTGGTTTGAGCTTTGTTTCAACTAATAGCTTTTTCAATTAATAACATGTTTCAAATTTTCTTTTTCTGGCTTCCATTGAGTTCTTTCCCATAATAACTATTGAAACAAATTGATTCCTATGGACAAAGGTGTGGACAAATTGGGTGGTGGCAATGGTTCTTGGTTAAAAATGTCTATCCATTTAGATGTCAAATGAGGAATTTTGTTGACACACTGTGGTGTGGAAAATTCTCCTTCTCTTATAACAATTATTGTCACCACATTCACTTCCTTACTAGATTTAGCTACTACTATGGCCAACATATCTAGCCCATCTTGGTTGAGCTTTTCCATTACTTCTTCAAAAATTTCTTGCCTAAATTTTGGATAGTCCTCACAAGGAAGGTCTTTTGTGTTCTCACCAATATCCTGCATAACAAAGATTTCTTCAAATTCCTCAAATGCTTTAGGATCATCAGACTCCACATCACTATTAAAAATCACATTTTTAACATTAAGGTCAACTTTAGGTTATGGATTCTGGTTATTAGATTCATTATCAGTAGATATGTTTTGTTGAAAATTTTCCTCTAAAGAGGACTCCTTCCCAACCTTGGAAGGTTCTATGTTAACCACTGGAACAAAGGCTTTAGTAACCTTATTTCCTTAAAGAATCCTCACACTTCTCCTCATAGTAGGTGTAGACAGGCATGGAGGATTCTTTCATTTCCTCTTTTCTACAAACATTTCAACAGTAGGCACTTCAAGAGGTTTTTCTAAAACTTTCTCTTATTAGGACTTTAGGATTTCATTATCATCACTTTTATCATCTATTTTTTGTTCTAATTTTTCTTCCTTAATAAAAGACCTAGTCTTAATGGATGATGGCATCTTGGTCGCATTGGTAGCTTCCCTATTTTTTCTCTTCTTTTTATTAGAGATAGAGGCATCAACTTTATAGATTCTCTTCTTAGCTAGTTTAGAACTAGAGGGAGAGGCTTCAAGAACATTTTTAGTCCTTAGAATGACCTTACAAAAACTAGTAGATGTCTTTTCCCTTCATCCAAACCCTTGGTCTCTAGGGCCAACCAAGCTAGGCTCTACTTCTTTTAACTATGAGAACTCTTCCCATGTCCCAATTGATTGTTTGTTCAATTCTCTTTCCACAAAAAATTTTATCAAGAAATGATGGGAGATTGATTGATCCTTTCCTAATTGTACTAAATAAGCTTGCTTCTTAACAAAATTAAATAGGAAATTGGGAAGATTTACCTATTGATAATCATGTTGCGAATGAGTTGAAAGCTTGAAATGTAGGGCATGCAGGTGTTTGTAATGACCTTCACAAGTGAATTATTGAATGATGAATGCTACTGAGTAGATAAAATCCAATGGAAATGATAGTCCAAAGGTACCCTACTTCTTCTCAATATCCAATGGAGCATCCAAAATCAACACTAAACTATTTCCTAGCCATTCGTAGGTCAAATATTTTGCCCAATTTTCTCCTTCCTAAGGTAACCCAGTGACTTTGGCTAACACTTCTTTTGTAAATTCAATTATGAGGCCCTTAACCATTAAAAATCCATCTTGTAGGGTGCTCAAAAATTGAAGGGCAACCTCCTCATCAAATCCCTTAAGAATGAGGTAGTCATCTAACCATCCCCTTCTCTGGTACATTTCACAACTAGTTGTGTCACCCAACAAAACTTTGTGATCAATTGGTTCATACCTCTAGAGACCTCCACCCATTATTACTCTCAATTTTTTTTTGAAAAGATCATGTCATTCTCTAGAGTTCAACAATGGAAAGTTAATAGAAATCTCAATATTATGGCACTGGACAGAGAAAATGGTGTACTATCACTTCGTATTTCATGATGTCCTTCCTTTCATCTAGTCTCACAATTTTCACTCATGTACAGGTCTGTCAACCCAAACACATTTTTAATTATCATGAAAAATTAAGCTCAACTTTAATGTACTTAACTCCCTTAATGATACAATCACAAAAGGATAGGTCACCACTATGTGACAATAGACATTACAGAAGATAATAGCTTTTAAAGTTTACATGCAATTGAAACTTTTGAAATGAATATTCCCCCTACACCCTTGCCCCTCAAATCAAGTCTAGTCATGGGTCTCACCAGGACAAGAAATGCAAGACTATGTGGTACGTACCTGGTAGGTGCTATAGGAAAGAGTTTTGAAAAGATCATCAGAAATGATGGAGTGATTGGATGAGGTGGAAGGAGGGAAACAAGAGAAGGTGAGATGAAATGCAAGATGGAGAAATTACTTTCAAGAAGAAATTATTTATTACGAAAAGCTTGAATGAATTCAAGATTTGGCAACAATCAAGGTAGAAGACCCAGAGTGCTCGACTGTAGGAATGAAAATATCTCCAATGTGCTAAAATTGCTACAAGAACTCCTCATGACTTAGTGGTCTTTTGTAGAGCTTGAGGTGATGCCTATTGAAAAGTAACTTGAATCAAATAGGATAAATAATGGACAACTAGACAATGCCATTTGGAAATATAACAATAATTTCATATGAACCTAACTAGTAAGTTTGAAACTTTCCTGGATTGTGATGATATTTTAAATCATAAAGAAGGTCACAATCTCCTACAACAAACATTTAATCTCTGATAAACTTATCATGCCATTGTTTTCATTATTTTTGGATGAGTTTGGTGTTGTTTAATGTAGATTTGTGCCATTCATCAAGACCATTTAAACTCATGATTCGGTCTTATTGTGCAATAGTGAGATCCCTACCAAGTTCCAAAGTGATCCTCAATGTTATATATACAAACTCTACAAGCATTACCATTGACCTACCATAGATGAGCTGAAAAGGAGTAAAATTTGTGGTAGATTTCTAGGTCATTATATAAGCCCAAAGAGCTTGAGGAATGCGTGTGGCCTAATCCTTCTTATGAAGTGCTACTATTTTGGTGAGAATGGCTTCTAGCTCTCTATTGGTAACTTCTAATTGGCCATTAGCTTGTGGGTGGTAAGGTGATGATTTACCATGTTGAATAGTATATTCTCCCATCAGAGCACCTATCAAATTAGATGTAAACTAAGCTCACTAGTCAGATGTCAACTTCCTGGGGACTCCAAATAATGTAAAGATGGATTCATATCAAAAATTTGCAACATTGTTATCACTTGGGTGTTTCATGGGTTTGGCCTCTTCCCACTTAGTTACATAAATAATGTAAATTAAGATATAGGATTTTCTTTGTGAAGAGGGTTCAATAGGGCCTAAAAAGTCAAGTCAATTGCCCATTTATCAAAGGGTGTAAGAACTACTTGAGGCTTTAGGGAAATTTCATCATATATAGTGGGTCTTCCCATTCATTGACACTTATCACATTTCTTGGTGTATCTGGCTACATTCTTTTCTAAACTTGGCCAATAGTACCTAGTTGCCAATATTTTAAAGGTTGTCCTTTTGGCTAGAAGATGACCTCCATAGGGTTCATTTGACATGCTCTCAAAATATCATATGTTTCATCTTCTTAGATGCATTGATGCATGACTTGATCAGGGATAGTATAAAACATTAATCCAACAATCCAAGAATAATTGAAGCTTTTTTTTTTAGAAAGTAACTTCCTTTCTTTGGTAGAGAAGTGAGCTGGAATCTTTCCTATATTTAGGTAATTTACAGTATCTACATACCATGGATTTTGTGATAATAATAGGAAAAGGTGTTCATTTGAAAAACTGTCATCAATGGCTATAGGATCATCAAGGACATGGAACCAAGAGAGAAAGTTAGCTACCACATTGGCCTTGTCAGGTTTATCTATTATGGTGATATCAAATTCTTGCATAACTAATAACCAATGTGCTAATCTTCCTGATATTGCAAGATTATTCATAAGATACTTTATAGTAGAGTGATTAGTATGAACAAATATTTTATATCTAGTAATGTAGTGTCTAAATTTATTCAATGCATAAATAACTGCAAGTAACTCTTTTTTAGTAACTATGTAGTTAAACTCTACACCTTGCAAGTTTTTACTAATGAAATAAATGACATGTTCAATTGAGTCCACCTATTGGCCTAACACTAGACCTATAGCATAGTCTAAGGCATTTTCATGGATGTGGAAAGGAAATCTTCAATTAGGTCCTCGTAAAATTAATGCTATGGTGAGGACTTTGTTAAGCTATAGAAAAGATGTAGCACATGCATAGTCCTAATAAAATTTGGAATCTTATTTTAACAGGTGATAAAGGGGTGCTACAAGTTGGCTAAGATTCTTGATGAATCTTCTATAATATCTAGCATGTCCTAGGAAACTTCAGACATCCTTTTACTTCTCTAGCGTAGGCAAGGTACTAATGAATTCAATCCTGGTCAAATCTACCTACATGCCTTGGGATGAAATGAAATTACCTAGTACTACTTCTTCCATCACCATAAAATATTTTTCACTATTTAGGGAAAGGTTATAGTCTTGGAATCTCTTGAGCATTATCTCTAAGTTGGCTTTTGCTTCCTTAAAATTAGTCCCACAAATAGTAAAATCATCCATGTAGATCTCCATACAGTCAACAAATATATCTAAAAAGATACTTATGAGAATTCATTGGAATGTGGCTAGGGCATTACACAAGCCAAAGGGTAAGACTGAGTAGGAAAAGGTACCCCATTGGCATGTGAAAGTTAGTTTTTCTTGATCCTCTAGAGCTATTTGTATATGATTGTAACCACTAAAACCATTTGGAAAAGATATACATTTCTTGCCAGTTAGGTTGTCAAGAACTTGGTCTATAAATAGTAAGGGAAAGTGGTCTTTCTTAGTGGCTGAATTGAGCTCCCTATAATCCACACAAACTCTCCATTTTCCTCCTTTCTTTGGTACAATAACCAAGGGTGAAACCCACTTGCTATCAGAGATGGGTAGATAAAACTAGAACTCAATAATTTATGTAGTTCATTATTAACTATATCCTTTAAAATAAGGTTAACTCTCTACTGAGACTACCGGATAAGCTTAAAATTAGGACTGATGTAAATCTTGTGAGTACAAAGCATAGGGTCACAAGAATTTTTTCTTGATTTTCCTATAGTAACTACAACATAATTTTCTAATGAGAAGGTGATAAGGCATTGTTTACATTCAACTCCTTTTCTGGACCAACTTTCATCTTAATAACCTTAGTTTTCATGAAAAACTAGGCAACATGAGAAGAATCCATCTCATGAGGTAATAAGGAGTGAAGGAATTAGGATACTTTTGAATCCTAAGGTGTGTTCAAGGGTGGTAATATGGTTTCTAGGATACATTCTACTTGAAGACACACTTGAGCTTCTACTCCATATTCATTCATGATAATGGATGAAATGAATTGTTCCTTCTTTGAGAAATTCTATTTTTTGGAGGGGTTCTACTAGTAGATGTCAATCTTTTGATTCCTCTATCATTAAAAAAGATCTCAAACTCATTTAATGTAAATTCTCCTCCTCCATCAAATCTCAAATATTTCAAACTTTTACTTGTTTCCTTCTCAACTCTTGATAAGTACCACTTAAACATTTGAAAAACATTAGATTTCTATTTTAGAAACATAACTGTCATCATCCTAGAATAATCATCAAAAAATAGCACAATGTACTTATCACCTTTGTAGCTTTGAACATCAATTGTCTACACAAGTAAGTTTCAAAAATCTCCAAAATTCCTTTAGGGGTATGAGCCCTACTCTTAAAACTTTTCTTAGTCAACTTACCTAACTGAAGTTGTTTGAAAACTATATTATTAGGTTTCCTTAGCTTAGGAAAACCTCTTACTCTTCTCATGGTACTGATACTAACAAAGTTATCAAAATTAACATGACATTCCCTCTTGTGCTATAGCCACACATCGTCAAATTCTACAACTAGACAAGTAGCATTATGCATATCAAGATAGAATAGATTACCTCTAGTTTGACCACCTTTTCCTATTAGTTTTTCATTAGTATCATATATCTTAGCAATCTTGTTCTCAAACTCAACCTTACAACCTAAACTATTTAGTTGTGACATACTCAACAAATTATAGTTAAGTCCTTTTGTAGTGCCTCTCCCACTTGACTTCTATAAATCATCCCATTGGATACAACTTTGTTGATCTCTCCTTGAGATGAGATCATGCTTGGGACCATGAGTGGTCTACACCCTAGAGGCAATTGGATTTATGTTACTATATCAATTGCTTTGATTATTCTTATGGCTAATTTATGAGATTATGATGTGATTTATGGTTCACTGAAGTTTTTTCTAGTGGTTACTAGGATTGATGTGGTATCATGATGTTGTTCCATGATTATCCTCAGATTTCTGTAGAGATTGCATTATGTACTATTACTGTGCTACACTGGACTAATTTCCTATAGCAGTGGTTAGTCATGTTTATGACTATGTTCGCTTATGTGTTTTAAGTGCCTTTTTAATTTTTTTTAAACAACTATTATTAAATGCTTAAATAATTAGAAATAGATGGTCCATGTTGGATTCATTGGTTATGTGTTGTAGATATTTACCCTGTTATATTTTGATCCTAGAGATACTTGTTACTCATGTTATGTTTTACATTTGAGATGACTTGAGGGTTAGATGTTATACTTTGATTTGAGTATCATAGATGTTAGACTACTATGATTTTTAGTTGATCATATTGCATGATGATGCATTTTGAGATGACGACGTGTTTTATAATGATATCAGGTTACCTGATATTTGGACATATCACTAATTATGTTATGTGATGGATTAAATGCTATAGTTATTTACTTCATTCCTACATTGTTATGCTTTATGCAAACATGAGTGATGTAAATGGTTTAGTTCAGTATAATTAAATAAATGGTTAAATTAGGTGATTTAATGCATTTATTGTTTTGACTATGTAATTATATGCAATTGCACTTGATCGTGTTGTTTAGTGTGCATGATTTATATCCTTGGCAGTGACACATGGAGTTAGTGATTCAATAATTCATATTTTACCAATTTCATCCTTATATGGTTGATGTATCCTTATTTTAATTGTTTAATTAATCCTTTTAGTGATTATCAAATCCAAACTCATTTGCATTATGTGATTACACTAGTAAGCATGTCTATACATTTAGAGTTTCACATTGTCATGAAAGTTGTTAAGGAAATTTTTGTGTTTTTGGGTTTTTAGGCTTTAAATTTTATTGAATTTATTTTCTAGTAGCTTTTCCATAGATGAATTCCTATATCTAGGAATAGCCTATTTTCATTTGGGTTGATTCAAGGTTTAACTAGGTTGGTTGGTTTTTTGCACTAATTGATTATTCACTTGAAAAGTGAATAAGTATTGAAAAAGGAATTTAATTCCTCACTTCTAACTTCTGGATTAGAAAGTTTGAGAGTAAAACCCAAAATCCTCTTCATGAGGATTTACTATTTTGTTCATTATGGGAGCTACATGCATGGGATTGTTACAAGATCGATCTTACTAGATCTAGCTAAGGGAGACTTGGATTGCCACGTTTTTTGGCTACTTCTATGGGATTTTTATTTTATGGTTCAGATTCCTATTTTTCCCTTTTGGCTATGAGGTAGGGCTCTCCCATTTTATTATTTCTACTCTGTTTAAGCTTCTATTTTTTGTAGTCATTTGTTAAAGGCTGAGAACTAGTATTCCCCTCCATTTCTGTTTGTTGGTTTTGTCCAGTTGGTTGGGTATGAACATTTTTCCTATTTTTGGGATGGGGGTTTGGAGTTTCACACTATTATGCTGGCCATTTTCACATACAGTGTCTAAACCCAAATTTTATTGAATTTTTGGAGTTTTTGTGGCCAAAGACCATATGGGATTTAATTTTGAAGTTTTCATATTCTTGGGGTTTTTACCTTGTTTTGTGTGCCACCCTATTTTCTTAAGTTTTCTTGGCATGAGTTTGGTTGTAGACCTGGATCATCCATTTGGATGTCAGTCAAACCATTATTGCACTTTTATGTTTGCATTGGGATGCATGCTACATCTATACTCACAACCTTGTGTTTGGTTGAGTGATTTTATACCTGATGTTATTGTTTCTTTTGAAGCTTTGTTATTATTCATTGACATTAGGATTCATGTAGAATCCATACTCCTAGATTGAGGTCAGTTGAGTGATTTCATGATGTATGGTTTTATTGTTCTTTGGTATTTGTGTAGAATCCATCCTCCCAAGCTTGTTTCATTTGAGTGATAGTTTACTTGTGTTCTCATACAGTCCTTGCAGGGTAACCTTTAAGAAAGCCGCCTCCAAAAAAAGATATAAAATATTGGTGAATCTTTCATTATTTTGAAAAAAAAAAATTATTTATATTGGTGAAACTCTCAATTTTTTATTCTAAATATGATTAATTTTAGCGATTGTTTTTGAATCATAATTTTTTTTTGTATTAAATATTGATGAATCTCAATAATAATAGAAAGTTCATTAATCACCATGGAATATTACAAATCAAAATTGAACATTTTTTACCTTGTGGAATGTTATGAGAATCTCTACATATACTTTAAATCAACACTGAATAATAAATATTGGTGATATATCCCTAAATTAACTAATAATTATGATAATTATTGGTCAGTTCAATTTAATTTCTCCAATAATATATTATATTTAGGTTACTCAAATCTATTCATGTAACAAATATTGTGGCGAATATTTGAGTTTAAAATTTTCAATAAAATAAATTATTGAGAGATTTTAAATATTCTAGAATTGAATTTTATAAAACTATGGCGATTTAGATTGTATCAAATCTTAAATTATTAGCCAAATTACTAGCCAAAAAATTCTAAAATTAGCCAATTTACAAATATTAGCCACTAAATTATACCCTAAGTCCTTGAGTTATGATCTGTGTGATGGTGGTGTGCCACATATGAGTATGTATGCATACATTTGTCAGGTGACTTGTGAGGCCTGATCTTTCATGGTACTTTTGGGAGTTATGATCATTGGGGTTGGGTTGAGAACATGAATGACTACATGCACTCATTTTTGGATAAGCATGGGTAGGGTAGGGTAGCATATGGAGGGGCTTCTTTTCTACAACCTAGTGTCTATTTCTTGAGGGTTGGCATGCATAAGTTTTAAGTAACTGATAACTAAATATAAAGTGTGAATGGTAATAAAACTTAAGATAATAAAATGTATGTGTAGGGCCCTTCATTGAGGAGTTGAAACACATGATCTGAGCTTGGGCTTGTTGATTCCAAGTGACTCTCCACGATGTCAACCCCTACTTAGTAGCCCATTGTGTGTCTAAATAGGAACTATAGTTTATGCATTATCTATGTTCTTAGTTTCAGTCATCATGTTATCTGGCATGAGTGTTAGCCATGGACATTTTCTTTATATGTGTTTATGGTTGGATCATTATCTCCATCAGCACATTGGGTGTGGACCTATGGGTTTCATGTAGTTGGGAGGCATAGCTACCTTCACCACTGCTGGGGACTGGTGTACAAAGATGGTCTTTTATCCTAGTGTGACTGTTGTTGGATGTTTTCACTTGATACTTTAGGTTCTAGAGTATGCTTTCTTTTGATTTATGCTTTCATTGGAATTCTTGGATATCATGTTTAGATGATGCTATTTTATTTGAAACATTCCTATATTATGATGTTTAGCATATGATTAGATGATGGGAATTGTTTCATTGGTGTATCTATTTCTTACTGATTTAGCATGTTAGATTTCCTATTTGTATCATGTTTATCATATGATAAATGATGTAGTTGACTTATTGGATTATCTTATGCTTTACTTATAACGTGTTAGATTTCCTTATTCTTATGTTATAGCACATTTTAGTAGTGATATCCTCATAAGATAGCTCCAATGATCTAGTCGATAGTTTGGGATGTTACGCGCGGGGGATGGCTAGGACCCATGATAGTCTGATTATGCTATTAATAGTTGGGAGGAACCACATACTTAGTTTGGTTGTACTATTAATTGTGATGTTTTAGTATACTACAATGTTTCCTTATGTACTTTCTTTTCACCGATTGGTAGATGGTTAGATGTTATTTCTATCTTTCAGTATTGTGTTTGAGTGTTTATGCCTTGAGATGTGGATCTAGTACTCATTAGTATGGAGGAATTTCATTTTTTAGCTGTTTACCTCTTTTCTTCTAGTTTTCTATCTTGGTATCTCACATGAAATTTTACTTTCTCATGTGAGAATGCAAGATCTCATGTGGTGTGTTGGGTTTCCAGATGTGGCCTTTGGCACTTTCTTGTGCAAAACCCAACACCGGTTTTGGGTGTCTTGGCTATTTGGCCAAGCACTTTCTTTCACCGTATGGTGTACATCCTCATGTGGCATGCTTCACATCTTTGCATGAAAATCTATCAATCTATGGTCCTTGCATGAAAAATAGGGGGCATCTCCACTAGTTTTCAGGGATCAATTTTTGGTGATTCTAGTATCCTTTGGGTTTACATAGTTTTCCATGCTCTAATAGATTGTAGATTCTTTGTATTGTGGTCATTTTGGTTTTCCATTTCCTATTGTGAGCATGTCAGTTTGAGTAGTGGCATTTGGAGATTTGTTGGTTGTTGGGATGGTGGTTAAGTCTTCTATTGCAATCTATGTGATCCATGTATGATGTTTTCATGTGCATTCATACTTGTTCAATTTTTTTTATCATGGATTGTATTTCATCCTTGTTCCAAGGATCTCCAGGTGGGGCATTACACCTTTAACATAACAAGTGTTGGTGTTTTGAAACATCATAGTTTCAAATTACCCTAATGAAAATAACATAAATCTAGGAGAAACTACTTCCCATCTTCAACATACCCTTTCAAACACTAGGCCAACTATAAGGCTAGACCCTTCTTCTACTTTAGGCTCTGTGAAACCTAGGTGGGTGGATCTCAGATTCACTTATATGGTACCAATGCTAGAACTTACACTTGAATCTAACAAAGTAGATAAAACAATTAATCTTCTAACACTTATGCAAAGATCCCAGACATGAAATAGCAAATGACATGGCCAAAGAAATTGATAAGCTAAGTGAGAGTATCCTTTCAGCTCTTAAACATAAAGGGAAATGGATGATTAAAATGTTGATTTCAACAAATCCCCAAAATATGTAGTAGTAAGAACAAGTTGATCTTGTAGTTGATCAGTGCCTTATCTACTGGGAAATTCCACAAATCACACACAGACATCAAGATATCAAATCTATCTTATCACTTTCTGAATTAGACATATTTAGTGTTCACAAAGACCACATTCTCATAAAATATCCTTCTCAAATAACCAAAAACCTAGTCAAATACATCAAGAATTTACTTGGCCCTTTGTTCCAACAACAAAATATACCAGACATACAACTTTAAGGGGATGCAAATGGGTCTTATTTCTTTTTCCCTAAACCACATAAAATTGCATATTATAGAGATAGGAGACAAGAATTAGAATGAAACTAAGGAGATTCTTGCTCATTGTATTCATTTCTTTGAAACTATACATTCAAATGCATGTAAAAAAATTCATGGAACCACTAAATAGATCAAAACTAGTTATATTAGCTTAACTATTGACGTTCATACAAAAGAAATATGCTAAAGAATTTGGTGGAATCACAACTCTGGATCCAACAATTGTGGTCTCACAGAAAAATTGGAACCAACCCTAAGAAATAAGAAAGAAGAGACTAAATAGAAAGGAAGCAATCTTGGATTAGATTAGATGATGCCATTTGTCCACTTGGAAAACTTCCATATGTAGATATAAAACACCTCTCTACTCTCTCTTTTTAACTGCACATTAGATATTTTCATTTCTCTTTGAGAATGTGTTGAAAATATCTTTAGAATGATTGAAAAGTATAACTAATTTTAATTCCAAATTTGAGATCAAAGCAAGGGAAAAACATCAGTCAAAATGACTTCTAGTGGCAAGATAAAGCTTTTATAATCATTTTCTCCAAATTTTGGCTTCAACAATCTTTCATATCTAGCTTCCAACTTATTTTGATGTTCAATGTGAATTCTACCCATTATCTTGAGAATGCCCCTAAAAACACAAATTTTCTCATAGATTGTATCGTTGAACACCTGTGCAAATTTTGACCCCATATTCAGAAAGCTCATCTTCTCCTAGTTCCAATGGTATACTGCACTGCATATTTTTGACAAAAATTGCCCCTCTGGCATGTGTTTGAAAATTAGGATTCCATTTAAAGTTTAAAGCATTTAAATGAAAAATTAAAAAATTTCTATACTCAAAACTATAGAAAAAGTTTAAATTTTCAAATTCTAGGCCTAAACGCTCAAAATTTGCAAAATAAAAACAATTTTCCAACTTTCAAAATTTTGGCCCTTTTTCATCCAAGTCAACCCTCTTGGTTGACTGCCAAATGTTAAGCTCTAATTGGCCGAACCCTACCACCTTACCACATGTTGTCTTCTCGCTTCATTGTAGGCTTAACCTGGGGTTACACCTTAATCATGGTGAACTAGTGAGACAAGCAATTACACAACATCAAAACCAAATATCACTAACTGTGGTTAACTCAGGCAAAGCTGTGAAATCTCCATTTTAGTAATGCAAACTCACACCTAATTGCCACATTGCACCTTTGATGACATCATCATTTAATTTCACATGCCTGCTATCTTCATCAAAATTTTGGTTTGTACACCTACAAGTTGTCATCCATGGTGGGGCCCTTTGTGCACACATGCCTCCCTTTTAAAAGAGTCATGTCTCTTAAGACATATTATATACTATGCCTTGGGATATTTAAACAATAGAAGTCTTCCTGCAGTATCAATGTGGGACAAATGATCGCAAGTCACTTTTCATGCAAAACTCCTTCCTGTAACCAACAATGAAGTATTTTCTCCTACCCTACATTGTTCCAATTCACGGTTAAGCTGAAAAGTCTCCTATATCATTGCTTTGTTCAAATCCACAGATGGATGGGGCTATAAGTGGGAGATGGTTCCTCCTAGTCCCAATGCAATACATGTGCCCTCCTTAATCTCATAGCAAAGAGGACATAAAATTGGTCTTTTGCATGCTCTCTTCCTATTACACTCCTCCATGATTTATTGGGTCAAGTGCTGACTGAAAATTACAACTACTCCAACTCAATTATCTCCCAATGCCTCTTCACATGTTTAGCACCTATAGATTTTGTCATTTCTTTGTGAAGGTTCCTTCTACTCATCTCATATCCCCTTCAAACTATTGCTTCCATGCTCAAGAAAACTCATGATAGTGAACATAACATGCCCATTTTGTGAATACTAACTGTGAATTGGTAAGGTGAACTCATCAAGCATTTGAAGATGTAATAAAAATGTCCTTGGTAGAAAATGTAGCTGCCTATTTTGCTCCAAATTCTCTGATGCAAAATTTCTTGGTCTTCCCTATTAAGCATGTCGCATTCTTGAAAATGTTTAATGGAAATTGAAAACATAAAATTTTCTCTTTAGCTATTGCATGCCAATGCTCTAATAGAAGGATGATACAAAACTTTCAGTTACAACTATAGTGGAGATTAAAATAGGAAACACACCTTTCTCAGATTCTTGATGAAACCACATTTTGGAGCAAGGAAATGATAGGATCCTCTACATTCAAAACTCAACCTACATCTAATCTTCTATTCAATCCATTCTAGGAAAATCTTACAATGGTAATGGTCACACTCGATGAGGAAAAAAGAATCTCCAACACCCCCACTTGACTACTGCATTTATCAAGAGGGGATACTCCTTAGATATGCTCCAAATCTAATAGAAACTATATGGCTCTCCTTTCTTAACTCCACAAAATTAGAAACTTAATCAAATGATGCTCTGTGATGTGAATAATGATTCTTCGTGTCCTACTACAGTATCTATAACACTTTACACTCCTCTTTTAAATGGTATGATGACCTCTTTAAAAAAAACATCGTACTAAATGAAGAACATTTAATATACCAAATATAGATGTCATGTGGTATCTCCTCATACATTTCATATCTATAGAAGCAACTACTATAGCTACCATATCCTTGAGTTCCTTCAAGCTTGATTGTTACTATTAATTTGAGCATCACTATATGGTCCATAATGTTATGATGTTCTAAAGCCAACATCGCTTTCATCCTTATATGTCTCCATAAGGTAGCAAACAAACATTTCATATAACCCTACAAATGCCACTTAAAACTGATCCATATTTGAAAAAATTTAGATGCCATAATAGCTTGGTGAAATTAGTTGGACCCCAAGTGGGTCCAAATAATGATTTTTTGTTCTTGAACAATTGACATCTCAAATTTATCTGATAAATTCCTAGTACCGATCAAGATTGAATTCAACCACTGAAATATCAATTAAAACTCAATTTACCATTTTTTGCAAATTGTAACTTTTAGGCCAAGGGGTTATTTGGCTGGCTTTAAAAATTGACCAAAACACTTGACTGGGCTTGGAAATCAAATAAATTGATTCTTTGTTCAACATACTCCTACCCTATGAAATCTCTTGTCATGATGACATCCAGGTCAAAAGATATTGACCTTCATAGTTGCTCAGTTAAAACTATCTGCAATAAAATATGTTAGAAAATAAGAATGTGCATTTGGATTTGACTTAAAAAGCTAGGCAAGTAGATACTTGATGGTACAAAAACTGGGGAAATATTTCATTTCCATGAGGAGAATACAAATTGAGGATTTGGGCTCATGATGAATAACATGGTGTATTTGATGAATGGTCAAGGTGGGCTACCCAGATTTGTAGGACTAGAAACAGTGGCAGAAAAGTGATTTTTTCAACATAATTTTTAGAGTAGAACATAATGGTAAATCCATTTGATGTCACCTATTATGGATTCAAATTTATGACATCCTGAATAGATGTGCTGATCAATCTGTACTTTATGATGCCACTAAAAAGTTACAAATTGCATATGGAATCGCATTCAAAAACTAATCAAATGGATTTGTTAAAAGCTCAAATAAAAAACATAACAAGTCTTTGAAATCTAGAATGTAATGCAAAAGGAATTTTCTAATTTTGGTCAACTGTGTCAAAGTTATAACAAGTCAAATAGTGCCTCCCATAATTCTAAACAATTTACATCAGCATGCCAACAATAAACAACCGAATTTGAGGGATTCAAAACCTAGTCAAAACATATTGAAATAGCTCAAAATATGAAAAATACATTTTTTGGTATGGATGTTAAACAATCCCAAAGTAGTGAGTCATGAAACATTACTGGGTGTGAGATATTCAATTGCAAACAAGGCCTCCTATCACTATTTGACACTGGGAAAAAATGCAAATTTGGAGATTGCTCAAAATGGAACTTCACAAAATGACTCAGAATGGAAATTTATCTTTATGGGATGCATGAAAATACTGAATACAAGGTATTAGAAACATTAAACACCTCTTAGGCCTTAAAAGGATAGTCAAGTACACATGCATTAAAATGTGCTTTAAGGGGTTCAAAAGCTTGAAATGGTACTCAAATCAGGAAGGCATTTTTGAGTCCTATCAACAAGAATTGTCACATAAAATCTTTTTTGTGAGTTTTATAGAAAATTTCCCTTTTATTAGACATGGTGTGTCATTACCAAACCTTACACTATTTCCATCATTATAATAATTCAAGGCGGTGAGCTTACTTTTATCTCCAGTCATGTGATGTGAACACCCACTGTCAATGATCCATTTGGCATTATTGTTCACTCAAGACACTAGTAGAGTTTCCTAATCCTCATAAAATTCATCCTTAATTACAAATACACCACTTCATCATCATGATCATTAGATCCATCTTTAGTTTCTTCAGCACTATAGCATGACTTCTTGTGTTTGTATTTGTAATCTTTGTTGTCCTCATCTCTTCTACTTTTGTAATTATCCCCACTTCTATAGTTATTCTCTTGACATCTAGCAACAATACAACCTCATTACAATTAAAAAACATGATAGGTAACTTACCTTTGAATTTTCCTTTACCTCTATGAAATCTCCTTGCTAGTAGTGCTTCAAGTTGTTCTACATCCTCCTTATCTATATCACTATCACTGGAAACATATTTTACCTTTTTCTTCTTCTTCTCATTAGGTTCCTTCAATGATAGATTAGCTTTGAAAGCTGATTTAACATTTTCAATTTTGAAGTTATCAAAATTAGATAGCTCAAAAGAAATGAGCCTACCTACTAGACCTTCAAGAGTCAGATAATAACCTAGTATACATCTCAGTTCTTGTATTGTCGAAACTCTAATAGCATAGATGGGCAACAATGTTCTGAAAAATTTTCTTAGTATAGTATCATCATCTATTTTACTAGTAGATCCTCTTATTGCATTAACAACATCTTTTATCCTAGAGCAATATTGAGCAACATTCTCACCTTCTTGCATTCTTATATCATCAAACTTACCTCTAAGACTTTCAGATTTGGCTCTTACAACATTTTTGTCTCCTCCATAAATGGTTTGAAGAGCATCCCACATTTTCTTTGCACTATGACAACCCTTGATATCATAAAACTTTACATAACTTAGGGAAAAGGCAATCTCCAAAATTTCCTAGTTGTGTTCTTTCTTGTTTTTCAGATCTTCAGTGGTTAGGGCTCCAACAGGATGAACATGTTGTGTGATGATGGAAGATTGTGCATGATCTCCAAGACCTCCTAGGTGTAGCTTCATCAAAATTTTCCATGCAATAAATTTAACTCTATTAAGCTTGGGTGCCTCTCTTTTTGACATCTTGATCTTTTTACTTCTAGTACCTTCAAAGTATTCTTCTTAAATAGATGGCTTTGACACCAATTGTTGAAATTCTTTAGAATAACTAAGAGCAGAGTGAATCAGTTGTCTAAACTCTAGATGTACACAAATAAAACTTTTCACAGCTTAGTGAGCCCATATTCATAAAACATATTCATCATGTGTGCATCCATTAAGTCATACAATCACTTAAGCTTGTAGGTTACTGTCAAATCAACTTTGTAGAAATGTAAGCATGAAACATAACTAATTTAATAACACATCTGACATAATGGTTTTACATGGAAAACCAATTTAGGAAAAACCACTAGTGACATGCTACTCATTCTCACTCTTCTAAAGTGATGCCCTATGAAAGGCCAACCCTATTAAAGGTTACAAATGCACACTATTAAATATGACTTGGTTAGAGGATTTCAATCACCCAATTAGGAGTGAGCCTTGTTAGAGGAATTTAGATCATTCACTTGGAATGTCACTTGGTTAAAGGATTTATAAATGACTATTAGGTCAACCTTAAGCCTTCTTTCTTTTCTTGCCAATAGCAGTCTCTTATGTTTGGTCTTTGAATGAATCAATATCTTCCTTATGTCTCGCACATAACAACCTTTGCTTCTGACCAACAATCTCTATAAATAGAAAATAAAGATATTTTTTCATTCATCCTCTACCATCCATTTAAGGTTTAGGTAGGATTAGGTAGGATTCAATGAATTTACCCATATCTTTTATTTTATTCCCTTCTAGAAAATTATCCTTCAATCCTCTTTGAATTTGTCTCAAAATGGTTCATCTTGAATTCTATGCCACCAACTCATCAAGCTTATCTTCCACATGGTTCACACAATCAAAGAAATTAAAATTGTCATCTTAGATTCATCGAATTCACAATCTTTCTCATAATTCTATCACTTGGCACTAGCTTACTTTTGATACTTGACACATACTATGTTTCTTAGCATCCACTATCAAATCACTTGGCATGAACTAAAGTTTACTGGTGCTTCACATCAACTAAACTTTACTTAGCTTACACTGTATTGTTTGAAATACACTGAGCTTTGACATTTCTTGGCTTAAACTGATTTTCTACTTGGCTTGTACTAACTTTTTCTAACACCTATTGTGCAGATTGTTAAGCTTGGCAGACTTAATTTGTTTTACTTGTTCCTCTAAACTTAATCAGTGTATCCACCCTTTGCAACCTTAAGTAGATAATCAATGCACTATAACATCACTATATTAATTGATCTTTTTACTCCTTATTCATACCATAACTCAACCTTTTCTCTAGGTGCTATTGTTAACTCATTTGATCAAAACCTCCTTATCAATCAAACAAATGATAGTACTCAAATCATTTAAGCAATTTTCTTACTAGCAAGTAGCAGGTTTGACATCAGTGATAAAAAAATGATTGAAACACATTCTCATACTTGTAGCAATGTATTTTCAACATTAATGTCATTTTAATGTTCAGTTACCTAAACTTGACAAGACATTTATCTAACTATTTTTTTGTATTTTATTCATGAGAGTAAAAATTACAAATAAAATACCTAAATGTGAAAAGAAAAAATGAGCTTAGGAAGTAATAAAGCTAGGTTAAGATTACAAAATAATCATTTCTTTATATATTTTTTAATAAAATAAAATAAATATAATGTTGAAAAGTTGTGTTTAGTGTGAAAAGTGTT
Source organism: Cupressus sempervirens (assembly GCA_028749045.1). Taxonomy (NCBI): domain Eukaryota; kingdom Viridiplantae; phylum Streptophyta; class Pinopsida; order Cupressales; family Cupressaceae; genus Cupressus; species Cupressus sempervirens. The sequence goes on from CM053792.1 coordinate 580,695,453, forward strand.
TAGATTAAATTATAGTTCTTGCAATTTGAAATATCTGATTAGATAAACTATTTATTGCATATCATTAAAATAAGCCAATATTTAAAATATGAGAGTTATTGGCTACTAAAATATTCAATGAAAAGTATAACCCTAGTATGATCTATACACATGTTTCATGCAATATAATAGAGAAAGAATATGAAATTTAGATATGTACTTTTGTTAAAAGCTAGGGTCGTCATTACACCAAAAGATTGACCTATCAATGCCTAATACAACCATTAGACTCATAGAACACTAGGGGTAGTTCAACAATGTAACAAATCCCAAAGGGGAATGATGGTGGTTAGTCCAAAAATCCCCCCTAAATGTTCCCTAAGGAGATTCAAACTTGTGACCAAGCATTGATACTACTTGTTACAAGCTAGGGTTATCATTGCACCAAAGATTGATCTATCACTGCCTAATACAACCACTAGACTTATAGAACACATGAGGCGGTAAATCTATGTCACAAATCCTAAAGGGGAATGTTGGTAGTCAAGACATCAATTTTAACATGTGAAAACACTATTGTTATGTGGAGCCTAATCAGACTTAGAGGTTGATTTTTTCCTACTTCTATTGGTGTAGTTTCCCCCAATAATTTTCTACATAATTTAGGGGAAGCACCACTTGTAGGATCTTAGGTGATGAAAGTACAATCCAAGACAAAAATGAACACAATAGGAAAGGAAAAATATTATTATTAGAAATGATATGCTATTACATTCAGTACAACAAAAATAAACTCCATGACATTCCCTATGGGCTTAATATTGTCAGGTTCTAGAGAAAACCCTTCTCATAGTACCTTCTCCCAAACTCCACCAAAAATTGCCTTTAAAATGCCATAAATATCCTCAAGTAAACCAAATTTGGTTTAGGGTTAGGAATAAATTTTAGAATATTCCATTTGGCATCCACCACCAAAAAATAAGGTTATAGAGAACACGTTAGAAGTTGGTGTAAAATTAGAAGAATCTAGAAATGGCAGTCCAACTTTTGGGAGGCATAACTTTTGATCTAGGACTCCGATTGATGAACCATTTACATTTTTGGAAATCTCATCCCCCATTTTTTAGGCTTGTACAAGGTCATTTAGTGCCTCAAATCTAACTTTGAAGCACTCTTAAGAGGTCTCTAGGCAACTTAAAATTGTAATAACTTTCAAATCGTAAAGCCTTTTGACCTGATTCTTTTTCTAGAGTGCTTTAAATTACAAGAATAATCATCCCTCCAACTTAAACCCTCTAACTCATCATAATGATGGCTCAATTATAGAATAATCTATTTTCTACATTGGCACCTATCCCAAGGTACTCAAAAACTCTAACCCAAAAAACCAATAGTGGAACTATGAGAGTTGAAATCTTTAATTTTCCCAAATGGGTATCTAGAAATGAAACCACATTAAATAGAAACTAAAATTAAGCATATTTTTGGGTGATACAAGATTTCCCTTACACCACTAGATGCTCTTGAATCACTAGGGTAGGGCACTAAGCACTCTTCATTTCATGGTACAAGACAGGGTCAAGGAAAAACATCTCATGAGGCCAAAAATGACTTGATTACAGTAAAAGGCATTGAGAGTTATTTTTAAATTAGATTACATACTCTAACCTTATATTTTATAACCAACATAAGTCTTCTATATGTTGGAAATGACAACTGGAATAATTTTTATGTTTTTATTAATGTCAAACCTTACTGATAAGACATTGGATAATAATGTAGAGTGTTATATCAATTGATTGATGAAAAGGATTTGAAAGAGAGATAACTAGATGAGCTAGTGAGGTTTTTGAGTAAAGAGGAGCAAGTATTTTGGAATTGCAATGGTCTTTTGATTAGTTAATCTTTAAAAGGATAATGTTTTATTTAATCATTATATGAAGTGGATAAGACAATTGAGTTAATGTATAGAAGAGAAGACAAGAAGTTGAGGAAAAAACTAAGCTTGAACAAGTGAAAGTTTTACTATGTTAATCAAGTAGAAGATTAAGGAGCTTAAGAGATAGCTGAGAAAGTAGTATTAGATGAGTGATAGTTATGACTGAGCAAGATGAATAAGGACAATATAGGAGTGATCAAGCATAGTGAAAATTGAGAAATCTAGAGTAAGATGAGTGAGATAGAATAGTATGTTGACTACTAGCTATATGTAGTGATGTAATTGTTGTCATTAATAGCAACACATGATGTACATGTTGTAAAAAACCTTAGAAATAAATATACTTAGCTTTTTGTACTTAGAAAATTGTCTAAGTATGAAATTGGTTTACAATAGTGTATTATTTTGATGTAACTTGTTTATATGATGTTATATGAGAGAGATAGGTCAGATGGAAGCAATATACATATTGATGATGATGTATATAACCTCAAACATCAGTATAGACTATACAGAAAAGAGATATTCACAATTTTCTAGTGAATAGAATAATTACTAGACCAATTAGTGCTAACATCCTAGATGTTTACTCTAAGATTGGAAAAGTATATTGTGGTCTTAGCCGACTGAGCACCAATTTGAGAAAAGGTGTGGTATTTATGCAAAGGATATCTTAAAAGATTAAGTTTGCAAGTGATGTGCATTGTAATGCGATAAAGTTATATGTGAACTTTTTGTGAAGAAATATATGCGAAGCTTTTGAGAACCTAATTTTGTGATTTGAGACTAGGCTGAGGTCAGAGATCAGTTGAAGAAGAAGTTAAAAAATCTATACACTTATATTTGGGGAACCTAAAGTATAGTTACTTGTTTGGGGAGTGAGCTCTTCTTGTAATTGAAACTGCATATTTGGGTAATGGGCTCTTCTTGCATCATTTGTACAACAACTCCTAATAGGGTTGAAATCTCCTAACAAGGATTCAAAGTCTCCTAATAGGGAATCCTATGTATTGAATATTTTTATAGACTCCTAACATTGTTCATCCTCTAACAAGGAACATTTATATTAGTACATTATCTAGTGGGTATCATCTCCACTAGGGTGTTCCCTTGGCTAAGGTCTCCCTAGTTAACAAAATATGTTATTATGAGTTCTCTTTATGCATGCTTATTATTACTATTCAACATTACTTGTTTACTTTCTTATGCATGGTTCAAAGTAACAAATAACATCCAGTTGGCGAAAAAAGTTTATAGAATACCAATGCCCCCTCCACCCCCAGTATTCCATATTTCTAACAATTGGAATCAAAGTGCAATTACTTAGAAGAGACTTAATATCTTAAGTAAGATCCCTATAGATATGGAACAATTGATGAAGAATCTTGAAGAGGAACTTGAAAAAATTGATCTCTTTACTTTTAGCGTAAATAATTATTATTTACACTTTACTTATGTCTACTTAGGATAAATCCATTATTTTATTATTTATTAGGTTAAACACCTAGGAATATGCATACTCACATGAGTTTTCATGTTGACAACACAAGAATTATCAACTCTATTTTAGCACATGGTTTCTACAATACTAGAGTTTGCATAATCAACTGAGTTGTCATGTTCACACTCTAATTAAGCACATGGTGTCTACAACATAATTTTACGTGACACACCTATGTAGGCTTATCCTCTCATCATCTCACTAACTCCTATGATCAATGTTGGATAATCCACTTTTGGTGGACATGTGCTTAGTTGTGAGGCTTATAATTTTGCTAACTCCTAGTCATTCTAGAGGCCTTTATATTCAGGCACTCCTAGTGTACTTGTACATTATTCATTATCATATTGTTATTATGAGCATACATCATTTGATCAATATTGTGCTTGTTCTTGAGCTTCTTTATCTTGGCATCATTTTTCCCTAAGGAAAATTCTTACATGGTATTAGAACCATAGAGGCGTCATTTCATAGCCATTAGAGACCATGCTTCACCTCTTAGAGGGCCACCAATTTAGATCTAATAAATCTATAGTCATTGGGAGCATCTAGAGCCAAAGTGGACCTCACCATTACATCTGAAGCACTGATTCAATAAATTTTGACTATAAATTTGCCTATGTTGGGAAATAGTCAAAATTGAGGCAATTTTTTTTTGCAAACTAGCACCTGAAGGTCCGATTTGTAGAATTTGGTATGATCTATAAGATCTGCAATTTTATTTTTTAGATATGTATTTTCTTTGCAATATTTTCAAATTTTTGGATTTGTATTTTCAGATCTAAAATTTTCTTATTTTGTTCAAAAAAAAATTGGCTTATCAGGCCTGTGGAGAATTTTTTTTTTAGGAACTGAGTGGTCAAATCCTGGCCCCTATGTGAAATATTCCATCACAACATATTTGATAGCATATTTCATTGCCCACTTTATACTGGTTTTTTAATCCATAAATTCTAGGCATATCACATAGCAGACACACAATAACTTGATAGTTAGATTTACATCAATCTTTCAAGTCACTCTAGTCCTAGAAACTCATTTTTTTTCAAAACATCTCACATTCACCATTTTGGTGAATGTGGGATTAAACATCCCACATCCACCATGTTGGCTTTCAAAATCTAGCACTGTTGTTTTACTCTTATCTGCCAGCACTGATGTCAGCTTTTTCTTCTTGGTATTGACATTTCTTCCTGCCAATGATTAGTGTTGCTAGTCGGACATGTGGTGACCAAAAACTCTGCCATACATTAGTGAATCTTATGCCATGTTTGATCTCTACCCTACCATGTGGCATGTACACAACCCATCCACATGTACTCAACACCGTACATGACACATCAACTTTCCTAGTCAACATTGTACTACTACAGGACATGGCCATGTCACCAAGTTTGTACTGACACCTCAACTACCATGTGTACATTCTATACATTACCACATCAGCAGTGACATCTCTTGCCACATCATTAGGTGGACCCCATTTTTTTTCCTAACATCATATGATTAGTATCTTAAATTTGATGATCATTTGACCATCACCAATAGGCCATATTAGCATTGTGATAATGGCCATTTCGATATCAAATTTAACCTCATAGTTTGCTGATTAGACCCCTCACCATATTTAGTTTTGATTTGACAATCTAACTTTGGGAGACCATATCTCAGTCTTTTGGGCTCCAAATTAAGTGCAATTTTTTTGATTTTTGCTAGAATTTCCTTAATCTTTTAGTGGTTCTATTATTTTCTAGTTTTGGTGTATGGATTTGTTAGAAATTTTAGTTTTTGGTGATTGTACCTATCTATTCCTACAGTTTGCAACTTCAAACAATTTGTATAGGCTCATCTAGACTCCAAATTAAATTTTTTTTTTTTTGAAAGTGAATAATTTTTTGCCTACTTTCTAGATCTACAATCAAATTATAGGCTTGTGTGCATAGAAATACCACTTTTATAAATAGGTCCTTTCTTTGCATTATATTGCTTCAAAAAATTTGTACATCTAAGCTACATTGTAAAGTTCCAAATTTGAACTCGAAGAGGAGGTTGCAAATAGAAAATTTAGAAGACCACTAAGGTTAAAATTGACAAGTGGCTATTGTAATTACACTAAGTATAAAGTGCCAAAATCTTTCATTTGGTGGGTTTCTTGATTGAGTGAAAAGTGGGGGGGGGGGGGGGGGGGTGTTTCTTGGTGTTGTGTTCCTCTTTTCTTGCTATTACCTTTCATTTCTTTGCATCATGGGAAATTTTAAGATTCCAAAATTAACACCACATAACTATGCCACATGGTTTGTTAAAAAATAGTGTGACTTGATGCATGAAGAAGTTTCTCAAAATGTAGATGGTTCCTTTGCTAAACCAATAGGTGATCTAGTATCTAAAAGTGAAATTGATGCTTGGAAAAATGAAGATAGGAAAGCCCTAAGTATTCTTAGGTTACGTGTTGAAGACAAGATCCTCTATCAGATCATGAAGTATGATACATCCAAGGAAACTTGGGATGCTCTTAGAAACCTATATGGTAAAGTGACTAAGGAGGATGTATACAAGATTGAAGATGAGCTTGTCTCCCTAGATCTTAAGAGATTTGGTTCTATTCAGGATTTTATCATTAAGGTGAGTGAGTTGAGAACAAAACTTAATGATTTTGGTAGTTCCATTAAAGATGATAGATTGATTTCTCTAATTCACAATAAGTTGCCATCTAAATACTCCACATTTGTCTCTTCTTTCAACACCACAAAGACTACCTTAGGAGCTTCCTATAAGAAAATCACTTTTGATGATTATGCTCAACTATTAGAGGATGAACAAGCTATGTTGATAAAAATGGCGATTCTCAAGTCTTCAAAGTCTAAGGCATTGGTGGTTAATAATGAGGGTTCTAAAAATTCAACTAGTGAAAGTTCAAACAAAGGAAAGGGGAAAAATAAGAAGTGGAAAGACAAAAAACAAGGGGATATAGAAAAGTCAACAAATCAACAACAAGGCAAGTCTTCTCTTAATACCAAAGAAAAGGTAGACACTAATTAGGAAAATAAGTGTGCCTATTGTAAGAAGATCGTTCATGATAGTGTTATCACAAATAGATTGATGAGTTGAAGAACATCATGAAGAAACACAATGTTCCATTGCCTAATGCTTATAAGGAGAAAGGGTCTTCATATTCTTATTCTAAGGGCAAAGGAGAAGCTTCACTCACAAACACTATTAATCAGGGAGAATGGATAATTGACTCAAGTGCCACAAATCATATGGGTGTGTCTAAGAGAGATTTTTCTTCCACAACACATTGAAAGGTACCACAAATCTTTGTAGGAGATGATACTAAAGTGGAAGTTGAAGGTAAAGGTGAAGTTGATATGGGCAATGGAGTGTTCAAGGATGTACTCTATGTTCCTAATCTTACCTCCAACCTTCTTTTAGTCTACCAAATCACTCACTATGTAGGTGGAAACAAGGTTAAATTTCTTCTTGATTTAGTGGTAGTGAAAAGCATTAAGGATGACTCCATGGTTGCAATAGGAGAATCCAATCACGATTCAAGGCTTTACACTTTCTCTTCCTTTGTGCCAAAATATAATGCACAAGCTTTGTTAATACATTCAAATACATAAAGCAAACTGTGGCATGAGAGATTTGGACATCTCAACTATAGGTATCTTTAGTAGCTTAGCAGCAAGAAAATGGTTCATGGTCTACCTCAAGTCTAGTTTTTAGAAGATGTTTGTTTAAGTTTCTCACTTGGGAAACATCCAAAAAAAAATTTTGATAATAGGAAGTCCTGGAGAGCATAATGTGTTCTTGAATTAGTTCATAGTGATGTGGTAGGCCCATTTCCAATGCCATCATTTGGCAAGTCTTGCTATGCACTTACCTTCATAGATGACTACTCTTGCTTTACTTGGGTCTTCTTCATGGCTCATAAGAATGAGGTGTTTGAAAAATTTCTTACCTTTAAGGCTCAACTAGAAAAGCAGTTAGGAAAAGCCATCAAAGTTCTTTGAATAGATAATGGGGGGGGAGTATGTGAGTTCAAGACTAATAGAATTTTGTGCTCAAGAGGGAATTGACCTTCATCATTTAGTACTATACACAACATAGTGTAATGTTTTTGTTGAAAGGAAAAACCAAACCCTCAAGGAGATGACCACTTGCATGCTACTAAACAAGTCTCAAGTGATCAACTCTTTGGGCTGGAGCAATGAATCATGTTAACTACATCCAGGGAGTCCTCACAAAGCTTTGGATGGTATAACTCCTTTTGAAGCTTGGAATGGTAGAAAACCTTCTATTAAGAACTTTAGAGTCTTTGGTTATCCAACATGGGCATGAATACCTCCACAAAAAGGTAAGGCATTGGAAGCTCAAAGAAAACCTTATGTGTTTGTTGGATATGTAGACTCACATAAAGCCTACAAGTTGATGGATCTAGAGGCACATGACATATTCTATGAGAGAAGTGTACATTTTGAAGAAAGTTGTCCAAGATTTACTTCTTCAACTTCTCCTTCTTCCTCCTTCATTGAACAAAGTGATAGTGACAATAGTAACTTGGAATATGTTCGTCCATGATGCAAATAGAGGTATCGATTAGTAGAGGTTGAGGATACTCCTACTACATCTTCTTCCACTAGACCTAAATGGGCCCAATTGCCTTGGATGCAGTAGGACCATTGGCAAGTAGTCCTTTAGATACTAGGAGGACAAGATCATGACATAACTCACTCCCACATGCTTATATTATAGTTGCTTCCAATCCATAGTCATTCAAAGAAGCATCAGGTATTCCAAAATGGGGTAAAGCAATAGAGGAAGAATATAATTCTCTTATGAGAAATGATTCATGGGACTTAGTCTCTCTTCCTAAGGAAAGAAAATTGGTTTGGTGTAAGTGGATCTATCAAACCAAGTTTGCAATGGATGGAAATTTTGATAAACATAAGGCTAGAATTTTTGCAAAAGGTTTTTCTTTGGTACTAGGCATTGATTACACTAAGACCTTTACACCAGTGGAAAAAATGAACTCCATTCATTTGATACTAGCTATAGTAACAACTCAGAGATGGGTTGTTCATTAGATGGATGTAAAGATCACATTCTTGAATGGTGATCTTCATAAGGAGATTTATATGGAGCAACCATAGGGATTCATTTAGGATTCTTCCTTGGTTTGCAAGTTGAAGAAATATATCTATGGTCTTAAACAAACTCTAAGAGCTTGGTATGCAAAGATGGATTCTTTTCTTCTCTCAAAAGGGTTCACCAGATGTCATTCTGATCTAAATGTCTACATTCTTTAGAAGGATGATTCTCATTCGCTACTTGTGCTTTATGTTGATGACTCAATAATTATAGGGAGAACAACATCCATTATTGATAACATCAAGGCTACTTTGTAGGATAGGTTTTTGATGATAGACTTGGGTCTACTTCACTATTTTCTTGGTATCAAGATACATCAATCTTCATCAGGGATCACATTATCACAACCCAAGTATTCTCTTGATCTACTTGCTCAGATTTGCATGAGTGATTTCAAGGTTGCACCTACTCCCTTTCTTTCAGGTGTTAAGTTAGAAGCAAAGTGTTCCACTCCACTTGTTGATGCTACTTTGTATAGACAATTGGTTGGAAGTCTCATCTACTTGACAAATACATGCCTTGACAGCTTTTGTAGTTGGCATGGTTTCTCACTTCATGCAACAGCCACATTAACTTCACTCAAAGGAAGCCAAAAAAATCTTGCACTATATCCATACATATGGGATATATTATGCAGCTAATACTAGACTATAGTTAGTGGGATATACAAACTTAGACTATGCAAGGGATCTTGATTCTCACAAGTCTACTTTAGGATATATGTTTCATCTTGGTTTTGACCCCATTTGTTCATAGAGTAAGAAGAAAAATAATATTGCTCTTTCATCAAATGAGGTTGAGTATCAAGGAGTTGTGACTATGGTGACAAAAGCTTTTTGGTTATAGAAGATTCTAAAGGAGTTTGGTTCTGATCTACCTAGAACCACAGTTATACATTGTGACAACTAGAGTGCTATTGAAATCTCAAAACATCTAGTGCAAGATTAGTACACCAAACACATTGAGGTTCATATGCACTACATTAGAGAGCTAATTCATGAGTAGGTCATTGTATTGCAGTATTGTCCTGCAAAGTAGAAAATTGCATACATCTTCACCAAGCCCTTCATAGAGGACAAGTATCTTCATTTGTGAGATCTCTTGGGGGTGAGGGATTTTTCATTAGGGAAGTCACATGAATATTCTCTTCTTCATTGTACTTATCTCTCTTTTTGGAGGAGGGTTTTTCCCATGAGGTTTTATCCCTTTCTCCACTTTCAAAGATTTTGCATTTCATATACAACATTACATTTTTACTTGGGCACCTAACATGACCTAGTAGCCAGGACCCATTATGCATTTTATCATAGCTTTTGTGAGCTTAAGTGAATTCCCCTAAGTTGTACTTACGAGTGGGGGTGTTAGTGTAAATAATTATTATTTACACTTTACTTGAGTTTACTTAGAATAGATGCATTATTTTATTATTTATTAGGTTAGACACCTAGGATTATGCATACTCATATGAGTTGTCATGATGAAAACACAAGAGTTAGCAACTCTATTTTAGCACATGGTATCTACAACACTGGAGTTTGCATAATCAACTAAGTTGTCATGTAGACAACATAGTTGTTTGCACTCTAATTAAGCACATGGTGTCTACAACATAATTTTATGTGACACACCTATGCATGCTTATCCTCTCATCATTACACTAACTCCTATACTCAATGGAGGATAATCCACTCTTGGTGGACATGTGATTAGTTGTGAGGCTTATCATTTTGCTAACTCCTAGTCATTCTAGAAGCATTCTAGAGGCCTTTATATTTAGGAACTCCTAGTGTACTTGTACATTATTCATTATCATATTGTTATTGTGATCATACATCATTTGGTTAATATTGTGCTTGTTCTTGAGCTTCTTGATCTTGGCATCATTTTTCCCTAAGGAAAATTCTTACACCTACTAAAGAAAGAAATAAGCTAAAAGATAGATATGAAGACTCCAAAGTATACATTGGATAACTGAAGGAAAAGATCAAACATCTCAAATCCAAGCCCGAATCTACTGAATTTGAAATTGGTGATGATGAATATTCAATACTAAAAATAGAGTCCAAGATCTTGAAGCATGAATTGAAGATTACCAATCCACATTTGAGTTTGAGGAATGATCCTAGCAAAGTTGAATCTAAATTGAAGACTAAAAATTAAGATCTTAGAGTGAATCTAGCAAAGTTGGCATCTGTGTTTGAAGCATTAAAAGACGATCGTGAAGAACTTCAAAAGTACAACAATATTGTGAAAGGTGAACTAACTCAAAGTAAGGTACAACTTGAAAAGCTTTATTCTAGTAGAGACAAGCTTGATGAATCAATGCTATTAGAAAGACCTACCTATGATTTGACTGGTTTTGGTTATCTATTTAACATGTTTGTAAAGAAACATGATAGTAAGTTAGATCTGAAAGTGAAAGATAAATCTGGTGATAAGATTGAATCTAGTCAATCTTCTGATAAATCCAAAGAAGTTGAACAAGAGAAGGAAACTATAAAATTGGATGAACCTAATAAAGTAGAATCTCCTAAGGAAACTAGGTATGAATTTTGAAGTAAGCATTTTCCACATAATAAAATTGGTCATATGAAAAGAAATTGTAAAAATAAGTCATTTAATCATGTTACAAATTTTTATTGTCATAACTGTCATGGTATGGGTCATAAAGAAATTGAATGTAAGAATCCTAAATATGATAATTATAGAATAAATAGTATAATTTTTTGAAATACTTACCCTATAGATAGAAGAAGATCTAATGGAAGGACATTGAGAGAAATAAAGCAGATCATGTGTTATAAGTGTAATAACTTTGGACACATAGCCTAGAATTGTCAAGCACCTATTGATTAGTAGAATCCTACAAGAAGAACCCTAGTATGTTAGTTATGTAACAACTTCATACATACAATAAAGTACTATAGAATGGATAGATGGAATAATGGAAGGAACTTTGGGAATGATAGAAGCAATCATGAAAGAAACTTTGGAAATAGAAGCAACAATAAAAGAAACTTTAGAAATGATAAAAGGAATTATGAAAGCAACTCTGGAACTAAGAAAGACAACGAAGATCAAAAAAATCTAGTTAGTGAAGTTTGAGAAGAAATTAATGAGTCATTTGTTAAAGGATTAGATATTTTAGAGGAAAATTTAGATGATGACGAGACATGAAAATTGAAGTAAGCAATTGAATTTGATTCAACCAAGTTGAATAAAGCTTGTTAAAAATGCCAAAATCTAAAACTTCATTTAGAGATTGATCTATGAGTAGTAAGGTTGAGAGAAGATGTATCTTGATGAGTTTAGATGGTAACTAAGCTCGCTTGCAATTTGAAGCTTATTGTAACAAGTTACGAAGGAAATAAAAGTTACTGTTACAACAAAGAAAGTTTATTCTATGATAGAAGATAAAATCTATGTTTCTACAAAAAAATTTGTGGAGAATTTTGATGATGAAAGGAAGCTATGACAAACCTTGGATAGCATTTGAAGATCAAATAGAAGATCTTGAGCAAATATTTGATTTTAGAGCCAAATTAATAGCTTTTTTGAGTTAGCAAAGTACACAATTAATGCAAGTTCTAGCTGAATAAATGAAGTAAAAACTTGATTAATTCCACATTTTGATTATCTCAAAAGCTTACAGCACCTAAATGCAAAGCCCTACTTTGAGAAAAAGGTATTTTATCATTTTTCACATAGAAATTCTTTGATAAAAATTCTACTTGGTGTAAACATGGATATGTCTATAGTTCAAAATGTTGAGAATATTGAGAGACCCAAATTAAAGATTGTTCCTATGAAAACCCTAGAAGAAAATCCTAATTTTGCCTTATCAATTACTTTAGACAATGTAGTTTTCTTGGAAGACATAGGAAGCTACATGTGTAGTAAGTTTGAATCTATCGGAAATGAGTTTATGAATAGAGATATGGAAATTGTTTTCAATCAGGATATGACTATTAAAGACTCTAGTAATGATGAAGAAGAAGAGGAACAAGATGAAAAACAACCAGGAAAGGTTACTATTTCTAAGCAGCTATTAGGTAAAACAAGGAAACCCTAGAAACCTAAGATAGAGAAGATTAACACAACCATTATTAATGAAGGAAACTTTATATAGATGAATAAATTTTATGATTTGTATAATGATATTGACAAGGATTGAATTGATATCTCTACAATGAGATATATGATTCTTAATAACTTGAAACTTGAAGACATTAAAGGTTTTCTCAATCAAGAAGTCTATAACAAACTTATAGCAAAGAAGGCACTAGTTCAGAAGATATGGAACTTAAAAAATCAATGATAAGAACTATGTGCAAGAATGAAGATGAAGAAGGAGTAAAGAAATTGATGGGTAAACTAACACCCTATATATGTTACAAAATGAGGCCAATTCTATTTATGGGAAATGATAAGGATGTAATAAGAAGTGAAACTATTATAGCTATCAATAAAATGATGATTGAGGTAGAGACAACTGCTACCACTGTAGAGAAAACTTTAGAAGTATCAATAAGTGGCGATACTATGCAAATTGATCAAACAAATGTTACAATTAACATTGATGATAACACTTTTGTAAGCTATGATCAGCCTGAGCCCCTTTCCAAAGATATTCAAGATTAGTTGAGACTAATTGAAGAAGAGAAAAGATATCTTGTGGAAGAGAAGAAGAAGATTGAAGAAACCAAGCTAAAATTTCTTTAAAATGAAAAGAAGGAGAAAGAAGAATAATAGAGGAGAGAAAACAAAATGAAAAGAAAGATAAAGAAAGACAAGAAAGAGAGGAGAAGGAAGAAGAAGAGAGAAGATATAAGTGTTGGAAATATAAGAGGAGTAACTGAGAGGGGAGAAGTGAATTAGTCACCACTAAAATAAATCCTAGATCCCTTAGATGTTAGTACAAAACAACTCTCTGAAAACTTAACTCTGTTGATGCTCAATAAACACACAAAAAAATGTTGTAAATTAGTAAATGCATAACATGAAAATATTTAAGATATTATCTATGATTAATATTACTTTAAATTAGTTTCAAATGCATAAAATAAATATCATGAAAAAACTTGACACCAAGATTTTACGTGGAAATCCAATTTGGGAAAAACCACCAATTGCAACTACTTACTAACTTTCACTCTACTGAAGGGAGCCCTCTTAGGAGCTAACCCTATCAAAGGTTACAAAATACAATGTTAGGTGTGACCCTATTAGGAGTGGCCTTGTTAGAGGTCTTTAGAAAATTCAATAGAAATGCCACCTTGTTAGAGGATTTACAAATAGTTCTTAAGCCAACTCTATTAAGAGATTTAAATCACTACTACAATGGTTAAAGAGTAATAATGAGATGACTTGATTCCTAATGCAACTAAATTGGTGATTATAGATCTCAATTATGGCTTGTATACTTGGTCCTTCTTGATTGAATGCATCTTTGCATCTCAAAAAGGATATTCTTCTTATCCTTCTAATTTATTTCCTCTTCACATACTCAAATATTCAACTCTTTTCCTCTCATTCAATCCTCAACTTGACCTTACATTTATATCTTTCATATTGTCAAGTCGGCTTGAATACAACTTACACTAATCTTCTCATTTGGTTAGAACCAACATACAATTCAATTGTACATTTTCACCTCCATGGCCAAGAATATAGAGGGATTCAAGAAAAGCCCTGTCAAAAATCCTGCCCTCCATGAGGGTCTCCTGCTTCTGATTTATGAGTTCTTGAAAACCCAAACTAGAGGTAAAACCATTGGGGATTTGGGTAGTGCCTCAGAGGACACTGCTAGTTCTGATTCTGGGGATGAGCTTGTAGTGAAATCAGAGAAAATTGATACCCCTAGCAAAGCTATCCCTATTACCCGTGATCCCCACATCCCTAGCAGGAAGAGCCCCAGATGTCTTCCCCCTATCCCCCCCTCTCCTCATCCTAAGGAGGTGAAAGAGGCCAGTGATGATGATGTAGAGTCTAATACAGAGTCTAAGGAGGAGGACTCAAAGATGGGGAAGGAAAGTGAGATGGAAGAAGAAAAGGGGAGAGAAAATGACAAGGAGGTGGTGACCCCTATGGACCCCAAGGTTAACCCCAAGAAAAGAAAAGTGAACCAAGCCCTGCCCCAGGATCATCCCAGTGACCCTGTTAATGTGCCCCCCATCCCCACCCTGCCCCATTCACCTCAGGAGGTTCCCATTTTTCCCTCGAAGGAGATGATTGAAATCATGGTTGAAAAAGGGGGGGAGGTAATCACAAAGAACAAGAGGAGGGCTTGTAGGAGCTTCTATGGGGATGAGGTCAGTTTGGGTATTGTTAGAGAACCTACTAAAATCTAGGTGCTAGAGGACCTTGAAAAAAGTACCCACTATGAAAAGCTCATTGACTCGGCTCTTTTGGTCATTTCTGAAAATGTGTCAGAAACTGGCTTCAACTTCCTAAACAATGCAAAGAATAGCCTGATTGACAAATTTCGTTCCATCAAGTGGCTTTTTCAAGAAATTGAGGCTCTGAAGGATAGGAGCAATCAGTCCAACAACTAGGATTCTAACAAGGACCAAGAAGCCAAAGGAAGAAAAGACTAGGTGGGGAGCTAGGAGAAAGACAGAGGCCAGGTCTCTAGTGACCATCAAGATGATAGACTCACCTAGCTTGAGCAGAAGGTCCAAAGGCTGGATTCTATCCACCAGATTATCACCAAACAGATAGTGGACACTCTTCACACCTTGAATGAGAATATTGTCAATCTGGGGGACTATTTGACTACAACTGGCCTTGAAAGGGATGCGAAGCAAAACAAAGAGCAAGGATTCAACCGGGTTGAATTTTAGAAAGAGGCCAATGACTAGGTGAATCAAGGGAACCAAATGAACACTCCTACTAGGATTTAGGAGTGTGTGGTCAGTCAGAAGGACAATGATGCTGCAAAAACCCTATAGGCCATGGACATAGATGGACACTAGCCTATTCAATTGGCTTTTCTTTTTTGTCTCTAGCCTTTGTACTTTGGCTTCGGGCCTTCTTTTGTCTCTGACCTTTTGTGGCAGTTTTTTGTCTACTTCATCTCACTTTTTTTGCTATAAAACTTTGGGTTTTAGGACTCCTGTAAAACCTATTTTTACTAATAAAAAATATACAATTCAATTGAACTCAATATGCTAAAATAAGAAAGTCCTTCATTACCTGAGCCTACTTGGTAGACACTAACTCTAAAATGATTTTCTTATGTTAGCCAAATGAACTCAATTAACACTACATATTTACAAAGTTCTTTTAGTAACCAAGTGAGCTTGGTTAACATTGGTTCCTTCCAACATTTTCTTCATTAACTGAGTGAGCTCAATTAACACTCAACTTTCACAAACTTTCCTTTGATGCTTGAGTGAACTAAGTAGACACTATCTTCTAAACTAGACAAGCTGTAGAATGCTTGACAAACACAAGAAACTATCTTCAATGCTTGAGTGAGCTTGAAATACACTGACTGGAAATGATATGAAATTTTGTGTAACATCAAATATAATACACAATTAATCAATTCTATTCAACAATCTCCCTCTTTGGCATTGATGGAAAGACAACAAGTCATAGTGTAATGAAATTTTAGAGCAAGAATAAAGTACGGAACATGTCCTTAGTTTCATTTTGATTTTCATCCAAGAGAACTCCCTCTATTAGTGTGAGCTCCTTGTGCTTTTAGTTTCTCACTCTATTAAAAAAAATTGTCTTCAACATATTCTTTTGATAGCAAACTCTGTCTTTGATATTAGACCAAGTTCATTCTCCCTTATTGACATCTCTTTATAAAATTTCTATGAGATATGATAGCAAGTTCATTCTCTCTCTTTGACATCTCATTCCAAATACAATATTATTGAATATCAATGTACCTTATGTACTAATTCATTTACAATATGCACTGTATCAATAGTGCACTAACTGATTGATCTTCAACATGCTCTAGTTGATGCATCACTAAACTTCATTTAGTGATCTTAAGATATGGGAATGACCCCTAACTTACCTCTTAGATATAGAAATGAAACCTTAGGTAATGGCTTGGTGAATATGTCTACAATTTATTCTTTAGTATTCACCTATTCCAATCTGAGTTCTTTATCTTGTACCAATTCTCTCAAAAAATGATATTTTATAGCAATGCATTTTTTTGGTATGCATCACTAGATTCTTTGATATATTAATTGCACCAGTGTTATCACAGTATATAACCATTGGATCCTTGATCTCTATCTTCATACATGCCAATAGTTGTTTGAACCAAACAATATTATAACAATTAACTACTACTACCACATATTTTGCCTCTACTATGGACTGAGAAATACAATTTTGTTTCTTTCTTGTCTAAAACTTTAGTCTTTTATCAAGAAAGAATGTTCCACCATTGGTGCTCTTTTTTTCATCAATATTCCTTCCCAATTAGCATATATGAACTTTTTAGTCCAAATTGTCTCTTATTTTGTACCATAAACCATAGTCTTTAGTACCTTTTAGATATCTCATGATTTTTTTGAATTCCATCATGTGATTTTCTTTGGGATTTTTTGAGAATCTTGCCACCATACAAACTACTAATGCAATATTAGGCCTTGTATGTAGTATATAATATAATTTTCCAATCATTGATATGTATGTGGTTTGATCTACCTCTTTGGAATCATCATCTTTGGAAAGTTCTTCCATTCCAAATTTCTTTAGTATCTCCTTGATATATTTAGATTGAGTAATGTAAAAACCATATTTCTTCTGTTGGATCTGCAATCCAACAAAGAATTTTATTTCTCTAAACATAGAGACCTCAAATTCTTTACTCATTTCATCTAAAAATGCCTTGCACAATTCATCATTTCCTATGAATAAAGTGTCATCCATGAATATTTTTGCCAAAAAAATCTTCTTATCTTGTCCTTCTTTGATATATAGACTAATGTTATCATTTTTCTTTGAAAACTAATCTATATCAAGTAGTTATCAAGTCTTTCATACCAAGCTTTAGGAGCTTGCTTGAGACCATATAGTGCTTTGTGTAATTTGTAGACCATATCTCTTTTTCTAGGATCTATAAAACCATCAAGTTGTTCTATGTAGACTTTCTCATAAAGAATTCCATTCAAGAATGCATATTTTACATCTATTTGATAAACTTTAAATCCTTTATGTGTTGCATATGCTAGTAAAGTTCTAACACCTTTTACTCTTGCAAAAGGAGCAAAATTTTCACCATAATCAATACCTTCTTCTTTAGAATATCCTTTACATACTAACCTTGCTTTTTTTTCTCCATCTTCATTTAGCTTATTTCTAAATACCCACTTTGTGGCAATTATATTTTTATCCTTGGGACTAGGAACAAAAGTCCAAGTTTTGTTCTTCTCTATCTATTCTATTTCTTCATTCATTGCTTCAATCCAAATTTCATTATCGAAAGCATCTTTAACATTTCTAGGTTCAAACTCAACAAGTAAACATGTACATTTCAATTTATTTCTTGTCATTGTTCCATCTGATTTGTCTCCAATGATCTAGTCAGGTGCATGATGCCTTCTGATGTATCTTTCTAACATAGGTACTTCATATTTGGAGTTTGTTTCACTTATTTTTTCATGATCTTCTATGATAATTTTGGGTCCATTAGACTCAATTTTCTCTAATAATAGCTCAATAGCTTTTGACTTTGACTCAGGTCCTTTAGACTATGACTCAGGTTGCACTAATTACAAATTGATAGTTTTTGGAGATTTTGGGGACTCGAAAGATGAGGCCTCCATTCTTTCAGTTAGATTTGGCATGGTATCAGGTTCATAGTAAACAAATCTTCTGTAATCCTTAGGCTCTTTATTGCTTTCTTCTTCACCCTTTTTTGAAAACTCATCAATTCTCACATGTGAACTTTCTATGATTTTATGAGTAGACAAATTCAAATATTTGTATGCTTTACTTCTATAGTAGTATCCTAGGAATATACCCTCATCACCTTTGAAATCAAATTTAGCTTTCCTAGATTCTTCCAAAATATAACAAATTTTGCCAAATACTTTCAAGTAACTTACATTAGGTTTATAGCCATGCCATAGTTCATAAGGAGTTTGATTTGAGTCTTTCTTCAACTATACTCTATTCAAGGTATGTAGTGTGGTATTGATTGCTTCCTTCAAGTACTTGATTGCAACATTCTTTTCTATCATCAATGTTCTTGCACAATCCATGATGGATATATTCCTTATTTCAACTATACCATTCTATTGAGGAGTACCACGGGCTGATACCTATCTCTTAATTCCTTTTTCAATGCAGAATTCATTGAATTCATTTGAAATGAATTTACCACCTCTATCTAATCTCAAACATTTTAGCTTCTTTTGAGTTTCCTTTTCTACTCTTGCCAGATACCATTTGAATTTTTGAAAAGCTTTAGAGTTTTCTTCTAGATACATTATAGTCATCAACAAAAAGAATGAAAAAATTATCACCAATGTAACTTTCTATTCCAATAGGTCCACATAAGTCTGTAAGAACAAGCTCTAAGACTTCTTCAGAATGATAGTTCTTGCTTTTGAAACTAGTCTTTCCCCTCTTACCAATTTGACAATTTTTGCATAGACCCATATTAGGTTTCCTCAAGCTAAGAATACCTCTTACTCTTCTTTGTTTGCTTACCTTAACTAGGTTATCAAAGTTCACATGACATAACCTTTTGTGCCATAACCAACTTTCTTCTACTTGAGTAATAAAACATGAAATTTCACTTATATCTAGATAGAATATATTATCTTTTGTTTTTTTGCCAGATCCAACCAAATTTCATTTTCCATCTAGTAGTTTGGCTTTCCCATTCATAAATTCTACCTTTAATGCAATGTTATTCAATTTTTCCACACTCAATAGATTGTGCTTTAATCCTTCAACCCAATAAGCATTGCCACATCTAAGTTCATTGGTTAATGAAATACATCCTTTTCCCTTTATGCAACAAGGTTCATTGTTTCCAAATCTCACACTACCACCATCATAATGTTCCATGTGCTCAAATTTTTGTTGTCTCTAGTCATATGATGTTAGCAACCACTATCAATAATCCATGTGTCATTTTATCTCCTTCATCATCAAATTCATTTTTTACAAAAATATATACTATTTCATCTTCATTGTTATCAAAATCTTTAGCCATAAAACAAGATTTCTTACCTTTTTCCTTGTAGTCCTTATAGTTTTGAATTACTTCTTACCTTTGTACTTATTACTTTTCTTTTCATCTTTGTCTTCTCTATTTGGGCATCTTGTAGCAATGTGACCAACTTATTCACAAAAGAAACAAATTAGAGGTATCTTACCTTTGTACTTTCCTCTGACTTTGAAATATTTCCTTGCAAGTAGGGCTTTAACAACTTCAAGATCACTGTTGGAATTTTCTTCTTCTCAATCACTTTTAGATTGACTGGCCTTTGATTTCTTACCCCTTATCTTGAGTGAAAGCTTGGTTTCAATTGTAGACTTGATACCTTTGGAACTAGGGACATAGTTATCATAGTTATCCAACTCAAAAGTTGTCAATCTTCCAACTAGAGCATCCAAAGTCAATTTTCTATTTGGACCACATCTCATCTCTTGAATAGTAGAAACTCTAATTGCATACATAGGAAGAAGGGTTCTAAGTACCTTTCTTACAACTATTTTTTCATCAATGTCTCCTCTTGATGCTTTGATTGTGCTCACACTTGCTTTAATTCTCTCAACATATTTTGCAATATTTTTATCTTCTGTCATCTTCATATTACCAAATTGTCCTCTAACACTTTCAACTTTAGCACTTCTTACATTATCATCTCCTCCATATATGTCTGTCAGTTTAATCCACATATCATAAGATGTAATACAACTTTGACTTCATCAAATTTAGCATAATTAAGAGTAGAAGCAATGTCAATCATCATGATGTTATCATTTTTTTCTTCAAAAATATCTTCAACTAATAATGTTCTAGAAGGAGTCTTGTATTCATTATCAAAATACTTACAACATGAATCACTGATAGTTGCCAAGTATAACCTCATATATCCTTTCCATGTTGCAAAGTGATCTTTATTCAACTTGGGAATCTCTATTTTGTAAGACATACTAATCGTTAGCTTTGTTCTGTAGAACCTTCTCGAAAAGCACCAAAAGCTCTGATACCAATTGTTGGAAATATAAGAGGAGTAACTTTGAGGGGAGGGGTGAATTAGTTACCACTAAAATAAATCCTAGGTCCCTTAGATGTCAGTACAAAACAACTTTGTGAAAACTTAACTCTGTTGATGCTTGATAAACGCGGAAAAATGTTGTAACTTGATAAATATTGAAATAGCTCGATAAATGCATAACATGAAAATATTTAAGATATTATTTGTAATTAATATTACTTTAACTTAGTTTCAAACGCATAAAATAAATAGCATGAACACACTTGACACTAAGATTCAACGTGGAAACCCAATTTGGGAAAAACCACCAATTACAACTAGTTACTAATTTTCACTCTTTTGAAGTGAGCCCTTTTAGGAGCCAACCTTGTTAAAGGTTACAAAACACACTGTTAGGTTTGACCCTATTAGAGGATTTAATCAAGCTATTAGGAGTGGCCTTGTTAGAGGTCTTTAGACAATTCAATACAAATGTCACCTTGTTAGAGGATTTACAAATAGTTATTAAGCCAACTCTATTAAGAGATTTAGATCACTACTACAATGGTTAGAGAGTAAAAATGAGATGACTTGAATTTTGATGCAACTAAATTTCTGATTACTAATCTTGATTCTGGCTTGTATACTTAATCTTTCTTGATTGAATGTATCATTGCATCCCAAAGGATATTTTGCTTATCCTTCTAATTCACTTCCTCTTCACATCATCAAATCTTCAACTCTTTTCCTCTCATGCAATCCTCAACTTGACCTTACATTTATATCATTCATATTTTCAAGTCATCTTGAATGTAACTTACAATAATCTTCTTAGCTGAATAGAACCAATAGATAATTCAATCAAACTCAATATGCCAAAACAAGAAAATCCTTCGTTAGTTGACCCTACTTGATAGACACTAACTCTGAAAAAAATTTCATGTGTTAACCAAGTGAACTCAATTAATATTGTATATTCACAAAGTTCCTTTGGTAATTGAGTGAGCTTGGTTAACACTGGTTCCATCCAACATTTCCTTCATTAATCAAGTGAGCTTAGTTAACACTCAACTTTTGCAAACATTTGTTTGACACCCGAGTGAACTTGGTAAACATTATCTTCTAAACTAGGCAACCTCTAGAATGCTTAGCAGATACACAAAAATCTCTTCAATGCCTGAGTGATCTTGACATACATTGATTGGCAACGATATGACATTTTGTGTAACATCAAAGACAATACACAATTAATCAATTGTATTCAACACTAAGAAGGTAGTAGAGAAGAAACAAGAGGAAGATGAGGTGAAATCTTCTATCTCATCCGATCCTATATCTCTTACCAACCTTATAGGTGGTGATGATGATGAATCTAGCTTGATCTCATCCTTGACAAAATTGATTGAGAAGAATAGAAAATTCAAAATTCTACAGAGAGCATCAATGGAGGTGACTGACAGATTGCACAACACTCTCACAGCTAAGCATACATAAAACCCTAAATAGAGATCTCAAGTAGTTGTAAAATCATTTTATGACAAGTTTACAAATTTGTTAAATGTTGCTAAGTCTAAAGCTCAAATTTCACAAAATGCTAATCTTTTTTGCACCATTTGTCAAAACATTCAAAATGATTTGGCAAGTCTTGATACTTGTATAAATGCACTTCAAAAATGTTAACAAGATGGAAAGTTACTGTATATCAAGTGTAATTTATCTCATATTTGACCAAATATTTGGATAACAAGATTCAAGGGAAGCTGAGTGAGCTAGAAGCTCTAACTAGTCAGATATAGCAACCTTCTTGCAAAATTGATGAGTTTGAAGGGAAAGTTACTAGTGTTCACATAGACATCAAGAAATTGAAACTTTAAAAAGAGTATATTTTTAGAAGACTATCAAAATTTAGAGAGCCTATTGCTCTGACGATATCAACTATTTAGAGATAGTTAGAAGAATATGTCAAAGAAAAGAACACTTATGCCAATTTCACCTACTCTGACCTTAATGTAGTTGAGATTGCATCATATGCCTTATGTGTAATTCCCATTACTACTAAAGGACTCATGGGAGAAAGGTTTATATGAAGATAATAGTAGCTTGAGGCAACAAAACAAAAATTTTGATAGTGTTTGAAATGTTTTGACAATTTTTTGGAATTTCCAACCTTTGTCATTGATGTCAAAGGGGGAGAAGTGTAGAAGAAAGTTGTGTAGTAAAGGAGAAGTGTAAAATAACTTGTGTAGTAATCTATGTATGTAGTAATCATATCAAAAGAAGGAGCATTTGTAATATGAAGTACATGTAATGTAATAGATGTTATGTATTGTAATTTTTGAGAAAGTTTTGTTGCTTAGCCAATTTTCCTTGCTTTGTTGCCATCAATGCCAAAGGGGGAGATATTTAAAAATTGGATATATGTAGTGATGTAATTGTTTCCATTAATGGAAACACATAATGTACATGTTGTAGAAAACTTCAGAAATAAAGATACTTATCTTTTGGTACTCAGAAAATTGACCAAGTATGAAACTAGTTTACAACATTGTATTGTTTTGATGTACAACTTGTTTATATGATGTTATCTGGGAGAGAGAAGTCAAATTGAAATTGTATACATATTGATGATGATGTGTATAACCTTGGACATCAGTGTAGAGTGTACGAAAAAGAGATATTCACAATTTACTAGTAAAGTAGACAACAAAATTAAAGGTAAAGGAATTATTTCATTCACAAGATAATTACTTGACCATTTAGGGCTGACATCTTAGATGTTTACTCTAAAATTGGAAAAGTATATTGTGGTCTTAGCTGAACAAGCAACAATTTGAGAAAAAGCATGGTATTTATGAAAAGGATATCTTGTGAGATTAAGTGTACAAGTGATGTGTATTGTAATGTGATAATGTTATATGAAAACCTTTTATGAAGTGATATGTGAAGTTTTTGAGAACCTAATTTAGCGATCTGAGATGAAGCTAAGGTAAAAGATCAACTGAAGAAGAAGTTACAACATCTATACATTTGTATTTGAGGAACCTAAAGTTTAGTTACTTATTTGGGTAGTGAGCTCTTCTTGCATCCTTTGTACTACAACTCCTAACAAGGTTGGAATTTGCAAACATGGATTCAAAGAATCCTAATAGGGACTTCTATGTACTAAATGTTTTTATAGACTCCTAACAAGGTCCATCCTCTAACAAGGAACATTTATATTAGTACATCATCTAGTGGGTATCATCTCCACCAGGGTTTTCCCTTGCCCATGGTTTCCCTAGTTAGCAAAATATGGTGTTGTGAGTTCTCTTTATGCATGGTTATTATTACTATTCAACATTACTTGTTTACTTTCTTATGCATGGTTCAAAGTAACAAATAATGTCCAGTTGGTGACAAAAGTTTTTAGAATACTGATTCAACCCCCCACCCCCCCTCTCAGTATTCCCTATTTCTAACATAGTAGAGACTGAGATACCTAGTGTTGACCAAGAAGAAGAACATAGTAGTTACTAAGTGTCAACATTTTAATAGTTTGTTAAAAATTGAGTTTTAAGACTGACATAGTTGAATTTTTGGATTGGTCAAAATGTGCAAATGATAATGATTGATTGGCTAGCATATTTAATGCATGAATTGAGTTTGTTAAATGATCAAAGTAAAAGACTTAAAGAGAAGTATCTAGTAATTTTAAGAAAGGAGAAGAAGGAAAAAATGATGGTCATATTCAATGAATTTGATCAATTCCTAAGATCTACAGTGATGTTTAATTGACAAAAGATCAAAGCTACCTATTTAAGAAGGTACAAGAGATGTTTACAAGAGTTGGATCATTGTTGATTGACAATTTTGTGGAGAATATATGAAGAATAGAGTAGTCAAGGAAAAGTGAGAAGATTGGTGAAGTGTTATTTCATGAAGGGCTTCCTAGAAGATAAGAGATGGAGAGTATAATAAAGTCCAGTCAATGAAAAAAGAATTGAGTTGAATGAAGATCTAAATTTTCAAAGTGAGTTCAATCTTGATAGATCAAACTGAGCTATTACTTTCTAACCCTTATGGAAGTAAAAATTCTTTAATCAAGGTTAACCTAATAGTCATTTGCAAATCCTTTAATCAAGATGACATTCTAATGAAATGATCCAAAATCCTCTAACCAAGAAACTCCTAATAGGGTGATTAAATCCTTTAATAGGGTCACTCCTAATAGTGTGTTTTATAACCTTTAATAGGGTTGGCTATTAACTGAGATCACTTTAGAAGAGTGCAAAGTGGTAGCATGTTACTTGGTGGTTTTTCCCAAATTGGGTTTTTACATTAAATCTAGGTGTAATATATGTGTGAATTTTTTTTGTGATGAATATTATTTACTATTGTTTATTTCTATTAGTCAGCATATACTAAATAGAGAGTTAGTAATGAATGAATATTTAAGTTTCTAAGAATGTTTTATATTGGTTGAGTGATTTTATGAGCTTGAATAAGTTGCATGGAGTCATTAAAAGTTGAATTGGTACATATAGATGCGAGGATAACTAATTTGCCCTACCCCCAGTCTTAGTTATTTTAAATATTCTAAGAATTGGTATTAGAGATTTGATGCTTTTAAGGAAAGTTTGGAGGGACTTAAGATGAAGATGTACAAAAGAGAGGTACCTAAGCTAAACAAAGAGAACTTCCTAGAATGTCAATGATTGATGAGATTGCATCTATCTAAATTTGGAGATTCCTACATTATACTACTTGGATATTAATTATATTGAAGTTCCTAGACCAATGATAGCTAATAAAATGAAGGAGAGCATGAGAAAAATCAAATGATGATAGATCTAGCATCTTCCTTGAGTTATACTAAATTTGATGATGTAAAGGATTGCACTGCTACAAAGAAAATGTGAGATAAGTTGGCACAAATTCATGGAGGAGACAAAAATGTGTTTAGGGCTAAAGTAGAAAGTTTAAGAGGAAAGTTTTATTACATGATAATGAAAGAAGGAGAGACTGTGGCAGAATATTATGGCCAAATCAAGGAGGTTGTGAATGTTATTTGAAGCATGCTTCCTGCACTTGAGTTTTAAACTTTGAAAAAGGTCCTATAGAAAAAATTCTTAGACTATTTTATTTCTCATTGGTTTTTATTACTAAGGATGTCTTTGTAAGATTTGATCTGCAAAGAAGAAGTGTTACAATTTTGTGTTAAACTTGAACTTCAAACCATAAAGTGAAAAGTTCAAGCTCAAGTTCAAGGGCATGAATGAGTGGTTCCATCTTCAAATTTTAGGTCAAAGTCTGAAGGTTTAGATTCATGATTCAGAGCTCTAGATTCTAAAGCATGGTTTATGGTTTAAGTTCATTGACTCAAATTGTAGTATTCCATGGTTGGATAGTATGGTCTTAGGCCCCATAAATCACAATTGATCTCACAATTTCAGTGGCATAATGCTCAAAAGGTTCAAAGTTTAGGTTTCCAAATAAAAAACTCTATGACTCAAAATCACAAGTAAAAATCCAAATAACTCAAATATAGGTCATAATTTCCAATGGAATGGTAAAGTTAAAAGACCAAAATAATTTAGAGGTGTCTAAAATCCATGACAATCTAAAATCAAGAGACTTATGGGCCTAATTCAAAAGTTCATGAATGGAAGGCCTTCTTCTATCATTTAATGAGGCAAACATTTCATCTTTAAGACCTCAGTATGTACGGATTGGAGGTTAGGAGACTTGTATGAATGTTTGTGCAAGAGCATTGGCAATGTGGCAACTTCTCCAACAAAATGCCAAGTTGAATTTTGAAGTACAAGAATACTGAGAACCACTTATACATAGCAGGTGGATTGGTTTTATGATAAGAGTTTAGTCCACAAAAAAAGAGTGGCAAAAATAGTGGAATCATCCCCAACTATCACTATTTAAACTGGTAGATGAAAACTATTATTCCCTATTTCCCCCATTGGTTAAAAAGGGATTCAAATTTAGCAATTCAACTAATGTAGAGAAATATAGGATGCAAAAAAAATTGAGTCTCGTCCTCTAATGTATATGAGAATGAGCATAGAAATCACTTCCTTGCTCCAACAAGATTTTGAAACTCGCATTTTTCATGTTTTCTATATAAATTTACTATATAGAGGAAGCACACAGGGTATCCAATAGAATGTCCTCATATCAGGATAGAGCAAGTGCCTTAACAATGAAGCAATATTAAATAGAGCATGATCAATAAATTAAATCCATAAAGTCAATAAGGAAGGGATATTCAAATAATCACTTTCCAGAGGATAAAGATACAATCATCAAGTTATAATGACCTTAAAAATCCAACTCTCACATGATGACAATCGGAGAATGACAAAAAACTAATTGATAAAATATAGACTATCATAATGAGTAGAGCATTGTAAAAAATATCCTAGTGTCAATCCTTTGAATGATATATTGTTGCACAATGGAGTAAGGTGAATAGAAGTTATATCACATCACAACTACCCAAGCTCATCACATTTTTTTGTTAAAAATATTAATAGGAAACAAGATATTAAGAGGGGATGAATCGAGATCTATAATAGTTTTAATGATAAAATAATTCATACCTAATCCATTCTCATATCTCAAATCTAATATTGAAATGAAATCTATCTAAGCATCCATACAAATAATCAACACATAACACAATGATTTTGGCTACCTAGAAACAATTCAATATGAAGGTAAAATTGGGGTGCGGACGAAACCCACAAATCTTCATATCTGTAATAATAAAGTTAATCTATTAGGGTTATGATTTGATCATATCAAGTGATCTACCCTATGAGGGGTCTACTTTGTTAAAATATTTTAATACTATTAGGTCTTACTATGTTAAATGATTTTACATTTATAATAAGCTAAGGAATCTATAAAGAGATTTAAAATAGGTCTGTTATAACCACTCTATTAAGAGATTTTTCCTGACTCAATCTATAAAAAATGATTTAGTACTTAACCCTCTAGTTTTCTCTAAAGGTTGATTATGGATCTCTTATCTTCAAAATATGAATTTGATCTCCTTAATTGATATGTCTATTCTATCCTTTACTACATTGGTTGCACCATCTGATTTTCTTTCAGTCTTAGCCTTCACTCTTTCATTTTTCTTTCATGCTTCTCAATTTTTCTCTCTTACTTTGATGCTAGGGTAGTAACCCTTTCTAAATAGGAAATCCTCAAAATTTCTAGATTAGGATCAATAATCCATATTTCATCCTTTTTCCATTTTCCCTTCTGATTTTTTGATTGGTTACTTTGCTTGCCTAGGGATTAATACCATTTGATAAAACACATAATTTCCTCCTTACTAGTCTCTTTTATCTTTAAATGTTGTGTAGAGGTTGGCTATAATGATTTACATAAATGTTTGTGCAATTACAAACTCACATGTCAAAAATGGTTTACTTATAACTCAATTTTTTGATGCTTGATCATAACTAACATTCATAATGTCACTATAAACCAAATGATGAGTGGGAGTAGGAGTAGATAGGGAAAAGGATAGGGTAGCATACCTTTTCAAAACTTGAAACCTATATTGGGCAAGATTCCACAGGAAGGAGGAAATAAAAAACCAAGAACAAAGGAGGGGTTTACAGAGTAAACTACAGAGATTGGATATGAAATGGAGAATGGGGATGGGGACCCATGTGACAAGAGTAGAGGTCCAAAAAAATCTACTCTACTACCCAAGGTGGACTGGTCTAGGTTTTCAGTGAAATGGTCATCTCTTTTTGGTGTTAAACCCCCTAGTAAGTCTTCCTTTGCTCTGGTTAAGATTCTTTCTAGCTTGGATAAGGGGTCTTGTGTGATTGCTATTCCAAATGAGCTGGTAGACCATAGTATTGCCTCAATGGTTTCCACTCTGGTGGGAAATTTTATTGGGCAAAGGCCAAACATAGACATAGTGAGATCTTTCACTTAGAAAAATGGCATCTTAAAGGATAGGTCAATGTTATGGCTATGGAAAAAGGCTTCCTATCTTTTGATTTTACTTGTAAAGAGGAATTGTCTAACATCCTATGTAAAGTACCTTGGAGTATAGGTCGGTCTATCCTTCTGCTTTAGAAATGGTCATCAAAATTGGATTTGAATGAATCATTATTTGTGCAAGCACCGGTTTGGATTAGACTTCTAGAGCTGCCCTTAGAATTTTGGAATGAGGATGTGTTTGTGGGAGTAGCAAAATTCTTTGGGGAATTTTTTTCAATAGACTTGGTAACAAATTCTAGAAGTAGACTAATGTATGCAAGGATATGTATTGGTGTTAGGGAAGGGGATGACATGACAGAAGTTGTGAGCTTTCACTCTAAGCTGGGAACACATACTCAACAACTTGTCTATGAAAGTATCTCTTTTTCTTATTTTCATTGTCTAAAATTTGGACACAAGGAAAATCAATGCCCAAAGGTTAAAGATGAAAAGAAAAATATTCCATCTTCTTCCCAAGGAAAGGAGAAAAAGATCTAGAAAAGGAAGGACATCAAGGGTGGCTAGGAGGCTGAGGTGTTAAATGCTCTTATAAAAGAAGGGAATAAACCATCCAACACAACTTCTAGGGTAGACAAGGATGTCTTGTCTGGACCAAAGATTAATGTGCTGGCTGAACCAACACTAAAGATTAATGGGACCACAAAACTAGTAAAGATAGTGGAAGAACTAGAAAAGATAGTGGAAGTCTTTGCTGATGGAAGAAAAGAGATAGTTCTTGGAGACTTAAAGGAAGATGAGACAATTGTTTCATCTATTAGAGAGGAGGAAGATCTAATAATGAATCTTGGATTCTCAAAAGAGGAGACTAATCCTGGATTTTCAAAAGCTAAGGAGGCAGATGGGGCAATATTAGTTACTACTCAAGTAATGAGGAAGGAGACTAGGATAGACATGGAAAGCCAACTCCAAGAAATAATGGTGTCAGATACTCAAACACAAGAAGTGGGGGAACAAGTCTCTTTTGAAGGGGAGTTAGTGAGGGAAAAAAGAGAGGATGTATCGGATCTCCCCTCATCTCCTAATAAGGACCCAAATGTTTCATGCAATCTAAAAAAGGGATTAGAGAGGGAAAAATCCTTATCTCCAAAGCCTAAAAAGAAAAGAAATTGAGAACCCTCCTTAGTTTTGCCAGTTGAGACTAGGAGTCATAGTAGATGAGACTTGGGTATAAGGTCAAGATTGAGAGGAAGGAGACATGCTAGCCAAGTCAAAGAAGATGAGACCAGAAGAAGTTTGGCAGATGGGAGCCAAAGAACTCTTCTAGAGTGTTCCCCTAGTTTTAAATGAAGATAATCTCTTGAATATAAGGGGCCTTAATGGATCCCATAAGTAGGAAATCATTAGGAATATGATTAGAGTTTAGAGACTTGATATTTTAATGATATAAGAAACTAAGATGAAGATAGAGAGTTTGTGTAAAATTTCTTTCAGTAATAACATGAGTTGGGAAGCCTCGAATATTGAGGGAGCATCCGGAGGATTGCCAACCCTTTTCAATAATAAGTAGTTTAGATTCACTACTTTGTATAATGATGGTAACATCCTTTTTGGTAAAGTGTTCCATATCTAGTCCAATCATTTTTGGTTCCTTTTGAATGTCTATGCTCCTAATTCCAAAAGGGAGAGGAAGAATTATTGGTCCAAAGTGTGTGATTTGGTTTAGACCAGTAGCATAGAAAAATGTATTATTATGGGGGACTTTAATACTCCATTAGTGGATGAGGAGAAGAAGGGAGTTTTGGTGCTTGAATGGAAAGTAAAATGGACCTCTCCAATTTCATAAATAGCTTGGCTTATTTGGACTTGGATCTATCGGGAGGAGCTTTTATTTGGTCAAATAAAAGAATTGGAAGGGAGTATATTTAGGTTTGGTTAGATAGAGCTCTTATCTCTCTGGACTGGTTGCAATCTTCTTCCTATAAGCTGTCTCTACTTCCTAGAGTTGGCTCTAATCACTCCCCTATATCTCTCTCAATTTTCTCTATAGAACCAAGAAGGAACTTCCCTTTTCGGTTTGAAAAGATGTGAACTTCACATCCTGATTTATTGAATAAGGTATATCACTGGTGGGGGATAGAAGTGGAAGGTACTACCATGTTTAGAGTAGTGAAGAAGTTGAGTAATGTGAATAGAATGATAAAAGTCTAGAATAAGATAGATTTTGGTCATATTTTTCATGATAAAGATGATATGTCTATCAAACTCCAATTCAAGATAGTATTCAAGATGAAGGGTATAATGATTTGAACATGAATGTTGAGTTGTCTATTCTGTCTGACTTGCATAATATGATAAGTAAGGAAGAGAAGTTCTGGAAGCAAAGATCTAGAATTAACTAGCTAAAAGAAGGGGATTAGAACACAAGGTTTTTCCACATTTCTACTCTAAAGCATAGAGATAATAATAGAATTTTTGGTTTAAAAAAGAGGCAAGATATGTTGACAAAAGAGAATGAAATTTCTGCTGAGGCTATTTCCTATTTCTCCTCTCTTTTTTCCTGGGACCCCTTGTTATTGAAGTTGGATCAGACTAAAATTATCTCATGTATTTCATACATTATTCAACCCCATCACAATAATATGTTGAGGGCTATACCAAATACTTAGGAAGTTAGAGAAGCTCTTTTTTCCCTACCAATGGATAAGTCCCCAAGCTCGGATGGATTTCCTACCTTCTTCTTCCAAATTTATTGGTAGGTGGTTATAGAAGATGTTGTGAAGGCTATACATGAATTCTTTGGAGCTAGAAGTATTCTAAAAGAGATTAATGCTACCTTTTTGGTCCTCATTCCTAAAACTCTTGGGGCCAACTCTTTGGATAAATTTAGACCTATCAGCCTATGTAACTTTTCTACAATATTATCTCAAAGGTGCTAACCTCTAGAATGATTAGAATCCTTCCTTTGATCATATCTCAAGAAAAAATGGGATATCTCCTTGGAAGAAAAATTTTGTATTTGATCATGATGGTGCATGAAGTTATCCATTCAATGGAAGCTGGGAAGAGAGATGGAATGCTTCTCAAATTGGATCTTTCAAAAGCTTATGATTGGGTTGACTAGACTTTCCTTGGTTTGTTGCTCTAGGCTTTTGGCTTTCATAAGAAATTTGTAGCCTTGTATCTCAGCTAATTTCTACTTCTTCTCTTGCTATTCTAGTTAATGGTGCTCCTTCTAATTTTTTCAAACCTGCAAGAGGGCTTAGATAGGGGAACCCCCTCTCACCTATTTTGTTCATTATTTTAGCAAAATATATTGGAAGGTTAATTGAGAAGAAAAAACAAGTAGGAAGGCTAAAAGGGTTTAAACTATCTCCTAGGTGTGATCCTTTTTCCCATTAGTAGTTTGTGGATGACACTATAATAGGAGGGGAAGATTGAATCAAGGAGGCTAAGGTTATGAAGGAGATTCTAGATTTTTACACTAGAGGATTTGGACAACTTATTAATTGGGAAAAAAGTTCAATTTTCTTTATTAATACTCCAGAGGACAAGCAGAGGAAAATTGTGAGGACCCTTGGACATGGACTGGGAAAGCTTCCTTGTACATCTTGGACCCCCTTTGGGTGCTAAACCTCCTGATTCCTTCTAGAATGGGATCATTAACAGGTTTAATAAGAAGCTAGTGGGTTGGAAAGGAGCTTCTCTTAGTCACATAGGCAAATACCTTTTAGTTAAATCTACTCTTCAGAAGCTCCCAATGTATGCCTTGAGCCTTTTTGGGATTCCAGTTAAATTTTTAGAGAAAATGGAAAAGATTTAGTGGGATTTTTTGTGGTTAGATCTTGAAGGGCAAAAAAGATATAATGTCCATCTTCCAAAGTGTTATGGTGGATTAGGTATTAGGATACTAAAGCATCTCAATATTGCTCTCCTAGCCAAATAGATCTGGTGCATCTTTAATATTACTAGAGAATGGAGATATAACTTTGTTAATAAGTATCTAAGAAGACCTTCAATTCAATTTTTGCTAAACAATAAGGACATCCCAAGCGGGTCTGTTATTTGGAATGGTATTCTTAAAGCTAGAGAGCTGGCCAAGGCTAAGGTAGTTTAGAAAGTGGGTAACGGGGAGGATATTCTCTTTTGAACTAATCATTGGTTGTTGCAAGGACACCTTGTTATTAATCCTACTTTTGAAATCTGGGCTAATGATTGTATTAGGCAATTTGGTTTGAAAGTTAGTGAATATAGAATAGACTAGGGATGGAGAGACCTATCTTTCATCTCTTAGGATCTCAAGCTAATCATGACTATGTTGAATTCTATGGTTATTAATAACAATAGGTATGAAGTTATATGGGGTGACAATCCTAATGGTTGTTACTCAATAAGTTCAAGCTATAATTCTCTTTGGATCCTAAAAGAGAAAGCTCCTTGGGCAAAAGCTTGGTTACCTAGTCTTACCCTAAAGATCAATATTTTTTATGTTGAGATAATGGGTGTTGCACACATTGCATAATATTGTTATATTTTATTATGTAATGTTGTGCCTAGATGGACGTGCAACATGTAAATATTCTCATAAAATATTCTTGATGAGTTGTATTGTAACATTGTGAAAATATTTCATGAAATTATTTAATATTGGGGAAAAGAATTAAATGCCCAATATTAAATGTGGGGTTAGTGGGTTAGGTAGCACATGGTTTATGTAATACCACTTAGTGGTTTTGTGGGACTTGCTACTATATAAGCAGCCACAAGGGTAGTTGTTGTAGAGAAAGAGTGAGAAAGGCAAGAGTCAAGTGGGACAAGGCTTGATAGGTTAGCCAAGGGAGCATTTGAGATAATGGGTGTTGCACACATTGCATAATATTGTTATATTTTATTATGTAATGTTGTGCCTAGATGGACGTGCAACATGTAAAGATTCTCATGGAATATTCTTGATGAGTTGTATTATAACATTGTGAAAATATTTCATGTGATTATTTAATATTGGGGAAAGAATTAAATGCCCAATATTAAATGTGGGGTCAGTGGGTTAGGTAGCACATGGTTTTAGCACATGGTTTATGTAGTACCACTTAGTGGTTTTGTGAGACTTGTTATTATATAAGCAGCCACAAGGGTAGTTGTTGTAGAGTAAGAGTGAGAAAGGCTAGGTTCGAGCAAGACAAGACTTGACAGGTTAGCTAAGGGAGCATTTTTGAAGGTTGGAATCATGGCATGGGATGTGTGGATTCATGCTTGTTCACATAGTTTGCTCGGTTGTGGCTATGGCCATGAAAGCTTCTGTGGTTGTATGGCAATGGTATTTTTGCTGAATAATACATGGTGATGGATGCTTTTGGAGGCTGGGTTTTTTTTCCCTCAATGAGGGTTTCCTAGGGTATATCTTGTGTCATAATTTTGTGGGTATGTTGTCTATTCTCTTGCATGTGGATTTTAATTTTGTATTTATTTTAGATCTATTATGGGTTATGTGGAAATTGTTATATTTTTTATTGCCAAGTTTCCTTACAAGTGGTATCAAAGCTATTGTTTTATTATTGTAACCCTAGATTGAATCCATGGGAATGCATGAGAGGATAAAAGAAAAGGGCAAGATATATAAATGATTTATTTGCAGATCTAAAGGTTTTGGATTTGCTGTTATGATGGTATGCTAAAAGATTTGGGCATGTGAAATTGTTGGAGAAAAGGATTTTTTGGATGTTTCATTTAAATGAGGGTTTTAGGGGGGAGCTTGCAGAAATGACCTCTTGGGAAGAAACAAACCTCACCATTGGATCTAGGTCGACATTTCCATAAATTTTGATATATAATATGCCCTAGTTTGGCCATGTTTAGAGGAAATGAAAGAGTTTTTTAGTTTTAGCTCGTGATGGCCATCAAATTTAATCCTGTCAAAATTTTCGTCACAAAAAAATAAAAAATGAAAAATCGCAGTGAAACTAGTAAAAAGAATGTCTTAGTAAAATGACCATAAATTTCTCTCAGACTAATCGAATTTCAGAGTTCTTATAGGCGTTAGAAAGCTAATTCAGAGCACTACAACTTGACATAGGTTTAGTTCTGTGATTTTGATATTTTATCAGGTTTTAAGAGCCCTAAAGGCAGATGTTGTTTATTTTGAGCATGAATTAGGGCATAACTTGGGCATACGGAGTCAAATTTTGGACTTTGAGTAGTCAATAAAAAGCTCTTGGAGAGCTCTACACATTGGTTCAGATTTGGTGTAGGTTTGGCATGATTTATTTTGTGATATATTGATCTGAATAGTTTACAGATATATTTTGACTATGGTAACAATGTGAGTTTATAGCATTGGAGATTTAAGATTTGATGTCATTATATACTCAAGTTTGGTCTCATGATGATATGGTTATCAATGTTTGGTTTGGATATGTATGATGACTTGTTGGATCTACAAGTTGTGTAGTGTTGTAAGTGGTCTATACTTATAGGTTGTATTTATAGCTTGGTTATGGGTTTTCTTTGCCCGTTGATCTTTCATTAGTAATGCATATTCAGATTGGTGGCTTGGATTTGGGTTGTCTATGCCCTAAGTCACATGATTTTATGATTTTATCTTCATGTAGAAGGGATGAGATGTTGTTACCAGGTATAGTCATGGTGAAAAATTGTGGTTAACTATTTTATGCTGACAGGTTGGACACTTTGAGAAACAAATGCTCAGTTCATGGATGTGATCATGGTGTCATGGATTTTTGGCATGACATGATTGGATATACAGGTACATCCTTGATGTTCATTAGCTTGGATTTCATATTTGGTTATGGTGGTATATCTTCTTGGTTGAGGATCATGGTTATTTGGTTTCTTTTGAGGAGCTCATGATGTGCACTTTGAGTTCTTTGATGGTTTAATGCCTTGGTTGATTCTCATGGTTAGAGGATGGATTTTTTCATCATGATGTCATGGATAGCTTGGATACATGGTTTAGTGGGAGCTTGTGATAGTGATGAGGTGATAGTGCAGGATTAGTTCCTAGTTTGGATTGGATCTTCATGTAGGAGATAAATTTTATGATGCCATAGGTGACTTGGTACTACAGTTGAGTGGGAGTTGTTGGCATTGATATATTTATTGAGTGTTTGCAGATGTTGGAGGTTTTTCTTAGATCGTATTGCTGCAGAAGCATCTTTGACATTTGCATGGTGCACTTGTTATCTTCATGGTGTGTGAAGATGGTTAGATCTTAAGGACTCATGGAGTTCTTGGTTATCTTCATGGTGTGTGGAGATGGTTCTTCCTAGTATGTGGAGATGGTTTTCTTCATGGTGTGTGGAGATGGTTGCATCTTGAGGACTCACAGGGTTCTTGGCAAAGGTCTGGTTTATGCTTTTATTTGGCATGTTATCCTTGGTATGAGGATGGTTTCATTATTATGTCATGGTATACTCTTGATACGTGTTTAGAGTTGTGACATGTTATAGTATGTTCATATGGAGCATGTTATCTCCTTTGGTTGAGATGGTTAGATCATGTTGTCATGTTTATGTTCTTGAGGCCATGGTTGGAACTTTGACATTGATCTTGGTTTAGTTTCTTGGTATTGAGTACATTGATCATAAGCTAGATACTTCATGATATTGCTATGTTAGATTTGGAGTTGGCATAGATTGATTGGTTATAGGTGCTCATGGATACTTAGAGACAGTGGTGATACTGATTTCTCTCAGATTAGAGAAGTATTTGTTGGGACGGTTGATGGTCTCAGTAGGAAGTCCGAGGGGCAGTCACCTAATATGGACTTGAGAGGAGATTTTTCTTAGATGAGTCTTGATTGGAGACTTGGGTATCTTGATGGGCATTCTCATTCCCCACTCTTGGTCTACTCAGCAGTTTGCTACTTGAAAGGTATAGCCCATTGTTTTTCTCAGGTGCATTATATTTATGCTTGTCTTTCATGGATATGGATCTTGAGCTGTGGTACATGAGTTAGTTCTAGAGGGTTCATTTGAGAGATGGTTTAGCATTGGTTATCTCCATGTGCATATGTTGTTATGCTGGTTGAGTTTGGGAGATGGTTTTATATTGGGCATATTCCTTGGTTTAGGAATGGTTTATTGAGTTTGATCTTCTTGTGAGAGGCTTACATCCATGATTAGTTATATGGTATGGTTTGGGTGTTGTTGTGGCTTCTTGTTGGGGTTTTATGGAGGAGATCATACTTGCACATTTTAAATCTAGAGGTGTGTGTAGAAGGACATGATACAGGTTATGATTTGCATGGTTTCTCTGGTCTTGGTTATCTTCTTGGATGTTTAGTTTTGCTTACATTGGATTTGAGATTGGTTAGAGATTGTGATCACTAGTTTGTGTTCATGTATGTCATGTGAGAGATGACATGGTTATTAATTTGTCTCTTTCCTCTGTTAGTTGTGGAGAATTTGGGAGACTATTGGAGACTTGTTACAAGAGTTGTTCTTGTAGGATATCAGTTTGTGTATTGTAGATGTCCTTGATACTACATGGATTCACTTCTTTGAGATGTGTTGAGTGGATTGGTTATAGATTTGACATTATCTTTTGTAGTGGGAGCTTCTTGGTATATATGTGGTAGGTATTTCTCTTGAGGCTTGTGATTGCAGGTCATAGATTGGATATGTCAGTGATATGAGATTCACTTGTTATACCTTTGAGGTATGGATAGTTGGATGGGTTTGGCACGTTGCTGTGGGTGCTATATTTTAGCTATGGATATATTTTGACAACTATGGATACATGTGATTACCTTTGGATCAGTTTATTTGTGCTTAGAATTTTAGTTGGTACAAGATTTTATGATCTTCTAATGTGACAAGTTGGGTGGCTTTCTCTTTGGATGGCTTCTATGTATGTCTAGTGGTAGTGGCATAATAGGAGGTGAGATCATTCATGATTGAGATGCTGGATACTTTGATTTTGTTGTGGGTACCAAGATGGAGCACTTGGTGTATTTTGATCCATGATGGTGGATGTACTAGGAGGGATTGTTCCTTTGTTCATTTATGTGGCTACGGATTGACCCTATGTAATGTATACAACAAGTGGGAGATTGTTGAGATAATCGTTGTTGCATACATTGTATAATATTGTTATATTTTATTATTTTATTTTATTATGTAATGTTGTGCCTAGATGGACATGAAACATGTAAAGATTCTCATAGAATATTCTTGATGAGTTGTATTGTAACATTGTGAAAATATTTCATGTAATTATTTAATATTGGGAAAAAGAATTAAATGCCCAATATTAAATGTGGGGTCAGTGGGTTAGGTAGCACATGGTTTATGTAATGCCACTTAGTGGTTTTGTGGGACTTGCCACTATATAAGAAGCCACAAGGGTAGTTGTTGTAGAGTAAGAGTGAGAAAGGCAAGAGTCGAGTGGGACAAGGCTTGACAAGTTAGCCAAGGGAGAATTTGTGAAGGTTGGAAGCATGGCATGGGATGTGTGGATTCATGCTTGTTCACATAGCTTGCTCAGTTGTGGCTATGGCCATGAAGGCTTCTATGGTTGTATGGCAATGCTATTTTTGCTGAATAATACATGGTGATGGATGCTTTTGGAGGCTAGGTTTTTTTCCTTCAATGAGGGTTTCCCAGGGTATATCTTGTGTCATAATTTTTTTGGGTATGTTGTCTATTCTCTTGCATGTGGATTTTAATTCTGTATTTATTTTAGATCTATTATGGGTTATGTGGAAACTGTTATATTCTTTATTGCCAAGTTTCCTTACATTTATTGGCTGGCCTTGCAAGACAAAATTCTTACTTAGGATAATTTAATAAAAAGAGGTCATATTATACCAAATAGGTGTATCCTTTGTAAAAGTCAGATGCAATCATTCAATCATATGTTTACACATTGTCCTTTCTCAAGGGAGGTCTAGGATAACATAACTAATTTTTTTTGGGTAAGCTGGTGCAAGCTAGGTAATCTTCTAGATTTATTTTACCATTGGATAAGTATGTTCAAAAGTTCAAACTTGCTATATTTAAGTACCTAGACTTTGCCTCATTTTTGTTGGGGAATCTAGAAGGAAAGAAATAATAGAATTTTCAAAGATAGAGAGGAACTTGCTTATGTTCTAGGAGAGAAGATTTATAGAAACATAAAGGAAAACTATGAGGTAAGGAAGGGGGAGATATTGAAAATGGCAGTAATAAGAAGGAGAAAAAAAAGGATAGGAGGACAAAAAGATAAGAAGTGAAATGGTTGCTCCCTCCTGAGGGATGACATAAAGAAAATTTTGATGGTGCATCAAAAGGTAACCTTGGACCTTCGAGTTGTGGAGGAATCATAAGAAATAATTATGGTTGGATGGGTGTCAGCTTTTTCTCATCCATTGGGTTTCTAAACTAACCATTTTGTAGAAGCTAGTGCTGCTTGCCATACAGTTAAACTAGCCTTTGACATGGGGATTAAAAAATTATGGTTGGAGGGGGATTCTAATAACATTATAAGATGTATTAAAGGAATCACTCAACCTTCATGGTCTATTACTAATTTAATTGAAGAGACCCAAAATCACCTTCAAAATTTTGAATGTGTCCACGTCATCCATGTTTATAGGGAAGCTAACCCTATGGTAGAATGATTTGCCAACGAAGCAGTTAGGCAAGAAAAGGTGAGGACCTAGAATTTGGGTGGGAATATTTTGGTAGAAGCGAGGAGTCTTATCAAACTATAAAAAATCTAGGGAGGTATGGTTGACATCTTAATGTAATAATGTTTATTAATGGAAGCTGGGGCATGAGTTATTGTAATAATGGCATTTATGGCAAACATAGTTAGGAGGTGAGGTTATCAGTGTCATATTGACATGTTTTGTGGGTTGACTTTTTGATCCACCTTTTTTTTTGGGGTATAGAAAAATATATTGGTGCTTTTTAGAAAAGTGAAAACCAAAGCATTTAAAAGGTTGACAAGAATTTGTAGAGGTCGGTATTTATGAGAATTGCAGGGGTGGAGAGTGTAGAAATGGTGGGGGAACAAAGTAGGACGGAGCCTATGGGGGATGCAAAAAAATGGAAAAAAAGGGAAAAAGTATGGGAGAAATTGGAGAAGGGAGGTATAGAAAATTACATTGCTAGACTCCATGGATTTGACCCATATGTAACTAATAGTATGGTTAACTCTTGGAAGGATGGGAGAGTTAAAGTGAATGGAGTTTCATTTCAGATTACAGAGGAAGGCATTGCTCTTGTGTTTGAAATTCTAGTGGAGGGCTTCAAATTTTATAGAGACAACAAGCTATCAGTGAATGTGGTCAAGGATTTTGCAAAGACAATAAAGGAGAGGAATGATCTGGTAAAATGTGAATTGTACTATGAAATGGATTCCATCAAAAAGACTTTGGAGGCATATTTTATGAGTTGTTATAGAGTATATTTTGTTGGATACTAGATTTGAAGGAGTGAGAACTCATCACTTTTTTTTTCTCAACCATTTTTGCCATGGCATCAAGATTTCTTTCCCTTTTTATTTATTTACTTCTATGAGAAAGGCTATTATAGGATTCAAGGAAAATCCCTCTATGAATCCTGCTCTACATGAGGTACAATTGTTGTTAATTTATGATCATTTAAAGCCTAGACTTTAAGAAAAACTCCTTAGCCTAGTGTGGATGCCTCTGAGGACTTAGGCAGCTCTAATTTTTCCTCTTATTCAAAGTATCAACTCAGATGGGGAGGAAAACATTTCCTCTTGAAAGAAGGCCAAAGAGTTAGAGAAAACATTTCCCTCATCTATTACCCCAAGTAGGAAGAGCCCTAGAGGACATGCACCTAGAATTATAGGCCATGGTAATGAAGATTAAAATGAGGAAGGGGAGGAAATGAAATTTGATAATGAGGAGGAGGAAGAGATGGAAATTACAAGGGAAGAACTAGTTGCTAAGAAAAGGAAGACAGAAAATTAGATGGATGCTGAGGGGGTTTTGGGGTCAGGGCTAGATATCTCAGCAATTCCTCTTTCCCCTATTCATCCCCAAGAGTAGTAGAAGGAGAAAATTAGAGGAGACAGTGCATAAGTAATTATTAAGGATAGGAAAAATGCATGGATAAATTTCAATGTTAGAATATCCAAGATGGGGATTGTTAGAGAGATAATGAATCTCCAAATCTTGGAAGAAAAATAGGCCTAGCTCTAGTTCAAAGAACTCATCGATCCAACTATGGTGGAAATAATAGATAATGTTAGGGAAATAGGAATGAATTTGTTGAATAATTCTCAAAATAACATGATTGAAAATTTTAGGTCAATCAAATAGCTTTACACAAATTAGAAGAGCTTAAGGAAAAAATTGGCCAATTGGAAAACAATAGGAAGGAGCCAGGTCTGAAAAAATAAAAGAACAAGGAGGATTGAATTAGTTTAGCTGAGAAGAGAATCCTAAACCTGGAAAAGTATAATCATAATTTGGAAAATCAGATGATTTCCAAACTCAATTCTATCAATGATAAAATTATGTCCCTTACTGGAATGTTAAAAGGCAGAGGTCTATTGGACTGGAGTGAGGACAAGGATAGAGAAAGAGCTAGGGTGGAAGAGGATGCGGTGACAGAAATTATATTTAGCAACCTAGACTAGGAAGCCTAGAAGAATCAGAAGTAGATGGTTGAGAAGACTCATAAAGTCTATGAAGTAGCTCAGACAATGTACGAGGTTGAACAAAAGATAGAAGAGTAATCATGGTTTATTTTTTCCTATTTTTTGTTGTTAGTTTACTACTATTTTTTGTCAAGTTGGCTTTTTCTTGTTCTAGCTTTTTAGATATAAGTTGAATTGGACTTTTCGTTGGCCTTTGTGTTTGGCTAGGCTTTCATGCTTATTATCAGCCTTGTGATTTGTCTATGTTTGGCTGGCCTTTAACTACTTATTATCAGCCTTGGTTTTTGTTATAACTATTAGGTTTCAAGGTCCCTATAAAACCTATTCTTCTTATCAAAAAACATTCATAATGTCACTTGGCTTCTACAAACTTAATATATATTATCACTTAGCAAAAATTGACTTTTGACTTGCTTGGTCTCAACTGAATTACTTAGCTTGTATGCTTTCTTAGCCTCAAGTGGGGTACTCAGAAACCTTTGACTTAATCGACATGTGTTGGAAAATAAACACATCCTATATAGCTTAGCCTTCTCTAGATGGCTCACTCATAGTGATGACCTTCCAACATTGGCTTGGAAATTACTAAGTGTTAGACACTAATAGGTAACTTAGGATTAGAGATAAATAATATTCCCCTTGACTTTAGTGGAAAAAACACTTTTTCACAAGTTAGCATTCTATGCAAAAATAATACCCCCCCTAAGACATTGAATTAGTTTGCAAAAATGTAATCTCTTCTATATAGTATGTACATCTAAAATATCTCTGAAATATCTAATTTTTCCATTTTATGTCTATTATGTAGAATTTCTTTCCTCATTTCCCCCTTGATATCTTTCTCCCTTTGTCCTTACTATATTTCCCCCTTATTTTTGTCACTTATGGCTTGAGATTTTTTGAGGCTATCTTGTACTTATGAAAAAATGTTTGATGATAGCCAAAATTGTTTCAAGACCTCTAGTTCATCTATCTCATGTGAATTCCATGACTTGAATATGAATCTTTAGCTTGACAACTAGATCAACTAAGATTTCAACATTTGAAAGATGTGTGTCTTTCTTTAATAGAATTGGAGCTATAGATAAATCCTTTTCAATAATATTAAAATGTGTTAATTGTAGAAGTTGATGAAAGCCAACTTCACAGTGCACCAAGATCACCTACATGCAAATAACCTACTGAAGAGAAACCAAAGAAGGAACAAGAGCTTGAAGCAAAAAAGAGAAATATATTGCAACAATTAGAAATGAATTTTTTGTGCAATATGATATGAAAAATGATATGAAAATACAATAGTAGAGCCTATTTATAAATTCCTCTAGGAAACTTGTAGAATAAGCTAGAAAGCTCTAGGAGATAAGGTTGACAACTAAGCATATGTCCAAAAAAGGTGGATTATCCTCCATGTAGGTGAGAAGATAA
This sequence comes from Cupressus sempervirens, assembly GCA_028749045.1. Classification (NCBI taxonomy): domain Eukaryota; kingdom Viridiplantae; phylum Streptophyta; class Pinopsida; order Cupressales; family Cupressaceae; genus Cupressus; species Cupressus sempervirens. The sequence goes on from CM053792.1 coordinate 580,738,231, forward strand.
GAATGACTAGGTAAGAACAAACTCCCGTGTTGTCAACAACTCTTAGACTACAACTAATAAATAAATTTATTTAACCTAAGTAAACTTAAGGAGACCATAAATAATCATTATTTACTCTAACACCCCCCCTTAAGTGCAACTTAGGAGAATGCACTTAAGCTTACAAAAGCTAAGATGAAATGCAAAATGGGTCCCAAAAACTAGGCCATGTTAGGTACCCATGTACAATGCAAAGAAATGAAACCTCTAAAAATGAGGAAAGAGGGAAAACCTCATGGGAAAAACCCTCCCTCAAAAAGAGGTAAGAAAATCTAGTGAAGGACTGAAGAAGCCTCCAACTAGAGGAATGTCCTAGAAAATAGGAACAAAGAGAAGATCATGAAGAGCATCACTGAAGCATGAAGAAGCTGGAAACTTTGTCAAAAAGAAAGATTTGAAGATCCTCCATAGAAATAGAAGGCACAAACCAAGAGTGTCTATATAGTAGATGATCCATCTCACCAAAATTTATAGGTAGCCAACCACTACAATCTCCTAGTATATAGGATTACTAAATACATAGCTCGCACTATCAAACCATCGAACCAAGGAAGCATTAGAACAATAGAATAATCCCCCTTTAACGTAGATAGGATGAGGTGACAAGCAACTGAAAAGGTCAGCCAAAATCCTCTGCAAAAAGAACCAAGAAAAATGAGAGAGTAAGAGATACAAAATGCCTATAAAGGCATGTGTCATCAACACATCATGGGGAAAAAAGGAAGAGGGCACAAAAGTGGCAAACAACTATACCCCCATGGCACTTTATAAAATAATGTGAGTACAACTATTTCAAAACAACATTCATGATCCCAAAATGCAAGAGTGACACTTTATCTTAGTGTGTTTGCATAAAGATTCTTAAAAATGATATCAACAATGATCAGAAAGGGAAAAAAGTTGATACAACAGATAATACAACTCAAAAGAAAATATCTCATGCCATGAAAATGATCCTCAAACTTGAAACACCCAAGATATCCACCATTTTTTAGAAAATAAAAAATCATGATAGAAAGAGCATGGGGTAGAATCTAAAGGAAATTATAGCATTTTTGAAAAGATGACAGAACTAGCTTTCCAAAATATAACAATTTCAAGAAACGGAGATGGGATGCACAAGATAAGCTCACCAGAGTGAAAAATAAAATATCTAACTTTGACTACAAAAAAGGCAACCAAACTACATTAAAACTAAAAAATACCTACACCAGTGTCTCCATCTCAGAACCAACTTTTTGGCACTTCTTTTGGATCAGAAAAATACCTCTGTATGCTCAAGTTATGACCAAAAAACCACAAGTAGGTCAAAAAGGGACATGGAGAGCTTGCAAGTGTGTTGATGCAGTGCTGACATCAACACTACACGATTAAATTTGATAGCCAGGGGGTCATCATGGAAAAAATGGCAGTACAACATGCTGACTGGGTGCAACCACATACCAGGTGCTAACATGGCACCTGTGACATGTGGCATGTACTAATTGCTTCATGCTTTAGTAGTTGTACGTATGTCATCGATGGCCTTAAGGGAAACTACCACTAGAAAAGGTGGTTACAGGGGTAGTTTCCACTGGCAGAGGTGACAGTGGGGGTGAGGGTTGGTGGGCACAAGGTGGCCCACTAGCGGCTACTGGGAGTTGGCGGTAGCATGATGATGCGGTTGGCTATGGCGAAGCCCAGGCTGAGCATAGGCAACATGGTGGTGGTGCTATGGTGGTGTGGTGGTGGTTGTCGGGTGCTGCTACCAAAAATATTTTTTCATTTTTTTTGAAAAATCATCAGTACAGCTTGCCCGAGGGGCAAAAAAATTTGCCAAAAGCTATAGTCACCAAAAATAGAAAATTTTATATGGATCTTGACTGTAACGAGCCTTCTGAACTCAATGGAAATATTTATTTAAGCCTAAAGTACTCCAAAAAAGTATTGTTCCCCCTGATCAAAGAAAAAAATCACAAATAAACAAGGGTTTGTGTCTTTGAATCACGGCTTCAAAAATCCTTTGAACTAGGAAGCAGTAGGGAGGCTCCACTACCATGTAGAAGTTAATGAATTCCAACTTCATAGTATATCAAGATCACTTGCATGCAAATGACTTGCTGAAGAGAAACTGAAGAAAGAAGGAACAAGAGCTTGAAGCAACAAAGAGAAATTATATATCAATAATGAAAAATGAAATTGATGTAGAATATGATATTAAAATACAATAGGAGAGCCTATTTATAAAGGCCTCTAGGAAGCTTGTAGAACAAGCTAGAAAGCTCTAGGAGATAAGGTTGACAACTAAGCATATGTCCACAAAAGGTGGATTATCCTCCATGTAGGTGAGAAGATAAGTATGACTAGGTAGGAACAAACTCCCTATTGTCAACAACTCCTAGACTACAACTAATAAATAAATGCATTTCACCAAAGTAAACTTAAGTAAAGCGTAAATAATAATAATTTACTCTAATAGTAATAACATAAATTGAATATAAATCAATTTTTTCTTCATTCCATTGTCTCTCACTAGCAACTCAACTAACCTCTGTTGACCAAATGTCAACTTATTATATGAAGGTGAGCTTGAACTTGCATCCTTGCCAAATGAATGTGAGCATGCATTCATATCATCTTGAATTGTATTAATTGATCATTTATTCTTTAATGTGAAGAAATCAATATCACAAAGCTTCATGTATAAATAATGAATAGTCTGCAAAATTTCTTCCATCTGTATTACTAGATTAGAAATATCTACTTGTTTATGTACAATTTCCCTAGAGAATTGCTCCAAAACTTTGTGCTTGAACTTTCTCTTAGACCATAGCATCAATTTATCATTAGTCTCAATATCATCCATTTGAACTTTTTCAACTATATGCACTAACTGATCAAAAATTAGATGCTGACTATTAACATTAGTTATTCCAAATGCATCAACAAAAATGTCTTTAATGTTATGTAATACTTGCTTCTTTTTGTGCTCTCATCGTAGATGTTCTTTCTTTTGCTTATGACACAACAACTTGTATTTGTTCCAATATCAAGTTATATAATTTATGCCTACGTAAAGTGTTTACCTCATATAGACTTATTGACTCCTCTATTATCTCATCTAATTGTGCCACCATTTGAGATCAAGGGTTTGTATTACTAGGTAGTGATATCTACAATTGTTTACCCTTGTCAATCGATCTAGATATCTATATGCTCCTATTGAGGAGATATAACCTACTATTTAGGTTTAATAGTTAGTATCTCAATTGACTTGGCACTTGGCAGTTGTATAAGAGCTTGGATAGCCTCTTGTTCCTTGGGGTTCTCAACTTCTTTTTTATTTCTCTTCTTCAAGCTTCTCAACTATATGGCTCAGAGGGATACAAGTAAATTGTGGAAATACAATTATAGCCTTACCTTGTTGCTTAATACTTGTATCAAAAATAATTGATGTAATAACAAAATTATCAATTTTGGCACTTTTAATCCTTGCATAGTCCTTTATTTGTAATGGTATTGGACTAGTGCTCTGTAAAGTTGTATCTGATTCAACATTTTTTAGTTCTTCTTCAGTCAACAGATTCTGATCCTATGGAGATGACTCAAAAATGTCCTCAATTGTGACAACATCTTATTTTTCACAACCTTCTACTAATTTCTTGATTTCCTCTACAATATTTGGAACATCTTTTGCATAATCTTCTTCTTCCTCAACTTCTTCACCTCTTTCTTCTCTTTCATTTTCTTTTTTATTAGCCAATGATATAAGACACTCAAATGCTTCCTTCCATATATTTATGCTCTCTTTCTCAAATTCATGAGCTCTATTCATCAAAATTTTACAGGCTATCTTCTTAGGCATAAATTTCTTCACAAAATATTTTAGGGCAATGGACATATTTGTCTTCCCTAAATCTGGCATTGTTTTTGCTAACATGGTCTCTTTGATTTTCCTTTCAGTGGATAAAGCCCACTTCCACTTAGCATCAACCTTGTTATACAAATTTTCTAGAATGTTGTGACCTAGCTCTATAGGTGTAGATTTAAATTGTATCATCATATCTATCAAAGATTTTTCAAGATTTTCTTGATCTTCTTTATTTAAAGCATCAAAATTGATGTCTTTGAATCCTATCAAACTTTCTAATTCAGTAATCTCTTGACATACCTTATCCACAATTGTAGGAGGTGGTCTTAGCACAATCTAAAATTTTCTCAGATCATCAAATGTTGTTCCTCCATCATCATCTTCCTCATGTGGTGCAACTAGTTTCCTCTTCGACCTCTTAGGCAAGTTCTTCTTTGGTAAACTAGTTGGTTTCCTCTTTGTTGGACTTTCTTTTTGTTTGGCAACTGGAGGCTGAGTTATTTGTGATCTTATTATTATTCTTCTTTTAGGATCTTGGTGTGTGACAACTTTTGGCACACCTTTCTTGATATTTTCTTTCACCTTTGGATCAACAATTATTATTTTATTGTGATTTTTTGTTTTGGGCTTGACAACAACTAGCTCTTTTCCTTTGGATTCCTTGGATTTAGTTGTATCTTCAAATTCTTCTTCTTCATCATCTTTTCCCTCATGACCTTTAATTTCATTTGTTCTTTTCTTATCTTTCTTGGTATCACTTGTCTTTGAATTCATTTGATCCTTTGTCACATTATATGTGTTGAATGGCTCAACATTTCTATCAATATCCTTTGCCAAAAATGAGTCACTACTACTATGACTTCATCAACAATTACTTTATAAGGCATCAACCTTAACCACAAAAATATAGGTAGTATAGCCTAGGCATAAATAAAATATATGTCTACCATGAAACATATATCATCAAAATACTTATCTACAATGTATGTAGGAATCCTCATACAATTTATTCTTGAACTCCTCAAAATAGTTATCCATAATTGCCTCAAAATTTTCTCCTTGTATCAAATCATTTATTCTCTCCATAGTTGGTTGCTTCTATCCCATGCTACTATGTTGATGGTAGGAAAAGAATTTTGTACAAAGAAAAATATACAAACTAATAGAGAGCCACTATCAGTTGTTGTAGCTGCAACTCGGCAAGGTGATAACTATGATCCTTTTTAATAATTTTGTAGCTTAGGTCCACAATAATGCATGAAAAACTATTGAGTTAGCTCAACTGATAAAACTTGTGTGCAATCACTCTCACTATGAATTTGACAAAAGGGTCTTCAATCCTGTTAATTGACATTCCTTGACCATTCAATCTATCTTTTGCTGATTTTTGAACTTGATTTCTTACTACACATCTTATTGACTTTGGTTTATCAAAGGTAGAGTATCTTCTTACTCTGTATATGATGGCATTGTTGATCTTAATTTTCCCACCATCTAACCATACCTTCATGTTATAAATATGACTAAAAAAAATCTTTATTCATTCCACTTTGAAAAGTTTTAGAAAAACTAGGGCACATGTAAGCCCTTTCTCGACAACAATCTTATACTCATACTTTAGTACTCCCTTATCATACAACTTCTCATAAGCTTCTCTCATCTTAAAATCTCTAACTTCTCTAATTATGCACATGTAACAAGTTTTTACATCTTGAATTGTCATAAACTTTGGTGGAATTGATGACAAAGCACCAATTTCATCTTTTGTTACTTCAAAATATGTTTGATTCTTGAAATGAGATGGGGGACATTGATCATTCCTCACAATTTGTGAGTTTCTCTCCTTGAAAAATTCACTTGTAGTTGTAGATGATGTCATTTTGAACTAAGGTTTTCAAAATAGACTTTTCTTTTAATAGCCTCAAAAAACAACTAGCTCAAAAATAAAGTTCACTTACTGAATTTTGACAAATTTCCAATGACATACAATGGTTCACTTTCTTTGTTGCTGAATTTTCTTTGACCACCTCTAAATTGATTGTGCACTTGAATTCTCTAGGTAAAATGAAAAAGATCCCACCTTTAGTTTTTCCAATTAGGTTTACAATAAATTCACTTGTACTTTGGTAGGTGCACAAGAGTCATCTCAACCTTTTGCACCCCTTTTAAAAAAATACTTAGTCACTATGACCTTGCTCAATCAATACCAATTCACTCAGCCAATACATCAGATTAGTCATCATAATCTCTCAATCTATATTAGAATACTCAGTCAATAAAGAAAAAATTACTAATGTTTGATACTTGATAGTATACCATATTTCATTTCCCAATACATCTTGTGTAATGCCCCGCCAAGGTATCCAAATAATTTCACTAAGTTTGCCAAACAATTTTTTTTTTTAAACATGAAAGATAAACCATTCACAACACTTGCGGAAGCAATAGTAACAATACAATTAAAAGTAAACATAACATAAGATAATAGGTTACATTCTTTAAAGATCCCTTAATGTAGAATTACTTCTAATTATAACTTATTCATCTAACATTACATCCTTAACAATGAAATAACAAGGATACATCCAATGTTCTTAAACCATATACAAGTGTACATTTTAGATTGTTCAATCATCCACTATACATGTTACAAGGTATGAAAAGCTTAAAAGAATAAACATCCATGTAAATAAAGTACATCATCATCCAATATTAATCCATGATGCAATAACATAAATGAATCCACATATCATACATGATACATCATCATCATAAAGATATAAACACCCATCATAAAAGATAACCATACATCACAAACATAACTAACTAAATGCACGGTTCCTCCCAACTATAAATAGCATCATTAGACCATCAGGGATCCTGGCCATCCCTTCGTGTACAACATTCCAAAGCACCGAAGAGATCATCAGCTATAAACATAGTAGGAATGTCACTCCTAAAAACATCCTACTAACATGCAAAGTAAAGCATAGGATATAATCATCTAACATATGCAAATCATCAATGTAAGGAACATACCAATAAATACATCCATCATAAGGTATATCATCAATCATAATGATCCAAAAATAGAATGAAGATAAATACCAACCAAGAATACTCCAGCCATGGTGTCTCAAATGGATCTCAAATGATAAGAGTGATAAAACACTACCACCCGACCCCGTGGAACCTAAGTGGTCCACTCCCACTGTGCTGAGGAGATAATCTCAAGTCCCAAATAGGATATCAAAACCACAAAGCATAAATCTCTCAAAGTCCAGGAAACCTAAAAGTATACTAACTCAAGGTTCCATCACACACAAAATCGACATCTAATTCCCAGAGGCACACAATGACATGTAGGAAACCTACTCTGCAAGTGAGAAAGTGTCATCACATTTATCTCGTACAAGTTACCCTGGCAGTTAGCTAAACTCCATGGGTCCATTCAGATCTCATGCGGCCACTAGTATCCTCTCATACTGACGAGGCATACTATGGAATGCAAGGTTGCAACCATGTGTCTCACTACTCCCATCCTAGCCTGTACAAGTGCTCAAGGCATGGGTGAGAACATCCAAAACAATTATCTTTTTAGGTTCATTTAATCCCCATTTAGTGTGTAAATGTTATCATTAATTAACCAAACTTACAATGAGTTATCTTGACAGCCACTTAGGGCCCCGGCCCCCATTGCAAGCCACTTCCCGACACTACAAGTAGATTACCTACCCTAATGCTCATGGAATTATAAACCACCACAGTCTAGTACAAGCGACTGTAAAGAAAATGCAAAAGATAATCCATAAAAAGAATCATCAAATATCCACAATATAAGCATCAAATATCCATAATAAGAATCATCAAATCACCAAGATAAGAATCATCAAATCTCCATCAGCATCCGAAAAGCATCCATAGAAAATAATGACCACAACAGTTCTCTATTGGAAACTGAAGGCATCACTGATATTCATAAATATCCATTGGTTCTCAATAACCAAAATATATCATCACATCCATTAGTTCTCAACAAGCAACCAATAATATCTCAAAATCATACTTATCAAATATCTCAAAATCATACTGATCGAGGACTCCAAAATGGTTGAGTCAAACATGTCACAATATGACATCATCAAGAATAAATCCACATTTTAGTCCCATCATGGCAACTAGAAAATCATCCAAGGATAACTGATCAATGACTTCAAAAATGATTGGCTCAAGTATCTCATACACATACATCTCAGCTTCACACATGAAGACTGATGAAAAAATACAAACATTTCATAGAGCATATGATCACATTACCATGGTTGGGCTTATAAAGATCGAGACCAAATAAGATCAACATGCCAACACATCTCATAACCCCCAAGCCTCTGGTAACAACCTAGGACTGGTCAACACTAGTTAACCCAAAAACCCAAAACAAGAAGCATATAGAATACACGATGCAGACACATGTTTTGGTTTACTAAAATCTCATAGTTTGAATAATGTGTAGAGTTTCATTTTCCATTTTCAAGTGTAGAGGTTTCAGTTTCCATTTTCAAGTATACTTCAAATGTCTAAGTTTCATCATTTGACCTACAAGTCAACCCAATTGTTCCCCGATAGCATTATCCTAAGAATAACTTAAGGATAATTATTCACCAATCTGATCATCATTGACCTTTAATTAAATTGTTCTCTATTTTAACCATGATCTATATTAAAATTGATCAACTCTTCTTATCCTTACTTCAACTTTTCACATAAAACAAGGATCATTAATCGTTAAATTATAAGAGAACCAATTATCATTCTTCGAATAAGATATCTTAACTTAATTAGAATGATCAATCAAATCCATCAATTAACATAGGCACACCATCTATGACCTATTATCATTCTAATAATTCTTATTTAAGACTTAATTAAATAATATTAAAACTTAAGCCTTTAATTCAATCGTTATCATTATTGACAATCATATAATATCTAAAATCATAATTCAAATCATAAAACTTATCAACTTCGATATAGATAATCTACAATCTTGTTAAAATAATTATATCAAATAAATCTCTAGTACATAACTTAATTATTAATTAAATCCAATTAACTGTGATTAATTGATTTAATTAATAATTTCACAACCAAACTATCATCCCAATGAGTATTAGTTGACTAACAATAGTTTGTACATCAAAGTCAACTTCAATCCAATACACAAATATGAATATTTTAACAAGTTATTTTGGAAATCTTATCCATAATGACTACATTCATCTTTCTTAACAATTTCGTATTAATGATAATCATTTCCTAGTTAAATCTCTATCGCATTTAATTATATTGACAACTCATTAATCAATTATACCAAATCCAAAAAAACTAATATCTTTACAAGACTTCAATAATCTCTTCCAAATTAATTCTAATTGAATTAGCCATTTATATTATTATTTATTAATAGTTTGTAGACCCAACAAACATTAATAAATAATAAACTCATCACAACTATTAACGTTCAAAATAATAGTAACTTGTTATTCACAATTAATGAATTATATTAAAGGTGACTAGTATTTCCATATTCTACATTATAAATAATAATAACATCTTAATGAAAACCTAAATATAGATTGGGTCATTTAAGCTGATAATCCTGCCTTGACCTATATCAATTCTCTAGAGGCTAGCTTCTTATTAACCCAAGTATGTACTTCCCATCAAATTACAAAACTCACAATTTCCACCCAATTCCATATTCAGCTTCAATTAAACTTGTCTAAAAGTTCAAGTAGGATACCCAATTCTTCCTTAATTTATTAATTAATTATTAATTAATAACAATATACATATTTGTATCCTTAATTAACCCCATTAATCATAAGCCTCCATTAATTCCTTTTAAATATAATAGAACTTATTGTTAACACACATTATATCATAACAGTTCTTATTTATCAACACTTTATTAAATAAAACTTATTAATATACATGATAACATTGGCTAAAGTTAAGATGATAAACTTAATATCATAAGTTTAATAGCTATACTAAAAACGTATGCTATGTAATACATAAATTTGATATGATACCACTGCCACCTGCGATTAAGTTTGTTACGAGCGCTGTTATTATAGGCGTCTACCTGTATAGGGGTCGTGCGGTCTGTAAACACAGACGTACGATAGTTTTAAAGAACTACCCCTGCCGTAGGTTCTCTGCGAATGACGATTGCATGAAGCAGAGCAAGTACCCTGTCAGAGATAGGATAAGAGGGAATACGGGGGGTGGGGGTATATCCCGCCCCTCATATATATATAAAACATTTTCCAAAAATGTTAATCAAAGTTTTCCCACTGCGATTTTAATATCGATAATACCATAAAAACCTAATACATTTATATATTTATATATATATAGGTGTATATATATATGTATGTATGTATATGTATATATCTATATATATATATGTATATATATATATATACATATATATATAGATATATACATATATATAGATATATACATATATATATATATATATATATATATATACATATATATATATGTATGTATATATATATATATATATATATATATATATATATATATATGTATACAAAGGTTATAAATAAGCATCACAGTATTTTATTATAAACATTCACATATATATTTATATATATGCAAATTAGTATTTTCAAAGAGAACATACATTTAATTTTACACAAGAAGGGTCTTTTTCAAATTAAGAATTTTTCCTTTAAAATAATGGTCTCATAATAACCGTTCCTCAGATTTACCTATTAATTTGTTTATTAGGTTTGATCATAAAAATTAATCTTAGAATTTCCTTCATCCAATCTTTGAATCCAATACAATTCGAACCCAAACCCGAGTTAGATCAAATTTCTTCCTTAATTGGATTTAGGATTTTCTAATGTTTCCTTTGCAACCAAATAGAATACCTAGATACCAATTTCAATTATAGATTCAATCACAAGAGTATTCAAACACATATAATAAACATGATGAAGATAGGAAGAGAAATAGTGCAAAGAGAATATGCGATTATCACGAGTGCACCTGGACACTGATGCTAATTTTTCCATGCCTCAGAAGTTTATAGAAAATCCCTTCCTTCTCTATCATTCGCAATTCCTCCTAGATCCAAGCCAACCGAATCCTCCAAGTGACTAGAAATGCTAGAAGGAGCATAGAAGCAAATAGAAAATATACGAGCATATGAATCTTCTCCAATGTATGTAAGCTTTGAAGCTTCCATTAAGCTTCCATAAGGCTTGTAGCTTGTGGCCTCCATTCCGCTTCCATTTAAGCTTTCATTTTTGCTTGTCCAAACACACTAGGGGAGCCTCTATTTAAAGGCCTCTAAGATGCATCTAGAGTGTCTCTAGAAACAACTAGAAGATAAGCATGACAACCAAGCATGGGTCTTCTCCAACCTTCTAGATGAGTCTTAAGGTTGTAGACACCATGTGCTCAAATAAAATGCTAACTTCTAAATGTAGACAACTTGTGCAAACTTAGAGTGCAAACTCCAGTATTGTCTACATGACAACTTCCAAGAATTTGCAAACTCCTATGTGAGCAAACATTAAAATAATGCATATTAATTAATATAATATTTAATTTACTCTTTCCAATTTAATTAATTAATTTATTAAATCTCATGCACTAACTTTTATAATTCCACTTTGCAATCTTAATATATTTATATTTTAATCACATGAAATCTAGAATCTTTTAATAATTAAAAATATTTTTTCCACTTTAAATTTCATTTTCCAAAACTTAATTGCTAAAATATTTATTAGCTTTAATAATAATATTATTTAGTCATTTATTTAAAAAAATGAACTCCAAATATAATATTATTAAAATAAATGTTGTCACATTCGAAATTTAAACTTTTAACTTTTATCTTCAAATTTAATTATTTTATTTAATTAATTTCCCAATTAATTAAATAAAATAAATATTAAAATACCATATTAATTTTCCATTAAATTAAACCATTAATTAAATCTTTTATTTAGGCTTAATTAATAGAAAATACATCAAAGACTCACGAGGTAAAATATGAAAATTCATCATAGCCAAAATACATACAAAATCAAACCAAGGGTTTATATCACGAATTATGTCATCCGACATATTCGAAGGGTACTCAACTTGGATACTTGTCCTAATTTTTCAATTAGAACAAATGGCTTAAAGGGTTGGGATTTGGACTTGAGAATTTATCTCCCCTCTCTTATCATTGAGATAATATGATAGGGTACGCTCATCCTGACCAATTCAGGGAAGTCGATACCTGGTACCTGCAACCTGCATAAAAACCATGCATGTACAAGCACAATATATACTAAGCTAAACAGGTAATGGCAGGAAGTGGTACATCGTGTAGATCCCAACTAGCAGGTGACTATGACTCCCTTCCTTAACCACATCAGACACGCCATACAAAAGCAAACACGCAAAGCAAACACACACACCATACACATGCAAGTATGGGGTAAGTATCCATAAGAAAACACATATGATAATAAACCATCTAACTAATCATCATTAATAACTGAAAGCAATGTAATAATCATCATGCATACATGAAATATAAAGTCTAAGTAATCTCATCACATAATAAACTGAATCCATAGCACAATATCTGATAATCTCATAACAATGCTGCTAACCAATAACATAAAACTAGCTCTAAAAGAGTTCAGCAATGATAACAAAATGTGAACTAGGGGCAGACACTACATCCACCCCCCCTGGGATTAGGCTTACTCCTGGAAGCCTACAAGAATGAGAAACTAAGTTACTCACTTTGCAGGTCCCATTGAACCCTTTCCCTTTGTAGGGAAACATGTTTCCATTGAGGATATTACAACACCCTCAGAGCAATATGATTCTGGTTTAATGGCAAACCGAAAACCATATCGATCCAACATCATTCCTTTAACAACTACTGCAATAGATCCCCTAATACATTCTAAAAAAGAGCAACTTAATGGTTGCAAAGATAAACACAAGTTCACTACCCTTCAACATAGATAAAAAAAATACATGTTTTGCAACTAGAATAAGTTTCAATTTTCAGTTTTGCCTTTCTTTTAGGTTTTCAGTAGAATTTTCAGTTTTGAAAACTAAGTGTTGAAGTATGAAAAATATGCAAGTAACAGTTTTAAGTTTTGTTTCAGTTCACCTAGTTTCAAGTTTTCAATTTGAAAGAGATACACATGATAGTTTAAAGTTTTCATTTTGTTCAACTAATTAACGACTAGTGGCATTCAAATATACCCAGAGCTCCCAATGTTGAAACTTGGGCTCTGATACCAAATGCAATGCCCCGCCAAGGGATCCAAAGAATTTCACTAAGTTTGCCAAACAATTTTTTTTTTTAAACAGGAAAGATAAACCATTCACAACACTTGCAGAAGCAATAGTAACAATACAATTGAAAGTAAACATAACATAAGATAACAGGTTACATTCTTTAAAGATCTCTTAATGTAGAATTACTTCTAATTATAACTTATTCATCTAACATTAGATCCTTAACAATGAAATAACAAGGATACATCCAATGTTCTTAAACCATTTACAAGTGTACATTTTAGATTGTTCAATCATCCACTATACATGTTACAAGGTATGAAAAGCTTAAAAGAATAAACATCCATGTAAATAAAGTACATCATCATCCAATATTAATCCATGATGCAATAACATAAATGAATCCACATATCATACATGATACATCATCATCATAAAGATATAAACACCCATCATAAAATATAATCATACATCACAAACATCACTAACTAAATGCATGGTTCCTCCCAACTGTAAATAGCATCATTAGACCATCGTGGATCCTAGCCATCCCTCTGTGCACAACATTCCAAAGCACCGAAGAGATCATCGGTTATAAACATAGTAGGAATGTCACTCCTAAAAACATCCTACTAACATGCAAAGTAAAGCATAGGATATAATCATCTAACATATGCAAATCATCAATGTAAGGAACATACCAGTAAATACATCCATCATAAGGTATATCATCAATCATAATGATCCAAAAATAGAATGAAGATAAATACCAACCAAGAATACTCCAGCCACGGTGTCTCAAACGGATCTCAAATGATAAGAGTGATAAAACACTACCACCCGACCCCGTGGAACCTAAGTGGTCCACTCCCACCATGCTGAGGAGATAATCTCAAGTCCCAAATAGGATATCAAAACCACAAAGCATAAATCTCTTAAAGTCCAGGAAACCTAAAAGTATACTAACTCAAGGTTCTATCACACATAAAATTGACATCTAATTCCCAGACGCACACAATGACATGTAGGAAACCTACTCTACAAGCAGGAAAGTGTCATCGCATTTATCTCATACAAGTTATCCTGGCAGTTAGCTAAACTCCACGGGTCCATACAGATCTCATGCGGCCACTAGTATCCTCTCATACTGACGAGGCATACTATGGAATGCAAGGTTGCAACCATGCGTCTCACTACTCCCATCCTAGCCTGTACAAGCGCTCAAGGCATGGGCGAGAACATCCAAAACAATTATCCTTTTAGGTTCATTTAATCCCCATTTAGTGTGTAAATGTTATCACTTATTAACCAAACTTACAATAAGTTATCCTGGCAGCCAGTTAGGGCCCCGGCCCCCATTGCAAGCCACTTCTCGACACTACAAGTAGATTACCTACCCTAATGCTCATGGAATAATAAACCACCACAGTCCTGTACAAGCGACTGTAAAGAAAATCCAAAGATAATCCATAAAAAGAATCATCAAATATCCACAATATAAGCATCAAATATCCATAATAAGAATCATCAAATCACCAAGATAAGAATCATCAAATCTCCATGAGCATCCGAAAAGCATCCATAGAAAATCATGACCACAACAGTTCTCTATTGGTAACTGAAGGCATCACTGATATTCATAAATATCCATTGGTTCTCAATAACAAAAATATATCATCACATCCATTGGTTCTCAACAAGCAACCAATAATATCTCAAAATCATACTTATCAAATATCTCAAAATCATACTGATCGAGGACTCCAAAATGGTTGAGTCAAACATGTCACAATATGACATCATCAAGAATAAATCCACATTTTAGTCCCATCATGGCGACTAGAAATCATCCAAGGATAACTGATTGATGACTTCAAAAATGATTAGCTCAAGTATCACATACACATACATCTCAGCTTCACACATGAAGACTGATGAACAAATACAAACATTTCATAGAGCATACGATCACATTACCATGGTTGGGCTTATAAAGATCAAGACCAAATAAGATAAACATGCCAACACATCTCATAACCCCCAAGCCTCTGGTAACAACCTAGGACTGGTCAACACTAGTTAACCCAAAAACCCAAAACAAGAAGCATATAGAATACACGATGCAGACACATGTTTTGGTTTACTAAAATCTCATAGTTTGAATAATGTGTAGAGTTTAATTTTCCATTTTCAAGTGTAGAGGTTTCAGTTTCCATTTTCAAGTATACTTCAAATGTCTAAGTTTCATCATTTGACCTACAAGTCAACCCAATTGTTCCCCGATAGCATTATCCTAAGAATAACTGAAGGATAATTATTCACCAATCTGATCATCATTGACATTTAATTAAATTGTTCTCTATTTTAACCATGATCTATATTCAAATTGATCAACTCTTCTTATCGTTACTTCAACTTTTCACATAAAACAAGGATCATTAATCGTTAAATTATAAGATAACCAATTATCATTCTTCGAATAAGATATCTTAACTTAATTAGAATGATCAATCAAATCCATCAATTAACATAGGCACACCACCTATGACCTATTATCATTCTAATAATTCTTAATTAAGACTTAATTAAATAATATTAAAACTTAAGCCTTTAATTCAATCTTTATCATCATTGACAATCATATAATATCTAAAATCATAATTCAAATCATAAAACTTATCAACTTCGATATAGATAATCTACAATCTTGTTAAAATAATTATATCAAATAAATCTCTGTTACATAACTTAATTATTAATTAAATCCAATTAACTGTGATTAATTGATTTAATTAATAATTTCACAACCAAACTATCATCCCAATGAGTATTAGTTAACTAACAATAGTTTGTACATCAAAGTCAACTTCAATCCAATACACAAATATGAATATTTTAACAAGTTATTTTTGAAATCTTATCCATAATGACTACATGCATCTTTCTTAACAATTTCGTATTAATGATAATCATTTCCTAGCTAAATCTCTATCGCATTTAATTATATTGACAACTCATTAATCAATTATAATCCAAATCCAAAAAAACTAATGTCTTTACAAGACTTCAATAATCTCTTCTAGATTAATTCTAATTGAATTAGCCATTTATATTATTATTTATTAATAGTTTGTAGACCCAACAAACATTAATAAATAATAAACTCATCACAACTATTAACGTTCAAAATAATAGTAACTTGTTATTCACAATTAACGAATTATATTAAAGGTGACTAGTATTTCCATATTCTACATTATAAATAATAATAACATCTTAATGAAAACCTAAATATAGATTGGGTCATTTAAGCTGATAATCCTGCCTTGACCTAAATCAATTCTCTAGAGGCTAGCTTCTTATTAACCCAAGTATGTACTTCCCATCAAATTACAAAACTCACAATTTCCACCCAATTCCATATTCAGCTTCAATTAAACTTGTCTAAAAGTTCAAGTAGGATACCCAATTCTTCCTTAATTTATTAATTAATTATTAATTAATAACAATATACATATTTGTATCCTTAATTAATCCCATTAATCATAAGCCTCCATTAATTCCTTTTAAATATAATAGAACTTATTGTTAACACACATTATATCATAACGGTTCTTATTTATCAACACTTTATTAAATAAAACTTATTAATATACATGATAACATTGGCTAAAGTTAAGATGATAAACTTAATATCATAAGTTTAACAGCTATACTAAAAACGTATGCTATGTAATACATAAATTTGATATGATACCACCGTCACCTGCGATTAAGTTTGTTACGGGCGCTGTTATTATAGACGTCTACCCGTATAGGGGTCGTGCGGTCTGTAAACACAAACGTACGATAGTTTTAAAGAACTACCCCCGCCGTAGGTTCTCTGCGAATGACGATTGCATGAAGCAGAGCAAGTACGCTGGCGGAGATAGGATAAGAGGGAATACGGGGGGTGGGGGTATATCCCGCCCCTCATATATATATAAAACGTTTTCCAAAAACGTTAATCAAAGTTTTCCCACTGCGATTTTAATATCGATAATACCATAAAAAGCTAATACATTTATATATTTTTATATATATATAGGTGTATATATATATATATATACATATACATACATATATATATATACATACATACATACATATATATATATATATATATATATATATATATATGTATATGTATATATATATATATATGTATATATATATATGTATATGTATATATATATATGTATATGTATATATATATATATACATATATATATACATACATATATATATATACATACATACATATATATATATACATATATATATATATATACATACATACATATATATATATATACATATATATATATATATATATATATATACATATACATACATATATATATATATACATATATATATATATATATATATATATATATATATATATATGTATGTATGTATGTATGTATGTATACAAAGGTTATAAATAAGCATCGCAGTATTTTATTATAAACATTCACATATGTATTTATATATATGCAAATTAGTATTTTCAAAGAGAACATACATTTACTTTTATACAAGAAGGGTCTTTTTCAAATTAAGAATTTTTCCTTTAAAATAATGGTCTCATAATAACCGTTCCTCAGATTTACCTATTAATTTGTTTATTAGGTTTGATCATAAAAATTAATCTTAGAATTTCCTTCGTCCAATCTTTGAAACCAATACAATTCGAACCCAAACCCGAGTTAGATCTAATTTCTTCCTTAATTGGATTTAGGGTTTTCTAATGTTTCCTTTACAACCAAATAGAATATCTAGATACCAATTTCAATTATAGATTCAATCACAAGAGTATTCAGACACATATAATAAACATGATGAAGACAGGAAGAGAAATAGTGCAAAGAGAATATGCGATTATCACGAGTGCACCTGGACACTGATGCTAATTTTTCCATGCCTCAGAAGTCCATAGAAAATCCCTTCCTTCTCTATCATTCGCAATTCCTAATAGATCCAAGCCAACCGAATCCTCCAAGTGACTAGAAATGCTAGAAGGAGCATAGAAGCAAATAGAAAATATACGAGGATATGAATCTTCTCCAATGTATGTAAGCTTTGAAGCTTCCATTAAGCTTCCATAAGACTTGTAGCTTGTGGCCTCCATTCCGCTTCCATTTAAGCTTTCATTTTTGCTTGTCCAAACACAATAGGGGAGCCTCTTTTTAAAGGCCTCTAAGATGCATCTAGAGTGTCTCTAGAAACAACTAGAAGATAAGCATGACAACCAAGCATAGGTCTTCTCCAACCTTCTAGATGAGTCTTAAGGTTGTAGACAACATGTGCTCAAATAAAATGCTAACTTCTAAATGTAGACAACTTGTGCAAACTTAGAGTGCAAACTCCAGTATTGTCTACATGACAACTTCCGAGAATTTGCAAACTCCTATGTGAGAAAACATTAAAATAATGCATATTAATTAATATAATATTTAATTTACTCTTTCCAATTTAATTAATTAATTTATTAAATCTCATGCACTAACTTTTATAATTCCACTTTGCAATCTTAATATATTTATATTTTAATCACATGAAATCTAGAATCTTTTAATAATTAAAAATATATTTTCCACTTTAAATTTCATTTTCCAAAACTTAATTACTAAAATATTTATTAGCTTTAATAATAATATTATTTAGTCATTTATTTAAAAAAATGAACTCCAAATATATTATTATTAAAATAAATGTTGTCACATTCCAAATTTAAACTTTTAACTTTTATCTTCAAATTTAATTATTTTATTTAATTAATTTCCCAATTAATTAAATAAAATAAATATTAAAATACCATATTAATTTTCCATTAAATTAAACCATTAATTAAATCTTTTATTTAGGCTTAATTAATAGAAAATACATCAAAGACTCACGAGGTAAAATATGAAAATCCATCATAGCCAAAATACATACAAAATCAAACCAAGGGTTTATATCATGAATTATGTCATCCGACATATTCGAAGGGTACTCAACTTGGATACTTGTCCTAATTTTTCAATTTGAACAAATGGCTTAAAGGTTTGGGATTTAGACTTGAGAATTTATCTCCCCTCTCTTATCATTGAGATAATATGATAGGGTACGCTCATCCTAACAAATTCAGGGAAGTCGATACCCGGTACCTGCAACCTGCATGAAAACCATGCATGTACAAGCACAATATATACTAAGCTAAACAGGCAATGGCAGGAAGTGGTGCATCGTGTAGATCCCGACTAGCAGGTGACTACGACTCCCTTCCTTAACCACATCAGACACGCCATACTAAAGCAAACACGCAAAGCAAACACACACACCATACACATGCAAGTATGGGGTAAGTATCCATAAGAAAACACATATGATAATAAACCATCTAACTAATCATCATTAATAACTGAAAGCAATGTAATAATCATCATGCATACATGAAATATAAAGTCTAAGTAATCTCATCACATAATAAACTGAATCCATAGCACAATATCTGATAATCTCATAACAATGCTGCTAACCAATAACATAAAACTAGCTCTAAAAGAGTTTAGCAATGATAACAAAATGTGAACTAGGGGCAGGCACTACATGTTGATTCATGTTGATATGTAATTTTAATCATTTAATTTTGAGGATTTGATGTTTGATATTACATTAAGAATACAATTCCTACATATCTTCTTTTTCTCAATTACATGAGGTGTGATCACCTGATCCATTGGATTGGTTGACCTCAACTTTTCATTCTCTACTTCTCCCAGCTTTCACTATCTCTTTTCATGTTTTCTTCATCTCAACTTTCCCTTTTCCTTTATCATTTCAAATTTTTGGTGTTGGTTCTTGGGTCCTACACTTCTTAATAATGTGTCTAGCTTTAAGACAAGTAAAACAAACTAGATTCCCATTCAACCATTTCTTATACTTACCTATAAAATGTATCTTTATGAAATTCTCTAGAATGTTCCCACACTCTCTATGATAATGACAACAATACCATGTATTGTAATCCTAATTATAATAGCTACCTTGCTTAGGTGTATGTGTTTTCCTTTCAGATGTCTAGTTAAATTTTTCCTTCAATCTATATTCATGAGCTCCATGTCCATATTTCTAATAGTAATAACAATGTCATTTAGATATAGGTGTAGTGGGTGCATCACTCTTCTTTGATTTGCATTCATGTGCTTGATGTCCTTGGTTCTTGAAACTAAAATAATTACTAGTAAAATTAGGTTTATGGTTTTGCATACCAGTTTTGCTCTTGTATATGTTAGTAGTGTTTCCAAGTTTACCATAATGATGACAAATATGTTTGCCTTTAGATTTTGCATTTCTTTTATCTCCATTCTTTGATGACTCTCCTACCTTAGTAGATGAGGAGTGTTTGTCATGTCCTAGACCAAAAGTATCATTGGATGACCTTGATGATCTCATCAATTATTCAAAGTATTTGATAGCTTCACTTGGTTTGTTCATTCTCTCTAGTATTTCCTTCTCATATCTCAACTCAATTTAAAATTTGGTCACTTTGTAATCTTAGAATTTTTATCTCCATATCCTTTCTATTCAACTCATAATTTGCAAGTAACAATTGGTTCATCATGTCCAACTGATTATTTGTGATTTTCTTCACCTCAAATGATATTTCTTCAAGTTTGGTAGCCATTTTTCATTTTTCTTCCTTAGTAATGGCTTTGTCTACTTATGCTTGCTTCTTTTTTTCAATCACTTCACATAATCTTATTAATTTAATTTCTTGTTCTATCTTGAGTTCTTTGACTTCTTTGTTCAAAGTATTTTTTTTCTCTAGTAGATCTATTATTGGTGCATTACTATCATTAGTATTCCCATTGTTAAGTAAAGCTTGTGTATAAACTTCCTTGTATAGTGTATCATTTTGTTGAATGGCTATTGCTTTCCTTTTCTTTAAGGATTTCCTTAATTCTTCTTTTTCTCCTTCAAGTTATTGAAATATGATATAGATTTCAATCATCTAGTTCTCAATGATTTTCCTCATCTTTTATTCCTCCATCTTCAAGATACAGTCCTCTCAAGCTAATAGACTTTTTCAAGAGAATTGTGCTCTGATACCAATTCTTGGAAATATTAATGGGAAACAACATACTTAGGCAGGGGGGAGGGGGGTGGTGAATCATGATCTATAATACTTTTACTGATAAAATCTTTTAACACCAAATCCATTCTCATATCTCAAATCTTACACCATAAATATGTAATGATGAAGTGAAATCTATCTAAGCATAAAATCCATAAAAATAATCAACACATAACACAATGATTTTGGTTACCCATAAACACTTCAATATGAAGGTAAAAATGGGGTAGGAATGAAACCCACAAATCTTCACTATTGCAACAATAAACTTAACTTGTTAGGGTTATAATTTGATCATATCAGATGATCTACCATATGAGGGGTCTGATCCATCAAAATAATTTAATATTGTTAGGTCTTACCCTATTAAAGGATTTTACACTTAAAATAAAGTAAGAAATCTATTAGGAGATTTGAAGTAGGTCTATTAGAACTACTCTATTAAGAGATTTTTCCTGACTCAATCTATAAAAATGGACTCACTACTTGAACCTTTTGGTTTTCTCTTAAAGATGATTACAAATCTCCTCCCTTAAAATCTTGATTTGATTTCCTTATTTGATATATTTGTTATGTCCTTCACTTCTCTAGTTATACTATCCAAACTTCTTTTAGTCTTAGCCTTTTCTCTTTCATGCTTCTCATTTTTCTTTCTCACTTTAATCATAGGGTAGGAACCCTTCTAAAATAGTCAACCCTTGAAAGTTCTAGATTAGGATCAATGATCCATATTTCATCCTTTTTTCCATTCTCCCTTCTAATTTTTTGTTTGGTTACTCTTCTTTCCTAGGGATCAATACCATCTAAAAAACCACATAATTTCCTCCTTAATTGTCTCTTCAATCTTTAAGTGTTCTGCAGAGGTTGGTTAGAATTATTTACACAAGTGTTTGTGTAATTAAAAACTCATATCTCAATATTGGTTTACTTAGCACTTGAATGTTTTGATGCTCGGTCATAACAACCATTCATGCTATCAGCCATCTTCTACAAACTTAATATATATTGTCACTTGGCAATAATTGACTTCCTTCTTGCTTAGTCTAAACTAAATTACTCAACTTGCATGCTTTCTCAACCTCAAATGGGGTGCTTGTAAACCTTTAACTTACTCAGCATGTGTTGACAAATAAATACATCTTGTGTAGCTTTGCCTTCTTTGAATGGCTCAATCATAGTGATAATAATCCAATACTACCTTGGAAATCACTAAGCATTAGACACTAATAGGAAACTTAGTCTTGGAGATCAACACCATCTTCATGAAAGCACACATCCTTTTCATATATGGATATTGTTGGTCTAACCAAGTCATGATTATATAGAAAGTATGTGCAATCTATATCTCATAATACTATTACCATTAACACAATCATGTTGGGAACCTTCATTTGGTTTGTATTGTTGAAGAGATGAGATAGAACTAAAATGAGTGGCACAATCATCACACTATATTTTTTAATGGATAAAAAGTTACCTATGCCTAAAATGGGAAATAAAATAATCATGACCTCATAGACCTTATGAATAAGAAATTATCCATGTTCCTACAATTGGCGATGCAAGGAATACTTGTGAAAATTGACACAAGTGGTTCAAAGCTCATGAGTTTGGTTTTAATTGAAGTTTATGAATTTGAATACATTGGCACAATATTTTATCTTTAGTATACTACAAGTAAAACCATATTTTTGATGCTTGAAACATCACAATACATTTTGACCATTTGATTAAGAGTTGTGGGTTACAAACAATACAAGTAGGAAGTGATTCTCAACAATTTTTGGGTCTTGTTACATGAGAACCCCATGAAACAAGTGCCATGGATTTTCATAAATACAATGCTCATCAAATGTTTGACAGAATGCCCCATGTGCATTATCTTTGTTCAAAATCCTTATAATGGCAAATGTCATGAGTATTTTAAGAGCCTAATGATTTTATGTGAGCTACTCAATCTCATAGAGGGAACTCAACCCATAAGTTGGTGTTCACATTAGATATAATTTCATGTTTGAAAAGGAACTATCCATGAAAAGTACCATTATCCCCATAGAGATGTCATCTTGACACACCCTTGGTACAAGCATAATGAATGCTAAATTAGTATGTTTAATAAATGTCAGCATGATTTGAGGATAATTTTCTCACTATCTGACCTCCAATTGCCACATGTTTCAAAGAGTAGGTGCATCCAAATTAGATTAGAAGCCTTATTTTATTAGATGACTTCCAATTAACTATTCACAAGGAAATCCGCTAGTTATTTTTTGAATGGAACAACACTATTGATGCTAAGGATTATATGCCAATACACTTATCCAATTAATTTAATTTTAAGGGCATAAATATCAAAGATGATATACAGCTTATGTTTCTGAAGCATTGAGGCCAAAGAAAATTTATTATAAAATATTCAAAGCTTCCATTTTAAAATAATTTATTATTATAACTAAAGAAGTTATGAGATAGAAAAATTTCAAGAAAGAGAAATAACAATGAAAAGGTAATAAGAGAAGGGGGTTCTTATTTCAGGGGATAGTCTTGAGGTCGCTGGAGGAGGAGGATATCTTTTCTATTTGTAATAGAGATAATGGGAGGGATAGGATTTTATCAAATTTTTTTGGGGAGTTTGATAGCATAGAGATAGAATAATCATGTGGTTCTTCTATTTGTATTTGAGATAATAGATTCTTGATATTGATTAGATCTTGTGGGCTAAATATCTAGTTTCTTAGACTGTAATAAATCTTTTGGTTGTTTCTTTTCAATTTTCAAACATTGGTCTATGTTTTATCAAGTGAAAGAATCTATTGGTTTATGTACTCATATGATGTAGATTGAAGAATTTATCTCCTTTCACTTTATTTGTCATAGTGGAGGATTGGTAAATAATCTTGTGGTTATTTGTCAATTTTCCTATTAATTACTCAAAATAGTAATCACAATCATTCCATGTTTATGTATGAATGTTAGAAAACCTTTGTGTCTTCTGGTAAAAGACATAACCAGTTATTTAATTTATTGTAAATCTTTTTAGGAGGGTTTTTTACCTCACAACTAAGAGGAGGCTTATCGATCCGATGATAACTCATCCAACTATTGATAACATTTGTTCCTTCATTCAAGAATTTTGAGTCATTGTTTATATCTATTTTTGAAGGAAAAATCTATTTACCAATACTATCAGAGGATTTGGAGCAAACATATCTAATGAGACTATGATAAGAAAGGTATTGAGGACATTACTTCCTATCTATGCAATTAGAGTATTTGCAATTTAAGAACTGAGATGTACATCTAGTAATGATTTGACCTTAGATAGTCTAATTGGTAGACTCACTACATCTGAATTGTAAAATTTTGATAAGTATAGACCTTTTACTATTGAATTTTCTTTGAAGTCTCAACCAACCCTTGATGAATCTAAAATAAATAAAAATAGTAAGCATGTGGATAGTGATAGTGAATCAGATGATGTCCTTGATGAGTTAGAAGCATTATTGGTGAGACAGCTACTAAGAGGAAAAGGAAAATATAAAGGAAAAATTCCAATTATCCATTTTACATGTAACAAAATTTTTCATATTGTTGCAAGATGTCATGACAGAGATGACAAGAAAAGGAAGATAACAAGTACCAAGGAAGGAGAGACTATAAGAATGAATTTTGATGGTATTCCTTTGGGTGAGTATCCTAAGAATTACCAAAGTATGAAGAGTTTGTTATCATGATTGACATGTTGCATTCATGACTATGTTTGTCAATGATGTCAACATTGTAGTATTTATGTGATGGTTGGTAGAATAGTAGATAGAGATAAAGGTCATATAGATACATAATTGATTTTTAGGTCAAGCACAGCTAAGAAAGTGTTCTACACTATGTGTTGATGATGTGGTTAAGTGCGCATGAAGTAAGTCAAAGATATGTAGCTTGATTTATAGAAAGTAGTAAGTAGAAAGAGTATATAAGATGCAATTTATGATGATTGATTTTTATCTATTTACTGATTTAGAATCATGTTATGCAAAGTTGTACAACAAAAAAAGATAGTTTGATGGTGACATTAGCAATTGTGCAAGTTTTGAAGTTGCACATATGAGAAATTTTGAAGACCATGAGTTGATAGTGTTGTGTAATTGTGAAATAATTAATTATCTTAATGTGGTCCTATTATAATTAATTGGGAAAGCCTTAAGGCTGACTCAAGGAATTTTCTTGAGGACATGGTATAAAGGAAGGTAATTTTCCTTGATTGTAAGTATAGATTATGATCGAGATCAAGTGAGAAAGAGTAGATTATCTAGTAAATATGAGTAAGTGATCCAAGGGATTATTGGATGCAAAGTTTGTGATCTAGTATCGAGAATAGAAGAAGAAGAGAAGTCTAGTTGATAGGATAGGGGAAGAGGAAGTTCAAGTACATTTCATTTCTATTATTCTACAAGGAACAATATAGAGATTAGTTGGACAATGAGTTTAGTGATCTTGCCCTTGAAGATGTTTGGATAGTGGATACATCTACCTTCTACAACTCCTAACATGGTTGGAATCTTCTAATAGAGATTCAAAGTCTTCTAACAAGGATTGATATTTATTGATTTTTTTTTATTGACTCCTAACAAGTTCCATCCTCTAACAAGGAATATTTATATTAGTATATTATTCTGTGGGTACCATCCCCACCAAGGTTTTCCCTCTAATCAAGGATTTCCCTAGTTAACATATCTAGTGTTATTGTGTATGTGTATCTTGTAGAAGTTGATGAAAGCCAACTTCATAGCTTGCCAAGATCACCTGCATGCAAATAACTTGTTGAAGAGAAATCGAAGAAGGACAAGAAGGGCTTGGAGAAACTCAACAAAGTGAGAAATTATATTACAATAATGAAAATGAAATTTTTGTACAATATGATATGCAAATAAACTAAGAAAGCCTATTTATAAAGGCCTCTAGGAAGCTTCTAGAACAAGTTAGAAAGTGCAAAGAGATAAGTGTGACAACTAAGCATATGTCCACAAAAGGTGGATTATCCTCCATGTAGGTGAGAAGATAAGTATGACTAGGTAGGAACAAACTACCTTGTTGTCAACAACTCCTAGATGACAACTAATAACTAAATGCATTAACCTAAGTAAACTTAAGTAAAGTGTAAATAATAATTATTCACTTTAATACCCCCCTTAAGTGCAACTTAGGGGAATGCACTTAAGATCAAAAAAGCTAAGATGAAATGTAGAATGGGTCTCGATAACGACTAGGTACCCATGTAAAAATGCAAAGAAATGCAACCTCTAAAAATGAGGAAAGAGGGAAAACCTCATGGGAACCCCCCCACCCCTCCCCCACCCAAAAATAAATAAAAAATAAAAAATGAGGTAAGTACAAACATGCTGAAAATACATGAAGGAAGGAAGGCCTCAACAAGACCCCCTAAGGACAACTTCCACTGGAAATGGCTCAAGAGACTCTCTCAAAACCATAAGTACAACCGCCCCCCCAATGAGAGATAGAAAAGACACCAAAGGCCCTCTAGAATAATGGAGCCCTTGGTGAAAGAATCAAACCAATGAAACTCCAATGTGGAGGAAAAAAGGGAACAAAATAAGGGAACCCCTGAATGAGAGGGAAAATTGGAAGGCCTAGTTGATGCTTAAAGGAGAAAATATGAGGATCCTAAAAGGGAATCCCCAAGATAGGTGTGATGACACTATCATGAATGTCCTCTATAGAATTAGTAACAATTGCACCCGGAGGCTGAATAAATGAAGTTGGAGGATTAGGCAAAGTAGAAGAAGAATCCTACTAAAGAGAAAAGACCTCAACTAGATGTGGTGTGGAAGTCAAAATAGGGATCTCAAGAACAAAACAAAGGTTCAAGTATCCTGACTAAACCACATGATGCTCTTGTGAAAGAGAAGAAGTGTGCTCCAACAATGGAGATGGTGGACCAAAGTGAAAGAAGGTGTTCCCTGATCCACTACATGTAATTTGAGAAATTAAGAGAAAGTTTGCAGACATAGATGGAACATACAACACATCATTGAATATACCATCCTAGATGCAAATTGAACCTTTGTAGTAGACTGGTAGGTAAGTATTATTCCCCATGAGAATATGAGGAATGGGAGAAGCCTCAATAGTGGAGAAGATACCTTGAGAAGATGTCATATGGTGAGAAGCACTTGAATCTAGTATCCAAGGGACCTAGGAAGGGAATGCAATGGATGCCTATTATGCATGACTTTGTCCAAAATCTAATGTAGAGATTGAAGATATGGAAGAAGACTAAAAGGGAGACCCCTATTAGGTAGAAGAGGATGGAGATGAAATAGTGCTCTTCTAAAGAAGAGCTTGCAAATCTGCAATCTATTTCTCATAGCTATCAAATCTCTTCTAAAAATAATATGCCTCATCATGAGATTCTTTTTGACAATAGGAACAAGTAGCAATCTTAGTCTTCTTTTTCTCCTTCTTCTTAGAAGAAGAGGATGAACCAATAGAGTGTTGAGAAGAGGAATCAAATATCTACTTTAGCTTCTTCTCTTGTGTACCCTTAGCAAGCAATGCCTATGACTGTGAACCTGTAAGTGAATCCATTCGAGTGATCTTTGACTACTCCTATGTCAACTGATCACAAAATGTCTCAAAAGAAGGCATCCGATGTCTAATATCCAAGGCATCCATAGTGGAGTAGAAAGTGGAAGAAAATATCTGATACTATCCTCACAACTTTGAGAGTATCAAAAAAATACATTGATCATATATTTTGTTTCTTCCACATCCTTGCAAAATTATGCACAAAGATTTGAACTTCATTAGGAAGTCTTTAATATTGGGAAAGCTATCAAGTGTCAAAGAAGTCAACTCTACATCAAGTTGCAATGCCTAAAATTCATTCACTAGGCCAAAGAAGTTATGAAACTTGGTCCAAATAGCCTAAGGAGTGGTCAAACTATCAAAGTGAAACAATAGACTATCAGATATGTTTAGTACAATCAATCACATGGCTTCATCCATTTTTTTTTCTATGCTAAAGAACCTCAAAAGGGCACTGTAGAACAAGTTAGTTCTCATCCAAACATGACCATAAGCCTCTTGACATGAGAAGCCTAGTCATTTGTGCTTTCCAGGTGTGATAGTTGTGCGGTGTGAGCTAGGTCACAGAAGGATTTAACATTGAGAGAAGAGGATGGAAGTAGAAGGGTCTAGTCTTGAAGTAAATTATAGAAAAGAACCCCCCCCCCCCCCCCCCCCCCCCCCCACAACATATAAAGATATCTCTCAAATGCCAAAAAAAAACTATAGAAAGCATGAAAACTAAGAAAAGAATCTAGATTCTAGATGTAGAGAAGGAGGAAACAAAAGTCTCTACTTCAATGCCAAAAATAGGAGCTCAAATAAAATCAGAATGAAATGAAAATAGCACCATTGTCTCCGTCTCTAAACCAACTTTCTAGTGCTTCTTTTGGATTGGAAAAAGACCTTTGTATGCTCAAGTTATGGCCAGAAAACCAACTGCTACTCCAAAAGACAAGCTCACTAGGAAATTATAGACATGGGAAAAAAATTAATGGCCATATAGCCATCAACTAGATTTCATCAAAAAAAATTTAGCCACTAGAATGTTGACATTAGAAGCCAAAATATGATGTCACCCTACTAGAAAGTGACATTAGTAGGGTGGCTTGGGCTAATGAAATAAGCCCCCTAAAAAATGATGTCATGCCAAAATGCTGATGTGGTAGGCTAAAAAGATGTGTGCAGATTGGAGAATGATGTCACATAGTGTAGTGGTCTGATGGTGGCACTATGGACGGAGGGTGCAAGTGGGCGAAGAATGTTGTTGGTGTTGCAATGGCAAGTGGTGGGCCAGTGGTGCGACGGTGACCATGGAGTAGCAGCTAAGGTTTAGTGGCTCTGTGAGGGATCTGTAGTGGTGTAGTTGGATACGATGGTGTTGAAGTGATGCAGTGGTAGTGTCATTGTAGTGTGATAGTCTTGCAACTTTTTTTTCATGCAAAAATTGTCTATATAGTCTCCCAGGGGGTAAATTTTTTTTTTCCAGATGCTACAGTCACCAAACATGGAAAATTTTATATGGATTCTAACTATAATAGGCCTTCTAAGTGTAATGGCAGCATCTATTTGAGCTCAAAGTGCCCTAAAAATGCTCTTCCTCTTGATTGAAAAAAAAATCACAAACAAACTAGGGTTTGTATCTCCGAATCATGGCTTTAAAAATCCTTCAAATTAGGAAGTAGTAGGGAGGCTCTAATACCATGTAGAAGTTGATGAAAACCAACTTCATAGCTCACCAAGATCACCTACATATGAATAACTTGCTGAAGAGAAATTGAAGAAGGAAAAGAAGGGCTTGGAGAAACTCAACAAAGTGAGAAAAATTATATTGCAATAATGAAAAATGAAATTGTTGTACAATATGATATAAAAATACACTAGGAGAGCCTATTTATAAAGGCCTCTAAGAGGCTTCTAGAACATGCTAGAAAGTGCTAGGAGGTAAGTGTGACAACTAAGCATACATCCAAAAAAGGTGGATTATCTTCCATGTAGGTGAGAAGATAAGTATGACTAGGTAGGAACAAACTCCCATGTTGTCAACAACCCCTAGATGACAACTAATAACTAAATGCATTAACCTAAGTAAACTTAAGTAAAGCATAAATAATAATTATTTACTCTAACATATCTTGTCATGATTACTGATTAAATTTCTCATTTGGATAAGGATTAATAAGGTTGATACTTCTTATAATAGTTGGATAATTGATTCACCCCCTCCCCCCTCTCAATAATATTGGTGGAATTTACTTTCTAAAAATTGGTATCAAAGCATCAGGTCCTTTAAGAGAAAGCTTAACAACTTTGAGAGATCAATGTTGAGTCACTTCAAAAAAGAAAGTCCTAAATTTGATGGAGTAATTTTTGACACTGAGAAGATGGATTTCCTTGGTGAGATATTAGAATTATGGATAGAACAAAGGATTGAGTTTCTAAATCTAGAATCTTTTTATTTCATAAAAAATAATAGAAGTATAAGTAAAGACAAATCTAGATCCAAAGACGACAAGAAGATCAAAGAAGGAATTGATTTTCTTGTGAAAAGAGAGCTAGAAGGCATAAATTTATTTGTTTGTTTGACATGTAAAATGTTTGGTCATTTTTCATCTAGGTGTCCAAAGAGAGTAAGGAAAACTAGAAAATATTCTCTTTCTAATAATGATGAAGAACTTAAAGAAAGTATGGAAGTATTCTTGAATGATAATAATGATGAAGTTGATGAACTTAGATTTGTTGAGATAATGGGTGTTGCACACATTGCATTGTTATTTTATTATTTTATTTTATTATGTAATGTTGTACCTAGATGGACGTGCAACATGTAAAGATTCTCATGGAATATTCTTGATGAGTTGTATTGTAACGTTGTGAAAATATTTCATGTAATTATTTAATATTGGGAAAAAAAATTAAATGCCCAATATTAAATGTGGGGTCAGTGGGTTAGGTAGCACATGGTTTTAGCACATGGTTTATGTAATACCACTTGGTGGTTTTGTGGAACTTGCTACTATATAAGCAGCCACAAGGGTAGTTGTTGTAGAGAGAGAGTGACAAGGAGAAGACAAAAGGAAAGAGTCGAGCGGGACAAGGCTTGACAGGTTAGCCAAGGGAGCATTTGTGAATGTTGAAAGCATGGCATGGGATGTGCGGATTCATGCTTGTTCACATAGTTTGCTCGATTGTGGCTATGGCCATGAAGGCTTCCATGGTTGTATGGAAATGGTATTTTTGCTGAATAATACATGGTGATGGATGCTTTTGGAGGCTGGGTTTTTCCCTCAATGAGGGTTTCCCAGGGTATATCTTGTGTCACAATTTTGTGGGTATGTTGTCTATTCTCTTGCATGTGGATTTTAATTCCATGTTTATTTTAGATCTATTATGGGTTATGTGGAAACGGTTATATTCTTTATAGCCAAGTTTCCTTACAAGTGGTATCAGAGCTATGGTTTTATTATTGTAACCCTAGATTGAATCTATGGGAATGCATGAGAGGATAAAAGAAAATGGCAAGATATATGAATGATTTATTGTAGATCTAAGGGTTTTTGGGTTTGCTGTTATGATGGGATGTTAAAAGATTTGGGCATGTGAAATTGTTGAATTTTTTTTTTTTTTGGATGTTTCATTTAAATGAGGGTTTTGGGGGATAGCATGCAGAAATGACCTCCTAGGTAAAAACAGACCTCACCATTGGATCCGAGTCAACATTTCCATAAATTTTGATATATAATATGCCCTAGTTTGGCCATGTTCAGAGGAAATGAAAGAGTTTTTTAGTTTCAGCTGATGATGGCCGTCAAATTTAATCCCGTCGGAATTTTCGTCACAGGAAAAATTAAAAATGAAAAATCGTACTAAAAATGGTAAAAAGACTGTCTTAGTAAAATGGCCATAACTTTCTCTCAGAATATCGGATTTCAGAGTTCTTATAGGCATTGGAAAGCTAATTCAGAGCACTACAAGATGGTGTAGGTTTGGTTCTATTATTCTAAGATTTTGTCAGGTTTTAAGAGCCCTAAAGTCAGATGTTGTTTATTTTGAGCACAGATTAGGGCATAATTTGGGCATACGGAGTCAGATTTTGGACTTCAAGTAGTCAACGGAAAGCTCTACATATTGGTTTAGATTTGGTGTAGCTTTGGCATGATTTATTTGTTGATATATTGATCTAAATAGTTTATAAGTATATTTTGACTATGCTAACATTGTGAGTTTATGGCATTGGAGATTTAAGATTTGATGTCATTGTATACTCAGTTCATATTTTAGTTTTGTCTCACGATGATATGGTTATCAGTGTTTGGTTTGGATATGCATGATGACTTGTTGGATCTACAAGTTGTGCAGTGTTGTAAGCGGTCTATACTTACAGGTTGCATTTATAGCTTGGTTATGGGTTGTCTTTGCCCATTGATCTTTCATTATTGATGCATATTCAGATTGGTGGCTTGGATTTGGGTTGTCTATGCCCTAAGTCACATGATTTTATCTTCATGTAGAAGGGATGAGATGTTGTTACTAGGTACAGTCATGGCAGAGGATTACAGTTGACTATGTTGACAGGTTGGACATATTGAGAGCCAAATGCTCAGTTCATGGATGTGATCATGGTGTCATAGATTTTGGCATGACATGATTGGATATACAGTTACATCCTTGATTTTCATTAGCTTGGATTTTCTAATTCAGTTATGGTGGTATATCTTCTTGGTTGAGGATCATGGTTATTTGGTTTTCTTTTGAGGAGCTCATGATGTGCACTTTGAGTTCTTTGATAGTTTGATGCCTTGGTTGATTCTCATGGTTAGAAGATGGGTTTTTCATCATGATGTCATGGATAGCTTGGATACACGGTTTAGTGGGAGCTTGTGACAGTGATGGGGTGACAGTGCAGGATTAGTTCCTAGTTTGGTTTGGATCTTCAAGTAGGAGATGAATTTTATGATGCCATAGGTGACTTGGTACCACAGTTGAGTGGGAGTTGTTGGCATTGATATATTTATTGAGTGTTTGCAGATGTTGGAGGCTTGTCTTAGATCCTGTTGCTGCAGAAGCGTCTTTGACATTTGCATGGTGCACTTGTTATCTTCATGGTGTTTGAAGATGGTTAGATCTTGAGGACTCATGGAGTTCTTGGTTATCTTCATGGTGTGTGGAGATGGTTCTTCCTAGTATGTGGAGATGGTTTTCTTCATGGTGTGTGGAGATGGTTGCATCTTGAGGACTCACAGGGTTCTTGGCAAAGGTCTGGTTTATGCTTTTATTTGGCATGTTATCCTTGGTGTGAGGATGGTTTCATTATTATGTCATGGTATACTCTTGATACGTGTTTAGAGTTGTGACATGTTATGGTGTGTTCATATGGAGCATGCTATCTCTTTAGTTGAGATGGTAAGATCATGTTGTCATGTTTATGTTCCTGAGGCCATGGTTGGAACTTTGACATTGATCTTGGTTTAGTTTCTTGGTATTGAGTACACTAATCATAAGCTGGATACTTCAGGATATTGCTATGTTGCATTTGGAGTTGGCATAGATTGATTGGTTACAGGTGCTCATGGATACTTAGAGATGGTGGTGATGCTGATTTCTCTTAGATTAGAGAAGTATTTGTTGGGACAGTTGATGGTTTCAATAGGAAGTCCAAGGGGCAGTCACCTGATATGGACTTGAGAGGAGATTGTTCTTAGATGAGTCTTGGTTGGAGACTTGGGTATCTTGATAAGCATTCTCATTCCCCACTCTTGGTCTACTCAGCGGTTTGCTACTTGAGAGGTATAGCCCATTGTTTCTCTTAGTTGCATTATATTTATGCTTGTCTTTCATGGATATGGATCTTGAGCTATGGTACATGAGTTAGTTCTGGAGGGTTCATTTGAGAGATGGTTTAGCATTGGTTATCTCCATGTGCATATGTTGTTATGCTGGTTGAGTTTGGGAGATGGTTTTATATTGGGCATATTCCTTGGATTAGGAATGGTTATTCCTTGGTTTAGGAATGGTTTTATTGAGTTTGATCTTCTTGTGAGAGGCTTACATCCATGATTAGTTATATGGTATGGTTTGGGTGTTGTTGAGGCTTCTTGTTGGGGTTTTATGGAGGAGATCTTACTTGCACAGTTTACATCTAGAGGTGTGTGTAGAAGGACATGATACAGGTTATGATTTGCATGGTTTCTCTGGTCTTGGTTATCTTCCTGGATGTTCAGTTTTTCTTATATTGGATTTGAGATTGGTTAGAGATTGTGATCACTAGTTTGTGCTCATGTATTTCATGTGAGAGATGACATGGTTATTCTTTTATCTCTTTCCTTTGTTGGTTGTGGAGAATTTGGGGGACTGTTGGAGACTTGTTATGAGAGTTGTTCTTGCAGGATATTAGTTTATGTATTGCGGATGTCCTTGATGCTACATGGATTCACTTCTTTGAGATGTTGTGAGTGGATTGGTTATAGATTTGACATTATCTTTTGCAGTGGGAGCTTCTTGGTATATATATGGTAGGTATTGCTCTTGAGGCTTGTGATTGTAGGTTGTAGAATGGATATGTCAGTGATATGAGATTCACTTGTTATACCTTTAATGTATGGGTAGTTGGATGGGTTTGGAACTTGCTGTGGGTGCTATTTCAGCTATGGATATTTTGACATCTACAGATACATGTGATTACCTTTGAATCAGATTTTTTTTTGTGCTTGGAATTTCAGTTGGTATAGGATTTTATGATTTTCTAATGTGACAAGTTGGGTGGCTTTCTCTTTGGATGGCTTCTATGTATGTCCAATGGGAGTGGCATAATAGGAGGTGAGATCATTCATGTTTGAGATGCTGGATACTTTGATTTTGTTGCGGGTACCAGGATGGAGCATTTGGTGTATTTTGATCCATGATGGTGGATGTGCTGGGAGGGATTGTTCCCTTGTTCATTTATGTGGCTATGGATTGACCCTATGCATTGTATACAACAAGTGGGAGATTTTTGAGATAATGGGTGTTGCACACATTGCATAATATTGTTATTTTATTATTTTATTTTATTATGTAATGTTGTACCTAGATGGACATGCAACATGTAAAGATTCCCATGAAATATTCTTGATGAGTTGTATTGTAACATTGTGAAAATATTTCATGTAATTATTTAATATTGGAGAAAAAAATTAAATGCCCAATATTAAATGTGGGGTCAGTAGGTTAGGTAGCACATGGTTTTAGCACATGGTTTATGTAATACCACTTGGTGGTTTTGTGGGACTTGCTACTATATAAGCAGCCACAAGGGTAGTTGTTGTAGAGAGAGAGTGACAAGGAGAAGACAAAAGACAAGAGTCGAGCGAGACAAGGCTTGACAGGTTAGCCAAGGGAGCATTTGTGAAGGTTGAAAGCATGGCATGGGATGTGTGGATTCATGCTTTTTCACATAGTTTGCTCAGTTGTGGCTATGGCCATGAAGGCTTCCATGGTTGTATGGCAATGGTATTTTTGCTGAATAATACATGGTGATGGATGCTTTTGGAGGCTGGGTTTTTCCCTTAATGAGGGTTTCCCAGGGTATATCTTGTGTCACAATTTTGTGGGTATGTTGTCTATTCTCTTGCATGTGGATTTTAATTCCATGTTTATTTTAGATCTATTATGGGTTATGTGGAAACGGTTATATTCTTTATTGCCAAGTTTTCTTACAAGATTGGTTAAGGAAGAGGGACTAAAAGAAGAGATAGTTTTAGCAACTATTGTTGATCTAAAGGTTAAACATGGAAAATTTAAAGTTTTTTTTTTATACTAATTGTAATTTTTAGAATGTTGTACAAATTGTTGAGAAAAGAGGAGAACAAAGAGTTGAACCAAGAGAAGAGATAAGAGTTGATATAGAAACTCCTACACCTAATAGGAATCTAACAAAGAATCTATTCATTGATAAAATTATTGGAGGGAAAGAAAAAGGAGTGATGATAAGAAACAAAGTAATTGAAGAATTATGTCTAATTTCTTAGGTTCAACCTAAGAGTGTAGATGAGGCATGCAAAGATGATCATTGGATTCAAGCATTTAAGGAAGAACTTGATCATATTTTCAAGAATGAAACATGGGGATTGGTTCATAGACCTGAAGACAAGAATATTATAGGAAATAAATGGGTATTTAGAAATAAGACAAAAAAACAAGGTGAAGCTGTAAGAAACAAAACCAAACTAGTATGCAAAGGTTATTCACAATAGGAAGGAATATATTATGAAGACACATGTG
Organism: Cupressus sempervirens; assembly: GCA_028749045.1. Taxonomy (NCBI): domain Eukaryota; kingdom Viridiplantae; phylum Streptophyta; class Pinopsida; order Cupressales; family Cupressaceae; genus Cupressus; species Cupressus sempervirens. The sequence goes on from CM053792.1 coordinate 580,774,485, forward strand.
CCCCTATAGCTAGAATGGAAGTACTAGGAATGTTCTTGGCTTATGCAACAAGTACAAAGTTACATTGAGAAGTTGGAAATATTTCCTTTAATAAAAGATAGGGATATGGTATGTAGATTGAAGAAATCATTGTATGGTCTAAAGCAAGTACCTAGAACCTGGTATGGAAGATTGAATAAGTATTTGGCAAAACTTGGATTCGCTAAAGGTATGCCAAATGCTAACTTATATTTGAAAGAAATTAAGGAAGTTTTACTAATAATTGTGATATTTCTTGATGATATAATCTTTGGAGGAAATGATGAAGAAATTGATAAGTTTGCTAAAGAGATGAGGAATGATTGGTGAGATGAAGTTCTTTCTAGGTTTATAGATTGTACAAAACAATGATGGTATTTTCATTTCACAAGTTAAGTACTTGATAGACTTGTTGAAAATATTTGGTTTGGAAAGTTGTAAGACTATTGGTACACCAATGGTAATTGGTCAAAATATATCTAGCAAGGATGAGATGCCTAGAGTTGAGTAGAAAAAGTATAGGTCAATGATTGAAGGTTTGTAATATCTGACTCACACCAAACCATATATAGAAAATGTAGTAGGGATTGTAGCTAGGTTTCAAGTTGATCCTAAGGAGTATCATTATGTAACAGTAAAAAAGATATTCAGATATTTGAAAGGTACACCTGATTATTGATTATGGTATGATAGATCAAGTGATTCCAATCTATGCACCTATATTGATGTAGACTAGGTAGGCAGTACAGATGATAGAAAAAAGAACAAATGGTGGAGCATTTTTTCTTGGAGGAAGATTGGTTTCTTGGATGATCAAGAAACAAGATTTTATTTTATAGAGTATAGCTAAAGAAGAGTATGTAGCAACAAGAAATAATTGTAATTAGATCATGTGGATGAAGTAGATGATGAATGCCATTGGGATAGAATTTTTAGATCTTGCTATCATACATTGTGATAACACAAGTATAATGAGTATGTTTAAGAATCTTGTATTGCATTCTAAGACTAATCATATATCTATTAAGTATCATGTTTTGAGAGATAAAGTTGTAGAAAAAGAAATCAGATTGGAGTATGTTAGTAAAAAATATCAGATTATAGATATCTTTTTGAAGCCTTTTCCTAGAGATACATTTGAGTAATTAAGAAGTATTCTTGGGGTTATGCCCCTACCTACTTCTGAGTATGTGATGTAGAAAGTGCATCAGGCTAGTGGTATCAAGCACTATTGTTTGACTAGATTGAATATTGATGCTTCCTATATGGGGGTGTATTTGAGATGACCAGAGTCATCAATGACTCTTGGTAGCTAGTTTAAAATAGTGTCTTTGGACACTTGAGCTATTTGAAGACTTGGAGTATATTATTGACATAATGAAGCCTTTGTCATTGATGTTAAAGGGGTAGAGTATGCATTAAAAACATCTCCTATGCATGAATGGTGTAGAGTATGAAGAGGAAGTATAATGAATGGGGGAGAAGATCCTTTAATGGAAGAAACATTGATTAATGGGGGAGAAACATTAGATGGCAGAGAAATTGAGAGTATTTCCTAAGAATTTGTCTGGACAACTAATGTCGATCATAAAGAAGGAGATGCAAAATAGAGGAGTGTTCTAGTGAATTTCAGATTTGATTGGTGAAGAGGATTTGAAATGAAGAGAACAACAACACTGGCACATTGTTTTGGCATTCTTGGAACTTAGATGCTTTTCATCTATGTTTCCATCAATGCCAAAGGGGGGATTTTTAACATGAACACTAGTGGTATTCCTTTGGGGGAGTACCCTAAGAATCATCAAAGCATGAGGAGTTTGTTAGCATGATTGACATGCTACATTCATGACTATGTAAATATCATTGATGTCAACATAGTTGTGTTTCTATGATGATTGATAGAGTAGCAAATAGAGAACAAGGTTGTATGGATAGATAATTGATGTTCACATCAATTGTGATTAAAGACATGTTTTACACTATGTGTTGATGATGTGGTTAAGTGTGCATGAAGTAAGTTTAAGACATGCAAAATATATGCTTGACTTACAAAAAGTAGTAAGTAGACAAATTATCTAAGAAGTAGTTTCTGGTGATTTATTTTTATCTATTTACTGAGATAGAATCATGTTATGAGAAGTTGTACAGTGAAAAAAGATAGTTTGATGATGACATCAACAAGGATGCAAGTTTTGAAGTTGCATGTGTGAGAAAGTGCAAAGACTTTTAGCTAACAATGTTGTGTAACTGTGAAATAATTAATTATCTTAATGTGGTTCTATTATAATTAATTGGAAAAGCCTCAAGACTAACTAAAGGAATTTTTTGAGGACATGGTATAAAGGAAGGTATTTTCCTTGATTGTAAGTATGGATTGTGATCAAGATCAAGTGAGAATATTTAGTATTTGGTAAACGTGAGTAAGTGATCTAAGGGATTATTGGATGCAAAGTTTTTGATATGGTATCGAGATTAGAAGAAGAAGAGAAGTCCAGTTGATAAGATAGGGGAAGAGGAAGTTCAAGTACAATTAATTTATGTTATTCTCCAAGAAAAATATAAAGATCTATTGGTCATTGAGCTCTTTGATCTTTCCCTTGAAGCTATTTGGATGGTGGGTCCATCTACCTTCTGCAAATCCTAACAGGGTTGTTACAACTCCTAACAAGGTTAGAATCTTCTAACAGGGATTCAAAGCCTCCTAATAGAGACTAATATGTAATAAAATTTTTTTTGACTCCTAATAGGGTCCATCCTCTAACAAGGAATATTTATGTTAGTATATTATTTTGTGGGTACCACCAAGCTTTTCCATCTAATCAAGGGTTTCTCTAGTTAGCATATCTAGTGGCATTGTGTATGTGTATCTTGTCATGGTTTCTAAATATATTTCTCATTTGGTTAAGGATTAGTAAGGTTGATAATTGCTATAATAGTTGAATAACTAATTCATTTCCTCCCCTACTCTTAGTTATATTAGTGCACTTTACATTCTAACAGAGACAAAAAAGACAACCAAGGTAACAAAGACTACAAAGGAAAAGGTAAGAAATCATGTTACATTGTTGAAGAAGATGGTTTTGATAATGACATTGATAAAATGATGAAGAATTTTCTTATGTTGTAACAAAATATGAATTAATGATGATGAGAAAAAATATTTAATTTCATATGTGAATAATAAACACAAATAGATAATTGACAATGGTTATCCACATCATATGAATGGTGATACAAGAAAGTTTGAAATGTTGTAACATTATAATGGGAGTAGTGTTAAGTTTATAAATGATGCACCATATTATGTGAAAGGTAAAGGATTAATTATATTGAATGACAAGATTAGATGTGAAAATGCATATTGTGTTGATGGTTTGAAATATAACTTGTTGAGTGTGGCATAGTTGAACAATTCAACCTATCGAGTTGAATTTCAAAATAGGAAGGCAAAGATTTATGATGCTACTAGTGAACTAATTTGAAGTGGAGAGAAAAAAAGAGGTAACTTGTTCTATCTATACCTATATGAAGATACATGTCTATTCACACAATTTGAAGATTTTTGGTTATGAAATAAGAGGCTATGTCATATGAATTTTGATCATTTGGTAAACATTAGTAAGATGAAAAGAGTAAGATAATTACCAAGATTGAGAAAACCCAATAAAGTGATGTGTAAATAATCTCAAATGGGAAAATGACAAGATTCTAGTTTCAAGAGCTAGACCTATTCTTCTAATGATATTTTGGAGTTGGTTCATACTAATTTGTGTGGTCCTATTGGAGTGTAAAGCTATTATGGTGACCAATACTTTATTTTATATGTTGATAGTTTCTCCAAAATGATGACTATGATGTTTCTTAAAGAAAAAATTGATGCATTCTAATGTTTAAGTGCTATTTTTCTAGATTTGAAAAGAAATTATGCAAGAGTCTGAAGTGTTGAGATTAGATAGAGGAGGTGAATTCAGATTAGATGAGTTTAATATAATTTATAGTGAAAAAGGAATCAAGAGACAAATGAGTGCACCAAGGACTCCACCACAAAATGGGATAGTTGAAAGAAGACATAGATCAATCATGGACTGTAAGAGAACACTAATGATGGAGACAAATATTTCACAAAAGTATTAGAGAGAAGTAGTAAGTACAACTATTTATACATTGAACTAAGTTCAAGTTAAGAAAGGTAGAAACAAAACTCCTTTTTTACTTTGGTATGGCTATGCACCTAATGTCAAATATTTCAAAGTGTTTGAAAGAAAGTGTTACATACTAAAAGATTCTAGGAAAGGAAAACTTGATGCAAAGAGTGATGAAGGTATAGTCCTAAAATATTGCACTAAAAGCAAGGCATACAAGTGTTTGAATTCTAACACTAACAAAATTGTGAAAAGTGAAAATGTTAGAGTTGATAAATTTGTAGAAAATAATGAAGAGGAATGAAAGAAAGGACTCAAAGATTACAAAAAAATTGTCTACATCTATGAAGGAGAACCTGGTATATTACTTGAACTAGATAAAGGGGTTGTCAAGCATCAGCAACCAAACACTGCTAAGGTTCATCAGAAAAGCTTTGTTGAGAATCAGGCTATAGGAGTCAAGTCACATAGAGAAGAAGCCAAACATCAGAGAGAGGAGACCAAACACTAGATAGATAATGTTGAGTTACAACCAGTGACACATAAAAAAAATGAGAAAGAAGGATCAAGTGATATACCATAAAAGGAAAGTAGATCTAAACCTATCATAGCAAAAAATGTTAGTAGACACCATACACTAGATCAAATCATTGGAGATAAATATTTAGCAGTCATGAAAAGAAACAAGTTCAAGAAGGATACATGTTTACTATATAATTTTGAGCCTAGATTAATTAAAGATGCACTAGAGAATGAAGATTTGATTAAAGAAATGAATGAGAAAATTGATCAAATAGAGAAGAACAAGACATGGAAATTAGTACTAAGACTAAATGACAAGAATGTTATTAGAACAAAGTGGGTATTCAAAAACAAGCTAAATGAGAAAGGTGAAGTCACAAGGAACAAAGAAAGAGTAGTTTGTAAGGGATATGTACAAGAAGGAGTTGACTATGGAGAGACATTTTCTTTAATTGAAATTTTTGAAGAAGTAAGAACTTTTCTCGAATATGTTTCTTACAAAGCATTTGATGTATACCAAATGGATGTGAAATCTACATTTTTAATAGAATCTTGGAAGAAGAGGTCTACATTGAATGACTCGAAGGATTTTTTGACCCTAAAAAGAGGAACATGATATGTAAACTCCACAAAGAATTATATGGTTTGAAACAAGCCCCTACAACATGGTAGAAAAGGTTACATACTTATTTGGTAAAAAATGGTTTTGCAAGACCTAATGAGGATAAAAATCTATACTTGAAAAGTGAATCTGACAGTAATATATTACTAGGTGAAATATTTGTGATGATATCATATTTGGAGGATGTGATGTGTTGTGGACATCTTTTTCTAATGTAATCAAGAAATAATTTTAAATGTCAATATTTGGATAGATTAAATTCTTTGTTGGTTTTCAAGTTTATTAGATGAAGAGAGGTATTTATATTACAAAATAAAAGTATATCAAGGAGATATTGAAGAATTTTGGAATGTAGGACTCAAGACTAGTTGCAACATTTATGGTCATAGGCAACAAACTTTCAAATAACGATGATTCTGCTGATGTAAATCAGACATTATATAGGTCAATGATTGGAAATTTGTAATATATTGTACATAGAAGAATCACCATTGCATTAGTTGTTGATATTGTTGCAATATTTTGTACTAATCCTAAGGAAAATTGCATGATGGTTGTGAAAAGGATATTGACATATCTAAAGGGAACATAATACTATGGATTATGGTATAAGAAGAATGAAAAATTTGATCTTAAAGTTTACATAGATGCTAATTGGGTTGGAAACAATGATGATAGAAAGTGTACAAGTGGATTTTTTTTCTTTATAGGAAAGAAAATGAGTTCATGGCCAAGAAAGAAGAAAAAATTGTATTTCTCAATCCACAACAAAGGTTGAGTATGTTGATACAACACTTAATTGTTAAAATGTTGTATGAATCAAACAATTGTTGAAAGGTATGAAGAAGGAGATAATTGAACTTGTAGTGATATGTTGTGATAACACAACTTCTATAAACATATCTAATAATCCTATGATGCATATAAAGACCAAGAATATTTTGAACAAGTATTATTACTTGAGGGAGTTAGTACAAAAAAAATAAGTTAGACTAGAATATGTCAACACAAAGGAGCATATAGCTGATATATTCACTAAGGCATTACCTAAGGATGCATTTGAGTATCTAAGAGAAGATAGGCATCATTCTCCTATTTGAAGCAATTTGAGAAGAGATACAACATTACATCAAATGTTATGATCAGAATATCTTACACATTGATGTAGGAGGTTACACTTTAGGAGATTCCTAAAGTCGTGAAAAGATGGAAAAATGTATGAGTAGATGAAGCTACAAGTCAAAGATGACAAAGGGAGTGATTATTGTAGGACCAGTCAGATAGTGATAAAAGGAATATGTGAATAGAGTGGATGATTTATTTTGCATTATTGTTTAAGAAAGAGATGTATGATAGCTACTATAGTTGTAGATAAAGAGGGAGAGTGTGTTATTATATTTACTATCCATATTTAGTGAAAGAGGGAGAAGCTGAATTATAAGAAGAGATGTCAAAGAGGGAGCCAATATAATTGTTATCATAGAGGGATGGTGCAGGAGCACCTAAGCAGGCTAAGTGTAGACCTAGGGCTTCTTTGGTATTTTTACCTTGTAGTTATTGTTACCCATTTTTATCACCATGCACAAAATGGATAGGTTAACCAATCATATTTCTTAGGGTGGCGAGAATGATTTTCCTAACTCATTAAATACCCATGAACCTAGGGGATATGTAAAATATTGACCATGCTTTATCATTATATCCCTAGGTTTTAATCTCCTAAATCCGTGTGTCTTATGGTTATGAAAACTTTATTTTTTATAATCTTCACAATCTAGAGGTCCCATTTTATGTCAAGAAATCAAATGTCATGAGGGCCCTTGATCTTTAGTAGATCGAGGGTTTTTTATTTGTCACTTTGGGGAGTTGCAAGATCATTACTTATAGCAACATAGTGACATGTTGACACGTGTCTAGATGGAGTCAAAATAAAGGCTCAAGCTACATAGTAATAAAAGGATCAAAGCAACCTGGTGACATGGTAATGCCTGACTGGCCAAAGGGGTTTACTATGCCAAAAAACCTCAACTTTTGATGTCCATAGATCTCAGTTGATCCAATGGATGTCAGTTTGTCACTTTGTGGAGTTGTGCATGTGTTATCCATAGCAACAAAGTGAGGAGGTGATGTGTTTCCAAGTGAACAAGGTCTTATGAGTTCATGTTGTTGTAGCATCACAAGTCTCAATGTTTGGAGGAGTATTTATTGATAAAGATTCCAAGTTTTGATGTTACTATACATAGTGTGTCATGGGATCATGAAGGCAAGAAAAGAGACCCACAATCATATGAGGATAAGGCGATCATAGGATCATAGGGTCATAAAATCTCAAGGGAGAAGGTAGAGGAATAAGATGATACACTATTCATATCATCATAAGATAATACTAGTCATAAGATTAGGTGCTTTAAAAAGGAAAGCTGAGATGTTATGAAAAAGTCTTTAGGTTTTGATGTTATCACACATAGTTGACCGTGAGATTGTAAAGCCAGAATAGAAGATGCCTGATGGCATGATAAAGCATGACTATAAATCATAAATCTTAAAGTGACAAGACAAGGTGGGGCCAGGAGCATAAGAAAAAGGAAATGTGCATATGCTATTTTTGAAGCTCCGATACTACACTGGGAAGTATGCCGAGAGATCTAAAGGGGCCATTAATGCGGGTTATGGTCTTAGGATTTTTGTTTTCTATGATATTATGAAGGTTAAATATCAAACTATCGATGCTATACCAGTAAGGAAAAGGGTGATCACAAGGTCGTAGGAGGAAAAAGGTATGTTTTTATGCTACGATAGAAGGTTTTTCATATGGTCATAGAGCTATTTTTATGGGCTCACAACACTGTAATATAAAGAAGATTTCTAACAATCATAGGATCACAAAGTTATGGTCCTCATGGTAGGATATTATGAAGGTTTTTCCTCCCCAGTATGTCATAAGTTCATAGTATCAAGGGATGGGGAGTGAAAGTTTAATGTTGACTTTTCAACTATTATGCATGTGACCTTGTTGGATAGTTATTGTGAAATTGACCAAAGGTGGCATGCCTGACCTATCATGTTGTAACATGTGGGTACATCTTGGCAATCAGTTAAATTTTGACCCAAGGATGGTGCAGTATCAATGTAGAAATGAAGTGATGTGGGTTGGCACTGATTGAAGGGATGAGTAAGTGATTCAAATGGCCCAGTTTTAATGAATATTTTATTTGTAGTTGAGCATGTGGATGGTGGATATAAGATTAGATCATTTCCATGGAATGATCACCAAGAGGATATGATTCATTCTCAAAGGTAGTTGCAGTTGTTAATGGCTATGCTAGTGAGGGTGGTTGTAGGTTTGATCTTTGAATAAAACAAGAAGCAAAGGGTAGTTAAGGTATTCTGTTGCATGTAGCACCTAGAAATTCATGATTATTCTCTTGGCCTTACCCATGATGGGGAGATGCAAAACTGAATGGTGAATGTGATTCTCCAAGATACCTATACTCTTCGATTAATTTTCTGACATGTACCCCTCCCATCTAAAGCTTGTTGTAATCCTGGTCTATTTAAGGATTCACAAGATGTGGAGAAAGGGATGGAAATTTTGAAGTTTTATGAAAAATAGTATGGTTGAGATCTCCTAGGAGTCCTTCATACTTTTCCTCTACAAACTACTTTATTCTACAGTTAATATAGATGAATGTTGTTCAATGACCCTTGAGATTTGAATGAAGGAGCATTCTTAGAACCCTTCTTGTGTGTTCTTGTCACTTAAGCTTTTGATTTGATAGAATTTCTTGATATTTACTCTTTCAGCCCCTCAGTTCTATCTTAGTTTTAACTACGAGTTAGAACTAATTATTCATGTAGGTTGCAAGTCAAGATAGTCTGCTCCTTTTCAAGTTGTGACATTGTGAATGCTAGCATTCCCTTTAGCTCCTTCTTTGAAGTACATCCTTCGTGTGAAATATTTATATGTGAATGGTTCTTTGCAATATTGAGTTCTTGTTAGCTACCCAAATTTATTTCATTGAGTCAAGCTAGCAATATCTTCATCCTACTATATGGTGGATCACCTCATTTTTACCTTTTCAGTATTTATTTCCAACAAATCCTTCTATCCCTTGCCCCTTCAAGTTTATTTTCCTATCTAAAGAAGTAAATCGGTGAAACATCAAGAGTAGCCAGCCTGTAACCTAGAGATTCACTCCTAACTTAGGTGCTTTCCACTACTTAGGACTATTTCCATATTACTCAAAGTTGACTAAATTAGAATCCAATCTAGGTGCAACTTCTAGAGATAACAATTATGGCACACCCAATGGGATAGAGAAAAGAGTTTCCTATATTTTCTTCATGTTTTTCTCACTATTTTTGATGTGGATAATAGTAGATGAACCTATTCATAGGTAAGGAATATATAGATCTGGTGACTCTAAGTGTGGAAAGAGACAAGTGCATATGATTTATGAGAAAACTAAAGACAAGAAGCAATTTTCCAAGTTTTAAATATAGAGAACTATCCCCACCTAGGAGGCAAGGTAGAACAACTAAAGGAATTTAAGATATCCTCATTCAAACAAGAAGTGCCCAATCTACCCCTCCTTTATCAGGTCATGTTGTTGTTGTGAGGCAAGTCACTGTCCCAAGAAGAAGAATCTTTCAAGCACCAATGGAAAGACAATTCACTTTTGTTCCTTTCAACCAACAGAGTCCATTACTCTTTGGTTAGTATCATTATATTCCCCTAGCTCCCATAAAAAGTTTACCAGAATTCACTAGAGAGGTTTAGACAACATCATTTGAGAATACTAGAGATGTTTCTACACTATGAATGTGCATCATATTATAGAAGAGGACATTGATGTGAATTTTCTTGTAGCCTCATTGAAAGGGAAGGCCCTACAATGGTTTGAAAGCCTTTTTGTGGGCTCAATCACTTAATGGGATGCATTGGAAAATGTCCTAATAAAACACTTTGAAGACAAGTCAACAAGTCATACTTTATGTCTCTAGTTGAGCAACTCATGAATATCAAAAGGGCTCTTCATGATCAGATGATGGATTTTAATTATAGATTTCAAAGAACATGGAGTAGAATACTAGTTAAGGTAAGGCCTTCAGAAGAGCATTCTTTTCTATACTATTTAAGAAGCTTGAATAGTAATATCTTTGTTATGATACTATCTATGGGAGGTTACTCATTACCACAAGGTTATGACATAGCCATAAGAGCTAAGAATAGTCTTATTCAATTTGGTAAAATTGCTCATAGGCTTTCAAGCCTATATATCTAGATATCCAACCCAATACACCCCTAGTTATACCATCTCTAAATTCAATACCAACTATTCCAAGCCAAGAAGTAGCAACTATAGGTCATTCATTAGAACTACAAGTGTTAAGAGATAGCTAGAAAAGAATGTAAAGTCTCATGTAAAGCCTTAAAAATAAGGTGGTGAATGTTAAAAAGTGATGATGCCTAGCTAGACAACCATCTCAACCTCAAAATCAAACTTCAATCCAACCTGCTCAATAGTAGTTTCAGAGTCAATACCAACCTAATAGGAAAAACTATAATCAAAGACCTTTTAGACCTTATAATCCAAGTCCTCTAAATACTACCCCTCCTCCAAATACTACCAGAGATATGGTCCTACTCAAAATAACTTAGCAGCAAAACACAAGTGGTGTTACCCTTGTAATCAACAACATAATAAGGCTACATGCTCCAATGGAATGATGAATAAATACTTAGTGGTTCAAGGTGTTTCTAGTTCACAAAATACATTTTATGTTGAGAGGCAACCAGAGGTCCCCCTTATGTATACTACATTCATGAATTGGTAAGTAGAAGAACACTATGGTGTGAATAGAGGTAATATCACAAGTGGTGTCTACACTAGAACAAAGAAGAGAGCCCTAGAAAATAATGTAGGGACAAGTAATGATGTACCAATTGAAGAACCATCCTTAGTTCAAGTAAGAAAAGGACAAAAAAGAAGTACTCATGTTGCCACTCTAGAACATCCCCAATAACCAGTACACCCTATTGTTCCTAAATTCAAACAAGGGTGCATGCTATTATGCCATTTAAAATTGTAGAAAATATGAAAATAATGAGTATCACCATGTCCATGTGGGATTCCCTATCTATTTTAGGACAAGATAATTTATTGAGGGAAGCTTTGGCAATAGATGTTCCAAGCCAAATTATTGATGAGCCTTTAAAGGATATATTTAGAAATCAAGGAGCTGATACCCAAGATTACAAGGAAAGAAGTCAAACCCAAGGTAAGGGTGTTAAGCCCCCACCATATTATGTTTCATTAATTATAGGAAACAATTTGGTGCATAATTTTATGGTGGATAGTGGGGCTACAAGCTCTATCATGCCTAAGAAGATTACAAATCAGCTAGGTTTAGAATATGAACCCTTGGAAAAGGGTGTGGTCCAATTAGATGGTTCATGTGTTAACACATTAGGTATCATAAAGAATGCAAGCCTAACACTCCATGCATGTCCTACCTTTTCTATTCCCCAAGATAACTTTTTGATAGATTTTCTCGCATATTTTTTCCTTTGCTTGTCAAGAGAATTCACAGCCAAGATAGGAGACTATCTATCAATAGATTGGTCTCAAATGCTATTTAGGACTAGATATGGAACCAAAGTAACAATTAGGTCTGAGTTACTTTCCAAAGACCACATTGAACCTTACACACCTAGTGTGATCAATGCTAATTGTATTGAACTTGATCAAAAGGAAGATCTTGTTGCCCAAGATACAAATACTCAAGTTGATGGTATCCCTAATGTATTACTAGATGATTGAGTGATAGAAAAATCCTCAGGAAATGAGACCAATGACATTAACATTGAAGATATTATAGATGTTGGTCTAGGGAATTGTGTCTTCCAAGAAGCTAGGCTAGGAATGCCAATCCTTATAAAAATACAACTAATCATCTTGAGCAAAAAAATTAGGTTTGGGAATTATACTTTGATAGCTCTAAGACCAAGAATGCTTTAGGTGGGGGAGAAATATTGATCTCTCCTTAGGGGGATAAGTATTATATAACCTTTCATTTTAGTTTTACATAAACCAATAATATAACTGAATATTAAGGGCTAATCCAAGAATTAGAATGGGCCAAGATGAGAGGTCTCAAATGCATAAAAGTATCCAGTGATAGTGAGTTAGTTGTCAACCAAGTGAGAAGGTTGCACATGACAAAAAAATGATAAGCTAAAAAGCTATAACAAAGAGTTTTGGATATAATTGAGAACTTTGATGCTTTTAACATAGTTATTATCCCTAGCAAATTGAATCAACATGCTAATAGGTTAGCTATTGTAGGGGTACAATTTGATATAGTTGATAAAATTAGAAAAGGAGACATACAAAAACATATCAACGTTGTGGTCAGGCCCTCCATACCTAACAATGATGTAAATTAGAAAGTATTTGATAGTGATGAACAAATTCTAAACTTTCTACTTGAGGAAGGCCTACATTCAACATTTAATCAACAAAAGGTGCATGAACAATATGGTAATCAGGTTATACAACTAAGCTCTAATAAACTTCCCAAGTGGTTGGTCACTCTAGAGTCTATTTTTAATGATGATGACCAATTCAAGAGGAATAAGACCAACTTGGTAGTTCAATAGGATCAGTATGAAGATCTTGAGATTGTAGAGGGAAAGAAATTAAATTTTGGCAAAGTGATTCCTACTACCTTTAGCTCTTCCAAGAATATAATGGTGTTTTTGCTTGGGGATATGTTGATCTTAAAGGATTTGATCCATGTCTTTCCCAACATAAAATTAAGTTAGAACCCAATTCCAAACCCATAAGGAAAAAGAAAAGGCCTATTAATCTAAAGCTAAAACCCTTAATAAAAAGAAAAATTTCAAGTGTATTAAGAGTGGGATAATATTCCCTATCAAACACACTAGTTGGGTATCAAATCTAGTTCATGCCAAACAAAAGAATGGAGAGTTCAAGTTGTGTGTTAACTTTAGAGACCTAAATAGGGTGTCATTGAAGGACCATCATCCTTTTCCATCTATGAAACAAATGCTTCAATATTTTTCAAGCTTTGAGATATTTTCACTTCTAGATGGATATTCTACCTATAATCAAGTTCTAGTAAAAAGGGAAGACTAGTTCAATACTACATTCACCACCAAGTGGGGTACTATGGATTATAAAAGTATTCTTTTTGGCTTGTCTAATGCAAGAGAAACTTTCCAAAAGGCCATGGAAATGACTTTCAACAATTTGATATACAAGTTTGTGCTGATCTATCTAAATGATATCACTATTTACTCCAAATGTACTGAGGAACGTATTGAATATTTGAGACAAATCTTAGAGAGATGTATGGAATATGGCATATCCCTAAATCCAAAGAAGTGTGTGTTTGCTATCCATGAGTGGAAGTTATTAGGATATGTTTTATCCAAACAAAGAATCACCATTGATCTTGAGAGGGTTGTAGCCATCCTAGAATTTCCTTTGCCACATCATAAGAAGAGATTACAAAGTTTCATCAGGAGACTCAACTTTTAGATCCTTTATTCATGATATTACTAACCTGTAGAAGCCATTGACCTCAATAATTAAGAAGAATATAATTTTTAACTAGTTGAAAAAAGCCAAGAATAGTTTTGAGGTGATAGAGGAAGAACTGTCTGCTACTCCTACTTTGGTAGATCCAAACTTTTCAAAAAAGTTCACCTTATATGCATATGGCAGTGTGGATATAATTTCTACAATATTGGTTCATAAAAATTATCATGATATAGAACAACCTATTTCTTTCTTTAGTAAAGGCTTAGAAGATTATGATAAGAGATATAGCTTCATTAAAAAGCATGTGCTTGCTGTGGTGAAAATCCTAAAAAAATTCAAACACTTGGTATCTAATAATAGGATTCATCTTATGCTGGCTTATCCTAGTGTGAAAGAGTTCTTGTTAAGAAAGGTCCTTAATGAGAAAAAAAGTGGGATACCTAGGGTCATGGAATATGATATAGATATTCAGGCAACCAAACTTGTTAGAGGAAGAGGGTTATGTGAGAAGTTAGCTAATGGAGGAACTTAGAGTATAGATGACATAATAGAAGTTGTCCTAACCAATCAAGATGTCCCCAAGCAAGGTCAACAAGAAAGCTGGCTACAAGATATGAAACATTTTCCACAAACTGGAGAATGCTCCCCCTCACTTGACAAGGCTAAAAGAATGTATTTTAGATTGTAGTATGTACCTTATATATTAGTGGATGGCCTTTTGTTTATAAAAGATATGAATGGAGTCCTCCTTAGATTTATTAACAATGATGATACTAGAAAATTGCTGGAATAGTTTCATGATGCAGGTGGTCACTTTTCTCCAAAAAAAATATGTAAAATCATGAGGGCTAGATATTATTGGCCCAACCCATTTAAGGATGCTCATGTGTAGGAAAGAAAGTGAAAACAATGTGCGTTATTTTTTGGGAAGGAAAAGCTAGCTTCCGTACCCCTATATCCTATTTTGATTGAGTAGCCATTCATGAAGTAGGGTATAGATTGTGTGGGGCCCATTAATCCAAATTATAGTACTAGCCACAAATGGATACTAACTACCAAAGACTATTTCACATGTTGGACATAGGTAGTAGCTCTAAAAGAGGCCAACAAGACTTCTATTTGAACTTCGCTGATGATCTAATCTATAGATTTGGATTTCCTAACTCCATTATAATCGATAATGCCTTGGCATTTGTGGGGATAAGAATAATTGAATGGGAACTAAGAAATAGAGTATACCTCAATAATTCATCAAACTATTATCCTCAAGGCAATGGTCTAGCTGAAAGTGCAAACAAAAACTTGCTAAGAATATTGAAGAGGACTTTAGTAGACAAAAAAAGGGACTGGCATTCCAAATTGAGATCACCCTTATAGCTTGATAGAATCACCCCCAAGCGGATTCTAGGAAACTCACCCTATGTTTTAGTGTATGGGAAGCAAGCTAAACTACCTATTTCTCTAGATTTCCCATCATTCAAACTTTTTGATAACTAGATGTTGTTTGAGGAGGATGATCCTCTAAGGTTGAGGTATGCCAAGTTGTTAGAACTTGAGGAAGAAAGAAATAAGTCATTGAAAAAAATGGAACACTAGTAGATGCAAACCAAGAGAGTTTTTGACAAGAGGTCTAAGCTTAGGGTATTCAAGGAAGGAGATTTGGTTTTGAGGTGGGATGTTCTTAAAAGCAGACTGAGCTGTCATAATAAATTTGATAATATGTGGACTCACTTGTTCATGATCTCAAAATGCAAGGAACACAATGAATACTATCTAGCTACTATGGAAGGAGAATTTTTACCCATCCCTATGAATGATATACATCTCAAGCTCTATTTTGAGGTATGATCTACCTATATATCCTATATGCTATGTATATATTCCCTATTTTCATTTTCCCTAAGTGCAGTCTAGCACAAGTGTGTTTTTCTTTTGTCATCCTAACCTTCAATAGGTTCCTAGATTCTAGTGGTCTAAACAAGTAAATGTGTAGCACACCCAATAGTGTAGAATTTCTATATTCTTAGTATACTTCTCTAGTAATTCTTTATCCAAATGCATATATTTGAGCATGTACAACTACCATTTTAAGTCCATTATCATTCATAGTTTGACTATGTGCCCAATGGGTTGTTAAGGTTATCGATTTGATGTTTAGCAAGAAAACATTCAGTAGAAGACACCAAAAGTGTTACCCATTTTTATCACCATGCAATAAATGGATAGGTTGATGAGTCATATTTCTTAGGGTGGTGAGAATGATTGTTCTAACTCATTAAATACCCATGCAACTAGGGGATATGTAAAATGTTGAACATGCTTTATCATTATATCCTGAAGTTTAAATCAACTAAATCCATGTGTATTAGGTTACAAAAAATTTATTTATTATAATCTTTATGATTTGTAAGTCCCATTTTATAGCCCTTGATCTTTAGTAGATCAAGGATTGTTGCTTTGTCACTCTGGGGAGTTGTGGGGTCATTATTTATAGCGACATAGTGATATTTTGATGTGTGTCCAAGTGGGGTCAAAATAAAGGCTTAGGATATATAGTAATAAAATGATCAAAGAAACTTGATGATGTGGAAATGCCTAACTGGCCAAAGGGTTTGAATGTGCCAAGAAAATCTCAATTTTCAATGTATGTAGATCTTAGTTGATCCAATGGATGTCTCTTTGTCACTTTGTGGGTTGCACATATGTTATCCATAATAAAAAAGTGAGGAGGTGACACATTTCTAGGTGGGCCCAATCTTATGAGTTCTTGTTGTCATAGCATCATGAGTCTCAACTTTCAGAGGAGTATTGACTAATAAAGTTTCCAAGTTCTAATGTTATGATACATAGTGTGTCATGAGATCATGAAGGCAATAAAAGAGACCCACAACCATACAAAAATAAGGTGATCATAGGATCATAAGGTCATAAGATCTTAGGGGATAAGGTATATGAATAAGATGATATGTTGTTTTTATCATCATAAGATCGTGCTAGTCGTATGATCAAGTGCAATGAAAAGGGAAGTTGAGATGTCATGACAAAGTCTTTAGGTCCTGATGTTATGACACATAGTTGATCGAGAGATTGCAAATCCAAAATAGAATATGTCCAATGGCATGACAAAGCATGATCATAAGATCATAAGTCTTAAAGTGACAAGACAAGGTGGGCTTAGGAGCATAAGAAAAAGAAAATGTGCACGTGATATTTTTGAAGTTTTGATACTACATTGGGTAGTATGCCAAGAGATCTTAGGGGGCCATTAATGTGGATTTCAATCTTACAATATCTATTTGTCATGAGATTGTGAAGGTTCAATATCAAACTATCAATGTTATGCTAGCAAGGAAAAGGGTGATTATAAGGTCGTAGAAGGATAAAAGCATATTTTTTTCTATGATACAAGGTTTTTCGTATGGTCATAGAGCTACTTTTATGGGCTTGTGACACTGTAATATAAATAATATTTTTGACCATCATAGGGTTGTGAAGTTGGGGTCCTCATGGTAGGATTTTATGAAGGTTTTTTCTCCCCAGTATGTCATAAGGTTGTAGTATTGAGAGATTAGGATTCATAGTTTAAAGTAGACTTTTCAACCATTATTCATGTGACCTTGTTGGATAGTCATTGTGAAATCAACCAAAGGTAGCATGCCCAGCCTATCATGTTGTAACACATGGATACATCTTGGAAGTTAGTTAAATTTTGACCCCAAGGTCACAAAATATCAACGTAGAAATGAAGTAGTGTAGGTTGGCATCAATTGAAGGGATGAGTTGGTGATTCAAATGACCCAATTTTAATGAATATCTGATTTTCAGTTGAGCATGGGGATGGTGGATATAAGATAATATCATTTCCATGGGATGATCACCAAGAGGATATGACTGATTGTCAAAGGTAGTTATAGTTGTTAATGGCTACATTGGTGGGGTGGTGTTGGATTTTATCTTCAAACACAACAAGAAGCAAAGATAAATTAAGGTATTCTATAGCATGTAGCACCTAGAAATTCATGATTATTCTCCTAGCCTTACCCATGATGGGGAGATGAAAAAATTAATGGTGAATGTAATTCTCTAAGATATATGTACTCTTCCATTGATAATCTGACATGTCCCCCTCCCATCTGAAGCTTGTTGCAATCCTGGTCTATGTAAGGATTCCCAAGATGTGGATAAAGGGCTGGAAATTTTGAAGTTTTATGCAAAGTAGTATGTTCAAGATCTTCTAGGAGTTCTTCATACTTTTCATCCATAGACTACTTTATTTTATAGTCAATATGGATGAATGTTGTTCAATGACCCTTGAGATCTAAATGAAAGAATAGTCTTAGAACCCTTCTCATGTCTACTTGTCACTTAAGATTTTCATTCGATAGAATTTATTGAGATTCACTCTTTGAATCCTTGGGCTCTATCTTAGTTTTAATTGCAATTGAGAATTGAGTGTTCATGTAGGTTGCAAGTTTAGATACTCTACTCTATTTCAAGTTGTGACATTGTGAATGCTAGCGTTACCTTTAGCTCCTTGTATAAAGTACATCCTTCTTGTGAAATATTTATATGTGAATGGTTCTCTACAATATTGAGTTCTTGTTATCTGCTCAAATTTATTTTAATGAGTTAGGCCAACAATATCTTCATCCTGCCATTAGGTGTATAACCTCATTTTTATTTTTTAGTATTTATTTTCAAGAAATCCTTTCATCCCTTTCCCCTTCAAGCCTATTTTCCTATCTGAAGAATTAAATTAGTGAAACATCAAGAGTATTTGGCCTATAACCTAGAGATTCACTCCTAACTTAGGTACTTCCCACTACCTAGAAGTGTTTCCATGTTACTCAAAGTTGATTGGGTTAGAATCCACTCTACATGCAACTTCTAGAGATAAAAATTATGCTAGTCACATCACTAGAGTAATAATAGGATAAACATGGTCCTATGGTGAGGTTAAATAGATTTAGAGGGTCCCATAATGCAATATTATTCCTAATTCCTCAAAAGGTGCTCATTTGGTTCAATGAGAATTTTTGGGTTTCAAAGGGAAAATGTGGTGAGTGTTTAAGCATCCTTATTAGGTGTTTTGTATCTATCTTATTCTTTTTGAAAAGTTTGGTAACAAGTAGAGCAAGTTTTAGTAGATAATTTGCAAAATTCCAAATATTGCTCATTTCTTGCAAAGTTGTCAATAACAACTTTCGCAACTTTTATGAAACAAGAGATAATTCTTCATGGGATTCCTTTAGAAACTTAAATTATTTGGAAATATACATTCCAATCCTATATAATTTTGAACTCAACCTTTTATAAAGGTTGGAAGAGGGAGAAATGACAATGTACAAACTGTAATCAACATTTTCATTATTACAATAGTTTCTATTTTGAGTGTTTTTCATGCTTTGGACATATCAGACTTAGGGTTTTCTAAGTTGGAAGTGTTAGTGGATGTTTTAATTCATTTCCAATTTTAGTTTTTTGGTGTTTCATAGAGTTTTTATTGCTTAGAATAATTATTTTGTGTTCTAGTAGTTTGTTGTTTAGAACTGAGCAACTAGCATAAAAAAGGAGTACTAGGGCCATCTCCCACCTCAAACCATATGCATGGTATGACCTCTTGGGATTTTGAACTAGACTCCTTGTACATTATTTATAGAAAAGGAGAGATGATGGGAATCACAAGAAGCATTTTTAGTATGATTTCCTAGGCAAGCAAACCATGTTTGGTTAGGGATCACAAATTTGAAAAAGAGCATTTGGAGTGGATTGAAAGGTCTAATTCTTCAATCTAAGAATGAGGTGAGTAAGTAGATGATAAGGGATAACTCAAACCCAAAGGAGGAGTCTTGATAAGGACTTTTAGGAGGTTTAAACCCAAACAACACCAAAATCCTTGAAACCCTCAAATTAAGCCTAAAATTGTGCTCGGGTTGTACAAATAAGTTGGGGCATTAAGAGTTAAAAAATATTCAAGTACTCTAAAATTATTATCCAAAAAGGTGAATTTTTTTTGCCATTGTTAAGGGATTTTTTAAAATATCTCAATTTTAGTGCATTTGGAGGGCTAATTCTTGTAGCCTTTTTCGAAGTAGCTAAGCACAAATTGACCTATGGATTACAACTCAAATAGGGTTTTGAACTTTTTTGGGTTTAGTATGTTGATGAGTAACCTAAGGCATGCCTAGGTTTTCATTTGACCAAATGGAAAGGTACAAGGAGCATTGGGGTTATTTGTGTGTTTGTGGAAGTTTGAGCAATCTTGTACTAACCCGTTGATGTGCACCATTTGAAGAAGTGGGATCTCTTTGATAGAATCCTCAAAGGCATAGGGTGTGAAAGAAGACCTATTTGATTATGTGGAAGACCTAAGAAGACCCTAGATTTCTTAGGGTTTGTGAGTAAGATTGGTTGTCACATCAGAGTGGTATCAAAGCAAGTTAAAGATTTGGGAATAGTTGGTGGATGTTTGTAGCTACTACAAAGTGAGTAGGTGAAACCAACATGGTAAAAAATGTAGAACTAGCCAAGGAATTTGATGAACAAAGGGAGAAGAATAGATTTTTTGATGGATCCCTAGCAGAGGTGAAGGTGAAACTGGATGCATTTGTTGGGGCATCCAAGAAAAAGGAAGAAGAAGAATTTTAAAAGGGTAAAGAGGTAGCAAAGGAGGATGCAGTCCCTAAACTTGACCCTGTCTTGAATGAAGAGCCCTTCTTAAAGGCTATCAAAGCCTTAGGAGGAAGATATTTGGAAGGTGTACCACTTTTCAATGGAATGATGGACATAGGTGCAATCATGGACTAGATAGATGGCATGGAGAACCATTTTGAGTGTGAGGGGGTATTAGATGCACAAAAGGTTAAAGTTTCTAAGTCAAGGCTCAAATGCCAAGTTCTAACATGGTGGAAATATGTAAAAGATGAAAGAATTAGCATAGGTAATACTCCTATAGCTAACTGGAAGGCTATGGTCACTAAATTGAAGGATAACTTCTTGCCTAAAGACTTTGAAATCCAACTCCACAAGAGAAGAAAAGGGCTAAAGAAAAAAGACCTATATGTGACCTCTTATACTAAATAGTTATAGAGGTTATTTCTGAGATTCAAGCAACCAGGAGAAGAGCCAATCAAAGTGGCAAGATATCTAGGTGGCTTGAAGTTGAATATCCAAGAGGAACCTAGTTTTTGGGCACCTACAATAGTTCAAAGATGCCATTAGCTAGCTCTAAAGGTAGAGGAAAAGAAAAAAAGGAAAGGAGATTCTAACTTAAAGGATAGATGTAAGGCAAGAAACCAAAGAGGAAAAAGGGGAGGCTACAAGGGTAGAGGTAGTGAGCAGAAGAATCAAGGTGAAAGAAAGTTCACAAAGCAACCTAGTGAACTCCTCAAGAGATGGTTACAATTTAATTCATACTTTGAAAGTATGAAATGTTACAATTGTGGTCACTTGGGTCACCTAGCCTACAAATGCCCATAGAACCCTTCTTCCTCAAACTAGGACAATAGAATGGCATATGTGTAAGAAGATTGCAGCAAAGAATCTGATATAGATCACATTGAGTTTGAAAAAGGTGAGAACCTCATGTTTAGGAGAGTTCTAATCAAACAACTAGCTCCTAATGAACCTAAACATAGGAGGGCATTGTTTAGGATAAAATGGAAAATCCTAGGAAAAGTATGCAAAGTTGTGGTAGATCCCAGTTCTATTGATAATGCAATATTAGAAGAGGCTATTACTAAGTTGAACTTATAGAAGATATCTCATGGAAAACCTTACAAGGTTACTTGGCTTAACAAGGGACAAAGCATCTTGGTGAATGAGAAAGCTTGGGTGGAATTCTCTATAGCAAGATACAAGGACAAACTATTGTGTGATGTTTTGCCTATGGATGCTTGTCATGTTTTGCTACATAGGCCTTGGAAATTTGATAGAGAAGTTGTATATGATGGTAGGGAAAATTCCATAACTTTTAAGAAGGGAGGAAATACCTTAAAAATTAAGTCCTTATTGGAAGCAAAGGAAACACAAGAAAAAGTGCCTAGTGTGCTATTTTGTAGTGGGAAAGAGATTGTTAAAGACCTCAAGGATGAGGAATTTCAAAGTTTTGTAGTAGTGATTGTATATGTGGAATGTGGGCCTCAAACCCTCACACACACTTCAACATGGTCATTATCTAAAAGATCATCCTAGAATGAATATAAGTTTATTCATCTGAGAAAACCAATAGTTCTACCTATTGCCTTCTAACTAGAAGTATTTTTCCTTTGCTCTCAAAATGAGAAGCAAGCAACCAGACCTCTAGAAAAAGGATTTTAAGCTATATGTGATATGCAAGATTAATCTATATGAGAATGCATTATTAAGATAAGAAATGAAGAAACATATTATTCTAAATGGATGCATATTAAACTAGTAAGAAATTGATATGCAAGAATATTAAGCTAAGAATGCAAGAACAAATGAGTAGATATTTCAGCATAAATTCAACACAAATTCCAATTTTCAACCTTTTTAATGAGGAATTGAAGGCTTCTTAAATAGAACCCGAGAGTTGATTAACAATCAAGATTAATTAGAATGGATGATCAAGATTGAAGATGAGACTCAATCATAATGGAAAATTCCTTATGAAAAGGGAATTAACTGATTTAATTTGAGCGATAATGCCTTTATGAATGGCCTTTATGATTGATGTAATTTAATTTAATTTAATCATTTAAGACTACTTACAGTCTTTATGAATGGCTTGTAATGCCATTTTGTCTTTCCAATGTTCCTAGGAAATTCATGAGGCTCATGAATGAAGTGATATTTTTAGTGGTGTATCTAGATTATATACTTATCCTCAACAAGGCTAGAGAAGAGCATATCAATCATGTTAAGGTAGTTTTGAAGAGGCTTCATGAGGAGAAGCTAGCCATAAATTTTGAGAAGTGTGACTTCTTCAAGGAGGAAGTTGTGTACCTAGGCTTTTTGGTGTCTCAATGCACATTAAAGATGGACAACAAGAAGGTTTCTACTATACTAGATTGGCCAACACCTATCACACCTACTAAGGTAAGAAGTTTCCATGGTTTGTCTCAATTATATAGGAAATTCATTAATAATTTTAGTGGTATTTGTGCACCTTTTTTGGATACCATAAAGGGCGGAGTAAAGTCTAAGTTTAAGTGGACTTTAAAAGTTGAAAAGTCATTTGAAATTTTCAAGAAACAAGAAGCTACTCAACCTATCCTACAATCTCCTAGTTTGTAGAAATTGTTAACCTTAGAATGTGATACAAGTGGCTTAGTAGTAGGCAGTGTTTTGAGTCAAGAAGGTAGACCAGTGGCTTTTTATAGTGAGAAGCTTAATGAAGCCAAGAAGAAGTATTCATCCTATGACTTAGATCTCTATGCCTTAGTTTAGTATCTTAGGAAGTGGAGACATTATTTTTTGCCCAAGGAATTTTTTGTGTTTATAGATAATCAAGCTCTTAGCTACATCAACACTCAAGAGAAGAGAACCAGACACTTGAAGTGGATGAAATACTTGCAAGCCTTTACCTTCTCAATCAAGCAAAAGAAGAGGCAATTGAATAAAGTAGCAGCTGCACTAAGTAGGAGGAATGTGACAATCCAAGAGTTTCATCTCCAAAGCATTGGAATAGAGAGTTTTCAGAATCTTTAGAAAGAAGATGAGGACTTTGCTGAAGCCTACAAGGTATGCATAAATTTTGAGAATCATTTTCATAGTAAATTTTTACAATATACCTTGCAAAATGGTTTTCTATTCAAGGGTAATAAGTTGTGTGTACCAAGGGGTTCCATGAGAGAGAACCTAATATAGGAGAAGCATAATGGTAGCCTAAGTGGTCATTTTGGTATTAGCAAAACTATAGAACTAGTGCAAAGGTAGGTTATATTATTGGCCAAAACTAGCAAGGGATGTAACCAAGTATGTGGAGCAATGCATGGTTTGCATGAAATCCAAAGGAGGAATCAAGAATATAGGTCTATTTCAGCCTTTACCAATTCCAAATAGGCCATGGGATTGTGTAAGTATGGATTTTGTTGTAGGTTTACCAAAAACCAAGAAAGGATATGATAGAATTTATGTTGTTGATAGATTCAACAAAATGGGGCATTTCTTTCCATGTAGGACAACTAATGAGGCAATTCACATTGCCCATTTATTTTTCAAGGAGGTTGTGTGGATTCATGGACTCCCATTAAGAATTATATCAAATAGGGATGTTAAATTAATGATCTATTTTTGGAAAACCTTATGGAAAAAGCTTGGTACAAACTTGTCATTTGGTTCATCTTACCATCCCCAAACTAATGGTCAAAATGAAGTGGTTAATAGGACCTTAGGGAACCTTCTAAGGTTCCTAACTAAGGAATATGGTCAAATTTTGGATGTTATCATTTCATGAGTAGAGTATGCCTATAATGATAACAAGAATAGGACCACTGGAAAGAGTCCTTTTGAGATAGTTTATGGGATGCATCCAAGGGGTGTATGTGAACTAAGATATCTTGGTGACATGGATTAGAGAAGTGGACAAGTTGAAGACTTTTTTAAAACTATGAAGGAGATTCAAGAGCAAGTCAAGAGGACCATCCAAGATAACACTCAAAAACTCAAGGCCAAAGTGGATAAAAAGAGGACCAATGTTCAGTTTGTTGTTGGTGACTATGTAATGGTCCATTTGAATAAAGAAAGGCTTCAAAATGGTGTTCCTACCAAGCTATAGATGAAGAGAGAAAACCCTTGCAAAATCTTGGAAAAGTTGTAGCAAATGCCTATAAGGTAAACTTACCACCAAATCTAGACATATCTCATGTTTTCAATATACAATACTTAGTGGAATTGAAATGTATTTTACCTTATATTAGTACAGCTATTCAAGAAGAAATTGAACCTACTACAACACCTCAGGTCAACAAGTTGGAGGTAGATTAAGTGTTAGACTCATGGGTAAAGAAGTCTACAAGGAACAAGGTGTATACGAAGCATCTCATCCTATAAGGTAAACTTACCACCAAATCTAGACATATCTCATGTTTTCAATATACAATACTTAGTGGAATTGAAAGGTATTTTACCTTATATTAGTACAGCTATTCAAGAAGACATTGAACCTACTACAACACCTTAGGTCAACAAGTTGGAGGTAGAGTAAGTGTTAGACTCATGGGTAAAGAAGTCTACAAGGAACAAGGTGTATACGAAGCATCTCATCCAATAGCATGACAAGCCAATTTCATAGACTAATTGGGTTACTAAAAAAAAGTTCAAGAAGGTTGCAATACCCTTAGACATGTTGCCATTAGGTGGGACTTAATTTTTTTGATGGGGGGACTATGGTGTAGGAGCACCTAGGTAGGCTAAGGGTAGACCTAGGGATTCTTTGGTGTTTTTTCCTTGTAATTATGTTAGAAAAATCACTAGAGTAATAATAGGATCAATTTGGTCCTAAGGTGATGTTAAATAGGTTTGAAGAGTCCCACAATGCAAAATTTCTCCTAATTGCTCAAAAAGTGCTCATTTGGCTCAATAGAGATTTTTTGGGTTTTGAGGGCCAAATAGGGTAAGAAAATGTTTTAGGGTCCTTATTATATTTTTTTGATCCATCTTAGGCATTTTGAAAATTTTGGTAGAAGGTAGAGCAAGTTTGACTAGATAATTTGCAAAATTGCAAAAATTGTTCATTTCTTGCAATGTTGTCATTCACAACTTTTGCAACTTTTATACAAAAAGAGAAAATTATTCATGGGAGCCCTTCAACCACTTAAAATATTTTGAAACATAAATTCCAAGGCTATATAAGGTCTAACTCAACCTTTTCAATAGGTTGGAAGAGGGAGAAATGATAGTGTATGAACTGTAATCAACATTTTCATTATTACAATAATTTCTTGTTTTGAGTGTTTTTTCATGCTTTGTAAAAATTGGACTTAGGATTTTATGAGTTGGAAGTGTTATTGGAGGTTTTCCTTAATTAATTTTTTTAGTATCTTTGTTGTTTCACAGGGTTTGTAGTGCTTAGCATAATTATTTTGTGTCCCAATAGTTTGTTGTTCTAAACCGGGCAGCTAGTATAAAATGGAGTGTTAGGGCCATCTCCCACCATATGCATGCTAAAAAATCTTGGGATTTGGAACTATAATCCTTATAAATTATTTATAGAAAAGGAGAGCCCATGGGAAGCAAAACAAGTATTTTTAATATCATGCCCTAGGCAAGCAAACCATGTTTGGTTAGGAATCACAAACCTGAAAAAGAGTATTTGGGGTGGATTCAAAGGTCTGATTCTTCAATCAAAGAATGGGGTGAGTATGTAGATGATGAGGTATCCAATCTAGAGGAGGAGTCTTGGTGAGGACTTTAGGGAGGTTTAAAACCCGAACAATGTCAAAATCCTTAAAACTCTCAAATTAAGCCTAAAATTGTGCTTGGGTTGTACGAATAAGTTGGGGGTTTAAGAGTTACAAAATCTTCAAGTAATATGAAAATGGTATATATAAAGGTGATTTTGTTTGGCCATTGTTAAGGGAATTTTCAAAATATCTCAATTTTAGTGCATTTGGAGGGGTAATTTTTCTAGACCTTTTCTAATCACCTAAGCACAAATTGACCCATCGATTGCAACTTGAATAGGGTTTTGCACTTAATTTGGGTTTATTACATTGATGAGTAACCTAAGGCATGCCTAGGTAGTCATTAGACCAAAAGGAAAGGTCCAAGGAGAATTGAGGTTATTTGTGTGTTTGTGGAAGTTTGAGTAATCTTGTACTAACCTATTGATGTGCACCAGTTGAAAAAGTGGGATCTTTTTGATAGAATCCTTAAAGACATATGACATGAAAGAAAACCTATTTGATTATGTGGAAGACCTAAGAAGACCATAAAGAGCATAGGTTTTTTTAGAAAGATTGGTTGTCACATCAAGGAAGAAGTGTAAGAGTGTGCATCGGTGAGAATCATAATGAAACTAAAGATGAAAATCAAAATGAAACTAAGGATATTAATGAAGATTTGATACAAATTTTAGGAGTTGTTAATGAAAAATGTTGATAGTCTTTTTCATTTTCTTGGTAACCAGAGGTGGTCCCATGCTAAAGAGGGAGATTCTTGGAAACTACAATTGGAACAATTGTTATGTTGTCATTGATGTCAAACCTTACTGGTAAGACATTTTCTAATAGTGTAGTGTTCCATATCAATTCATTGATGAATATGATTTGAAAAGAGATATAACTAGATGAGCTAGTGAAGTTATTGAGTAAAGAGGACCAAGTATGTTGGAATTACAATGGGAATTTGATCAGTTAGTCTTTGATAAGAACTTGTGTTGTTTAATCATTATATGAAGTGGAGAAGATAGTTGAGTTAATGTATAGAAGAGAAGACAAGAATTTGAGTAAAAAACTAAGGTTGACCAAGTAAAATTTTTAGTAGGTCAATGAAGTAGAAGGAACTTAAGATAGACTCGAGCAAGCAGTATCAACTCATTGATAGTTATAGCCCAGAAAGATGAAGAAGGAAAATATAGTAGTGACTTACCATAGTTAAGATTGAGAAAGCTAGTGTAAGTCAAGAAAGATAGAACACTAGAGACTGAGCTAACTAGTATTTACCATAGTATTTACCAAATAGGAGAATATAGTGATGATTGAGGGTCAATATTTTAACACTTTGTGAAGAATCAATTTTTGAGGCTGACATAGTTGAATTTTTGGATTGGTCAAAATGTGTGAATGATAATGATTAATGAGCTAAAGTATTTAATGCATCAATTGAGTTTTTTAAATGATATAAGAAAAGGATTTAAATTAAGTTTCTAGTAATTTCAAGAAATGAGAAGGAAAAAAAAATGGATAGATTCAATGAATTTGATCAAATCCTAAGATCTAGAGTGATGTTTAAGTGACAAAAAATCAAATCTACCTATTTACGGAGGCACAAGAGATGTTTATGAGGGTTGGTTCATTGTTGATTCATGATTTTTTGGAGAATATGTGAATAATAGAGTAGTAGAGGAAAAGTGACAAAATTGGTGAAGTGATGTAGGAGCATCTAGAGGTATAAGGGAAATCTTGTATCACCCAAAAAATGTACATAGACATAGTTTTTGTTTCATGTGTTTTCATTTGTGGATACCCATTTGGGTCAAATAAAGGTTCCAACTCTCATAGTTCCACTATCTGTGTTTTGGGTTAGAGTATCTAAGCACCTTGGAATATGTGTAAATGTTGAAAAAATAGGACTATGTAATTGAGTCATAATTATGGTGAATTAGAAGGTGTAAATTGGAGGGAGGATTAAAATTGTAATTTAGAACATTCCAAAGAAAGAATTAGGTCAAAAGGCTAAATGGTTTGAAAGTTATTACAGTTTTTCAATTTCTGGAGGCCTCGTAAGAATGCTTCAAAGTCATGTTTGAGGCATTAAATGACCTTGTATAGGGCTGAAAAATGGGGGATGAGTGGAGCTTGTAAATAGGGCTATAGAGCGCTTTGATATCTTTCCAAAAATGTAAACGGTTTGTCAATCAGAGCTATGGTTCAAAAGTTATGCCTCCCAAAAGTTTGGTTACCATTTCTAGATCTTCTAATTTTGTGCCTACCTCTAATGCGACTTCTGGAGCCTTCTATTTGGTCAATGGATGCCAACTAGCACTTTCTAGAATTTATTCCTAATCCTTAACCCTTCGGGGTCTATTTAAGAACATTTCTGGCATTGTAAAAGGAAGTTTGGAGTGGAGTTTGAGAGAAGGTACTGGGAGAAGAAATTATCTCTAGATTTATGCTATTGTAAGCCCATAGGGCATGTTTTGGAGTCTTTTTCTCTGCACTAAGTGTACTAGCATATTTTCATAGTTAATAAAATTTTCCCTTTTTTGTTATGTCCATTCTATGCTTGGGTTGTGTCCCCATCATGAACTGTGATTGCTTGAAGGGATGCCAAGCAGATTAGAGATAGAGAGTATAATGAAGTCCAATCAATGAACCAACAATTGAGATGAATGGATGTCTAAATTTTCAAAGTGAGTTGTATCTTGATAGATCAAACCTAGCTATTACTTTCTAACCATTATGGTAGTAAAAATCCTTTAATCAAGGTTTACCTAATAGTTATTCATAAATCCTTTAATCAAGGTGATATTCTAATGGAATGATATAAATTCCTCTAACTAGGCCACTCCTAATGGAGTGATTAAATCCTTTAATAGGGTCACACCTAATAGTGTGTTTTGTAACCTTTAATAGGGTTGGCTCTAACTGAGCTCACTTTAGAAGAGTGAAAAGTGGTAGCACGTTACTTGGTGATTTTTTCCAAATTGGGTTTCCACATTAAATCCTAGTTTCATATATGAGTGTATGTTATTTTGTGATGCATGTTATTTATTGTTGTTTATTTCTATTAGTCTACATATACTAAATAGAGAGCTACTAATGAATGAATAAGTTAAGTTGTTGATAAGTTACTATATTGGCCAAGTGATTTTATGAGTTTGAATAAGTTGTGTAAAGATGTTTTTTTTAAAGGCAAAAAGTGGCAAGCCACTACAATATTTTATTAATCTGATTCAAAAAGGTCAACTAGGAAAGAATCAGTGAAGAAAATCTAGCATCGTCCCTTATATACAAATAGTGTTTATATTAACATAATTACATATAGGTGTATCACCTACCACCCAAAAATATTTCATCAGTTGTCAAAAACTAATTATCAACACATCCCAAATTTTCTATCAGAACTTGATAATCAACAAGTTTCAAGATCTCAATAACATTCTAATCCAACAAGAAATCAAAACTCAGAAAACATACTCCCAAGTTCATTCTTCCATATCATCATAGCCATGAAGAAACTTACTATCAATTTTAGGCAAACCCTTCTAAATAGCTCTATTGTCACAAACTGAAGCACCTTGCCAACCACCTTGGTTAACAACTGTATCATTCTAGCCTCCACTATAATTATTGGTAGGCCCCTAGCTAAAGCATGCCACCTCATATATATTAGGAGACCAACCAAAGCTAGCATGAGGATTCATGCATGAGGTGATAACTAGTTCAAACACTGACTTCCAAGAAATCCTTTCATCAAGCTACAGATTCACATTTCCCAAGCTTGGTCCTTGAGGATGAAATAGATTTGAAACCCTTTGCAAATCTATAAGAGCATAACCAACCTTCTTGATTCTCTCTTCAAATTGAAAACCTTGGACTTGAGAAGCACCTCGTAAATCATTTTTCATATGAATGGAGCTTCAATTTTGTATTGATTTCATAATGGCTTCAAACAAAATGTAACATTCATGCTTGACGAGTAACTACAAAATGGGAAAATAAACCACCTACCAACTCTGTACCACTCCAAAGATCATACTATTGTATAACAATGGAAAATTTTTTATTAACAATAAGAATTCCCCAAATTACCTTTTGGGCCAATGATTGAAGTAGCACAAGGGATTGCATAAGATCCATTGCATTTGACAAGAAGATGGAGACAAGATGTGATGGGTCGAAAAAATGGGGCATTTTATAAATCAATATTTCTTCTCTAATAAAATGTCATATGGCTCACCTAAGAGTTGGAGAATGAACTATGAACAAGAGATCAAGCATTGCATCACTAACCTTGGTGGGTAGAACACCTTCCTCAAGGCTCAACAAAATCCAAATTCAAAAGTTCTTTGATAGGATAGGATGATGTTTTTTGTGGCAAAGTTCATAGGAAGCAACTATATCAATCCCTCTCAACATGTTGAATCATGATAAAAAATGCAAAGCAGAGTTGTTGAAATAAACTGTGTGGAAATGAGGCTTGGGGGAGAATTATAAATGCAAAACACCAAGTCTCTATTTGAATCTAGATTGTGGAGAAATTCTTTCTATAAAAACCATGTGAATTTACATGCATACTATCCTCTGAAAATGCTTAGCTATGTACTCCCCAAACACTTCCATCATTACTCAAATTTGCCACACAAATTAGGGATAATACACAATAAGTATAATAAATAGAAAGAGTACTACCTGATGAAAAACACTAATGTGATTGCAAGCCAACAATCTTGTCAACCTCAATTAATCTTTTGAGGTCATCATATTTTTCTATCATAGATAAAGGATTAAGTGATGAAACTAACAACCCATCACAACCCATATTTGATAGAAAATCAGCAACTTGGTTCCCTTCCCTAAATATATGTGAAATGTGAACATCTTGACAATCATTTAATAACCTCCAAATTTGAATGAGAATTTACTTTAACTTCCATGAGAAAGTTCTCCTATGGATACAAGCTTCTATAATGATAGAAGAATCTCCTTCAATATGCAGTAAACAAAAATTTCCTTGTTTGGCTAATATGAGACCAACTAGTAGAGCTTGGGCCTCTGCTATGCTATTTGTACCAATGGGCAAAGGGGAGGTTGTAATTTCCACAATATCTCCATTGGAGTCTCTGATGCACACACCCAAACTAGAAGTACCAGGATTCCCTCTTGATGCACCATCAAAATTTAGTTTCCAATATCCCTCATGTGGGGGTCTCCAAACTATTTTCATATGGATAAGTAAGAAGGGACAAATTATTAATTTTCCAACCATCTGGAATGAATAATTGTTTCCAATTTTGAATCACTTGAGAGTCCCAAGAAGTAACAACAAGATTGAATTTTGAGTTTCTCAAACTTGTGTTTGTCACCTCTAATATTGTTCTTTCAATTCCATCTAGAAATTTTTCTAAAGTATGACACTCTTTTCTAAAAATGTGTTAATTCCATTCCCACCAAATAACCCAGACAACCAATGCTAGAATACATATCCAAAGATTTGCAAATAGTAACTTAGGATAAAAAACTAGCCAAGTTTGAAAAAGATCCCAAAGATTATTTTGAAGCAGAGTACTATAGTTTAATTTGTTCAAGATAAAAATCCAACATTGATAGGCAAATGAACATGAAACAAAAGGATGATCCACTGATTCTTCACACATGTTACAAAAAACATAGTTGAAAGATGGAGCAATGTGCAGTCTATTCAATCTGTCACTAGTCAAAATCCTATGTTTTAAAGCAAGCCAAGAAAAATAGCCTGCCTTTGGAAGCACAATATGGTTTCAGAAAAATGAGAATGCTCTACTAGTAACTTTATTTGAAACATTTTTTTGTAGTATTTTATAACCCTCCTTTATTGAATAGTCACCATCCTTAGCTGGAGCCAAAAAAATCTTATCTTCAGATACAAAAAAGAAGACTTGTCTGGAGGCCAAAATATCTTTAAATTGATTAATCTCCTGAGATGAAAAGGGTAGAACATCTAGGTTCTTCCAAGACACTTCCCCTAAAAATTTACAAACATTTGCAACAAATTGATTGAGTTGAGTACCACAATGAAACTCTGACACCTAAATAATATTAGGTGAGAACGAGCTATTTGAGAGAGGAATATGACCATTCCAAGAACCCCTCCAAAAATTAACTCTAGTACCATTATTAACTTTCCAAGAAACATATTTAACCACAATATCATGAGAGGCTATCATGAAATCTCAGATAACTAAGCCTTTTGGACGATCCAAAATAGAGAAAATTTTGGAAGGATCATTAGTGTCCAGATATTTTTGTTGCATAATTTTGCACCAAGTGGATTGAGGTTTGTTATACATTTGCCAAATTAATTTCCCACCAAAATCTTCATTTCTTTTGGTAAGGTCATGCACACCTACCCCTCCTACTTCTGGGATATGAGATATATCTTGTAGCAAAATAAGTGGAATTTTTTGAGAATCATCCATATTACTTGTCCAAATAAAACTCTTAATCATTTTTTGGATTTGAAGTAAAACTTTGGGGGGAGCTTTAATAACCACAATAAAATAATTTGGAATTGCTGCTAGGACTAATTTAATCAACAAGATTCTACTAGCCAAAGACAACCATCTAACTTTCCAAGCCACAATTCTACTATGAATATGTTGAATGACTAAAGACCAATATGAATATTTTTTTGAACCCATGAGAAAAGGAATTCCCAAATATATGGAAGTTAAGAAATCCACTATAAAACCCAAAATTTGATTGACTTTGTTAGCTATCATTTTATTTGTATTGAAGAAATAGATTTTTGACTTTTGTGCATTAATAACTTGACCTTAAACCATAGAATAAAGGCTGAGAACATGCTTAATTTTTTGAGCCTCCTAAACATTTGACAAGCCAAATAATAATGTATCTATGAACAAGGAATGTGCAATAGAAATATTTGTACCTAAAATATGAACACCATGCCACTTGTTGATCTCATGTTGACATGTAATGGTCCCGCTAAAAGCTTCAACCATAATGATGAACAGAATTGGAGATAGTGGATCTCCCTATTTGACCCCTTGTGTAGATAAGAAAAAACCCACTAGCTTACCATTTATTAACATTGAGAACCAAGCACTTGAGATATATGCCTTAATCCACTTGTACTAGTTTTAGAAAAACTCATCTTATTAAGTAGTTGAAGCAAAAATTTCCAACAAACCCTATCATAAGCTTTCATCATATCAAGTTTTATTACAAAATTTGATGCCTGATTTGAGTTAATTGAGTGAAGAACCTCATGTGCCACTAAAGATCCTTTCATAGTTTCTCTTCCTGGAACAAATCCACCTTGTTCTAGTGAAATGATGTGATGGATAAGATGCTACAATCGTAGATATATGGCCTTAGATATAATCTTATATGGCCTTAGATATAATCTTATAGGATGGATCACATAGAAAAATAGGCCTAAAATCTATAAATGTTTGAGGATCCTTGAACTTGGGAACAATTAAAATGCTTGTAGTGTTGAAATACTTAAGCATACTCTTGCTCTTCTTGGATTCTTCAACATCTATTAATAAATCCCATCCAATGATGTCCCAACAACTTTGATAAAATAGGGTAGAAAAGCCA
Organism: Cupressus sempervirens; assembly: GCA_028749045.1. NCBI lineage: Eukaryota > Viridiplantae > Streptophyta > Pinopsida > Cupressales > Cupressaceae > Cupressus > Cupressus sempervirens. The sequence continues at coordinate 580,808,314 of CM053792.1, forward strand.
TCCGAGCTAGCAACTTTATCTGGAGGGAAGGAAAAAACCACCTTACAAATTTCTTGGATGGTGAAAGGAGCCATTGAAAATCATTATCTTTAGATAAAATCATATTTGGTATGGAATTTAAAATCTTATTAACTTGAGAAGCAGTAGGAGAAGGTGAAATTTCAAGTGCAAGGAGATTCTTAAAATATTTAACCCCTTCATGCCGAATGAGATTTTCATTTATAATAAGGTTTCCTGAATCAACATCCTTGATTTGAAATATCGAGTTATTGACTCCCTTTTGTTTAGCTGATACATGAAAAAAAATTGTGTTTTTGTCCCCATCTTGGAGCCATAGCTCTATAGACTTTTGTCTCCAATAAGTTTCCTCTCTTGCACATAATTCATCCCATTCACATTGGAGATTCTTCTGAGATAATATGTTTCCTCATTCATACCACTTTGAATGATATGATTATATACTTCTTCTAGTTGTTTTTTGACTACTAATTTTTGAGAAAACACATTTTTGAACACCTGTTGATTCCAAATTCTGATTTGAGACTTCACATATTTCAATTTCATAGCTAAACATTCCACCAATGCTAAACATTTTTCAAAAATTGTGGATGTCAAAGCCACATTCTTTCAAACTTGAAGGAAGAATGAAAATGATTATCAATGCTTTTGTCTAATTGAATGAGAGTTAGAGATATAGGAAAATGGTCTGAACCTGGTAGTGAAAGAATATCTGAAGTAATATCCAAGCATCTCAATTTCTAGTCATGTGATAATAGAAACCTATCAAGATGAGCAACAATATGTGCAAATCCAAACCTTTTTTTTGTCCATGTAAAAGATCCATTTCTTGGATGAATATCCATGAGATTATTGTTATCAACAAAACAATTAAAATCTTGCAAAGTTTTAGGAGGGATGATACCTCCAATTTTCTCTTCCTAAGATAACAAAGCATTAAAGTCACCTCTAATAATAACTTTTTGAGGATCTTGAACTTGGATAGAATGAGTAATATTTTCCCACAAACTTTCTTTGTCCTATCATGAAGAAGGCCCATAGACATTAATCAGGATGAAAGAGATATCAAATGTGGAAATATGTAGCATCTACCAATTGTTATCTTGTTGAATGAGATGTGTATTAATTGTAAGAGGATTCCAAAGAACTACAAGACCCCCAAAACCTCCAATTTCAGGTACATGAAAAGACTTCCATTTTTTCCATTTTGCAATAGTTTTTTCATAATTGTCCTAAGATAGCTTGGTCTCTTAAAGCATAATAATGTTAGCTTGCATAGAATCAACCACTTGTTTAATTCTATGTCTTTTATCCGAGGTGTTGATACCTCTAACATTCCATGAGTTAAATTTCATTGTGGACAAGGAGAACCCCTTGCTCTTAGTGTCGATCTTTTGGAAACAATAAAAATATTATCCAATGTGGTTCATATTCTAACTGCTATTTTAGTCCTAGTCTTAGAACCCTTTGGCCTACCTCTAGACTTAAAAGTTTTTGAATTGAAAACTACTTTAGATAGATTTTGCAAGATTGATAAGGATTGAATCTTAAAAGTGTCTTGACTTCCATTAATAGATACACAATCCTATGAAGTTTGTATTTGCTCATGCTAATAGTAGGGAACTTGAGGAATCAAATCAGTAGATTTCTGAACTTGCCAATAGATACCGGTTTCCAATCCAATAGAGTCTTCTAAGGTTAATACTTCATCCTCAACAACACTATTAAATTGAGGCTCTTGGAGAAATTCTTTGTTAATATCAGAAGTATGGCCTAAAACCAATCTGTTCCAAAGCTAAAATTCTTTGAGCAGATTATCAATTATAGGTGAAATATATTCCTCATCAAGTATACCTTCTTCTCTTGTAATTCCAAAAATGATTGATCTGGCAATTTTGATATAATTTGATCACCAATATGGCTCAATATTGTAGAAGAAGGATGAAAAGATAAATGCCAAATAGGCCATATAGATAAGGAGAAACTCCTATTTTCAAAAATAATAGATTGGAATGAATTTGAAACCAAAAATTGTGAGATTCAGGCAAGACAAAGAATCTTGGGACCACATCTGAAAAAGATTCCAAAGTAGAAACTGATGCATCCAACATAAATACTTTTGAGCAATTAAATATTTGTTAAAAATTTCCATAATCCAATAAAGAAGATGCACAAAGTTAATCATATTTTTTTGGCTAGATGTAGAGGAGTCTTGCTTATCTAGATCACTATGCATAGAATTTATCATATTCTTTTGACTAGATGCATAAAAGTCTTGCTTATCCATATCTCTTGAATTCAATTGTAGGTCCTTGGCTAGAGTTTTCGAGATAAATTGAACATCCTATTTATAAGCTTTCTAGGAACAATTCTTTGGGTCATAACAATGATCTGAAAAATACTTCTATATCATCCATATCAACTATTTGGCACATAGTCTTGAAATGACCTAGATTATCTTGAAATTTATTAACTACACTTGCATCCTAAAGCTTAACTGACTAAGACCAAGTACCCCATTGAGATATGGGAGATATAGAAGAGGGAAAAATATTTGTGCATATCAATCAATAGACAACCTCTAACTTCTAATTTTGGGCATTCAAAAGGAATAAAGTCATGTTTTAGGAAAATGCCCAGTATGTTAGCTATAATTTTAATTATCTTAGGATCATGATATTCAAGTAGCAAATGGGGAAAAGAGATCCAATGCGAGAAAAATTGAATAAATGTATCACATGGATTAAAATTTGGAACCCACATCATAGTATATAAACCAACTCCTTGACAAAACCAACATTTCTATTTATGGACAACATCTCTCTCTTTCTTAGTGGCAAACAGGGCAATAAAAAACTTAGATTCCAGATCAGTGTAGGAAATATCCTTGAGTCTAGACCAAGAAGAAAATGCCCATTTCTTAATGTCCAAAAATGATAAGGAGGAAGAAGAAAACTTACCAATGAGAGCCAATTGATGAAGAGTATCAATCAAATACTGCAACATGTGACAAGGGAAACTGACATGCAATTGATTTAGATCATGCTTAAGATTTTGTGGAGACTAAGCAGCATTACTCTAAACTTTCTTCTACCAAATTTATTTTGGAATGAAGGGGGCTTGTGTAGAAACATTTGGTAGAACCTCAAGACCAGTTTTACCCATCTTGTTTTGAGTAGTTAACAAACTATCTTGCAAATGTGTCGGTGAAACAAGAGGAGCCCCCTCACAAATTTAAAAAATGGGTTGCTTATGAGTAGGCCTATAGTGAAGTTTCCTCTGTGCCCTAGTTTGGTTATTTCTTTTGGATTTAAACCCCTATGATCTAGACCCATTGAATCAAAAGCTAATTTTTGAGAAGGCATAATTTTCCACGTAGACTTATTTTGAACCACATTTTCCTGCCCAAATTTTTTTTGAATCTAAGATTGATGCAGATTATAGATTTGGGAAGAAGACTCACCTTTTTCAAAAGTTGATGATTTTGTCCAAGGCTTAGATGCTACAGAATGATTATTACCTCAAACTTGAAATTTCAAACCCAACCATCAATCATGAAAGCGTGGATTAAGGAAAAAAGGTTTTGCTGGTTGAACAATTGCCTTACCCTTAAAAATTGACTTATCATTACTAGTCTGTGACCCTCCAAAATTCACATTTCTAAAAAGGGAGATCAACTTGGGTTGATCTGACTGGTTGAACCATTGGTGTTGATGGAAAAATATGGATTAAGTCATGGTCTCGAGCTGGCTATACTATTGGTGTACTGGAGAAAATACAAGAGATGTTAGGGAAATCAGAATCACTCTCTTGTAGCATGCCCTTGTTCTGGTGATGGAGATGTTCCCTATCCTAGCTGGAATCCTAGCAACTATTGTCATGACCTGACAACTTATAATCCAACCACTTAGTTTGATGATCAGACTATCAATTAGAGAAACTCGTACCTAGTATTAGACTTGGCTTCGCTCCTCCATCTCTGCTCCACCATTATTAAATTTTTTTAGTTGCGTAAAGATGTTAAAAGTCAAATTAGATTTGCATATCATGGATAGTACCCTTCCTGCAGTGGTATTGAGTTGCAATAGATTGTAGACTATAATTGGGTTGAACTACTAGATAATAGTATTTGACTCTCTATTTGGTGAATGCATCTGAAGATTGGGTAAAAAAAAAAAATCTTTGTGTCTTTAATTCTATTTTGTGTTCACATTATTGGTTATATTTTCATGTAACTATTATGTTTTTGTCTAATAATCCTAACATAGTCATGAATTTTGTTATTTTATTTTGGGTATGTGATAAAAAAAGATATTTTGGACATCACATAGCCATTTTTATGCATCCTCTTGCAATAGCAATGTATGCATCACTAATTATATTTGGGTTTAATTGGAATATGTAGTTATTTAATGTTATGTAAGAATAAGTTCCTTTAGAGTAAGGAAAATAATATGATTTCATACCATGTCTGCATATACTTGAATTATTTAGTGTTTCCTTTATGGTTTTAGGTTATGCAGCACATATCATTACTTGATATGATATTGTACCATGTGGACTTAGACCACCATTACCATATTCCACTTAGGTGGATTTATCAAAGTTGGATGTTAACTATGATGTGGAAAATCTTATGATAGTGCTAGCTAATGACTTTATTATTAGTCACTTTGCTAATTGAAAGAGACAACAAAATTACAATTTGATGTGACATTAATACTTTTTTTTATCAATCAAATTATATTTTATGAGTTTTATTGGTGTATTTGACCAAGATATATATATTATTTTTGAAATTATTTGTTTGAGCTTTTCTTAGTGTTACAACTCTTGGAGCAGGTCAAGTAATGTGACATGTAAAATTTTCATATCTAGGAGGGATTCCTAGAGGTTATATATGGGATTAAATAAAATGAATAACTATTATTATGAGCAAGGTGAAAAAGTATAAAATTAGAATTGAATAGTTAGAATCCATATTCAATAGTTAAATAATATGAATAACTTTGAATTGATCTTTGTCTTGTTTTCTTTTGAACTATAACATGTATCACTATTAATAAAGTTTAGTCCTTGGCTATCTATTCCCTATTACAATATATTTACTATATGATAGATTCTACCATGATATGTATTATAATCATTGTATAAGGGTTGAGGCCCTTTATAATCTCTTTTATTTCTTTTGATAAAAAATGATTATAATTGAAAATATGTCAAATAAAGATACTTTTAAATTAAATAATTTAGTATATTAAATTTGATTAATTAAATTATTCATAAACTATGAAAATAAACTAAAGAATATAGTCCAATTTCTTAGCATGCATCTATATTATAAGCCTATTATAAAACTAATATCTCAATTTAAAAAATGATCTTTATTAAATATTTGTAACTAATTTACATATATGCTACATATGTACAACTTTTTTCTTCAATTAAAATATTATCATATTCAATTAAATAGACTTATTACCATGTATTCTATTAATTATTTAAATATAAATTAGTAAATCTATCTTAATTTGTAACTTCAAGTAACATAATTAGTAATTAAAATTAAGTTGAATAGAATGACATTAGATAAAAGTACTAAGTGATATGCGTACCCAATATATATGGTTTTCTAGATTTTAAATATCAATTTGTATGGAACTTTTATTTTTTAAATGGCTCTAGTATAAATAATATTGTTATAGGATCACTGCTTATATTAAAAATTATAAGATATGAATGGACTTTAAAATTATTCATTAACAAATTTATTTTAATTATTTAAATATTGTAATGAAAATGTTTTCTTATAAAAAATATCTAAATACATGCCCCTCACTTCTACACCTCTATTATAAATCAATATATGTTGATCTTATAAATAAATAACAATATTTTTAACTTGATTCATTTTTGTCATAAATCTTGCCAATTGATCACCACACACATTAGGATAATCATTACAAATAATTATTAACACATCAAGTTAACCATAACCAATAATTATTAATAGTATTTATTTATTTTAGAGCATATCACAAGGCATGATCCTTGCTTGATCACTTATAAAGTCAAAGCCTTTCACTCAAAAATATTTGATCTTTGGTGGGCTCACTAAGAACCATTCAACTTTACCAATAGTCCCAAGACTCATTTACCTAACACTAATTTGAAACTCAATAAATTTCAATTTTTTATTTACATGCCAAAATTTTACTATTATTTTTAGTTACATTTTCTATATTTACTGAACTCATAAGAGGTTGAACTATATCCAAGACAAGTTAGTTATCTTATCTCCATCTTCAAAAATGGTTTGTGGTGCCTTCTATTACAACTCCACCTTAGCTACATATAACATGCCAAAATAGGTCACCTCAATAAGTTTCTCTTCTACAATCATATTTTCTTAACCTTTATTATAATGCCTCCACTAGGGAACCCAAGAGAGTTTAACCTAAAATATGCAACTAAATTTGCCAAATAATTATATTTCTAAAGAGTTTACAAATAGTAATGAAAAATAATCTCAAAGTAAGTACTAATAAAATAAAAAATACATAAAATACAACTCACAACATAGATTATAAATCTCATGGGTTCCATAACATATAATTACATACATATTAAAATCCACTAAGTATAATTATAAAACATAACTGACATAATGTAGATGAATGACTAAGAATATCATCACATATGACAACCTCAAAACCAACTAATATAATATCCAAATAAATAAGACTCTACATCCACCACACATGTGTAGGACTAGAAAATGGGCTAATATCTAACATGCTATGAGAAAATCACAAACTCGGTAAATATACATTGATACCCTCTAGTCTACTATAAAAGCCAAATAAATAAAGGAATCAACATAAGGTTAAAAACCCTCTCTTTCATTTGTAGCTCCCATTTTCTTCTTTCTTCTCCATGTGATATAGCTCCAATTGCCTATAATGCATACAATTAGGAAGCAAAAGCCTATGATGATGATATGAGAGCACTAGAAGTAGTGATTTAAGCTTGAGAGACAAAAGACTTAGGACTTGAAGGACTTGAAGGACCAAGGGACTTAGGATTGGAAATGAGAGGAAGAATGGTCAATTTATAATCAACATGCAAAATGATAGCATTGGACTTGTTACATTGGATATGTGACTTGGCAAGAGATTCCTTTGAGAATCCATGGCACATATGACACAAGATGGAAAATGTAGGATTGTATGACACTTGGAACTCAAAGATGGCTATAAATGGAAGAGGATGTATGATGCATCATGCGATACCTCAAAACCATTTAAAGCTAAGAATCTCTAACAATGGAGGCCATATATAGACATATCTTAGCTAAGTGTAAATGGAGAATCCATCATGTGTCATGCCCATGTGTCACAGTGATGTTAATATCATGTGGAAGATTTGAATTAAAAATCCATTATTCCACACAAATGGAAATTAGTAAAAATGGAATTAATGGTGGAAAATATGACTTAGGAAAATGAGAATTTCCATGGCTTGTGAATGATGGATCAATTAATTAATAAAATTAATTAATTGAGGATGTTAGTTAAGAAGAATAATTAGTAGAATGACATAGGATTAAATTATGGGTTATTTGATTAAATAAGTGCAACAATATCCTTTGATGAAAATGCAAGGATTATGTAGATTGACTAGGATAATGATAGGTAGACCAAAGCCATAGTCAAATTGATCAATTGATTAGAATTGATAACATGCCAAGGACACATGACATGAATTAAGGGCATGTAACATTTAACTGACATTGCAAAATGCTGCAAGATTGAGATTGGTTGATAAGGTTGATCATAATAACATTGATGAGCATTGTCAATATTATTCATGGTTGATAATGCCATGATTTGACACTGAGAGACTTGACAATGTCAAAGATCAAATGATGTGAATGACAGTTTGACTTAGCACTAAGAGTCATGATAGTACTAAAGTTAGATTGATAAGATTTGATAGATTGATAGGTTTCCAAGGCATTGAAAGCCACAATAATGCCTAGGATTGGATAGATGATAATTTATTTGGCATGTTTGACATTTTTAGGTTGATTAAGAATGATTTTGGGTGATTTCACATAGAATTGGGGTGATTTTTAGTTGATTCGATATGATTTTTGATGATGTTGAAATGGTTCTAAAATGATCTACAATTGTTGTGAAAGAGGATACGAATGACAATAAACACTATTGAGATATAATAAAGTTGGCCAAAAGAGTAGAATTAGTGGAATGAGAAAATGGGATGAGTTAGTATGAAAATGTGATGAAACCATAGATGTGAACTATTTTTTAGCATCTACATTTTGCCCCTATTCGATACAATGTGATTTAGAGCATTGTGTTAAAGTACGCTAACAAAAAAGTCATAAAAGTATGCCCCAATAATGGTGGTATATATTGGTACCCCCTTAATAAATTGATTGGCATAGGCATATGATAGATTGATTTCATTGACAATGAGAAGACAAAACCATAGCAACTGATGGATCACAAATTAGAGCTAAAATGTGAAAGTCATGGGCTCTAGAGTGAAAAAAGGCATCATGACCAACACAAAAAGGGCCTCTTGCACATCCATCTAGAAAGTCATTTTCACCATCGCATTTGGTAGAAAAAAATCTAGAGCAAGTAGAATGGACTAGCTACCTAGGAAGAAACATTGTGGTGAACGAGTGCATACCTACCGACAATGAGAAGATGTAGGACCTCTAGTGAGTACATCAAGGCTTTCTTTGCACTTTTTATGCTTTTCTATGTTTTTCCATGCTTTTTAAGCACTTAAGAATTACTCAGGGGTCAAATGGGGGTCAATTAGGGTCCCAAGGCTAGTTTAGGGCATCAAAATGATGCAACTGTGCCCAAAACACAACCAACTACATAGTGGGGGCCCCCAACTGTGCCCTAGGATGCATCGGGGCTCCAAATAGGGTCCAGATGAGCCCGAATCAACTCAAGACTTGGGGTACACTAGAAAGACCATAGGGGGATGTCAAAAAAGGGTTAAGACTCAGTAAAATGTAGTCAAAGTGATCAAAATTGGTCAAACTTAGGGTAGATGTAGGGCAAACTTAGTTAGATGCAAACAAAGAGCGATGCAAAGGGCTTGAAAGGGTGCAAACAAACTTGGAACAACCTAAAAATTTGGCTATATGTTCAAAACCCTAGGAAGAGTTGAAAACATAGGTCAACTTAGGTCAAAAATTTTAGGAAAAAGTCAAACCGAGTCAAACCTAGCTCAAATGGAGGAAACAACTAATAGATGGAGAGGTAGAGGGTTGAAATGATACAAATGAGCTTGAAATGACCCAAAATTTGGTATACATGTTCAAAACCCTAGAAAGAGTTCAAAAATAAGTCAAATCAATTAAACATGTTTGGGAAAGAGTTAAGATTAGTCAAACCAAAGTCAAACTAGGTTAAACTTGGGTCAAAAATTAGAATAAATTGGATACAAAGCCATAGAAGGTTAACATAGGTTATATGGTTATGCAGGATGATCTACCCCTATTATCGACGAGGGGACATAGGTAGTAGAGCCTTATGTTACATCATCAAATGACTACTAGTAAATGGGGTATCTTGGCCAATCTTGGTTTGTATCATATCACATTTAAGCTAGAGGTGAGAGGGAATAGAGACCTAACAACATTGACAGAGAGATGGCATTCAGAGACTAGCTTGTTCCATTTGCCGACAGGGGAGGCTATTGTGACCTTGGAGGATGTATGGCACGTCCTTAGGATTCTTATTCATGGGGATTTAGCTATGTATGATCCAAATACTAGGCGAGTAGCTCTACACTAGTTATTTGGATGTGGAGATGTAGAGATTGGGATCCAAGATTATGAGATTGGATGGGATCTACTGGTGGAACACCATGAGTGACTAATAAATATTATCTATTAGGTTATTGATAGACTACTAATACCTAATAGGTGAGGACATAGATTCCATATTAGATGGGGTTGGGTGCTAGAGAGGGTGATAGATCTAGCAGTACCAGTGCCACAAGTGAGGTCACAGGAAAGGTAGGATAAGGAGGACGATGAGGAGGAGGATGGGGGAGCGTATGAGGAGGGGGGAGATGACGATGATGAAAATGAGGGAGGAGATGGTGATGATGATGAGGATGCCGAGGTGGGGGATGACAATGTAGGGGATGATGGTGAGGATGTTGAGGGAGAGGATGAGGAAGATGATGATGAGGGTGAAGAAAGTGGGGGTGGGGATGGTGATGGGGGAGAGGATATGGATGAATATTGGGAAGGTGGGGGTGGTGGTAGTGAGGGAGGTGATGAGGGTGACATAGGTGTGGATGCAGTAGCAATGGATGTCAAGGGAGATCTAGTGGATTACACTGGGAGGATACTTGTACCAATACAAGCAGGACCTAGCTAGCTAGAGCTTATGGAGGTGATCAGAGGTCTCCAGAGTCACTTAGAAAAAATTATAGTAGAGAGGGATGTAGTGGTAGTAGAGAGAAATCAAGCTATGACAGAGAGGGTTGTCACAGTGTGTAGGGAAGAGAGGGCAGTGCAAGAGTCTCAAGAGTTCATTAGCAACATCAGAGATTCAAACTTCTAAGAGATGGATATGATGATGACCAAGGCACATATGGAGACATAGTACTAGAGTGATTAGTATGAGAGGGTAGTGCCACAAGGGTAGAGGGTAGATAGCTTCCATGCATCAAGATCTCACTCACATTAGACATAGAGGATGCATAGTAGTACAGAGGTGATGGGACCAATGAGGCCACCATAGATAGAAGAGGGATCATCCTCAAGGCCAAACAAAGGTTGGAAGGCTAGGGACAATATAGATTGACATAGACTTGCTCATGTATAGAGGGGCTTCTCTATTTTTCTCTTTGGTTGGTTCATGCCTACGAGTAGTTAATATTGATGTAAATCATGGTCATGCACTCTGATACTTTTGTGAGATATTTATGAGATGTACTTATGTTATGATGACTATATGGGATGTATTATGTATATGTTTTATATATTTTATATGGATGCATTTATGCTTTCTATGTGGACTTGTATATGATGACATCATGCACTAATTTATGACATGTTATGCTTAGGAAAAATGACATATGTATTGTTGCCACATGTTTTTCTCATGAATGAATGTCTAATGAGTTTCAAAATGATATGGAATGAATGAAAATGAAATGTAAAATGATATGAATACCATGTTTTATGCATATATGTATTGCTTTGGGTTTTTCTAGATTTTTGATAGATGCATGAATATAGGATGACAATGCTTTTGGTATATTAGAGTATAAGACCAAGATGGTGAATGAAGGAGATGCAAAAGATTAGAGGAGATGAGTTGAGGGGTAGTTAGTATGAGGGGAAGACTTTTACTTGAAAAAAGTGCACTATATGTCAAATGAAGCTTTATTTTGATATGGAAAATAGAATGCAATGCATCATGGCATAAAGGGCAAGAGTGCCAATGCAAACCTTTTGTGTAAACAAGCATGATGTAGATAGAAAATGACCTTGTCCTTCCTAAGGCATATATACATGTCACAAAATTTCAAAGGCACACTATTTAATAGACAAAAAATGATGAACATGAACCATCCTGACCACTCTCATAGATTAGTTTATATCATCAAGTGGCTCTAGAACATTATTGAAGAAAATATAAATCTCACTAAACAACGTGAGCCAATAGCTATTCTTGTCCATTATTAGTTTCCTTTTAGTGTTTTAGGTCTTCAAATAGGGTTTGATAGGTTGATCAAGAAATAATTCTATTTGTGGATTTAGTTGATAGGTTCATAGTGACACATTGGATTGATTGTTGGTTCACATTACTCAGATAGTGTGATTTTCATTGAAGTGTAGTGCTTTGAGTTTTAGTTTGTGAAAGTGCAAGTGTTTATGCAAAAGGAGTGATAATCCATAGTGACTATTTACAAGGTTTATTACAAATTTACTGGTGGGTTTTGTGAATTTTAGGATTCTTGGAAATATTTGATTTTTTGTGTTACTCGTTTCTTCAAGACTTTTTACAATTTTTAGTGTTTTGATTAAGTAAAAATAGGTTTTAAAGGACCCAAAACCTTTACATCAGCAGAGTTCTAGAGAAAAGAAACCAAAACAACATGAGACAAACCTCAAAAAATAAACAAGAGGTCACACAAGATAGAGCTGGAAAATACAAAAAAAGACCAACAAAGGAACAACAACTAACTAGCTAAGGAGTATTTATCAGGTTCATAGCCTAGTTCACCAAATTATGCATGGTTTTAGTAGCAGTCTTCACTTCGTCTTTCTTACTAATTTCATCAATCTTCTTTGAACGAGCCCAAGTACATTTTCTTGGTCTTTGAGAATCAACCCTTAGAGGGGAATCCTGGCCCTTATCTACCTCATTCTTCTTTAGGAAAATAGTAACATTATCCACCAGTTGTTTAAGCTATTTATCCATGTTACCCATCCTAGTTTCAAGCTTGGACACCTTCCCCTGAATGCTATTGATATCCTTATCCATGACCCTTTGCTTAGCCTCCATCATAGGGATCTTATGCATTAGGTTTTTCACTTCTTCAACATTCCTTATGACCTCTGAAAGCCTATCAATGTGCTATCCTAATGTCTTTCCCCTTTGGGCATTTTGCTCAATTGATCCATTTCCTTGTTCAATAGCAACATTTTATGTTTGAGGATACCAATCTCCTTTTGAATAGAGCCAGGGTTGCTAAAAAGTCCCATAGGAGATCCTGGCCCTCCTTTAGTGTCATCACCCAAATCAAACTTAGACCCCTGTTCACCATCATCTCCATAATCAGAATCCTCACCCTTCTTAGTACCATATTTATTCTTCTAGCACCTCAAGGAATTTCTTTCCCTCTCCAAATGTTGAGCCAAGGGCTCATCATTAGAATTAGGAGAGACCCACTCATCTTGACAACCCTTACCCTTTCCTTTACTACCACCCCTTTTTTTGATATGCTCTTTGATAATTTCCTCGACAAAATCACTTTCTTGGTCCCGATCAGAATCTTCCTTGTCAACATTATTTTTCTTCTTTTTAGTACTACGGCTCAGGCATTTTTTCAAGCTAACTAGACCTCCTTCAGCCTCATCTTGTGTCTCAAAGTCATAGCCCTTATCCTGAACACTCCCTTCAGCATCCTAATTAGCCCCTTTCAAGGTTCTGGGTTTCAAATTTTTTTTTTGATTTTAGTGATGAGACCAAAATTTGCCTTTATTTTATGATGTTTAAGATACTTTATTGATAATTTGTATATCTTTATTAAAACATTTGTGGACCTATGTTTACCAAACCTATGATAAGCCTATGGGGTAGAAAGTATGCCATCGTATGCTAATATTATATATAGTATGCAATATTTCATATAGTTATCAAAATGTGTCTTCTTATATTTGAATTTAATTTGATAAATATTTATTTGCAAACATGTTTTGTGTTATAACTAACCTATTAATGAAGACTAAAAGATGATTGGAGAAATTTAAAAGCTAAGCATCAACAACACTTAAGGAGAAGAGAACACAAAGGAGCAACCACGGTGGAGGAAGTTGTAACGGTTCCAGAAGACATGACAATGAGTAAGGAGGAACTATGAAGACTTATTACCTTCTCTGCATTTACTTTATGGTGAGCAGATGTTCAAACTTTATTATTCCCACCTTAAGCCATTATTCCTTCTTTCTGCCTTCAGTTGTTATCTTCCTATTTTCCCTCTTGTAGATTTTAAGTGAGGTTATTTAATTTTCTATTATGGAATAAATGGCGATTTCCTATATATATAGGAATCAATCCAAGTGTGTTAAGTTTTAGAACCAATTAGAAGAAAGAGTTTAAGAGAATAGACTGTTAACTTTTATAGTTGTGTTTTTACAAGTTCTGTGTTATGTAATGAATTTTTGAAATCTAATGAAATAGTTTTTGGCTTCTATCTTGTGTTAGTAGTTTAGAGAAGTTGACCAAGGGGGCCCACTTGGAAGGTGGATTAGATTAGGATAGAATAGATTTATTTCCAAGCATTCTTAGTTTCATAATTAGAAGTTGTGAGTTCCTTCCCATAGCATCACACTTTGTGAATGTTCCTATAGCATATGTGAGAATAGTGTTAGTGGATGAGTCAAGTTGGAATATTTGTTATCTTTTTTATTGTATTTCCCTTAAGTGTGTTAGTTTCCTACAGTGATAGTGTAAGTTCTTTTGCTTGCATTTTACTTTCCTATAGCATAAGCTTAGTGACTCATTAAGAGACCTAGTGCACATACTGTGCTGACCATTTCAAGTATATGTCCTTGGGTTGATAAGATTAAATGCACCTCATAGTGGGAGAAGTAGTCCTTAGTTTGAATATATTATTCCTAAGCAAGGCCTACTGCATGACTATGATACATCTATTGTGAGGTAGGCCATTTTTGGCATCGTTGTTGGGGATGGTGTCAAGCTAGGAGCATTTTTGAGTCATAGTTCCTAGATAAAGTTTTTTTTTTAGAAATCTCCAGTTTGAAGTTTCTTTCACCAGTGTGAAAACTTTAATTATATGCATTGAACAGGAAGACAAAAAGATGAATATGGCAGATTTCTTCCATTAGGATCTATTAATTTGAATTGAGAAGTTGAAGAAGAAGAAGTTGAGTTTCCTTTTGAAGACGTAAGCCCTGTTTTTCCTACAATATCATCATCAAGAACTGAACCAATAGATATGTCTGATCTTCAACCTTTCACTAAAGTATTGGCTAGTTTTCTTGACAACACTGCTCTGAATCCACTAGTTGTTAATCATCCTATGCCTAATGTCCCTTTTCAACAGCAACCTCATAATCTGATACCTCCAGTCATGGCACAAACTACTTTTCTATTTCCTCTTCCAAGTCTTTTAACCAATGCTAATCTTAAGAACATACCTCCCACTACTCTTCTAAAGTTCAACTAAAGACCCTGATACTTTCTTGTTTAAATTTGATATCCTTTGTCATATTTTTAACTACAAAACTGATGCCCATAAGCTTAAATTATTTCTAGAAAAATATAAAAAATCAGCTCTATGATGGTTCATGGGCTTAGGAGCCAATGCAGCAGGAAGTTGAGATGAAATGTAAGCTCTATTTGTGGATAAATATAAAGAATATTACAAAGAATCTAGTTCAAGAGGGGATGATATCTTCAAGATATCACAAAAGGAGGAAGAAACATTGGAAGATTATGTTTGGTGTTTCTTATACACATTGCAAAAGAACCCTCAGCATACATTGTCTGAAGATTCACAAAAGCTAGTCTTTTCAAGAGGTGTGAATGACGACTGTCTAGAAGCATTAGACCTGATGGCTAGTAGTGACATACATCAAGCTTCCTGGGATGATCTCAAGAAGATCTGTGAGAACTATTCAACATCAACCATGAAGAAAGGATGAGGACCTCATTCCACAGTCACTAAAGGAATCACTCAAGGCATTTCAAAGCTTGAGATATCTAACCTATTGTCAAATTTCAAACAAGATATCATCAACGATGTTGCTACACATCTGGATAAAATGACTGCAAAGAAGAAACAAGTAGAAGCTAAATTACAATTAGCTAAGTATTATCCTCATTGCTAAAAGAAAAAGAAGGATTTCTAATGTAAACTAGTTGCAAGCATGGAGAACCAACATCTTCCAATTGAGTATGTCAAGATAGACAGAGATTATGAGAAAGTATTCTTTGTTGCTCAATGCTGACCATGGGCCCAACATCAAGGTATGCCTCAGGACCCCTTGAAAAGTTCAAATTCATATGGTAATCAATGGCAAAACCATAATTTCCAAGGTCCTTTAAAAAATTAATCCAATTGGAACAATGTTGGGCAAAATAACCCACAACAATCCCAATGGCCTCAAAATTCCCAACCACCCTATCCTAATCAATAGAGTAACCAATGGCCACAAAACCAATAGAACCAATAGAACTACTGGTAAAACTAATGAAACCAATGGCAACCACCTCGGAATTGGCAGTCTACAAACAAATGGAATGGATCTCAACAATGGCCTAACCAAAATATTTGTGCTCCATAATTACCCCCTCTAGTTCAACAACCTACTTTAATGCCTCCACCTACAAATCCTAGACCTCAAAAGAAAACCTAATTACTAGCACAACCTCGACCAAATCTGAATAGCCAACAACCATAGTAGCCAATGTATAGTACTAATGCTTAGTAGTATCCTTCTTACACCCTGAATGTTGCTAATATACATTTGAGATCTGGTACAACTTTACCAATGCCTAAACTGCCTCTTATAACTAAAATACTAGACTCTCCTACAACATCAAAACCTTTAGTTGCTGAACCTATTGACTCATCTAATGTCACCATGTCAACCCCAACTCGACCAATAGTAGAACCTCCTTTTCCAAAAAAAATGATACTAAAGAAACCTAAACAAACTAAGGAACAATTTTGACATTGTTGATCAGTTGAAAAATATACATGTCCAAATACCACTATTCAAGCTATTAAGGACATTCTAGTCTATGGAAAAGCTATTAGGGAAGCCTGCTTGAAGAAACCTAGAAGGAAGAAGAAGGACCCCACCATAGTCCATGTTGTAGGACAATTGGCTAACATCATGTTAGGGAAATTGATTACACCAAAATATTCTAATCAAAGAGGTCTAGTAGTGGATGTCATTATAAATGGTTAGTTTGTTAAAAATGCTTTAATAGACCTCAGAGCTGCTATAAATGTGATACCCAAGGATACTATGAAGAAGTTGAAAATAGAAGGAATAAGGGCTACACCAACAATTCTACAACTTGTAGATAGTTCTACTGTCACCCCTGATGGGATGATAGAAAACATAGTTATAACCTTAGATTCTCTGGAGTATCCTGTAGACTTCATGATTTTGTCCCCTAAAGTTAATCTATTTGGTTATCCTGTCATCTTAGGTAGACCATAGTTAGCCACAACCAATGCAAATATAAGTTGTAGATCAAGGAATATGACCACATCAAATGGCCAAGAAACAAAGCAATTTGATTTATATCCTCCAACCCAACCATTACTAGATTTAAGTACATCTATTTGGCTAGATTTAGGAGATGAAGAAGAAGAATTAAATTCTATATTACAACTCATGATGTTGCATAGATAGTCTTTTCTAAAATTGCAAGAGGAAGATTCAATACTTTAGGGTATCCTCACTAACACCTGTGTGGTAGAAAAAGATGTATCTAAAAGTTTTGTGTTAGAATTGATCACATATGAGGAATGTGATAAGAATTTTACTTTGTTCAAAGAACCTAAAATTCTTTTTTCACTCCTACCTTGTGAATTAGAATAAATTCCACTCTCTAAAGCTTCTATGATAGACGCCACTACTACTATTGAATTGAATAAAGGTCATAAACTTCATGTTAACCCCAAATTAACACCCACACAAATGGAATAGTTAAAAGGATTGCTTCAAAGGCATGAAAAGGCCTTTTCATGGGACTATAGTGATATGAAGGGGTTGATTCCTACACTATGCACTCATAGGATATACATTAATGAAGGTTTTCTACCACTCTATCAACCCCAGAGAAGGATAAATCCAAGCCTTAGAGAAATAGTTAAAACTAAATTGTAGAAATTGCTTGATGCTAGTTTGATTTATCCTATGTCTAATAGTAAATGGGTATCACCTCTGGTCATAGTGCCTAAGAAAAGAGGAAAATGGATAATCTATGTAGATTACAAAAAATTGAACAAGGCTACTAAAAAGGATCACTTTTCTTTACCATTTTTAGACCAAGTTTTGGACACACTAGCTGGAAAAGAAGTATTTCTCTTTTCTAAATGGGTATACTGGTTATAACCAAATTAGTATTGCTTCTAAAGATCAAGATAAAACCACATTTACATGTCCATGGGGTACTTTTTCATATTCTATTTTTCCATTTGGTCTATGCAATGCTCCTGCAACATTTCAAAGAGCAGTTATTAGTGTCTTTGCTGATATATCACATGATTGTATGGAAATCTACATGGATGACTTCACAACATTTGGAGTCACTTTTGAAGAAGAAATTGTGAATCTTGAAAAGGTTTGGGTAAGAAGTCAAGAACATAATTTGGCACTTAATAGTGAAAAGTGTTTCATGCTCATGCAAGAGGGTGTGGTACTAGGTCATTTCATATCCACTATAGGAATACAAGTGGACCCAACTAAGATAGAGGTAATTCAAACATTGACCATACCTACTAAATTAAAAGATGCAAGATCCTTTTTAGGTCATGCTAGATATTATAGACATTTTATAAAATATTTCAGCAAAATTGCTTGTCCTTTGTACAAGTTACTCACAAAAGAAGCTCAATTTAATTGGACATCCGAATGTGATGAAGCCTTCTTGTAGCTTAAGAAAATTTTGACCATAGCCCCAGTTTTACAAGGCCCTAATTGGAATTTACCTTTTCACATTTATATAGATGCCTCTGATTATACCATAGGTGCAGTCTTAGCGTAGTAATCCCAAAATCTTGAAAATGCAATCTATTATATCAATAAGAGCCTTCATGGCAAAGAGCTGAACCACACTGTGACTAAAAAATATTTGCTAGTAGTAGTTTATGCCCTAAACAAATTTTTTCATTACATAACTAGCTATTCCATATTTGTTCATACTGATCACGCAACAATTAAATATCTCATGAACAAACTTGCTATAACAGGTAGGTTAGCAAGATGGTTACTATTGTTGCAAGAATTTGATAAAACTATTGTTGATAAGCCTAGAAAAGCTACAATAGAAAAGCCGATGTTGTAGCTAATTATTTATCAAGAATCCATCATGATGATATTGACACTACTTTGGTAGATTATGCATTTTTGAACGAGCATTTGTTTCATATTGCTATTCAAACTCCATGTTATGCAAACATTTCTGACTACATTGTAGCCAATAAAATACCAACAAATTTTTCTTACAAGAAAAAGAAGTTGCTTGTAGAGAAAAGTTTTTGTTTCTCCTAGATAGTTAATCTCTTGTTTTACACTAGACTTGATCAAGTTATGAGAAGATGTGTGAGAGAAGATGAGACATATGACATTCTACATGCATGTCATAATGAACCATGTGGAGGACACTTTGCAGCAAAAAGAATAGCTTTCAAAATCCTAACAACTAGTTATTATTGGCCTACACTTCATAAGGATGCAGTCAACTATACAAGAAAGTGTGACCAGTGTCAAAGGATGGGATGACCAACCAGAATAAATAAAATGCCTCTTAATCCTTAGATGGTATTAACATCATTTGACAAATGGGGAATGGACTTCATTGGTCCAATTGATCCTCCATCTAATGGGAAGTCCTATATTCTAGTGTGCACTGACTACTTGAAAAAATGGGTTGAAGTTAAGACTATGAAGTATGCTTGTGATGAAAAATTTGTTGGATTCCTTTATGAAGAGATTTTTACTCACTATGGTGTACTCAAAGAGCTAGTCACTAATCAAGGTGCACAATTTACCTCTAATATGATCTCAAAATTGATGAAATGGTATAACATCAAGTACCAAAAATCTAGTCCTTATCATCCACAAGCTAATGGACAACCAGAGGTTACAAACTAGGAGCTGCAAAATATTCTAAAAAAAATAGTCCATTTGCATCGTTGAAATTGGACCAAAAAATTACAAGAAGTTGTTTGGGCTTACAGAACAACCTGGAAGACTACTATAGGATTCATAACATTTGAGCTCCAGTATGGAAAGGTGGCAATGCTTCCAATTGAATTTGAACATGAAACTCTAAGGATAGCCTTGGCATTGGATATTGAACTTCCTATAACACAAAGGGAATATGCATCTTAACTCTTTGGATGAGATGCGTAAAGTTTCTTTGCAACATACTGAACTGATGCAAGAGTCTTTGATAATGGAACTGTTCAACCAACTACCATTGATCTGATACCTTTCAAATTGTTAGTCAATGGTTACAAACTCAAGTTATACAAACAACCACAAACAAAAGTGGATTTCCTATAGTAGTTCCAACTACTGGATTCAAATACAACTCAACTCTTCATGTAGCTGAAGGTGTCAACCTTCTGACTGCTACTCTTCAACATTAGTTTTTTTTTTGTGCATGCTCATAATAATGACGTTACGTTCACATAAAGTTCATTTTTTCTATTCACTTTTTCTTTCCATCTCATCTCTATACCTTCCACCTGTCTACCTCATCTCATTTCTTTATCTTCCATCCACCCACTTTCCATGCCATCAAATTTTCCATGTTTTCAATAAAATTTTGTGAAATGCTGATGGATGCTACCACTAATATTATTTCCACCACCTTTTGGTACGTACAAAAATCAAATTGATAGGTATAACATTTTCAAAGTATATTTTATTTATAGTCCACATATTTCATTAATTATATTTAATAATGCATAATCTATATAATGGCAATGTTATGCTAGTCCCTTACCTGTACTAGGTTTGAAAAGTGAGGACACTTGTCTAAATTTAGCAGGGGGCACAGAAGGTCATAATATCGAAAGGTGTGTCTATTTATCCATGATGGTTTTCTAAATCTTCACATTACCCTTCATTAATAAAAATTTATTGCCATAAGTATGCAAAGTGAGGTGTTGTACTCCTTATTTTTTAATGATTTTCTCTATCAACCTATGATGTGATCTATGTCTAATTTTTTTCATCATCCAAACCCTATTTTTGGATATTTTCACACAAATTTATGATTCACCTTCATTCAAAGCTTAATTATTGTGCATAACAATTTGTCATGACAATTAATTGATTCCTAAAACAAAGAAGCGTGATGAGTCTAAAGAATAATCCAACAGTTTGAAGCTTGAATCCAAAAAGGGAGCAAATAAAGTAAATAGAGGAAGTGTTAAGGAAATGGGTGGGCAGTTGCAAAGGAGAGAGCCAGTAGAGCACACTATGTTTCTCTTGGACAGAAGCTATAAGAAGGTTTAATGCATGTGGATGGCTAGGGTATTTCTTGAGCTTAACTACATATGATGAAGAGGTGGCTACAAAATTTACAAGGACATTTGATGAGGGTGAAGCTTTTATTTGGGGCTTAATAGTAGTTGCAACAGAGGACTGCATCACTAACGTAATTGGGTTACCTGTGGTTGGAGAACACTACCCCAACACACATGACACTAGGTCAGCGAGAGCCCAATTTACCAAGCCACCTGATCCTCAATTAGATCTCACAAAACAAGGTTGTAAGAAAATATCACTGTCGCCACCATACAATGATTTAGCCATGCACATAATTAGGTATTTTACATGTGAAGAAAATTTTCATACCTACATGCACATCATTTCAAGCTACTTAGTTGTGTAAGGAATAATCTTGCTATGAATATTCCAAATTTCTTGTATAATATGCTTTGCATTAGTGTGGAGGAGACTCAAAAAAGAAAAGAGAATTTTGTTACTCATCATGCTTTAATTAAATTGTTAATAGAGAGGTCACTTAGGGATGTATCCCCCTTAACGTGGGATGAATTTGTGCAACTTAAAACTGTGCAACCCCAAGCTAGCCCTAGTGAATAGCATAGTGAGGGAAACATAGCTCCCACTAGTGAGCCTACCACACAAAACATTCAAGAGGCTAAAACTGAAAAGACTAAAAAAAAAAAAACAAGAAACTACCCCTGTTCAAAAAAATGTGCCTCCACCTATACAAGAAATTCCTAAAGTTTCTACTAGCAAAGCTAAGAGGAAACGAAAACTCCCAGAAGAAATTTCTATTCAGCAAGAACTGAGCCCTACAATTGTGAAACAAAAGAGAACAAAGCAGGGTCCTACAACAACTACTCCTATAGTAGAAACACCCAAAGGGAAAAGTAGGAAAAAGGTTGTAACATAGGAAGAAACCCTTGTAAGGGGAAGCCCTAGAATGAGAGGGAAAGTTTCTAAGGATCCTATTCTATCTAAAACATCCACCAAGGAATCCCCTATTCAAATTGTTTCTGATCATTCTCCTCCTCATCCTGAGATCACAAGCACTCCTAATTATCTTACTGAAGAGTGTAGAGAAGAAATTAAAGAAAATCTAGATGATACCCCAATAGACTTATCGAGAACTTCTAGCTGTAGAGATGAGACCGTTCCTAAATATGTTGATCCAAACATTGCCTTAGTTACACATAGATCAACATGGATCATTGGTTTAGTAGAACATCTATGGTAGGAATAAAGAAAGAGGAAAAGGGATCATGAAGAAGACAACAATGCTATCACACTATAGAAACTCCTCTTTCAATTGTATAGATATTATTTGTTTGTTGAGGCTTTGTGGAAAGAAGAAAAGAAAAATATGAATAAGATTATAGAATCTCAAAATGAGGAAATTATAGAATTAAAGGAACAACTAGAAAGCCAAAAAAAATGCATGGACCATGCTCTTAAGCTAGCTGAATAGGCCCTTGCTTGTAGGCCACCACCTAGAGTTTATGCCATCTACTTGAAAGAGCAATTTCTTTTGTTTCAATTAATGTTAAGCCTAAAGAATGTGAATGCAGAGTTTAAATCAGCATACGAATTTTATCGACTATATCAAACTCTACCACAATGGCAACAAAAATTATTGTGTGAATTATACATTAATAATTTTTTTATTCCTTTGGAGGCTGAATGGAATGCCTTGCTTTACATAGGAGATTATACCTAAAAGCCCTCATGTCATGGATTTCCAATGAAGAAAATTATGATAGGTAGTTAAATAACTATACTGATGAGGAAAGAACAAAACATTTACCTTTAAGAGTAGAAAGTAGTAATGTAGATGAAATGATCAAGGATTATTTCACATTGACCTATGGAAAGAAGAATCTAGAAGTGAGGGAGAAGATCTTTACTGCCAGAACTAAGGTTTATGCTAAATATGGAAATTTTCCCTACTTTGCATTTTAGAGAGCCATGACCAGTGTTAGGAGTAGGTGGGCTAGACTACCTAAATCTCTTAAGAAGTCAGAACCACACAACCCTATTAACTTGGAAGCAGTACTTCATAGAGTTCCAAAATGTTTAGAATCAGGGAAATAGCCCATACCGAAGTTGTGGTGTCCCTTAACAATGCAGCCTCCAATGTTCTTATGGCCCTTGTATGCCATTAATGTTGATAGACTTGAAAATTTGCAAGAAGATCATAGGAGATAAGTGTGGGAGAGAATTAGAAGATTTTACTACACTTTTAAGAGCAACAAAAAGGGAAGAACAAAAATTGGAGAGTTCAGGTCACTAACAAGGAAGTTTAATGCTTGAGGACAAGCATTAGTTTGGTAGGGGGCAGATGATGAGACACAAATTGACCTTTATTTTATGATTTTTAAGATACTTTGTTGATACTCTATTTATCTTTGTTAAAAAATTTATTGACCTATGTTTACCGAACCTATGATAAACCTATGGGGTAGAAAATATGCCATCTTTTGCTAATATTATATATAGTATGCAGTATTTCATATAGTTATCAAAATGTGTATTCTTATATTTGAATTTAATTTGATAAATGTTTATTTGAAAACATGTTTTGTGTTATAATTAACCTATTAATGAAGACTAAAATATGATTGGAGGAATTTAAAAGCTAAGCATCAATAGCATTTAAGGAGAAGAGAACACCAAGGAGCAACCATGGTGGAGGAATTTGTAATAGTTCAAGAAGACATGACAATGAGTAAGGAGGACCTATGAAGAATTATTACCTTCTCTACATTTACTTTATGGTGAGTAGATTTTAGACTTTATTATCCCCACCTTAAGCCCTTATTCCTTCTTCCTGCCTTCAATTGTTATCTTCCTATTTTCTCTCTTACAGATTTTAAGCTAGGTCATTTACTTTTCTGTTATGGAATAAATGGTGATTTCTTATATATATAGGAATCGATCCAAGTGTGTTAAGTTTTAGAACTAGTTAGAAGAAATATTTTAAGAGAACAGACTATTAACTTTTATAGTTGTGTTTTTACAAGTTCTGTGTTATGTAATGAATTTTTGAAATCTAATGAAATAGTTTTTGGCTTCTATCTTGTGTTAGTAGTTTAGAGAAGCCAACCAAGGGGGCCCACTTGAAAGGTGGATTAGATTAAGATAGAATAGATTTATTTCCAAGCATTCTTAGTTTCATAATTAGAAGTTGTGAGTTCCTTCCCGTAGCATTGCACTTTATGAATGTTCCTGCAGCATATGTGAGAACAGTTTTAGTGGATGAGCCAAGTTGGAATATTTTTTTTATTTTTATTGTATTTATAGTATTCATAGAGTTAAGTGTGTTAATTATATATAGTGATAGTGTAAGTTCTTTTCCTTGCATTTTTACTTTCCTACAATATAAACTTAGTGACTCATTAAGAGACCTAGAGCACATACTGTGCTGACCATTTCAAGTATATGTCCCTGGGTTGAAAAGATTAAATGCACCTCATAGTGGGAGAAATAGTCCTTAGTTTGAATATATTATTCCTAAGCAAAGCCTAGTGCAAGACTATGATACACCTATTGTGAGGCGGTTCATTGAGCACATTCATAATCAAGACCATGAGACCTTCATGGCAAACATGTTCGCTAGTCGAGTCTCGCTGGATGGCCTGGGTAGAAATGGTAAGAGATTGAAAAAGATGGAAAAGAATATTAACCCTAATATCATGTTAGAAATGGTTTGCCAACAAAAAGTGGTATCCATACAATTTTGTATATCTACCATCTAGAGCCAAGTATTCCATAATCACAAAGAACAAAAAATGCCATGGATGAGAAACAAAGGCCAGGTTAGAATACAGGTTACCTATCTTAACCAGACAATTTCTCTCATGATCTATCTCAATAAAGTCATCAATCACCATATCTAAGATCTTCCTCTCCCTATAAAAATTGATCCCATCCAAATCCAAACCAATAGCCTCCACAATGGTATCTTCCATGACATCCATCCTCTGGTTCCCGACCAACACTGAGCCATCCTTCCATGATTTAACAAACTAGTTTGTAATTGCAAGGTCATTACCTTTGAGTCTCTCCATGTAACCAATGAAATTGTTGTGCCTGAGAATGTCCCACACCTTTGGTTTGTTCTTCCACTCCACATAGCTAGGTAGTTCCACCCATTTCCTCTTTCCCCCCATGATCTCTACATTTGATGCACTGGTTTGCTCAGTCTGAAAACCCCCGATCACTCTACAAAAACCACTACCAAAGCAAGGAGAACAAGAAACAACATAGAATCCATGCAAACTACCCACATTCCTAAAAATTATAGCCCACCTCACTTCAAAGGAGTTAAAATCATAATTCACTAACAACATCATTATTAAAGGATTTTTGCTAAGATTTTCATTTGTCATGCTTAACATGATCACAGCCCTTAGGAGGTAAAGTATTAAATAACTCCCATATGATCTTTTGATCATTACAATAAGCCACATTTGAAGCCCAATTGGCTAAACCATTGGATTCCCTATAGTTATAGGATATTATGCAATTTTGGAATGAACTAATAATATTAATAGCCTTAGAAATAATATTGCTAATAGTCTAGGAGGGTGGATTGATTATATTTAGGCAATTAATGATATTGAGGGAATCACCTTCAATCCAAATATTCTTCAAATTCAAAATTTTGGCATAAATAAGACCATGATGAGTAGTAGAGGCTTCAGCAACATGATTGGTTTGACACCCTAAAGTTATGGCCATACCACCAACAAAGTCACCATTACAATTTTTAATCACTGCACCACATCTAGCAGTGCCTGGGTTCCCTTTTGAGGCCCCATCAAAGTTAATCTTGAGCCAATTTTCTAGAGGACAATCCAATCTTGCATTATCCCTTGGGTTAGGATTCTTTGTGTTCAAATTCAAACTCTTGATATTCCAATTATTAATCACCCCAACATCCCACTCATTACAAGGGTGTTGTCTAGTACCACAAATTTTGATATTTTCCTACAAAAGGACCTTGATTTTATGGAAAACTTGAATTGGGTTGGATTCCACCACTCTAAAGATCCTGTCATTACGTTCCTTCCAAATGCCCTAGCATAGATAAGGAAGAATAAAATCCCACAATTTAATAATCAAAGAATTCCTGGAGGGAGCTTTCCAGCAAGAAAAGAATAGCTAGATGGCGGCATGAGGGACCAGTCCATGTTCATTAAACTCAAAATTTTATCCCAAACCTTCTTAGTAAAGGAACAATGAAGCATAATATGATCCACTGATTCCTTGTCATTCTTGCAAAGAACACAATGATTAATAATGAATAACCCTCTCTTCTTAAGATTGTCAAGAGTTAATATTTTATTTTGCAAAAGAATACAAAAGAAGATATTAACTTTAGGATTCATACCTTTCACCCATGCTGTAGCTAGCAAGGTACCTCATGATCCTCAAAATAATTAGCAAAGGCTAAAGCAATAGAGTATATACCACTAGGATCAGCTTTCCAAATTAGAACATCCTCTTCATGGTTTAGATAGCAAGCATTCAAGCATTTAGCAAGCTCTGCCAAATTTAGATCCACCCTAAGAAGATTCTCCCACAAATCATCCTTCCACTAATCACTGACCAGAGTACCAAACTAATTCTTGCACTGCTCCATATACCCATTCCACCTTGGGTCTTCACAAACGAGGTGATCCAATGTCCATATATCTTCCCAAAAAAGGACTTTCAATCCATTTCCTACCTTCCATTTGACTCCTCTCCTTAAAATGTATTTAAATTTCTAAGCATTCTTCCAAATCTAAGAACCCCCTTAATCAACATTAGAGAAAAGGAAATGTTGAAAATCAAAGTGATCCCTATTATATTTATCGGCATAGATATTCCTCCATTCCCCCTCTTCCTTGAGCCATCTCCAAAGAAGTTTAGCTAGTAAGAGTTCATTCATAGTAGAAATCCTTTGTAGCCCAAGCCCATCCTTCTCCTTGGGAATGTAAAAATTCTCCCAAGCAATAAGAGGAAGTCTCTTTTTAGTCTCCATAATAGTCCACAAGAAAATCTTATGTATTTTCTCAGTAGCATGTCCATACTTTCTCTGGATTTTAAAGATACTTAAAGCATAGAGTGAGACACTTTGAAGGATATATTTCAAAACAATAACCTTCCCATCCTAACTTAGGAGAGATCCCTTCCAACCAGCAAGTTTCAAGTGTATTTTATCAATTAAAGAATTCCAAAAGCTATCAAGAGGGGAAAAACCCAAAGGTAACCCCAAATAAGTACCAGGCAAGGAGCCACTCTCACAACCAATAATCCTTTCAATCTTTAATTGTCTAGCCTCACTAACATTGATAAAATAAATCACACTTTTACTCCAATTAATGGTTTGACTAGTGGCATCCCCATAATTAGTCAAAGCCTCCTTAATGTTCTTAGCATTTCTCATTGAGGCCTCCCCCATCATGATAAAGTCATCCAAAAATTCTTGGTGCAAACACACAAGAGTCGAGGAAGAAGGGCTGAGGCCCACAAAATCACCTTTCACCACCATATTATTCACAAATCTTCCTAGGCATTCAGCCAAGATAATAAAAAGAATAGGAGAAACTGGGTCTCCCTTTCTAAGGCCCCTTGAAGCCTTAAAGAAGGAGGAAGGGGAACCATTAAGAAGCACTAAAAAATAAGCCAAAGAGATTAATGTAAAGACAAGATCCCTAAATCTCTCATTAAAGCCAAATGCTTCTAACCCCCTAAGAAGAAAGTTCTAGTCAACTCTATCATAAGCTTTAGAAAGATCAAGATTAAGAAGAAACCCTTCCTTCTTAGACACCACAAGAGAATGAATGTTTTCATGCATAGATATGATGGAGTCCAAGATTTGTCTACCCAAAACAAAACCATTTTTCTGTCTAGAAATGATAGCTGGAAGAATGGAGAGAATTCTAAGAGTAAGAACCTTAGAAATAATCTTATAGAAATAATTGCACAAACTGATAGGCCTAAACTAATCCATGCTATCAGCACCCATATTCTTAGGGATAAGGGCAATAAAGGTCCCATTTAACTCTCTGAGTAGGTTTCTAGAACCAAAAAATTCCTTGACTCCATTACTAACATTAGCCGCAATGATATGCCAATATTTATGAAAGAACATAAGAGGAAGCACATTAGGACTAGGGGTCTTATTGCCCTCAAAAGAAAAGAAAAAATCCTTAGAAATCTCATCCAAACATGGAATGGAAGCAAGGGATGAGTTCTATGCCTTAGAGATGCAAGAAGAAATACTCTCGAGGAACAGTTGCTACTTGTCTAAATTCAAATCTTGGTCACATTATAGCAAGCTACCAAAGCCTCCCTTTTAATGATCTCTTCATTATCAGTCAAACCTTCATCTATTTTAAGCTTGAAAATTCTATTAACCATCCTATGCTTCAAGGTAGTCATATGAAAGAACTTGGTGTTCCTGTCTCCTTCTTTAAGAAAGACCTTTCAAGAATGTCATCTCCAAAACATTTACTCCTTAGAAATAAGATCGTGAAGTTCAACCAATTTATTACTCTCCCCTTCCCTAGAAACCACCTCATAACCATCAGCGTGAATCCTATCTTAAATGTCTTTAAGCTCCTCCAAAATCTTCTTTTTGTTCTAAAAAATGTTACCAAATGTAGTTTTATTCCAAATTTTAATATTATTCTTGACATTTTTCAATTTAGCAGCCACTCTAAACATAGTTATACCCTCAACATTGATGTTCCACAACTCCTTACTAAGGTTATCCAAATTAGGATGAAGAGTCCACATTTTTTCAAATCTAAAGGGAAAATTATTATGAAAGTTAATTTTTTCAGTAGCAAAGAAGATAGGGTAGTGATCAAAACCCACTCGAACCTGAGCATTGAGTGAGCATTTATTATTCAAAATCCACTCATTGCTAATAACAGCATGATCCAACTTGACCTAAATTAAATCCTTATAGGTCTTTTATTAATCCATGTATACTCAATCCCATGTAAATCAAGATCAAAGAGCAAATGAAGGTTAATAAAGTTCATAAGATCTAATCTATTATCTAGATTGGTCTGATTGCCTCCCCATTTTTCAGATTCCTTCAAGGGGGTATTAAAGTCCTCTATCACCAACCACTTATCCTCAGCAAAAAGCTTTCTCTGATTAGAAAATTCTTCCCACAGAGCCTTCCTCCTTCATTTGGTATTGGGGGCATAAATATTAGTAACGACCCAACTAAAATTGTCTTTTGAATTAACAAAATGCACATTCATCACATTTCTACTTTGATAAATGAGTTCCCCCTGAATCTATTTATTAATCCAAAAAACTGCTAAACCTCCTAAAGCTCCATTAGAATCACTTCCAAAAATCTTTCGTCCCTTAAAAATAGAGAGGCATTCCACCTTGTCCTTGAGCATCTTAATTTCTTGAATAACAAAAATATCAGGCCTATTATCCCTAATCATATTTTTTAAAATGTCATGTTTGTGAAGGTTATTTAACCCCCAAATATTCGATGAGATGATCTTCATAATTCAACAAAATGTTTAGATTCAAGGATAGTTCTCTAACTACCATCAACAATGCTCCCATTAGCCTCAGTTGTTCTTTTATGCAAATTTGAGGGTCTTCCAATAGAAGATGGAGAACACCCAACATCACCATTCTTGAGAGTAGCTCCACCATTCTTAGATGAAGAACCAAACTTACCCTTAGCCAGTTTTGAATAAAATTTGGATCCCTTGTTGTTTTTCACTGGGGTAGAGTCCTCATCATTTTTATTATTTTTCTTCCTTCCCCTAGATTGTTTCCCTACTGATGTCCAAATAGCCTTAGAACTATCCTCTTCCCAAACTTTACAATATTTAGTGTTTATTTCAAGACATTATACGATTATTTTAGTTTTTTTAGGAAATTTTATGATTTTTATGATTTATTTCAAGATGTTTTATGATTTTTAGGAATTTTTTTAGGACATTTTATGATTTTTAGTGAATTTGTTTAGGATATTTTATGATTTTTATGAATTTCTTTAGGACATTTTTTGAAACTTTAGGATTTTCTTAGGATCGTAAAAGCATATACAAGTGTTAGCTCCATTATGCAATAAGTCCAATGGATAAAAAGTTCTTAGGGCTATGTCCCTAGTTCAAGTTCAAACTCATGCACTATGTAGATAATATGCTCCCAGACCATACACAAACTATGTACAAGGGCCAATGACAAAGCATGTATAGACTGGTGATACTTAGGTAAGATAACAATGGACATTAACTAGTTTGTGGGCCATGATCAAGGACCAAGGATGTCTTACAATATGAAGGAAATGATTAGGGAATGGAAAAAAGGGGGAAAATTGGATGGAATCCCAATAGATGGAGGAACAACAACTGATTACACATGGTTATCTGTTTGCCAGGTTTTCACCATGGTACTTGCCCAAAGTGCTTGGTTTCCAGATTTTTACTTGTGGAAAAAAAAAAATTCTCTTGACTCAAATTTTCATGCCAAGATGCCTGTTGGCTAGGTTTTCATCAAGGCACCCATTTTTTCATGACCTTTTTCACTTTTTAATTTTCTTCTTTCATGACTTTTTGCTACTTTTTTGCTATTTTTTAGGACTTTTAGACAGAATAAAGTCTAGTACTTATAGAGATGCATGTTGTTGATGGACATGAGAAGTGGTTCACCCTCTAGAGTCATACATTGATATACCCTAGACCCAAATGTTGCAGTAACTACATAAGATCCTTCCCAATTTGGTTCAAATTTGCTTGGTTTCTCTCTGTGCTATTGAGTCTTGTAGTTCATTTTCAAGACTAGATTACCAACCCCAAAATAATGACCTTGGAATTTCTTATTATAGCTTTGTTTGAGCCAATTTTGATAAGCTTGCAGATATGTCAAGATAGCTCTTCTCTACCTATCAAGCATCTCAAGACCATGGAGTCTAGATACTCTATAGTGTTCATCATCAACAACATCTTGTAGGGATACTCTTAATAATGTAATTTCAACTTCAATGGGTAGTATGGCCTCAGTTCCATAGATGAGAGAGTATGGTGTTGTGCTAATGGGAGCATGCACACTTGTGCTATAGGCCCAAAGAGCTAGATTGAGTTGTAAGTGCTAGTCTCGACCAGAATCATTGATAGTCTTTTGGAGAATCTTAACAATGGTCTTATTAGATGCTTCTGCTTGGCCATTTCCCTATGGATGGTAAATACTAGAATATCAATTATATATGTTGTACTTCTCATAGAGCTTATCCACATGTTTATTTTGAAAATAACTTCCATGATTAGTAATAGTAGCCAAGGGGACTCCATACTGACATATGATGTAGTTTAGAATAAACCTTGAAATTTGCTTTCTAGTGGTCAAAGTCAGAGGGATGACTTCAACCCACATTGTAAAATATTTTGTTGCTATGATGATGAACTTATGACTATTAGAGGAAAGAGGAGAAATAACTCTAATAAGATCAAATGCCAATTGTGAAAAGGGCCATGGAGATATGATTGGCTATAATTCTTATGCTGGTGCATGGATCAAATTGCCATGTATCTAGCACTTATGACATGTTTTGGAAAAATCATATGCATCTTGTTCCATTTTGGGCTAATAATATTCAGCTCATACCAACTTTTTGGCTAGATTTAAACCATTGAAATGACCTCCACATATACCTTTGTGAACCTTGTGTAAGGCAGTTTTAGCTTCTTGTGAATCAAGGCATCTGAAAAGGGTCTAGCCATAGGATCTCTTGTAAAGGGTGTCACCAATGATGACATATCTAATAGTTTGGAAGATAAAGGCTTGACATTAATTTTTAGATAAGTTGAGGGGTAGGATTTGGGCATGATTACTTGGATATAAGGAATGATTGTGAGGATTGAAACCAACATCTTCCCACATGAAGGCTGATCAAGAGAGCTCAAAAAGACTTTTTGGCATTTTGAACACTAGAACATTGATATTCATGGCATCAACTTGTTCATGTTGTATCCTTGGGAGTTTCTTATATTTTTCTCTTTTTTATGGTCTAATGGAACCTTTTGATTTTCACCAAGAGACCTACCTTTTTCATTTTTTTCTCTTTTTTCTTTAAAACTAGAAGGTGGATTTGGCTCCCCAAAATATGCCAATGTATTCCCTTTAGGAGAAATCACTTCTTTATGATCACCAATTTTAGTGCCTTCATAGATTTCAAATTTTGTTGCGAGAGTGTCATCATTTTCAAATTGATCAATAATTGGTGGTCCATGTTGGTCCCAATCCAACATTTTAGGATATCTTGAGGGGATGTCATAATCAATGTTGAATGGGTTTTGGTTGAAGGTATATATATGGATATCTAATTTAGTGGTATCATTGGGATCATGTTTAGAAGCTGAAGGACTGTTGGTTTCAAGTTGGATATCCTCAAATGCCTTTTCATCATTCAAAACATCCATAGTCTTAGACATAGGTACCACAATACTAGGAGGACCTATTTGTAATTGTTTAAATCCAAGCCCCAAACTAGGAAGTTGTCCTTTTGTAGTGATAGGTGCAATTATTCCTCATTTCTAATATCCAAGATCACTATAGCCATCATAGCCTTATTTTTGCATGATAGTAAACCCAAGTCCATACTTGTTAGGAGATATCAAGGTTGGTTTTTGTTCTACTTTTTCTTCCTCAATACATACATATGTATTCTTATTGATATAAGTGGGGCATTTTATGTACTAATCTCAGAGTGTTGGTCTTGCAATAGTTGTGATTTACCATAAGATTGGGGAGAAAGTGGTAAATCCCTAATGTCGGATAGTTGAGACATAAAGTATTCTCCACACCCTTTGTCTCCAATATTCATCTTTTCCTAGTCCTTACTAAGGAGTATATTAGCATCCACATACTTAGAGGAAAATGTGGGTTGTGCTTCATTGTTTGTTAGGACTTGGTGTGTAGTGGAATCTCTCAAATTAACACAAAATAGGAAGCGATATGGATCACTGGGGATAGTAACCTCCACACTATTGTAGGAAAACTTTAGACATTAATGATATTTAGATGGCACAACTTTCATAGCATGGATCCAAGGGTGTCCTAGAATCATGTTGCAATTCATTTTGATATCTAGGACCTAGAACAATGTGTCTTTAGTAGCTAGACCAACTCTTATGGGTAATATGATAATGCCCTTGGAGAATTGTTCACCATCATCATAGGCCTTTATTGTGATTCTGGAAGAGAGATCCACATCTTCTTCAGAGTAACCCAAACCCTTGAAAACTTTAAGGGTAAAAATATTCAACCCTATCCCTCCATCTATTAAGAAACATTTGAGCTTGGCATTATGGATAAAGAATTTGAGATGAAGGGGATCACTATGGTTGGGTATTTCCTTAGGAATATCTTGAGGGGAAAAGGTGATATGTTGTAATGCAAATAGTTTCCAAACCATGGCCTAGAACTAGGAAACATCAATGTTATTTGGGACTACTAACTCTTTAAGGGCTTGATCCAAGATCTTTTGATGTTGGGGAGATGTATGCAGTAGGCCCAAGATGGATATTTGCATTGGGGTCTTTTCGAGCTATTCAACAAGGCTATAATTAGATGAAGTAGGAGATTTAGGCCTACTAAGGGGTGTAGGTCTAGTAGAGGTAGTACATCTAAAAGGAGCTCTAAGTAGGTTGATCTTGGTAAGATGTGTAGTCATAGTGCAATGACGATTAGAGTTGGATTAACCAAAGGAGCTTTAAAAATAGTGTGATTAGAGTTGGATGCTAGTAGTGATGGATGGACTGTGATCACATCATCACTAA
This sequence comes from Cupressus sempervirens, assembly GCA_028749045.1. Taxonomy (NCBI): domain Eukaryota; kingdom Viridiplantae; phylum Streptophyta; class Pinopsida; order Cupressales; family Cupressaceae; genus Cupressus; species Cupressus sempervirens. The sequence goes on from CM053792.1 coordinate 580,842,166, forward strand.
TGAGGTCTAGTATTACATGTTTTATTTGGAAACATGATGAGGTCTTATATCCTTTGGTGCAGTGGTAATCACAAAAAAATTTGTCATCCCACCAAGAAGCTTTCGTTAGTGGTTCATCTTTGATTAGGGGTAACTGCAAGATGTTATTACTGAGTAATTGTTGAAGTTCAGTCTCAAGAGGTATCCCCAAGGGTGTGAATTTTCTATCTTTGGTTCTAGGATGTCTTTGAGGTCAATCCTAAGGAGAATTCTCAAATTTCTATTATGGAGGTGGTGTTTGATTGGGAGTTTGTAAAATTCATAGGGTTTGCACCTTTTAAAGTCAATTGAGGTTGTATTGTCCTAATTGTTCATGCATCCACAATGCCATCATTAGTCATATTCCTATTTTTGGAGAAAATTTTTTCCTTGTCATTATATGAGTTGGTGTTTGTGTTTTCCTTATTCATCTTGAGGATTCCCTTACAGATAAGAGTATCTTCAATACTAGCCCCTTTATTCGTCAGCTTTGAAATGGTGTTTGAACTTTTGATCATAAGTTTATACATTAAGTCAGGGACTAGGTTTTCAATGCATAGGTTAACGTGTTGTTCTTTAGGAATGTTTAGTGAGAATTGACTGACTAAGATTCTCCAGAGTAGTAAGAATGTGATAAATGGTTCTCCTATCTTTTGTTTAGTTGAGCACAAATCAGAGAATGTAACCTCATTTGTAATATTGAAGGGAAAGTGGGAGATGAATTTGTCTACCAGCTTTGACCAAGATTTTATGGTACTAGGAAGTTTAGATTACCATTCGAGTAATGGCCCACCTAGAGAATGAGGGAATAGTCTCATGAGGTAGGTGGGCTCATTTTTGAGTTCATTACAAGAGGCACAAAATTCCCTGATGTGATCAACAAGGTTGCCTTTTCCCTAACATTTTTTGAATCTTGGAGCCTCAAAGTGTTTTGGGAATGCAGGCATATATAGACTTTTATCAAATGGATTAGGAAGTAAGTCCCTTTCTATATATAGAGTGTGTTTCTTCTAGACTCCCAATGCCTCAACTTGCTTGAAGAGTTGTTTGAATTGTTGTAATAACTCTTCATTAGGTTTTTGCATGATATTTTTCTCTTCAAGTCCTTTATTTCTATGAGTGGATTGTTTGCTATGGTGAGAACTATGTCTACTTAGTTCTAACATTTCTATGTCTAAAATGCTAGGTCATGTGTTGCTAGGTGGTGGAGGTATGTTAGTACCATGTCTTGTTGTTACAACACTTGTTGTGGTAGTTGTTGTTAAATTTTTTGTGGTTGTTGCTAAGATACATCTATTAGTTGCATGCGATACCATGTATGTGATTTTTATTGGAGAGGTATCTATTGAGGTTGTTGTGGCACATGTTTTTGTTGCAACAAGTGTTATTGATAGGCAATTTTTTGTTCAAGGCATCTTTGGTATTCCAACTATTGTTTGAGTTGCTCTTGATGTTTAGCAACAAGGCTTATTGTTGTTGGAATTGATGTTGGCACATTGCATGAAAGTCAAGTGGATTTACATTGGATTGTGTATTAGGGATGTTGGATGTTTGCACCACATGAGGTTATTGATGATATGTTGAAAGTGTGATAAGTTGATTCAAAATTGGTTGTGGATTGGAAGTGTTAATTCCTTGTACCACTATAGGTTGATTTTGTTGTGGGAGTTGGTTATGTCCTTGAGAATTGATCATCATGATTGGGTTGTTGTTTTGATACCTTTGCATGTTAGATGTTTCTCCTTGGGAAATCATATTGATTTTACAATGAGACATGTTCTCTTTGGGAATGGGTGAGATGTCAATAAGACTTTTCCTTTGTATTTTAATAGGGTTGTTCCATATGGTGTACTGATGGGAGGTTCCATAAAATTTGACATTATAACATTTGGTAAAGTTAGGAGCAAGGGTGTGCTTTGTTGATTTTCCTAAAAAGAAGGTATATTTGGCATACCTAGAGTAGATTTCCTTTAAGGCATGTTTTTTGTTGCATTATGTGATTGAGATCAAGCCTTAATGTCCTTTTGGGATATTTAGGAAGAGTCTTGTTTATGTTGATAGATGGAGGTTTTTCAAACAAGGGATTGATGTTGATGTGTTCAAACTTACTTTGGAGGATTTCAATGGTTGATTCTTGATGGGATCTCAAAGGTATCATCATTGTGTTTGAGAATTCCAAATATTGTTTACCCTTTTCTAATTCTAAATTGATCATAGGTTAGATGTGTTCAAATGTGGGAACATCTTGATGTTTAGACTTAGGTCCCTCCAAGTTTGGGTTGAATTTGACAATTTCTTGGGCTATCAAAAGTTTGAGGTTTTTGCAGAAAGTCTTGTCTTGGCAAGCCCTGGCTATTAGAATTTATAATCTTTCCTTGGTTGTATTTATTAAATGGGATAAACCAAGGTATCCCTTATGTTGTTTGTACTCTAGTGCACATGTGAGGACAAATTTTTTTGTAATTTCTTTATGAAGGAAAATAGTTTATTCCTCCTTAGGAGGATTATGACACTTGTTATGCACACACTTATGAATGTGGCAATCATTCACTTGGGAGTTACAAATAACTCCTCTTCTAATCTCTTTATAAGAGATGCTTTTCTCTCACTCTAAATGCACAATCATGATGTAGTTCATGTAATGAGCCCTCTCTCTCTCTCTCTCTCTCTCTCTCTCTCTCTCTCTCTCTCTCTCTCTCTCTCTCTCTCTCTCTCCATTCTTAGGCATTTTTCTCATTCATATAATTCACAAAGGGTTTTCTTTGCTTTCCCCTTTCAAAATCCTTGTCTCCTCTATTGTGTTGATCTTGGAAAGCTCTTGTAGATTATGGTAATTATGTTCATCACAAACTCTCTTGGATTAATTTATAATTCTTTAGTTTTTAGCTCATTTTGATTTTATTATTTCTAACATGGTATCAGAGCAACCTAATCCTTGTTTTGAGTTTGTGTGAAGGTTATCATATTGGAGATTTTTTGTTGAGAGTGCAAACTAAAGCATCATTTTCTAATTATTTTCTGTATTACAGGCTTCATTCAATCTATAAGTTTTTTAAAACTAATTCTCTTTGGATTAGATTGGATCTAACAAGTTTATTTGTAGGTTTTCTTTCATTTTCTTATATTTTTCTTGATCTAATCTATTTTGTTGCAGATTACTCATTGTATCTTCTTGCAAACTATTTACTTCATTAATTACATGGTTTAAAATTTATTTTTTGTATTTTTTATATCTAGTACTTATTGAAAATCAATATACTACATGTTCTTACATGTTTAAATTCTTAAATTCTTTCACAGCTTTTACCTTCAAAAAAAGTCATATTTTGCTACTTTAAATACCAAATCTCTTTTGGCCTGCACATACTTGAATAAATATATTGTTTGCAAATAACAAGCTCATTATAAAGGGTAAGCCATCAGTTGCATGCATTTGGGCTCCATCTGATCTGTGTTTGGGCTCCATCCATTTGTAGTTTCCTCTGGATGGTCTCCCTTCACAAGTTAGTCATTACCCTATGAATTAGCCACTAGCCACTTCTCAACACTTCTGCATTTTTATGTTTCCTTCCTTTTACATTGGCTATCGTTGCAACTCTTCTTAAAATGTAGCCCAAGCCTCATTTTCCTTCTCAAGGTTGCTCTTGCTGGCTTCTCCCTATGCACGGATCATTTCAATAACCTATCCTTGTGTGATGAAACCTCCCTCCTTCCTCTTTCATGGCAGTCTTCCCACCTTGCTTGTCTACTATCTGCTTGTATTCTGCTTGTTCCCCCTCTTCCTGCTGTGTTACCTTCCTACTCAACTCATCCCTTTTGTTGTCTCTATCTACTATTGCACATGTTTCTTATTTATATTTTTTGTGCTCAACATTTCTTATTTTGGCTTAAACTGGGTGCTCATTCCTTTTTCAGAACCCTATCTCTATCTCAATCAGAGATGTTACTAAATTCTCTATCAAAATTTTTCTTTTCTCTAATTTTTACCATTTTTGACATAATTTTTTTTTGCTAGTTACTATTATTCAACTTTTTATCATTGAAAAAAGAAGGTGAGCATTTATATTGCATACATATTCAGCTATTATTGCTTATGACACTCTTGAAAGCTATTTTTGGTGAATGTATTGGCTCGCCCATTATTGCTTTTGAGAAAAATTATGTTGTTGTAAAAGAAAAGAAGCAATGTGCCTTCCCCCATAAGTGCTCTAACCTGCTGCACTTTTTATGTATCTCTATTTGACTCTATAAACATTCTATGTTAGTGGTCTCATCGCTGCAATTTCTGACTGCAATAATTTTCGTCATTATTCTTTTTGGTTGAAATAACCATTTTTCGTCTCTTCTAGCTCTCTATATTTTATGTGTTCAGTTTTTTTAAATCTTAAATAGTTTATCAATTTATAACTTCTATTAAGAAAAATCCTCCCTTTCTCCTCCTTCACCATGACTGTAAGTTATTAAAAGCAAAGTTCTAGTGCAAATATGTATTAAGTTTACCATTGTTTCAGCTACAGTTCAACTACCTGAACACATCATACTTAATGAAATCGTTGAATGAAACACTATGATATAAGAACTTGAAACCAAAATCGATGAAACCCACCATCACCAATTTTGCTAATAGCCCAGAATTTCAGAGGGGGCAGATTGAGAAAGAGAAAACTTGATGGCCTCAATAGCTCGTCAACAAAAAAATAGAGTGCAACAAGTTTTTCAAATCAAAGAGATTCATTCGTAACTTGTTTAACATTATCTGAGATCTTAGACCAAACCATTAAAATATCTTTTAGCAAAACCTCAAAAAGATAACAAAGAAAAGAAAAAACATGATATGAATTATGGTAATTTTGGCTCAGAAACAGAAAATGTCGTTAGGCCACAATTATAGTAATTCAAACTTTAATGGTACCTTTTGAATCCTCCTTTCCAATAGTCAATAATACAAAAATTCTACATTAACCGTCAATGCAAATCAATTTTTTCTATGTATCAAATTCTGTGCCAAACTTTAATTCCAGCTTGGAATTCATTGTGTAATGTCTTTGCCATTTTTTTATCATTTCCTTCTATTGGTTGTCTCAAATGTCTCCCACTAGATTCTTTTGCTAGTTCTTTTAGCTAACTCTACCTGTTCATTAGCATTTCAAATTTATTTTTTGTTCTTTCTTAGACTTTTTTGTTGTTGTGTATCCTCTATTCCGGACATCTAGTTTGGATGGTCAAATCCTGACCCTACCAACCCTTATTTTTTTAATGCATCATTCTTTCACTTGCTCTAATTAGGTATGAGGGTAATTACATGTGTGAGCTTGGAGTTTTTTTAGGTCCAATCAGTTATCACATTAACCATTTTTTTATTACTTATTACATTGGTAATGATTTTCATTAGATTTGAATAACAAATATTAACTATTTTTTTACTAACAAACATTGTAATATAATTTGATTTGAATACTATTTCAATAATAAAATATTAGAGTAATCAATTTTATGTATCCTTTGTTTTAGTAATAATGTTTATCATATTTTCATTTAAGACTATATATATATATATATATATATATATATATATATTTATCAAATTCATGCTTATTGATGGTGATACTAAATTTCTTTAGTTCTCTCTAAGATAGTCTATTCCAAATTTAAAAATGCTTTAAAGTGAGATAAGGTGATCTTTTGCATTGGTATGATGTGCGTTAAAGCCTATAGTATAATTATTACTATTAGGATAGATTATCTTTTCTTATACTCAATTTTAGTTCTCTCACTTTATTAAAAGTTATTTTTCATATATCCTTGGTCCCTAAAGAGGGGATCTATTTATTTCAAAATTTTACAATTTAACTCTTCCAATGTATTTACTTTATATAAAGTATTTATGTTCAATCGGTCATTTGGCTTTCATGCAAGTTAGCTATGACCCTATTTTCTATTATTTTAATTTCATAACATGATGTTTCAAGTATATTTATTCAAGTATATATGGGTGCACACATATATACCCATATAAATATATAATTTTATTTATGACTATAATGATTCAAAAATTGATATATACCTTCAAAAAATGAATTAATTACTCATTTTTACCCTCAATGGAGCTTTATACCTGATATCCATATTTGTTTATTTTTTCATTAATCTTCCTTGGATCTCTGTATTTACCTTAATTTTGATTGGATTATGAGTTATCTTACACATTTGCCTTTATTGTGATTTTCTGATGTGTACAGAGTTGCACTTTTATGCTTTTATAGCATCGTTCTATGCCCATGTTGGCACTTTATGGTTTTATACCATTGATCTACATGATTTATATGATTTTTTTTTGAGTTGCATAGGGAGCCAATTTTTCAAGGTTAACTATGTTGGTCCCCTTAGTATAACTAATACATAGTTTCCTTATCTGGCCCATGGAGTATCCCTCTATCCTATATTGGTGTGCACTCATTTTATATGGAGTTTCCCTCCATTTGATCCTACCCATTCCACTTTGATCGGATAATATCTTTATGGAGTTTCCCTCCATTTGGTTTTATTGGTTCCACTTTGAAAGATTGATATTTATATGGAGTTTCCCTCCATTTGGTTCGATTGGTTTCAATTTGAAAGATTGACATTTATATGGAGTTTCCCTTCATTTTATTCTATATGCTCTACTTTGAAAGATTGATATTTATGGAGTTTCCCTCCATGTTGTTCCATTTTGTTCCTCAATGAAGAGGATACTATTATTGGAGCTTTCCCTCCAAATTCAAATGATTTGATCCAATTTGAAGGCATATGTTGTTAAACCCTCATAATCCATTCGTTTGAGTATCCTAACAAAATCATGATAATACTAATTTGATCAGTATGTCTCTCTTTTTACTTTATTTTCATATATTAATGTGATAATGATCTGCATACTTTATTGCTTAGATCATGCGTCGTGCATGTTATGGATTGATCACCCATTAACTTGTAGTGGGATGATTCATTAAGTGGACTGTCTATATCCACATGATTGATGCAATGTTGATGCACGTATCATTAGTTGGCCTTGTCTGTGGTCATTAGTACATTAGTATAATATACCTTTCATGAGAATACTGATCAAACTTTTTCATAATATTTTTAGCATATACTTCATTTTGATATCAAGTTATCTCCATTTTTTTGTGGTAACATGTTTTATTTTCCTCATTGTTTCTCTATGAGAGTTTTATTATCCTTATTTAAAAGCATTTCTAATTTGCATATAACATGAAATATTTCTTGTGGATAGTTGTCTTGTTTCTTGTGTCTATGTTTTTCAAGTAATCCATCCAGGCACGTACAAGAAATTATCATTTGGTGTACTTTAATGACCTATCCACTTCTCTCTTGGCTCTACGAAGATCTACCTACACTCACAAGAGACCTTTTGCATAATTGAAGACATTCTCATAGCTCAAGATGCTGCTATTTAGAAATTCATTGTAAAAATTTAGGTCTAATACCCTTTGATGTAATTTCCCCAAGTAAAGATTAAAAGGGGGTATTAGAATTTATAATCTTTCCTTGGTTGTATTCATTGAATGGGATAAACCAAGGTATCCCTTATGTTGTGTTTCCTCTAGTCCACATGTGAGGACAAATCTTTTTGTAATTCCTTTATTAAGGAAAATAGTTTATTCTTCCTTAAGAGGATTATGAAACTCATTATGCACACACTTATGAATGTGGTAATCATTCACTTGGGAGCCACAAATAACTCCTCTTCTCATCTCTTTATAAGAGATGCTTCTCTCTCATTCTAAACACACAATCATGATGTAGCTCATGTAATGAGCCCTATGGCTCCTTCTCTCTCTCACTCTCTTCATTCTTAGGCATTTACCTCATTCATATAATTCACAGGGGGTTTTCTTTGCTTTCTCCTTTCAAAATCCTTGTTTCCTCTATTGTGTTGATCTTGGAAAGCTCTTGTAAAGTATGGTAATTATGTTCATCACAAACTCTCTTGGATTAATTTATAATTATTTATTTTTTAGCTCATTTCAATTTTATTATTTCTAACACTAGCCATTTCTTCATCAACGATGTCATGGTTAGTGTCAGAATCATCATTTAGGTGTATAGTACCTTGTTGTGTGTTTGATGTGTTAGGGCTAAAGGTACTTGTGTTGGGTTTTTTGAATTTGAAGGAGTGTGTTTGTTCCTCCTGAGGTGTGATTGGTACACTTCCACCTCCAACTGGTATTGGTACAAATATAGGTTCAAAGTTAGGGCTCCATTGAACCATTCCATGTGTAGGAGAAGTATTTTATGGAAACCTCATGGTAGGTGTGTTGTTTAGGATTTTCTGTGTCATCCCTTGATGGTTTTGGCCTTGAGGATACATGCTCAAGGGGTCCACAAGTAAGCTTTGTGATGCTTCAATTAGGTCTTTGTCAAGTGTTTGTTGGGTTTTCTTGCTCTTCTTTGGTCTTGGATGAGGTCTTTTTGCATTTGTACCTTGGAAAACAAGGGTTGATAAAGTTCTTTAGGTCTCTAAGCTAATCCTGTCCTTGTAAGTGTTGGCATTGTACCTAAAAATGTAGATGCAATGGAGGAAAACCTAAATGGACTCTTTGCCTCCCAAGTGTGCATCTAAAAAACCAACTATGCTCCAACAGTACCAAGTGCACCCTTGGTGCACTTCGGGACTTGAAGGTAAGAAGTTGGTAAGAAGTTCGGTAGTTGGTAAAAAAGAGGTATTAGGGTGACCAAAATGTATAATGTGAATGATTTAAGTGTTATCTAGGGTTTAAGGATGTAATGCAAGCTATAGAAGTGTAGATTAGGGTTCTAGAACCTAGAATGAAATCCCCAATTACCAAGTACACTCTAAAACTACCAATTGCATACTAAAACTACCAACTACACACTTGAAGTGTGTAGTTGGTAAAACAAGGGTGTAATTGGCAAAATAGGACAAAATTTGATAATTAGGATGTAGGTATGCAAGACATGTTAGGATTAAACCATGAACATAAATAATAATTACATGCAAATATAACCAATAACAGAGAATAATAGATCACACAAAAAAGAACACAAGGCACCAAGATTTAATGTGGTTCACCCAATCCCTAGGCTACGTCCACCAAAAAACAAGTCCAATATTTTTATGATCCAATGATTACAATCTGTAATCCCTTACATCTCAATACCACCACAAGAACCAATTTCACATCACACCTTATGAAACAATCCCTAACCCTAAGCCCTTTTATACAAGTATTTTAACTGCTTTAGGGTTATAAAAAAATAATTACATGTCAGCTCAAAATCTTGATCAATCACCCCAATCCAACAATCTCCCACTCGGGGACTGGTCGGGCTCCATAGTAAACAATAATCTCCCACTTGGAGACTGGTCCTATAGCAATATCGCTACCACATGGGGCTCCTACTAGATCAAACTAGCCTAGGCTCTACTATTCTTTTATTCGTATTCAATCTAGAAGACCAACCGAAGCTGAAGAGGAGTTCACCTTCTCCCTTGTTACTACCTTTATCAACATATCTACTATATTTTCATTGGTATGTATCTTCTCTAGCTTTAACTATCCATCCTCGAAAACTAATCAGATGAAATGGTACCACAACTATATGTGTTTGGTCTTTGAACACAGAGCTGAATTCTTTGCAAGATGAATGGCACTCTAACTATCTGTGAACAAATAATTATCTTTCTAAGGATGTCCCATGATGTAACACAAAAATTGAACCTCAAAAAATTAACATTTACAATTCATTGACTATGGCAAATCAGTCTAGACAAAGTGCTATTTGGAGATCTTTCATCACATCCATCCAACTATGTCCAATCTGAAACCTGTCTCCTAGATAAACCCGTACTCAGAGGGGTATAACTTTTGAAAAAGATCAAAACTCCTCGATCGCTCTAGTAAGGATGGGCACAATTAGGTTTACTAAAACATATCTAGATCTCATCAAAATCCAATAGTTAGAATTTGAGAAATGCCACTCGCACTGAGACTATTATTTTCATGACAGAAATACATTGCAAACTAAAGACTTCCACATTCCAACTTCTTTTTCTCACTAACATATCGGGCATTATTACCATCTTAAAGAATCCACTTTTCAATTATTGGTTACATAGAGAAACATCCAAACATCGAGCTTGCTGCACATTTTAGACTACTTGCATTATATCGGGCTAAATTATTACTGAACTCTATTCATTATCAGGCTTCTCTGAATGCCAAACTGAACCGTATAAAAAAAGACCAAATGCATAAAAGAAACAACTGAGAGAGATTTAGTTTTGAAAAAATAAAAACATAGTGTAAACCGATTCTTGAAATTGGTTTCTTGAATACAAACCAATATTTGACAAAAGAAAAACATTCATATTAAAAAAATTTATTCTAACCATGACTATCCATAGTTAGAGGGATTAGATTTACACATTCTTTTCACCCTCGACCATGGCTTGTTCAAATTACATTCAGTCCTTTTATATTACTTTTGACAGTTATATGGAGTTGGTAATACATTTGAAAATATTAAATTTTCACACCAGCACATCTGGCAAAATTTACCAATTTTGATGACTTGTGCATGACATTAGTTAGAAATGCAATTTGATTCCATTTTCCCACCTTTTCCCATCTTGGAAAGTGATGAATTTAAATTTCATTGTTGGTGCTCTTGCACCATCCCAATTCTTGCAAGAAGAACTGAAGCCATGTCATCTCCTTGGTTGCCTCTATAGTAGCTACATACTCTGCCTCTGTAGTGGATAAAGCATTAACCTTTTGTAACCTAGAAACCTAGCTCACAGCTTCCCCACCAATAGTAAAGATGTAACCTATAGTACTCCACCTAGTATCAACATCCCCTACCAAATCTAAGTCAACATAGCCCTGTAAACCAATAGTAGAGCCCCCAAAGTGTAAACAATTATTGGATGTTCCTCTCAAATATCTAAAAATCCATTTGACTGCATTCCAATGTTCAATTTTTGGATGACTCATATACCTGCTAACATCTCCCACTGCATGTGCAATATCTGGCCTAGTACATACCATAGCATACATCAAGCTTACTACAGTTGAAGCTTAGGGTACCTTAGACACCTTATCCTGCTCTTCTTGTGTCTTGGGATACATCTCCTTAGTCAATTTAAAATGACCAGGTAAAGGTGTGCTGACAACTTTAGCATTCTCCATAGAGAAATGTTGCAACACCTTCTCAACATAATCAGCCTAAGATAGCATCAATGTTCTATTTTTCCTATCTTTGTAAATCTTCATACCAAGGATTTGTTTTGTTGCCCCCAAATCCTTTATATAAAATGCATGTTCTAATTGGCATTTTAGCCCCTTAATGTGATCCATGTTAGACCCAGCCACAAGCATATCATCAACATATAAACATAAAATAATGTAGCTAAAATCATCCAACCTCTTAAAATAAACAAAATGATCTAAATGACACCTACTATAACCATGCTCATGCATAAAACTATCAAATTTTAGATACCATTGCTGAGGTGCTTGCTTCAAGCCATATAAATTTTTCTTCAATTTGCACACTAAGTTCTCCTTACCTTTGACTACAAATACCTATGACTGAGCTATATATATCTTTTCATAAAATCACCATGAAGGAAGGTTGTTTTAACATCAAGATGCTCTAAATGTAAATCATTAGTAGCCACTAGACTTAAAATAGTATGGATAGAAGTCATTTTAACAACAGGAGAAAATATCTCATCAAAATCAATTCCCTTTTTCTATGCAAATCCTTTTACAACTAACTTGGCTTTAAATCTTACCTCCATCCTCTTCTTTTAACCTATAAACCCACTTATTCTGCAAAGCCTTTTTACCTGAAGGCAACTTGCAAAAATCCCATGTCTTATTCATCAGCAAAGAGTCCATTTCATCTTAGTATCCACTTGCATAGCTTCATCATAACTTTCAGGTTCACCAACATCAGTAAGTAAAATAGAATACAAAGAGGGAGAAAATCTTTGTGTAGGTCTAATTTGCCTTTTTGACCATCTAACATTCACTAGTGTGTGTGGTATTTCTTGTTGCAGTTGTTGCACATCATGAGGAATGGTTGGAACATCAACTTTTGGAGTATCATCCAACACAACATAATCATCTTCTTTCTTCTCATGTTGCTATAACAGATCTTTGTACAACACTTTCTCATTGAATATGACATCCCTGCTTCTTAAAATTTTATGATTTTCAAAATCCCAAATCCTATAACCAAACTCATTAATGCCATATCCAACAAATACACATTTCTTTGACTTAGCTTGGTTCTATTTTTAGAATCTATATGAGCAAAAGCTTCACAACTGAAGGTTTTGAGAAAATAATAACTCACCTTCTTACTAGTCCATGCTTCCTCTAGAATACCATAACCCAAAGGAATAAAGGCACCTCTATTAATCAAATATACAGTAGTATTGATAGCCTCTGCCTACATGTGTAAGGGAAACCTAGCATGCAACCTCATGCTTCTTGCACATTTCATTTTAGTCCTATTCATGCATTCAGCCACTCCATTTTCCTATGCAGTCCTTGGAATAGTTTTCTATCTACAAATACCATTAGTGGAGCATTAATCTTCAAATTCATGACTACAAGACTCACCACCATTATCAGATTTGAGACATTTTAATTTTTTACCAGTCTCATTTCCAACCAAGCATTTTCATTTCTTAAAAGTTTGAAATACATCAAATTTCTACCTAAGGAAATAAACCCATACTTTTCTAGTTGCATCATTAATAAATGCAATATAGTAATGAGAGCCACCAAGGGAAGATACTTGAGCTGGTTCCCATACATTGGTATGTGGAAGCTCTAATTTCTCCCTTTTATTTTCCTTCCTAGTCTTTGAAAAAATCACTCTTTTGTTCTTCATAAACACAACTTTCATAGAAGTCCATTTTAACACATTTCAAACTTGGTAAAAATTTATTTGAATGAAGTACTTTCATACCTTTCTCACTCATGTGCCCAAGTCTATTGTGCCACAATGCTATATCAGAATCTACAATAGCTATTTGTTCTCCCTACTCAACTACAACAATTATTCCTAAACATTCATTTTTCTCTAAAACGATTAAAGTAGAAGGAACAATATGACCTGTACAAAGATATAAGGTGCCTACTTTCACACCTTTTGCTACTATAGGGAACCTTTTGAAACCTTTCAATTTTTATCATCAAAAGTAACTACACAACCCTCATCACTGAGTTGCCCTACTAAAATTAAATTCCTACTTAGCCTTGGAACATGTCTTACCTCATGTAGTAGCCAATGATTCCCATTCTATAACTTAATCTTAATTTTTCCCTTTCCAAAAATTTGACAGGGTTCATTATCCCCCAAATAAGCAAGCCCAAAATCTCCTTGGACATAATCAATGAAATAACCTCTATGAGGTGTAGCATGAAATGAAGCACTAGAATCTAAAACCCATGAATCATAAAAACTTTCTAAAGATAGAAGCAAAGCATCCTCTTTGGATTTTTTACTTACCACATATGTCTCCTTGTCTCCATCTGATTTATCTCCTTCATTTTTCTTTCAATTCCAACAATCTTTCTATTTGTGCCCTGGTTTCCCATAGTACCAACAATCATTTAGTCCTCTCGATTGAGACCTCCTCCCCTTTGACTTTCCTCTTGATTTCCCATGATTTCTAGAAGTACTTCCTCTCTCAATCGTTCTACCCCTTCTTTGTGCATTCAAAGAACTTCCTAATGTAGATCCACCTGAGGTTTTCCTATAAGTTTTCGCACTCAAAATAACACTGATCACATCATCATATTTTAAGGTACTAGATCCAAGAACAAAATTACTCATAGCCATTACCAAGCCATTCCACCTTTCTTGCAAAGAACACAAAATCAAGAGAGCCCTAATTTCTTCTTCAAAATTGATACACACAGAAGATAACTAACTAGTAATAGTATTAAACTCATTTAAATGAAATATAATAGATCCACCTTCTACCATTTTCATATTAAATAAATTCTTCATTAGAAATACCTTGTTTGAAGTGGAGGGCTTTTCATACAGTGTCTCTAGGGTTTTCATCAATTCTTCTGTCATCTTAGCTTTTGTAATATTAAATGCCACTGATGGTGCCAGGCATAATCAAATGCTTCCAAGTTCTTTTCTATCCAAAAGATCCCATTCATCATTTGACATAGATCCCTAATTCTTGGCTTCCCCTTCCAACAAATTTCATAAATCCTTCTGATACAGATAGTCTTCCATTTGCATCTTCTATAACTAGAAGTTTTTCCCATTAAACCTATCAACCCTTAGTGTACACTCATCTACCATTTCTCCAAATCAACCATGAAACTTTCCTATAGAGGATAGCTAAAAAATAACTAGGCTCTGATACCACTTGTTAGGATTAAACCATAGATAGAAATAACAATTACATGCAAATATAACCAATCACAAAAAATAATAGATCACATAGAAAAGAACACAAGGGACCAAGCTATAACGTGGCTCACCCAATCCTTGGGCTATGTCCACCAAATAGCAAGTCCAATATTTTTATGATCTAGTGATTACAATCTATAATCCCTTACAGCTCAATACCGCCATAAGAACCAATTTCACATCACACCTTATGAAAAAATCCCTTACCCTAAGCATTTTTATACAAGTATTTTAACTGCTTTAGGGTTATAATTAATAATTACATGTTGGCCCAAAATCTTAATAAAATAGGGCCCAAAAAATATTTATGAAGTATGTACAGTACTTTCCTAATCAGTCACCACAATCTAAGAAGACATGAGTGTTTTTTAGACTTTAAGTGTTTAGGAATGTTATGCAATCTAAGGAAGTGCCAAATAAATTAGGGTTTTGATATGCAAGGTGAAAATGTCCTAGGGAAACTATGCAAATGCAAAAATAAAGTGATGTTTTGGAATTTGACTAAAGGAGATGAAAATGACTCTATGGTATGAAAAGTGACAATTAGGGTTAGACTTTAGATTGGGGAATGATGTTGGAAGTTGATTTATGCAAGGTGGATTATGCAAGGGATGGTGAGATAAGATTGATAATGTCAGTGTTTGGGATATGCAAAATGAGGATAAGTGATCAAGGAGACAAGTTGGTTGATAGACAAGTTCATAGGGTTTGATAGTGGAAACAATGCTAGGATTTTGAACAATGCAATATGAAGGGGATATACCTCTAGGGTAAGTCAAAATGACATTTAGGGAGACTAGGAATATGAAAATGCTATGATAAGGACATATGCAAGGTTTTGAACATAGGTGAAATCATTGAAAGGCATTAACCTAAGAGTTTAACTTTATGACAATAGACTTTGGATCTTGACCAAAAAGAGATAAAAATTGAAAAGATTAAAATGACAAGGTCAAATCCATCTTGACATGGATATAGTTTGACGAAATAAATTGATAAAAGAAAATGACAAAATGACCATGATCAAGATCCATTATCCATTGGCATTATGACATACTCTAGGGTTCATACTTTTGTTCAAATTTTTGACTAAAATCAAAGGTTTTGGGTTCAAAATGACATTTTGGGGGCTGAAAATGATGGTTATGCTGATCAGATATGCAATTTTCAAAGATCCTAAGATGTAAAATGAGGTTTTGGGTGCAAGATGTTGTTTTGGGTTATATGCAAAATGTGGACCTATAGAGACTTCTAGATGTAGTTTTAGAGTCCCAAAATGTAGTTTGGAGGCCCAAAATGGTCATGTAGGTACCGAAGTGCACTCTAATGGTACCAAGAATGCTCTAACAAAACCAAATATGACTATAGTGCATTTGAGGCCAATTTGAGCATAGTTGGTAGTTTCATGGCATAGTTGGGAGGTTGGGTTGAATGTTTGCTAATTCTGAGCTGGGTGATTGCCAAGTTTGTATACTAGAGAGCTAGGATGCTAGGGTTGATGTTATGATTGGATAGGAGATGTAGAATGAAGTTTAAGACCTAAGGAATGAATCCCTAAGTGAATACAATGATGGTTAGGAGATGCAAAATGTAGATCAAGAAATTCTAAGATAGGTAGGGCTATCTAGGTACCTAAGGACACTTCTAAGGTCTCAAAATGTTGTATGGAAGTCCAAACTAGGTTCTTAGATTAACAAGTGCACTCAAATGGTACCAACTATTCCCATGGTGTAGTTGGGGCCAGTTAGAGCGTAGTTGGTAGTTTTAGAGCATAGTTGGGAAGCTAGGCTAAAACTAAGGTAATTTTGGGTTTTGAGATTTCCAAATCAATGTGACAGTGAGATAAATAGAAAAGGAAAATGCTAAGACTAGGATGAAGGTGCAAAATGATGGTTAGGATACCTAGAATGAAGGTTAAAGTGTGCAAGATGAAGGTTGAACATTCAAAGATGCAAGATGGAAGATGCAAGATGTAGATTTTGGGGTTGAAATGCAAAGACTAAGGGATGCAAAGTGAAGCCTAAGGAATAAAATATGAATGACAAGGGATGCACCATGAGGACTAAAAGGATGCAGCATGAGACCTAGATAATGAAAATAGGATAAACACAAAATATGGTGAATGAAAATGGAATCTAAGTTATGACAAACACTTCTAAGATTACAAGTTGTCATGTTTTCCAAGTATTAAATATTTTGGACCAAAGTTTGAAAAGTTCTTGACAAAGGATGTAAATTTTTAACAATGTTTTGAGTTTTGAGAAGTTTTGAATAGTATCCAAGGTGTAAATTTTTAAGTTGGTTTTTATCTTCGTTAATGTTTTACACACACATGACACAATAAGACAAGAATAGATGTTGTTGAAGTGAAAAGACATACCACAACCTACGCTTTAAGATTGAATCCATTGAATTCCCACTTGAAGAAAAGTTTAACCATGGTTATCTAGAGTGGAAAACTTAGAATCTTGGCACCACAAACTCCCCCTTATAGTGCACTCACTTCTTGGGGCTACCAAGATCTACTTCCCAAGGGACTATTGTCTCTACTAAGGACCACAAGAATGTGGGATGTCTTCTTTGGCATGGCTAACCCCCTAAGCTAGTGGATAGAAAGTATTTTGGCCTCTAAAAAAAATTATTTAGTGCTGGCATTTCATTCAACAAGTAAATGATAAACTTCCTTAGAAGGTCTCTCAGCCCTAAGAATTGGGGTTTGATGCACCACAAGGGTACTGTAGAAGAGCTATCCCACAACAATACTATAAAAATGACATTAACCATATTGATTTTTATATAGTAGCTAGAAAATTGACCTAGCTTTGGCCCATTACTATTCTAAAGGCATCCCATAGCATACCCAATATCAAATATTTTGGTCCAAGGTGGGCTTCTCAATAGAAGTCACATGGATTTCTCTTACACCCAAGATCCATGAATGGTGAGGGGAGAGGATAAATCCACATATCTCCTAGGATTTTAAAAATTGTAGAAACATGAAGAAAAATAGAAAAAGTTCATTTTAATGCACCAAATGAAGTGATATTTAATCTAGGAAATCCACACAGTTTAGACAAGCACATATGATCTTTGACAACAACCTATAAATAAGCATTAATAGTTTGTAATGATTATGTCTTCATCTAATGATTTCCACATGTCACAAATAGAACATTAGCAACACAAAAACATCTAATCTAGGTCCTAGAAGGAAACATAAACCCTAGATGTAGATTCTATGTGAAGTATGTGCTTTCTATGAACCAACTATGCTCTGACAGAGCAGACTACACCCCAAAAGACCAAAATGACCTAGGATGCCTCCAAGTGTTCTTAGATAGTGTTTATTGTGCCCATGGTGCACTTGGGGCCTAGAAGGGTGCATTTGGTAGTTTTTAGGCATAGTTGGGAGACCAGTTGTAAACTGTGGGGAAGTGAGCCCTAAACAATACCCAAAAACTAAAAATTTGAAGTCTACACTACCAAGTGTTATCAAATAGTGTAGACTATTCCCATGGTGTATTTGGGGCCTATAATTCCATAGTTGGTTGTTTCTAAGTGTAGTTGGTAAGCTGTGAACAATAGATGTAGGTTATGGTGACTCCTAGGCCCCTAAAACTACTTCCTAGAGGCCCCAAGTGCACCCTAATAGAGAAGAGTACACCCTAGGACAATGAGCTAACAAAATACATAAGTGAAGTAATAAAATCATGTTATTGGTCCTCCTAATTAAACTAGATGTGATAAGGAATAATAGATAGCTATTATACCCTTCCAAGTGAGCTCCTTCCTTGCACATACAACCACAAATACAAGAAACCCAAGTTAGTTTGCATGATCTTCACATTAGGTTCACCAATTGTAGGACCATAAAATGAGCTAATATCTAACATACTATGAGAAAATCATAAACTCAATAAACATGCATTGATGCCCTCTATTCTACCTCTTATGGGTACACAACACACACCCCATTTTGTAATAAAAATGGGGACCCCTACTTTATTTTTTTATTTTTTTGAGTCCTAGTCTAGGATTAAAGTTGTTTAGGGTCTTACTTAGTCTTGTTCAAGTCCCACTTGAGAAACTCAATTGACAAAAATCAAAGATTTTGATGAAGAAGTCAAAATTGCAAAAATAAAAGGTACACCAGTGCACCAAATTGGGTGCTCTAGTGCTCCAAATACAAGGAAGATGCTTTTTGTGCATTAGTGAAACTATGGAGCTAGGAAACTACATGGCACTTGATTAAGCCAGGGCCTATAACAACACTCCTCCCCCTCTTCACTCCTTACATTATTTCTCTCTAATCTCATCCTTCATTTCATCTCCATGCTGCAGTAAGACCGCATCCTCCACATCATCATCACTCCACACCTAAATAAGTGTGACATTCTACACTATCTTCCAATTACTTCAAGCCATTCTTCCTCCTTGTAAAATGGATAACCCATCAGAAGAATTGAGTGCATAGTAATGCACCTAATTGGGTGTGCTAATGTGCATCCCGAAGTGCTAAAATGTTAAAAAATAAAGCAAACAAAAAGAAAAAATAGGTGCACACTAGCACACCTAACTAGGTGCACTAGTGCACACCCGAACATATGTTAAAAAAAATCTTAATCACCAAGTTTTTTGGTGGGCATTAGTGCACCTAATTAGGTGTGATGATGTGCATCTTGAAATTAGTAATTTTCTTTAAGAAAAATGCACACCAAGAACACCTATTAGGTGCACCAGGTGCACCATAGGGCTTTCTAAGTGCTAAAATGGGTTTCTTTGTATTTTTGAGTAGTGCCACTTTAAAATTTTTTGTTTGACTTAACCATTAGGGTTTGAATTTAATATATTTTCTTCTAAACTAATGGGTGCTCTTTTTTGTAGATATAATGACATTTCCATCAGCTTCCATGGGCAAGAAAATGGCACCAAAACTAGTGATCTTCAAATTCCAAGGCATTCCAACAAAGTCAAGGTTTCAAGATGACTACTCAGAGATCAAAGATATAGATTTGGGGCATATTGATTTGGGGGATTTCCTAAAGATTTGTAACAAACCTACTGAGAGGTTTGCTATGGTCTCTATATTGATCCGATCAGGGCTAGTGAATGCAGCTTCACACCCAATTTTGGTACAATCTTCAGAGCTCATAATGACACTTGTGGAACACTTTGTCCTTAAGGAAAGGTTTGTGAAGAGTATTACTAGGTAAATTATCCTTGATCTATAACTTCACAACATTGAGAAGGTATTTCATCTCCCATGTGCAGATCAATTTATCAAGCTTACCTTTGAAAGAGTAGAAAGGTGGTACTAAGAGCATATTGAGGAAGCCTCTAAGATCATTCAGTCATCTTACCTTTTAGAGAAGACTCCTATGGGAAAGAAGGTTGGTAAAGTTGATATGACCGGAGGATATATGAAAGAAGATATTAGATACTCAATTATACTTTTGAGTAGGGTTATGCGTTTGCCAGCAGCCAAACATTTGAAAATCTTTATGGTACATTTTATCAAGACCATCAAAACAGAAAAGATGCCACTTGATTGGGCCTCTACTTTGAGTGAAAATTTATGTGAATAGTTGGAAGTGGTAAAGAAAAAAAGGAATTTCTATATGACATTATATTTGGTGTACTTGTTAGCCACAAGGGTGAAAGAGTATCCAGGGTTGTACAAAAGGGGTAGCATGCAAGATCCAAATGCATGGTCATATATCATCTACCCTCAATTGGTGAAGAAGAGACTCTTAGAGTACAATAGGGAGTATAGAATTATTAATTATACCTTCATATTCACCATAATCAGATTTATAGAAGGAGATTATGTCAAGATATTATCAGATGATGCAGTGGCATAGGTAATGGTACTTAGAGCATACTACATTCAATTCAAAACATTTACATTTTTGAATTTAGTTGGTACCATTGTCAACCTAAAGAAGCTTCTAAGGTATCCTTGTGATAGACTCATCCTCTTGGAAATTTCTTGATAAATTGTGCCAGCATATGATAGAGTCAGAAAAAAACATAAATATTAATAGACATGGCCTCTAACCATAGGACCTTTTCGAGTGCTTTAGAAACAAGATATTTCATATTTTGAATGTGAATGGGATCAATATACCTTGGAAGAGTACAATTCTCCATGACCATGTTTTGATAACATTGGTAGAGTGCAATACTTGGTGAGAAAAATATTCTAGTATGAAGAAGCCATTGAGGATCATTGGATGAATGCTACAAATGACTATGGTGTCCAAATAAGAGATTATTGTGGTTGGCTTTGTACATGGTAGAGAATTCCTAAAGATAAAGATTTCATCGAAGACATTATAACTAGACTCAAGGGAGCTACTTGATCCTTTGTTCAATGCAGATAAAATTGTGGAGCAACCCATAGTGAATGATGAGGTCAACAGAGAAGAGAATTCCAACATTAACTATAGGGTGAGGCACGTCATTAAAATGATGTAGGATTGGATCAAAAAACTATTTAACTTGGTCCAATACCTAAAATAGTAATCTTCCATGCAAAATCTTGTCTGACCAAAGGTAGAGGGAAGAAAGTCACCATCCCTACCTTTGTAGCTCAATCACAATTAAGACCCAAAATGGTGCACTGACTTGACATACTAGTTGGATACTACCACCATCAAGAGAGAAGAGAAAAGGGAAAAAGGAAGAGGAATTTTCCATAAAGAGTCAAGCCTGAAGAAAGTGAAATCTTGGCACCCCTATAGAAAGAAGAAGTAAATGTACAAGGGCCAGAGGATATAGGGGCATCACAAATTCAAGATGACCTACAACTACCACCAACTGGTATGCCTAGCCAAATAGAGAAAAAATTTGAGATTCAAGAGGCCTCTCCACCTTGGTAGATAGAACAAGCATCCCCTTCAACACCTAAGAAAGGAAGAAAGATCAAGACTTTGGTCAAGAAGAGGCAAAGGGTGGTCTAGATTGAGGAAGGTGAAGAAGAGGATGAAGAGGATGATGTACCTTTGAATAGAAGAACCAAGCTAGTA
Organism: Cupressus sempervirens; assembly: GCA_028749045.1. Lineage (NCBI taxonomy): Eukaryota > Viridiplantae > Streptophyta > Pinopsida > Cupressales > Cupressaceae > Cupressus > Cupressus sempervirens. Next base: position 580,863,687 of record CM053792.1, read on the forward strand.
AGAGCCATAGAACAAGAAAGAAGAAGTTCTATGGCTACACCACCACCAATCCCAAAAGAACCTTTGCAAATGACCACATCAAAGGATGAAAGGCAACAATGGATTGATGAGCAAGATGTAGAGGGTACTAACATATTTAAGATATCAAATTTTGATTTCATGCCTATGGGGACTAAGTTAATTGGAGACAAGACCAAGGATACATTGACCAATCAGCCCCAATAGGAAGTTTGGAGTCAAATACCCCTAGATTCATAGGGTCTTGAGATAATGCCTTCATCCCCATTGCAAGTCATAGTTATGGATAAAGGCTTTGCTACTCCTATACTACCAAGTATAGAGGAAGAGAAAGTTCAAAAGGAACAAGAGGAAGAGCTAGAACAAATAGCAACTAATGAAGTGTTTGTAGGAGGAAAAATGGTTGAATATCCTTAGTAAGCTTCCTGAACACCTTAAGGAGACTCTAAATGTTACATTGGGAAAAAGAGATAGGGGGCTATATAATTAGACCCATTTTTTAATGCCTGATAGCAATGGTGGGAAATTTTTTAGGAGAAAGGCATTTTGATCATCCAAGGAAATATGAAGCTACTTCATGCTATGCAGGAAAATGTGGATTAAATGGTTGTAATTTTGAAACAAGATTTTAGTATTATGGATGAGGTACATGCATGGGGAAAGGATTTATAGGTATTATAGGCAATAAAAGGCTAGAGATATAGAATTCTCATGGATGTATATAATGCAGAGGAACTAGATTTAATTGGTGATTGGATAGAAAATATAACAAATAGTAGTAAAGTAATGGAATCATTACATGTGGAGATCCACCAGCTCAAGGACCAAGCCTAAGAACATATTTTGGAAGTAGAGAAACATTATAGTGATGCATGTCTCGACATTTTTGAAGATGATGCACAAAAAAAATTAATACTGATTAAGGTAGTAGAGCATAAATTTAGAAATATTTTTAATGAGGTTTCTAGCAATGAAGATATCAGGCAAGCATTTGGGACAAAAGAAGCCTTGCTAGAGTTGGATACTAAACTCGAGGATTTAGTTGAGACTCGTATTGAGGTAGACAACTACAAGAAGAAGGTAAAGGACAAGTATAATACTTTATATTTACTAGATACGACAAAAATAACTGAGATTATTAAGAAATTCAAGGGCAAGCATCTAGACATAGCTTTGGTATAAAGGGGGACAAAACCCAAAAGCCAAAATTTTATTTTTGACACTTAGTAAAATTTTTCAATTTTGGACCTTTGATGTGTGTTGGTGCACTTTTTGGTTACAAAGTGTTGGAAGAATTTTGAAGAAGTCAAAGGTGTGTAGGTGCACTAATGCACTTCTTTTGAGGTGCACTTTTCCAATGGTGCATCGATAGTTAACTGCTAGTTCCAAAATTAGAGATTTACATGCATCAAAAATGCATTCTAACAGTAGTTTAACTCTAACAAATGCCCAATGAAGGACTAGTTTCTATTTTTGACACTTCCAAACACTTCCACATCAACTAAAGTCTATGTTCTTCTTATTTTCTCATTATTTCTTTGTTTTATGACATGTAAAGGCTCATGCATCCAATTAATGAAATAAAAATGGATGGAGTCCTACTAAGTACTAGTTAGATAGTTAGTTTGTATATAATTATTATTTTTAATTAAATTAGAAGCCTATGGCAGCATGAAGATATCTGGAGATGATTTCTTAAAAATATATGATTGTAATATGTAATTATGCTCTTGGTGCTCGCATTTGGAATGTAGTAATTCTTGCCTAAATGTGTCATACTTTTGTGAATGTTTGTTCATGGAATTATGATTGAGCTAAAAGTTTATTGCATTATTTTTGGTTGTGTGATCTTTTAATTCTAGTGTTTGCTATAGTTTGACGAATTTCACTGACGTATCTAGCTCGAGAAGAAATCACTAAATTGTGCATGCATAACTTTTTGTCTTGCATGAGTGCACTTTCTATGGCCTTGAAATTTTATGAAGAGTGAAACATCATATGGTTACTACATTTCCCATCAATGATTACATTAGTGGCATCAAGGAAGCATTGCTCCTACTTTCATTAGTTACCTACTGATTTCTTCGAAAGCTTAACTTGTAGATGTGTTGTTTATGTAGCTTATGTCCATTATGATTTTACTTTCATGTTATTTTCTTTAAAGTTATTTTTATTTGATTTACTAACTCCTTGTTAAAACAGGAATTTATACTAGCTACATTGATAGATTGCATTCATAATAAACAAAAAAATACAAAAATATAGTTCTTTTTGTGTGTTTATTTTGAAGCAGTGAGCAGATTCTACATCTTACTCATGATCATTCAAACTAGCAAAGGCCTCCTCATGATAAAACATTTATCTTCAACTGTGTGGATTCTAGAAGGTCATGAGATCAACAGGAACCTTAGAGTTGATCCATAAAGATGGACTTTTCAAGAGAGGAGTTTGAAAGAATTCCTACCATTTAGCATTGTGCATAATGACAACTTAATAGAAGTGGCACTAGAAGGAGGTCCTCCATATTGATTTTTGAAATAAAAGAAAATTCTGCCAAGTTTCAAAATTTTGCAATTTTTACAAGTTCAAATTTTTTTTTTGTGTTTTTTGGGAAATTGAGGTGTGTTGCTACGTTGGTCCACTATTGTGCTAGTGCACTATTGTGCTACCGCACTAAATTCTAAGTTGTGTCTTATTTGTGAGAAAGTGTGCTTCTATAGAGGTGCACTTTTCTTAGAATTGATGCAAACTAGAGGATCTTGATCCAAAATCCCCATTTTAGCAAGCTTTGAGATCTTCCCCAAGTACACATGAGTTTCTCAAGCTTAGCCAATTTTGTAAGCCTCGCAGTGACAAAGGAATATCTTGAACTCAACCACTTCCATTCAACATTTCATCATCTTCTTCAATTCCGCCTCCACAACAACCACCCTTGGGTTCACCAAATCCTCCAATGGCCTTTTTGCAAATGTTGTAGACTCAACAATCAACTTGAGAGGTGCACTCCATGACCTCCCTAAAAATCCTGAGAAGTTTTGCCCAAGATTCATTTATGGAGAAACACAAACTATCAAAGATTACATCAAAGTATTGAAAAAAATTTACAACCAAAAATAGATTGCCAATGAGGATGTGCTTCTTCATTTATTCCCTTACTCTTTGAGGGAAGTTTTTTCCAATTGGTACATTAATTTTCCACCCGGATGTATTGGAGATTGGGATAACTTCAAAAAAATATTCTTAGAACAATTCAAAACTTTTATCAACCTAGTGGTGATGCATCAACAATTCATATCAATCAAAAGGGACCCAACAGAGATGGTTTTGCACTTCAATCATCACTTTCATATGGGGTATCACAAATTGGAAACACTATACTATTATAGTTGAAGTAGCTATTCAAATTTATCTAAATGCTATGGACCCTCTTATTGTTATCTTTCTAAGAAGACTTCCTACAAAAAAATCGATACATTAGAAAATGTCTTCATAGAAGCAATAAATTTTACTAAGAAAGCCAATCCTAATGGAGGAGGATTGATGCTCCCAACTCATGCTATCATAGCAATGCCAACATACCATATTGTAGTACCCATGATGCCTAGCCAATTCATGCCTATGAATCTAGTTCCATTACAACAGGCACCCACTATGCAAAACCCCACTTTAACATATCTAGGGTATGAACCTCCAAAAATTGCTTTCTTTGAAGAATAGACAATAGTTTCCATAGAAGTAGATGATAACTTTATTTCTGAATTTGGTCAAATGAAAAAGACTATGTCATTAATGAATAATGAGCTAACTTGTCTAAGGTTGTTGTTACCTTTTTTTGCACCCCCCCTAAAATATGAATTCAAATACTTGACCCACCCAATGGCCACTTCCCATCTTTAATATTGTTTTAATGCCTAGGAAATACAAAATAAAATGATTAAACCTTATGATATTTATTTCTGCTAGCCTGCAACTTTCCATGTCGCTCAATCTTGTTAAGATCTACGGATGTCACATACTCGCTATGAAAAGTTACGAGGTTGTTTCCCATAGTGAGATAGTGACCATTAGAATTTTTTTGTAGTACTAAGGAATGAATTTCAACCCTGAATTAAGCATAGTCACTAGAGGTTTCTATGTCACTATCAAGAAATTTGTGTTTCTTGCCATTAGCGACATAGCACCTTGATGAAAAGTAATCCTGTGGAAACTTTTTTAGAAGATGGGTCCCAAACAATGCTCTGTCAGATATTAGTTATAAATTTTTGGCACACAATGGCATCTAGTGGGATACACGTATACACTGGGAAAAGTGATGGCACTAGAGGTTGCTATCTCACTATCGAGAAACTTGTTCTTCTCGCCATTAGCGACATAGTGCCTAACCGATAAATAAACACATGGTGGGATCTCAAATGACATGGAAAGGTGACTAGGATGAAAGTAAGGTTCTGGTTTGTTGCCAGTAGTGCATATTATTTTGCGTCATCAGTGCCCTAGACCCATGCCCATTCATAAAGAATGTCAATGATCCTGATCGTCAAATCATCTCAGATCATTAGTCCTCACTATCTCGCTATGGAAAGTTGCAAGATGTTTAGTCTATGCAAAATAGCGAGTATGGGACCCACCACTCTTCATGGTACTTTGTGTAGTTTCTCTACCCTTGACTTGATATCAGATCTATGATCATCGCTATCTCACTATGGTGAGTTGCACGAGCATTACAAATAGTGACATAGCGACAAGGGACCCACCATATTTCTCTTAAGTAATGTATCAATGTCTTTCACATGATCAATGAGAATCTATGATTGTCACTATGTTGCTATGGCAAGGTGCTCACCTTTTATGTATAGTGAGATAGTGATTCAACGACACGTGTCCTTGCAGGCCCGAGGAGATAGCAATGCAGTTGGCATGAATAGTTAGAGGTTGGCAGTTGGAAGATCACCATAGTCAAGGTTCTAAGGAGGTGGCATAGTTAGTTATAAAGATGTGGTCAAACTCAAGAAGACCTTGCAGGTGGAAAAATGAAATAAAATAATTGGTCCACGTGGCCCATTCTAGTGCAGTATTCTATTGACTACCTTTTTTGCTGATTCATGAGCTAGAAATGGAGGAGAGTCAGGTTTTCCTGCATGATTTGATCCCTGTGATCAATTTAAAGCACTCTTGAATGAATTTTGAACTCAATGAATGAAGGAAAACACTCTACCACCTCAGTTCATCCACTTACTTGGTCAGAATAGTTTAATGACGCCATTCCTGTTAGGGCCCTATTTCAACAAATATCAAGTTTCATTGTATTTGAATCTATACCTAGATCAAATTTTCTCCAAATCTTTATCAAGACTTAATAATAGTGGTTGTGGAGTAATTTTAGTTAGAAAATATTCCAATTATGCCTAAGCTATAAAGGCAATTTTTGTCGATTTTGTGCTAGTCAACTCTTCTCTGACTGATATTGCTCTACAATTTCATGTGTAAATTCCATTTGCCTCTGAACTATATGGCATTCTACCTTATCTCCTTCAGCCATTGTTGTAAAGTATAAGAACTATTTCCCATTGGTGTATTGTAGATATCTACAAGATTGCATGATTGTATCTCTTTTGACCTATGAATGATATATAAGTGAATCCTCTCTTTCCTTGTGTCATTCATTTGGGTTTTTTGATTTGTATGTGATTGTTGTTAGATTAAAGCAAGTGTGGATGTGTATATCTCTTGGTTTCATGATGGTTCAATAGTGCATGTATGGGTAGAGATTGGTTGAACACTCTATTTTGGTGCATCACTCCCTTAGGTTAGAGTAGGTAGATTTGCTTTCACACATTCCTTCTCCCTTTTTCTCTCCAATAGTAATTAGGTGCACCCTAATAGTAAAGGAATTTGGCTTTCTCTAGAGACTTAACCTCATAGTTCAAGTCCCACAACTTGGAGGTTGTTTCCATGTTTCACAAGGTTGTCCTTAGGTAACCGGTAGGACAATATTCAAAAAATTTCAAGTCTACTAGTGTCAAAAGGAATATTTCAAGATTAATTCCGAGGAGATAGTACTGGCTTCAATGTTCAAGCCTTCAAGAGGCTCATTCTTCAAGTACTTGGTGACTCTGAACTTCAAATACATCTGGTTCCAAACCAAAGTTGTAGTAATTCATGCCCAAAGTTGAAACAAGGGCATCTTCTAGTGGTAAATTTTAGTACCAAGAGCTTTCATTTTCAAATCCTAGAAGAAGGAAAAAATGCACCTCCAAGATCAAAAAATGCACCTCCAAGATCCATCTCTACTCCTCCTACTATTAGATCTCAACCTAGATTGCCATCAATACATATCAATGGATCACTTGTCTATATGGAATTGCCTAGAGCTCATACTTTTGCCACCTTTAATGGTGGGAGCCCCCTCTTATTAGCCCAAAGACATGACATACCAATAGCTACACTCAAAAGTCTACCAGAGTTTACTGGTGAAACTTCTATCTGTCCCTCAAAACACATTCAAGAGGTTGCACATGTCTGCAATATCCATGGTATTAAAAAGGATGATTTTGCAGTTAGGCTTCTAGCCTCATCCTTGAAAGTAAAAGCACTATAATGGTATAGAGGTTTGGCTCATGGTTCTATAACAAATTGGGATGGATTAGGAGCAGGACTGTGCAAACACTTTGAGGACAAAAGTGACCATTTGTCACTTTTAGAACAATTGATTACTATAAAAAGAGCCCCCCATGAATGTATGACTAATTTCAACTATAGATTTCAAAAGACATGGGATAGAATATCTACTTCAGTAAAGCCTACCCCTGGTAATGCCTTCTTGCATTACCTTAGAGCTTTTAACAGTGACATTGCCACTACAATCCAAACTATGGGAGGAGATACCTTACCTAATGCTTATGACATAGAAATAAAGTTAGAAAACATCCTAATACAAGGAGGTAATCTAGCTCCAAGGCCTTCTATGCCTTTTTCCTTGATGTTCTAAATCACCAACCAGCAATGGCTCCTCTTCCCACAACTTCCACATCAAAATCCCTTGCTCTATTCCCTCAAACTTCCACATCTTCAAATGGAATACATGAAATCAAGGAAATGATGCAATCTATGATGCTAAACATAGATAAAACATTACAGGTCCAAGAGAAGAAGTTAGAGGATAGCTTATCTGTGATGCAGAAAGTAAGCAACAAGGTAGTGACTTTAGAGAGATCGCAAGCTCAAGGTAGTAAGGCTCATCAATTGCAACATCAAACTCTAAACAGTGGTAGGCCTCCAAATCATAATTATGGGAACAATTCTTTTGATCAAAATAAGTATAATAGCCATGCTTCAACCTCAAATGTAAACCAAAACAAGGCCATAGTTCCTCAAAACAACATGGCCCCAGATCAGGATTTTGTCCCTCCTATAACTACTCCTACATCTGTTGCATGTGTAAGAAGGCTAAATCTTATTTGGCTTTGACCATCCAAGAGCCTGTAGTAGGAAAATCATACAAGGAGAACCAATTTAAAGATGCCTCGTATACGCAAGGACAAGGTGATTGCTCCTTTATGAATCATCAAGTGGAGGAACATTGTAATGTAAACTAGTATTCCATTGCTCACAACACTAGGAGCAAAAGAAGAGCTATTGAAGATGCTACCCCTCCTCCTCCCAATTAGGCCTCAACTTAAAATGCAATACCTCATGAGCAAGTAGTAAATGATCAATCAAATACCCTTCAGTAGCAGAGGCGAAATAATGGAAAAAGGGATGTAAGTGATCCTTAGGTTGTTCCACCTCAACCTCCTAAAAATGTAGCTCCCAAGGCTTCTACCAAAACACCTACTGTGCCATTTAGTGTGGTAGAAAAAATGAAGAAGACAAATGTGAATATTTCCATGTGGGATGTTGTTGCTACTATACCCATGCAAAAGAGGTTGCTACAACACGAATTCAAAAGTATTGAACCAAAGGATAAACCACCCAGCATGGAAAGTGCCACAAGCCTAGTACATCCATCAAGGGAGGAAGAAAAAAATAAAAGGTCAAACCCCCTCCATTTTATGTATCTTTAATTATAGGGGATAAACTAGTCCACAATTGCATGATTGATTCAGGGGCTAGTAGTTCAGTGATGCCTAAGTGTGTTGCTAATGCTTTGGGAATGAAATATGAGACAATTGTTAGGGATGTCTTATAGTTGGATGGTAGTACTATCAAGATTGTAGGGATCCTTAGGAATTTTGAAATAGCCCTAAATGCATGCCCTAGTTCTACTATAACTCAAGATATATCTATTGCTGAAGTCAAGCCACATTTTGCCATCTGCCTTTTAAGAGACTTCACTGCCCAAATAAGTGGTTACATATCTTTTGATTGGTCATATATGTCTTTTAGAACAAGATATGGGGCCAAAGCTTCAATTAGAGCAAAGCCTCTAGCCCTCCATCATACTGAACCCTACACCCCTAATCTCATCAACATGAATTGCACTATCCTAGAAATGGATGAGAATGACATAACGAATGAGCCTACTACTTCCCTAGTAGAGATACCTAATTTTCTCTTAGATGAATGGGCTAATGCATATCAATTTGATCCTATGTCAAAAACCCTTGAGATAGGCCTCACTACATATTGTATATTAGAGAAGGATGCTCTAGTTCCCAATCTTGTGGAGACTAAAGAAGATGTGAGTGGAGTATGGAGTATGTACTTTGATGGATCGAGGAATAAGAATGGATTAGGGGCTGGTGTGATGTTATTTTCTCCTACAAAAGTAAGGTACTACTTCTCCTTTAGGCTCTAGTTTAGTTGTACTAACAATGTGGTTGAGTATGAATCCTTGATTCAGGGTCTCTTACTTGCTTAGAAAAGATGAATTTATGCCTTAAGCATATATGGAGATAGTGAGTTGGTGGTTAATCAAGTGAGAAATCAGAATATCACCAAGAATAGTTTGCTCAAGTCTTATAAAAATAGGGTATGGGATTTTCTTAAGGGTTTCAATGCATTTAATATTCAAAGTATCCGTAGAAAAGAAAATAGACATGTTGATAGGCTTGCAAAAATAGGTGCATCTCATGATGTGCCAGGGAATCTTAAGGAGAAGAAGAAGCAAAAAATCAAAATGGTAGTAAGGCATGCCATCCCTAACAACAACATCCATTGGCAAGTGTTTGAATTTGATGAACAAATTGTAAGCTTCTTGCAGAATGAAGCAAAATTTTCAGATAGAAACTAGTCAAGACTGCAGGATCAGTATGGTAATCAAATCATTAATCTTAGTTCCAACAAATTGCCTAAGGGTCTCATTACCTTAGAGAGTGTTTTCAATCCTAATTACCAAGCAAGAGGTAGATTCATGAACCTAGCTACTAACGAAGATGATCACACCCCAATCACGGTTGCTGATGGAAAATCCTTAAACATGGGGAAGGTATATTATGAGATTGAGCAAGAAAGTTTTATTCATCTATGTCAAGAATTTAATGATATATTTTCCTAGACGTATGATGATTTAAAGTGTTTTGACCCAAGGTTGTTTCAACATACCATAGATTTAATTGATAATTTCAAACTAGTAAGACAATAACAAAGGTCAGTGAATTCCAAGATTGAACCCTTAATGAGAAAAGAGCTATCCAAATTGATTAAGGCCAATATAATTTTCCCCATCAAGCACTCGTCATGAGTAGAAAACCTTGTCCCTATTAGGAAGAAGAATGGATAAATTAGATTGTGTGTGGACTTTAGGGACCTTAACCAAGCTTCCCTTAAAGTTCACCATCCTCTCCCTTCCATGGAGCAGATTTTGTCCAAGGTTAGTGGTTCAAAGAGGTTTTCATTTCTTGATGGATTTTCTAGCTACAATCAAGTACTGGTCAAAGAGTCTGATAGGTACAAGACTGCATTCACTACCAAATGGGGTACCTATGCTTATTGTAAGATACCATTTGGGCTAACCAATGAAGGTGCTACATTTCAAAAAGAAATGGAGATGGGCTTCAAAAACATGATTGAAAAGTTTGTATTAGTTTACCTTGATGATATCACAATGTATTCAAAGAGTGTAGAAGATCATTTTGATCATTTGAGATAGGTGTTCTCAAGATGTAGAGATTTTGAGATATCCCTTAACCCAAGCAAGTTTGTTTTTGCTACCAATCAAGGAAAATTATTAGGACACATTGTATCTGAGGATGGTTTAACCATTGATCCAGAAAGAAGAAAAGAAATACTTGCTCTCCCTCTTCCTAAACATAAGAAACAGTTGCAAAGTTTCCTAGGTAGGATAAATTTTTTGAGAAGATTTATCCCTAATCTTGCTACCATGGTAAAACCACTTACAACTATGCTCAAGAAAAGTATGGTCTTTGCATGGAACAAGGAAGGGAAGGAAAGTTTTGAAGAGATCAAGGTAGCCATAGCCTCAACCCTCACTCTCAATAATCCAAATTTTGAAAAAGATTTCATCCTTTATACCCTAGGTGGTGAGTCAAATATTTCTGCTATCTTGACTCAAACAAATGATAAAGATGAAGAGCATCCCACAGCCTTCTTTAGTGAAGGGCTTAAAGAGTATGAAGACAAATACAACTATGTAGAGAAGAAAGCCCTTGCAATCATCAGAGCTTTAAAGAAATTTAGACACCTCCTATCTCATAATGAAATTCATCTATTAGTACCCCATGTGAGTGTGAAGGATTTCCTTTTGAGCAAAGATATTAGTGAGAAGAGAGCTAGTTGGATTACTAAAGTAATGGAACATGATGTTGACATCCAGATCACCAAGCTAGTAAGAGGGAAGGGGCTGTGTAAATATATGATATCATCTCAGGAATAAGATGAGAAAGTTGATATGATACTAACAAAGAAACAAGAGACAAGAAATGATGAACCAAGAAATTGGATGGATGATATGAAGAATTTATTATTAGGAAATGGATACCCTCAAGGATTAGATAAAACTGAAAGGAGACAGTATAGATTACAGTCAATTCCTTATGTTATAGTTGATGGTATCCTTTTTAGGAAAGATTTTAATGGAGCCTTATTAAGATGCATTGACATAGACCAAGCTGAAAGAATAATCAAAGAGCTTCATGATGGTCCTGATGGTGGTCACTTCTTAGCAAGAACAACTGCAATGAAGATCATGAGGGATGGTTACCATTGGCCATCCCTTTTCTATGATTGTCATAGGTATGTGAGGAAATGTGAAAAATGTGCCCTCTTCCCTGGTAAGAAAAAGCTTGTAGCTCTTCCTCTTCATCCCATTCAGGTGGACCAGCCTTTTGCTGAATGGAGATTGGATTTCATAGGCCCTATTAATCTTTCTAGTTTTGGTCACAAATGGATTTTAGCTACTATAGATTACTTCACTTGATGGACGGAGGCAGTTGAATTGAAGGATGCCACTAAATCTTTAGTTATTGAGTTCCTTGACAGAATTGTGACCAAGTTTGGTGCCCCTTCAACCATTATTTTAGATAATGCAAAATCTTTTGTAGGAGCTCAGATTTGTGCATGGGCAGTTGACCATAATATCTACTTGAGCACATCCTCAAACTACTATACTTAGGGTAATGGTTTGGCTAAGTTGTCCAACAAAAACCTAATTAGGATTATGAAAAGAACTATAGAGGATAACCAAAGATGTTGGCATCAGAAGTTGAGGACTACACTGTGGGTTGATAGAATAACACCTAAGAGGTCGATAAGAAATTCACCATTTATGTTGGTATATGGTAGAGAAGCAAGGCTTTCAATTTCATTAGAATTCCCATCCCTAGAACTAGCTCATTAGTTGGAGCTAATTGAAGATGATGCCATGATAGTAAGAATGGCAGAGCTGATGGAGCTGGAAGAGAAAAGAAGTCAGGCCATGTAGACCCTAGAAACACATCAGGAACAGGTGAGAAGGAGCTTTGAAAAGAAGGCTAAGGTCAGAACCTTTAGAGAGGGTGATTTAGTTTTGAAATGGGATATAAATAGAGAAAAACTAGGGAGACACTCAAAATTTGATGCACTATGGAGTGGTCCCTATCTGATTGTCAGTTGCAAGCAGGCCAAAGCTTTTCAATTAAGCAGGCTTGATGGTGAAGTTTTGCCTATCCCAGTCAATGGGATCTATCTCAAACCATGTTTCTGACAGGGTTTGAAGTTTCATGTACAAAGGTGGCTTAGTTTTATTTCTGTTGGTTTCCTACTTTCCAAGAAGTGCATGAGCACAAGTTTCTCCTTGTGAGATAGCTAGCTTTTTTTTGAAGTTTTGAAGGTTGCAGAAGGTTTTTGGTCTCTAGTCCTAGTTGCAGAGATAGATGGTAATTTTTCAGGGTTTTGTTCCCATAGAGATAGGGTTAAGGTTTCATAGTGCACTGATCAAAATATTTTGTGACTCTATAGCCCAATGGATGCATAAGGTCACTGGTCATATGCATAGCTGGCTTGTGTCCCCTCTAAGTTGCCATAAATGTTACCTATTTTTACCCCCCACCAAAATTTGAATTCAAATACTTGACCCACCCAATAGCCACTTCCCATCTTTAATATTATTTTAATGCCTAGGAAATACAAAATAAAATGATTAAACCTTATGATATTTCTTTCCACTAGCCTATAACTTTGCCCGCTTTTGGATCTTGTTAAGATCTATGGATTTCATGTACTCACTATGAAAAGTTGAGAGGTTGTTTCCCATAACAAGATAGCAACCATCAAAATTTCATCATGGTACTGAAGAATGAGTTTTGGCCTTGAATTAAGCATAGTCACCAGAGGTTGTTATGTCGCTATCAGGAAATTTGTGTTTCTTTCCATTAGCGACATAGTCCCTTGACAAAAAGTAATCCTGCAAATTTTTTTTCAAAAGATGGGTCCCAAATAATGCTTTGTCAGATATTATTTATAAATTTTTGGCACATGATGGCATCTAGTGGGATACACATAGACACTGGAAAAAGTGATGACACCAGAGGTTGCTATCTCGCTATTGGGAAACTTGTTCTTCTCGCCATTAGTGACATAGCACCCAGCTGGTAAATAAATACATGGTGGGACCTCAGAAAATGTGGAAAGGTGACTAGGATGAAAGTAAGGTTTTAGTTTGTTGCCAGAAGTACATTTTTTTTGCATCATTTGTACCCTTGACCTACGCCCATTCATAAAGCATGTCAATGATCTCGATCATCAGATCATCTCAGATCAATAGTCCTCACTATCTCATTATGGAAAGTTGCAAGATGTTTAGTCTATGTGACATAGTGAGTATGTGACCCACCACTCTTCAAGGTACTTTGTGTAGTTTCTCTACTCTTGATTTGATCTTAGATCTACAATCATCGCTATCTCGCTATGGTGAGTTGCACAAGGGTTACGAATAGCGACATAGCGAGAAGGGACCCACCATATTTCTCTTAAGTAATGTATCAATGTCTTCCATATGATCAATGAGAATCTATGATGCTCGCTATCTCACTATCGCAAGGTGCTTACTTTTTATGTATAGTGAGATAAAGATTCAGCGACATGTGTCCTTGTGGGCCCAGGGAGATAACACTATAGTTGTCATTAATAGTTAGAGGTTGGTAGTTGGGAGATCACCATGGTTAGGGTTTTGAGCAGGTGGTGCAGTTAGTTATAAAGATGTGGTCAAAATTAGGAAGACCTTGCAAGTGGCAAAATGAAATAAAATAATTGGTCCACATGACCCATTCTGGTTGCAGTATTCTGTTGACTGCTATTTTTTTCTTATTCATGAGCTAGAAACAGAGGGGAATTAGGTTTTCTTATGTGATCTAATCCCTATGATCAATGCCAACCACTCCCAAATTAATGTTGAACTCAATGAATGAAGGAAAACACTCCACCACCTTAGTTCATCCACCTACTCGGTTAGAATGGTTTAATGGCACCATTCCTGTCAGGGCCCTATATGAACAAATATCAGGTTTCATTGTATCTAAATCTATACCTAGATCAGATTTTCTCCAGATCTTTATCAAGACTTAATGGTAGTGGTTGTGGAGTAACTTTTGTTAGAAAATATCCCATTTATGCCTGAGCTATAAATGCAATTTTTGTAGATTTTGTGCTGGTCAACTCTTCTCTGACTTCTCTAATATTGCTTTGCAATTTCATCTATAAATTCCCTTTGCCTCTAAACTGTATGACATTCTACCTTATCTCTTTCAGCCATTGATGTAAAGTGCAAGAACTATTTGCCTCCCATTGGTGTATTGTAGAGATCTGCAACCTTGCATGATTGTATCTCTTTTGGCCTATGAATGATATATAAGTGAATCCTCTCTTTCCTTGTGTCATTCATTTGGGTTTGTTGATCTACATGTGATTTTTGTTAGATTAAAGAAAGTGTGGATGTCTATATCTCTTTCTGTCATGATGGTTCAATAGTGCATGTATGGGTAGAGATTGGTTGAACACTCTATTTTGGTGCATCACCCCCTTAGGTTAGAGTAGGTAGATTTGCTTTCACACATTTCTTCTCCCTTTTCCTCTCCAAGAGTAGTTAGGTGCACCATGATAGTAAAGGAAGTCTGCCTTCTCTGGAGACTGAACCTCATAGTTCAAGTCCCATAGCTTGGAGGTTGTTTCCATGTTTCACAAGGTTGTCCTTAGGTAAAAACTTTGGACAAGTGTGTAGAACCTTGTGACAATAGTTGTCATAGGGACAAAATAACAATTTTCAAAGGAACAATGTTGGCCCCTACAACAACAATTATGGCCAAAATTACAACAAGAACTTGAGTGGGAACAACAACAATAGAAATAACAATGCAGGAAACAATGATGGAGGGAACAACTTCAATCCTCCTAAACATAATAATGGCTTCCAAAGAAAAACTGACAAGAGAACACTTGTTTGAATAATGGAAGTATTCTTATAGATAATAACAACAATAATGTTCAATATATAGATAAAAATCAATATGATGATGGTGAAAATGCATCTAATAATGATGGTTCATACTGTGATGGAAATCAAGAAATGACTCAAAATTTGCAAATAAATAATAATGCTCCTCCTATGCAATTCAATGCCATGCTATTAGAGTCATATGATTCTACACAAAATGCATAGATAGAATAATTGGTTAACAAAAAAATTTAATTCCCATTCAACCAGGGACCTGACCTTCAACATGAAGAGATGTTTTCCTTTTGTAATGACAATCAAAATATGTATAACCTAAGAAGTAGAAAAGAACCTCTAACAGATGGACTCCCCCTAGTACTACAACCAACTCCTCTCGATCTAAGAGTGAGTAAAAATCTAGTACCAATAAAACCATCATATGGAGGACAAAAAAATCAAAACCAATGAAATGTACCAATAATATTGAAAAACCCTACTTGGTCTACTAAAAAGTATAGTGCCATAGAAGACCTGAAGCAAACAAAGGCCAACATGTCCATGTTTGAAATATTGCAAAATTGTCCACAGCAATGAGAATTACTCATGAAGAATCTAGATCATACAAAGACCTCCCATAATATGAATACCACCCCTCAAAAGATGCTATCCCAACAAGTTAATGTTATGGAGGCATTTCCCACTATGTTTAAAGACAAGGTTGAGGTGCCCCCATTGTTTCTCAG
Source organism: Cupressus sempervirens (assembly GCA_028749045.1). Classification (NCBI taxonomy): domain Eukaryota; kingdom Viridiplantae; phylum Streptophyta; class Pinopsida; order Cupressales; family Cupressaceae; genus Cupressus; species Cupressus sempervirens. The sequence goes on from CM053792.1 coordinate 580,879,314, forward strand.
CATCAAGATAAATGGAAAGAATCTTCACAATTTCTTAACTAATTCAGGAGCTTCATGTAACATCATGCCATTGTCCATAGTGCAAAAGTTAGGAGTCAGCCCATAACCTACCAACTGAATAGTGATATAGTTGGAAAAAATAGAGGTGAAAGTCCCTAGCATATTAAAAGATCTTTGAATATAGTTAATAGTCAACCCTTGGATTTAAGATGTCATTTATATACATGTGGTTGATATCCTAGAAACATATGGATTACTCCTAAGTAGAGAATGGACAAAATGCCTAAGGGGATGGTTTTTCATGGATTTCACTTAGCTTTGGTTACCATGGAAAGTTTTGAACAATCAAATCAAAATAGATGCAGAGCCAAAATTAAAAAATATCATTACAAAATAAAATGCTCCTAATGAGATAGCCTTCTTACAAATAGATTTTGGCTCCTAGAAAGTAATGGTTTTTGATAAAGTTGTAGTCAAAATATCAGATCATCAAGATATGGACTCCACAATTTCAACCCAAAAAGATGAGGTCATAAAAAAACTCATAGACCACATGATGGCCAATTTATAATGTCTAATAGGAGAAGCTGACCCCAATATCATCCTCCTTCTAGCATTTTGTCAATTGCATAAAGATAGCCATTCAGAGTTTGAATGTTCATCATGTCAAGAAGTAGTTGCTAAGGTGTTAACTAAAATGATAGGAGTAGAGAAAGTAAATGATCCAAAAGATGAACCCATAGAAAACCAAATTCTTACAAATGTTTCTGATGCTATCAAATAAATTGAAGAGGAAACTAAAGATCTAAATGCATCATATAGTGATACTTCTTCAGATGGTAGATGTTTGTCTTCTCCTCCACCTAGAATGATCAAAGTACAAAAAAGAAGATGGTACATAAAAGGCTAGGGATAGATTTTGGTAGTCATCCATCCTAAACCTAAAGTGGATGATATCAAAGAATTGATATGTGAAATTCAAAACAAATAGGAAAAACATATGCTCCTAATTTTGAGGAACGATAATAGAAAATTAGTAAGCCCACCCCATGAAAGAATACAATGGGTACCCAAGAGACAATCCTTCCAAGCTCAAATAAAGGAAAAACTGAGGACAAATAAGGTTAGAAAACCCAAGGAAATCCCAATTTGGACACTTTACTTTGATGATTCCAAATACAAATTAGGAGCAAGTGCAGGTATTGATTTGATCAGTCCAAAAGATAAGTCTTTCTACACAACATGTCAATTGTAGTTTAGATGTACTAAAAATGTTGTAGAATATGAAGCATTTATTTGAGGACATATTTTTGTACTCAAGAAAGGAATTATAGTTCTTGTAGTCGAAGGAGATTCTCAATTGGTTATTTGACAAGTGAAATCATTATATTCTTGTAATGATAAGAAGTTGCTTGCTTATAGGAAAAGAGTATGGGATTTACTAGATGATTTTAAGGCTTTGGACATAAAGTCTATTCCAAGAAGGAAGAACATGGTAGCAAATGTCCTTGCTATTTCAGCAAGTGCATTACAAATAGTCTAAAGAATGAAGTTGAAATGATTTTCAATCGAATTGGTTGTTGCTCCATCTATTCCCAACAATATCATAAACTTTTTATTTTTTCAGGATTATCAACATATAATTGAATTTATTATGTGCAATGATCACTTCAAGGGAAAAAGAAATTGATGACACTCTAGATGACACTCCTAAGGAAAATGAAACTCAAGATGAATATGGAATCTTGAATTTTAAAACTAATACTATTCCTAAAGGGATAATTGAGTTGGAGAACATTTTTGATCATGATGAATTAGCATTTAATAAAAGGACCACTAAAGAGAAAGAAATTGAAGAATGTGATTCATACAATTTAGATACAAAAGATGATCCTAAAATGGTAAGGATTGGGATACCGTACAATCCATAAGAAAGGGAAGACATACTCAAATTACTTATAGAGTATAAGGATGTCATGTCTTGGAGCTATGAAGAACTAAAGACATATGATCCTCAGATTATTACACATGATAGCCCACTCAAACCTAATGCCAAAACTTTTCGACAAAGGAAAGACCTATCAATCCTATCCTTGAACCTCTGATAATGAAGGAATTCAAGAAGTTACTAGATGCTAAGATTATTTTCCCTATGTACCACTCTACATGGGTGGCTAATTTAGTTTTGGTAGGGAAGAAGACTAGGGAGATTCAACTTTGCATGGATTTTTGTAACTTGAACCTAGCATCTCAAAAGGATAGCTACCCATTGCCCTTGCTAGATGAGGTCTTGAAAATTATGAATGGTTCAAAGATGATGTCTTTCTTGGATGGATATTTAGGATATAATTAGGTAAAGGTAGAAGAAGAAGATAGACTAAAGATGGTCTTTATGACCAAATGGGGGACCTTCTCCTATAGGAGAATGCCATTTGGATTGATTAACATAGGGGCTACATTTCAACAAGCCATGGATGAATCTTTTAAGGGATTGATTAATAAATGTGTACAATTATCTACATCGATGACTTGACTATCTTTTCAAAAGGTTGAAGTACCCACATTTTTTTTTATCTTAGACAGGTATTCAACAGATGTTGTAAATATGGCATATCTCTCAACCCCAAGAAATGTTCAATTGGGTTCACTAAGGGAAAGCTCCTACGTCATGTGATTTTTGAAGATGGCATCTCTATTGATCCTAATAGAGTTGAAGCCATTTTGAAGTTATCAGCTACCAATAGTCAGAAGGAACTCAATTCTTTCTTTGGAAAATTAAATATTGTGCAAAAATTCATAAGCGGGTTTATAGAGATAGTGCATCACCTTAATGATTTACTCAAAAAGGGGGCTAAAATAGAATGGGTTCTAGAGGTAAAGAAATAATTTGAGGATATCAAAGTAGCCATTTCCATAGCTCCAATACCAGTAAATCTTGATTATGAGCTTCCCTTTAAGATATATTCCTTCACTTTAGAACATTCATGCACTAGGATCCTAACCTAGAAGAAGGAGAAGGAAGATGAAAGACCTATTGCTTTTATGAGCTGCCCTCTAAGAAATGTCAAGTTGAACTATTCCAAGCTCAATAAACAACCTTTTTCCTTGATTAAAGTAGTAAAGAGGTTCTACCATTACACACTAAGGAACAAGGTGTATGCTATTCTTCCTGATCCAATAGTAAAGACATTATTGATGCAAAATGAACTTGGTAAAAGATGACGTAAATGGATGGCGATATTACAAGAATTTGATCTTGAGATCTAACCCATGAGGTTAGTCAAGGGTTGAGGATTATCAAAAATGATAGTTGATAACCAAATTGGTGATGAAAAGAAATTCAAGTTTGACAATGAAGAAAATTATAGTATCTCAAGTTGATATTGGCCAAGGTATAGTGACAGATGTTTGCACTAGGATATCATTTACTATCTTCTACAAAATCAATGCCCTAGCTAGATGAATAGTTCATAATGTAGAGGACTTAAAATAAAGTAGAAATCCTATATGTTGCATGACAAAAAGTTGTACAAAAGGAACTATGAATAAATCTACCTAAAATTCTTAGGACATGAGGAAGCAAAGGAAGTTTTGAAATAGTTTCATAATAAGTATGGTATAGGGAATAGTTTGGCAAAAGCAACTGCTCATATGATTTTAAGATTGGGTTATTTTTGGCCCACAATATTCAAAGATACTTTTGAGCATGTACATTCTTCTCATATTTGTCAAACCAGTGCTAGTAGAGAAAGGCATCCAACAATACCATTACAACCAATGTACAAGGTCTATCCTTTTGCAAAGTGGGGGTTGGAATTTATTGGTCTAGTCAATCCACCATTATCAACTAGACACACTTTGATGTAGGAGCATCTAGTGGTGTAAGGGAAATACTATATCACCCAAAAATATGCTTAGAGATAGTTTTTGTTTTAATTTTTGGATACCCATTTGGGTCAAATAAAGGTTCCAACTCTCACAGTTCCACTATTAGTGTTATGGGTTAGAGTTTTTAAGCACCTTGAGATACATGTAAATGCTTAAAAATTAGGACTATATAATTGAGACATAATTATGGTGAGTTAGAGGGTGTAAATTGGAGGGATGGCTATGTTTGTAATTTAAAACACTCTAGAAAAAGAATCAGGTCAAAAGGCTTAATGGTTAGAAAGTTATTACAGTTTTTTAGTTCCTGGAGACCTCTTAAGAGTGCTTCAAATTCATATATGGGGCACTAAACAGCCCTATATTGGGCTGAAAAATGAGAAAATCTAGTCTATAGGGATATAGAACACTTTGAGAGCTTTCTAGAAATGTAAACATTTTGTTAATCAGAGTTACAGTTCAAAAGTTATGCCTCACAAAAGTTGGACTATCATTTCTAGATTCTTCTAATTTTACACTGACTTCTAACATAATTTATGGAACCTTCTATTTTTGTGGTGGATTCCAAATAGCATATTCTAGAATTTATTCCTAACCCTAAACCATTTGGGGCTTATTTAAGAACATTTCAGGCATTGTAAAGGCAATTCTTAATGGAGTTAGAGAGAAGGTACCATGTGGAGGATTTCTTTCTCCGGAATCATACTGTTCTAATTCCATAAGGAATTTTTCATTCATAATAATATTTCCCTTTTCCTATGTGTTCATTTTGGTCTTTGGTTGTGTCTCCATCACACTTTCATTCTTACAGCCACTGATTATTGCATATGATGGGAAAAAGCAAAAACTTTCAGAAATTGCAATGCTAAGGTGGTAATGAATTTCTTGGAGGAACACATTATTACTAGATTTAGGATGCCATTTTCCTTAGTATGCAATAACGGATCAGCTTTTGCATTAGTATTCTTTACTCAATGGGAATTTGAAAACTAGGTTATTATCAACTTCTCTTTGAATTATTACCCACAAGGAAATGGGTTAGATGAATCTATGAACAAGAACTTGATCACAGTAATAATATGGTTATTGAAGGAGAACCCTAAATATTGGCATAAACAACTCAAATATACTTTATGGATAGATTGAGTGAGAGTCAAGGATGCTTTGGGAACTTCTCCATATTTGCTTGTTTACAACCAAGAGCTAGTATTTCCACTTAATCTCAGGATTCCTATTTGAAATTCATGAGTGGATATGGTGAAGATGTTGATAGAGTGCAAATCAAATTGATGAATCTTTTGGAGATGGACAAGAAATGAATAGTTGCATTAGAGCACATGGCTAAACATCAAGTTTTCATGAATCTTTTGGAGATGGAACAGAAATGAATAGTTGCATTAGAGCACATGAATAGTTGTTTGATAAGAGGGCCATGATAAAATCCTTCAAAAATTTTGACCTTGTTCTACTTCGGGATAAGGCAAGAGAAAAGCTAGGCAACCACACCAATTTTTAATGCTTTTGGATTGGTCCTTATCTCTAGATTGTGGAGATTCTAAGAGAAAATACTTTTAGGCTCAGTTTCTTATAGGGGGAATTAGTTCCATTGCTAGTCAATGGGTAATTTCTAAAACATTATTTCGAAGCCTAGAAGACCTAAATTTTTTTTTAAAATAGAAATAAAAATAAATTAGTAGATTTCATTTCTGCAAGTGTGTTTGTATTCTATAAGAGTGTTTGTTTCTTAGTTATGTATTTTCTTTTAGTCATGTGTTTTTTTTCAAAGTTGCATGATTCTAGGGGGGTAAGGTGCACTTGACATTTTATCTTAACATATCTTACTAACTACTCTTTTGGTTATAATTTTAGGAAGAGATATTTCTTTGTCAAAACATTTTCATGATTGTGTGTCTTCTACCAACTAAGCAACGGATGTTACTTGCAATAATAGGGGGACTTTCAGTCTTGAATTCAAGATTCTAGAGCAACAAGTTCTCAACACTTTGCAATTTTAAAGATTTATTATTTTAGGTGTTGTCAAATTAAGGTTGAAGATAGTAAGGAATGATCCAAACCCCAATTGGTTCAAACAGAAGGATCTTCTCAAAGGGATTGCTAAGATCATTGTTTAGCGTGATAATTTCCAAAAGTTCTAAAAGAGGAATGCAAGGGATGTTCACAAAAGATTGAATCCAAGAAATGACACCAATGACTTGGCTACACAATCTAAGAATAGTCAGGATATAGTTGAAAAAAAGGAAGAAAAAAAAAGAAGAGAAAACATAAGAGAGAAAATGGTGTTAAGACTGAAGGATTCTATAAGATCTAAAAGGGGTAATCTGATAAATAGATACAAAATGAGCTATCTAGTACCAAAACATTGCTTCACTAAAAAATCCAATGGAGAAATTATGAGCTACATGGAGAAATTATTCAAAGGATTACCATGAAATTTAAAAGAAAAGTGACAACCTACTAAGAGCCCTCAAACAAATTCTCTTATCTGGTTGGGAAAAGGATTGATAAACAACCTTCATGGAGATTCATGATGGATGATCCAAATGGGGTAGAAGATTTTTTTTATGTTGTCAAATTTTTTTGATAAGACTGCATCCTGAGATGTCAAAGGGAATGAACACATGGAACACACACTAAACTTGGAACTCAAGGATCTTGGGATTTTGACTGCAAAGTACCTCCACATGAACTTGTAATATTTAGGATGTAGTTGGTGTTTGACACATGTCAAAGGAATTTTTGTTGATGAAAAAATACCTTTGTCATTTCTTCCTTTTGTCGGGGCTATTTTTTGATTTTTTTGAGTCCTAGTTTGGGATTCAAGTCATTTAGGGTCTGTCTTTGTCTTGTTCAAGTCCCAATTGAGAAACTCAACTAACAAAAATCAAAGATTCTGATGAAGAAGTCAAAATTACAAAAATAAAAGGTACACTAGTGCACCAAATTAGGTGCACTAGTATGCCAAATACAAGAAAAAGGCTTTTTGTGCATTAACACAACTATAGAGCTACATAGTTGCACAACACTTGATTAAACTAGGGCCTATAAAAACTATCCTTCCCCTTTTCACTCCTTACCTTATTTCTCTCTGAGATCCTCATTCATTGCATCTCTAAGCCACAGCAAGATTGTATCCTCCACATCATCATCACTCTGTACCTAAATAGGTGTGATACTCTACACCATCTTCCAATTCCTTCGAGCCATTCTTCCCCCCTTGCAAAATGGCTAACCCATTAGAAGAATCAAGTGCATAGTAATACAACTAATTAGGTGTGCTACTACACACCCTAAAGCACAAAAACTTTAAAAAAACAAAGCAAACATAAAAAGAGAAAATAGGTGTGCGCTAGTACACCTAACTAGGTGTGCTAGTGCACACTCAAACATATGTTAAAAACACAAAATGTTAAACACAAAGTTTTTTGGTGTGCATCAGCACACCTGATTAGGTGTGGTGATGCACACCTTGTAATTGGTAATTTGCTTTAAGAAAAATGTGCACTAGGTGCACCTATTAGGTGCCCTAGGTGTGCCATAGGGCTTTCTATGTGTTAAAATGGTTTTCTTTGTGTTTTCAAGCAATGTCACTTTACAAATTTTTGTTCAACTTAATAGTTAGGGTTTGAATTTATCATATTTTATTTCAAACTAATGGTGCTCTTTTATGCAGATAGAATTGCATCTCCATCAGCTTCCATGGGCAATAAAATGGCACTGAAACTAGTGATCTTCAAATTCCAAGGTGTTCCAACTAAGTCAAGGTTTCAAGATGACTACTCAGAGATCAAAGATACAAAATTGGGGCATACTACTTGAATATTTGTAACAAACCTACTAAGAGGTCTGCTATGGTGTTTGCATTGATCCAATCAGGGTTGGTGAATGCAACTTGGCACCCGATGTTGGTACAATCTTCAGAGCTCATAATGACACTTGTAAAATACTTTGTCCCTGAGGAGAGGGGTGTGAAGAGTATAACTGGGGAAAGTTTCCTTGATCTCTAACCAAACAACATTGAGAAGGTATTTCATCTCTCACATGCAGATCAATTTATCAATCTTACCTATGAACAAGTAGAAAGGTGGTATCGAGAGGATATTGAGGAAGCTTCTGAGATCATTCAATCGTCTTACCTTATAGAGAAGACACCTATAGGAAAGAAGGTTGGTAAAGTTGACATGACCAGAGGATATATGAAAGAAGATATTAGATACTTAATTGTACTTTTGAGTAGGGTTATGGGTTTGCCAACAACCAGACAAATGAACATCTTTATGGTACATTTTATCGAGACCATCAAGATGGAAAAGATGCCACTTGATTGGGAATCTAATTTGAGTGAAAATTTATGTGAATAGTTGGAGGTGGTAAATAACAAAAGGAAGTTCTATATGACATCATATTTGGTGTACTTATTAGCCACAAGGGCAACAGACTATCCATAGTTGTACAAGAGCGATTGCATGCAAGATCCTAATACATGACCATATATTGTCTACCCTCAATTGGTGAAGAAGAGGCTCTTGGAGTAGAGCAAGGAGTATGGAATTGTTAATGATGCATTCATATTTTCCATAATCAAATTAATAGAAGGAGATTATGCGAAGAGATTGTCAGATGATGTAGTGGTATAGATAATGATACTCAGAGCATAATACATTCAATTCAAAATATTTACATATCTAAAGGTAGTCAGTACCACTATCAACCCAAAGAAGCTTCTAAGGTACCCTTGTGATAGACTCATCTTCTTGGATATCTCTTGACAAATTTTGTCTGCATATGATAGAGCCAGAAAACAACATAAACACTATTGGATGTAGCCTATGACCATAGGACCTTCTTAGGTGCTTCAAAAAAAGGATATTTCATATTTTGAATGTGGATAGGATCAATATCCCTTAGAATAGTAAAATTCTCCATGGCCATGTTTTGGTAACATTGGGAGAGTGCAGTATTTGGTGGGAAAAACATTCCAGCATGAAGAAGCCATTGAGGATCATTGGATGAATTCTACAAATGACTACGATGTCCAAATAAGGGATTATTGTAGGATGACTTTGTACTTGGAAGAGAAGGCCCTAAAGATAAATATTCCATTGAAGACATTACAAAAAGACTCAGGGGAGTTGCTTGATCCTTTGTTCAATGCAAATAAAATTGGGGAGCGACCTGTAGTGAATACTGAGGTTGATAGAGAAGAGAATTTTGATATTAACCATAGGGTGAAGCACATCATTAAAATGCCACAAGATTGGATCAAGAAACTATTTAAACTTGATCCAATACATAAAATAGTAATTTTACATGCACAAGCCCATCTAACCAAAGGTAGAGGGAAGAAATTCATCATCCCTACCTTTGTAGCTCAGTCACCAATAAGACCTAAACTAGTGTACAAATTTGATAGACTAATTGGATACTACCACCCTCAAGAGAGAAAAGGAAAGCACAAAAGAAAGAGGAATTCTCCCCAAAGAATCAAGCCTGAAGAAGGTGAAATCTCAGCACCCTTATAGCAAGAAGAAGTAAATTTATAAGGGTTAGAGGATACAAGGGCATCACAAGTTCAGGATGACCCACAACTACCACCAACTGCTACACCTAGCTAAATAGATACAAAAGTTGAGATTCAAGATGTCTCTCTACCTTGGTAGACAAAATAAGCATCCCCTTCTATGCCTAAGAAAGGAAGAAAGATTAAGACTCTAGTCAAGAAGAGGAAAAGGGTCATCTAGAAAGTAGTCCCTGTCCCATCAATCCCAAAATTTATTCTTAAGGAAGATGAAGAAGAGGATGATGAGGACAATGTACCTTTCAATAGAAGAACTTGGCTAGCAAGAGCCATAGAATAGGAAAGAAGGAGAAGTTCTATAGCAAGACCAATACCAATCCCAAAAGAACCTCTACAAATGACCACATCAGAGGATGAAATGCAACAATGGATTGATGAGCAAGATGTAGAGGGTATTGACATATTTAAGATGTCAGATTTTGATTTCATGTTGGTGGAGACTAAGTTAATTGGAGACAAGATCAAGGATACATTGACCAATCAGCCCCAATAGGAAGATTGGACTCAAATGCCCCTGGAGTCATAGGGTCCAAAGATAATGCCTTCATCCCCATTGCAAGTCATAGTTGTGGATAAAGGATCTATTACTCCTCTACCACCAAGTATGGAGGAAGAGAAAGTTAAAAAGGAAAAGGAGGAAGAGCCACAACAAAAAGAAATTGATGAAGTTTCTAGAGGAGCACAAATGATTGAATATCCTTAACAAGCTTCCCAAGACACCAAGGTAAGAATTGTGGACTCCACTAAAATAGAGACTACAGAGGGAGAGCCATCACAAAGAGAGAAAATCCTATAGAGTAGTGATAAGGGAAAGGGGTTGTAGAGAAAACTCCTTCATCCTTGAGAGGCAAGCCTTTGGTAGAATGGATCCCAAGATGGTTGCAGAAAGAAATTACAAGAATCAAGAGGCAACAATTTAATGTCGATGAGGAAGACATGATAGAACTAATTGAGGTTCTAACAAAACCTGAGTCCTTGTCAAAAGAGGCAAGGGCATTAACTTTCGTCAATAGTGACTAAAACCAAGATTTATTTGCACAAGTGGCTATCCCTCCTAATTTGGAAATAGAAGATTTCGATCCACAAGATTACCAAATCAGAGAGGTTATGCTTGGAAAGCCTACATTGGATATACCCAAGTTGATGGTCACAATGGGGATGAAGGAGGTATTTACAAGTTTGGAATAGGAAGGGGCAAAATTAATAACACTTTGAAGGAAAAATGAAATCCTAAAGGGATATTTAGCCAAAGTTGTTGGTCCCTTGGATCCTGAACACCCTGAGGAGACTTTGAATGTTGCATTGGAAAGAAGAGATAGGGGGCTTGTACAATTAGATCCATTTTTGAATGCCTATGAGAAATGGCAAGAAAGTTTTGAGGAGAAAGGTATTTTGATCATCCAAGGAAATCTAAAGCTACTTCATGCTATGCAGGAAAATGTGGATAAAATGGTAGTAATTTTGAAACAAGATTTCAGTATTATGGATGAGGTACATGCATGGGGAAAGGATTTATAGGAATAAAAGGCCAGAGATATAGAATTCTCATGGATGTATATACTATAGAGGAACTAGATTTAATTGATGATTAGATAGAAAAGATAGTGGATAGCAATGAAGTAATGGATTCATTACATGCAAAGTTCCATCAGCTCAAGGACCAAGCCTAAGAGCAGATTTTAGAAGTAGAGAAACATTATAGTGATGCATGTCTCAACATTTTGTAGATGATGTACAAGAAAAATTGATACTAGTTGAGGTAGTAGTGCAGAAATTTATAAAGATTTTTTATGAGGTTTCTAGCTATAAAGATATCTAGCAAGCATTTAGGATAGAAGAAGCCTTGCTAGAGTTGGATAGTAGACTTGGGGATTTTGTTGAGACATGTACTGAGCTAGAAAACTATACGAAAAAGGTCAAGGACAAGTATAATGCTTTAGATTTACTAGATATGGAAAAAATCACTAAGATTATTGAGAATTTTAAAGGCAAGCATCTAGATATAGCTCTAGTATAAAGGGGGACATAACCCAAAAGTCAAAATTTCAGTTTTGACACTCAGTAAAATTTTGCAACTTTGGACTTTTGAGGTGCACTAGTGCATTGGTGTGCTTTTTGGTTACAAATTTTTGGAAGAATTTTTAAGAAGTTAGAGGTGCATAGGTGTTCTGATGTGCTTCTTTCGAGGTGTGCTTTTCCAGAGATACGCCAATAGTTAACTGCTAGTTCCAAAATTAGAGCTTTCCATGAATGGAAAACACATTCTGACAATAGTTTAACTATGACAGATGCCCAGTGAAGGACTAGTTTCTAATTTTGACACTTCCACGTCAATTGAAGGCTCTCTTCTTCTTATTTTTTCATTATTTCTTTGTTTTATGATATGTAAAGGCTCATGCATCCAATTAATGAAATAAAAATGGATGGAGTCCTACTAAGCACTAGTTAGATAGTTAGTTTGTATATAATTAGTTTATTTTATTAAATTAGAAGCATATGATTGCATGAAGATATCTCTCACTCTCAACACAAATTAAGGAGATGATTTCTTATAAATATGAGATTGTAATATGTAATAAGGGCTGCCATTTTTTTGCAATAATATTATCCTTTTTGTGCTCATATTTGGAGTGTAGTAATTCTTGCCTAAATGTGTCATATTTTTGTGAATTTATGTTCATGGAATTGTGATTGAGCCAAAAGTTTATTGCATTATTTCTAGTTGTGTAATCTTTTAATTCTAGTGTTTGCTATGGTTTGACAAATTCTACTGATGTATCTAGCTGAAGAAGAAATCACTAAATTGTGTCTCCATAACTTTTTGTCTCGCATGAGCACACTTTCCATGGCCTTGCAATTTGATAAAGAGTGAAACATCATACGGTTACTACATTTCCCATTGAGGATTGCATCAGTGGAATCAAGAAAGCACTACTCCTACTTTCATTAGTTACCTACCAATTTCTTTGAAAGCTTAACTTGCAGACATGTCCATTAGAATTTTACTTTCATGTTATTTTCTTTAAAGTTATTGTTATTTTCTTTACTAACCCCTTGTTAAAATATGAATTCATACTAGCTATATTGTTAGATTGCATTCATATAAAACAAAAAAATACAAAAACATAGTTCTTTTTGAACATTTATTTTGAAGTAGTGAGCAGATTCTACATCTTACTCAAGATCATTCAAACCAACAAAGGCCTCCTCATGAACAAAAACATTTATCTTCAACTAAGTGGATTCTGGTAGGTTGTGAGATAACTTGGAACCTTGGATTTGATCCATAAAGATTGACTTTTCAAGAGAGGAGTTCAAAAGAATTCTTGTCATTTAGCATCATGCGCAATGATAGCTCAACACTACCATGAAAGCCAAATGAATAAAGGATTAAACATAAGGTTTAAAACCCCCTCTTTTATTTGTAGCTCCCATGTCCTTCTTTCTTCTCCATGTGATGTAGCTCTAATTGGCTATAATGCACATAATTAGGAAGAAAAAACCTATGATAATGATATGAGAGTACTAGAAGTAGTGATTTAATCTTGAGAGACAAAAGACTTAAGAATTGAAGAACTTAAAGGACCAAGGGACTTAGGACTGGAAATGAGAGGAAGAATGCTCAATTTATAATCAACATGCAAGATGAGAGCATTGGACTTGTCACCTTGTATATGCCACTTGGAAAGAGATTCCTTTGAGAATCCATGACACATATGACACAAGATGCCAAATGTAGGATTCTATGATACTTAAAAAGTTGAACATGGCTATAAATAGAATAGGATCTATGACACGTCATGTGACACCTAAAACCCACTTAAAGCCAAGAATCTATAACAATGGAGGCCATATATAGACATGTATAAGGGAACAAGAATATATCAATTATGACATATCTTAGCCAAGTATTAATGGAGAATCCATTATGTGTCATGCCCATGTGTCATAGTGATGTTAATATCATGTGGAATATTTGAATTAAAAATCCATTATTTCACACAAATAGAAATTAGTAAAAATGGAATTAATGGTGAAAAATATGACTTAGGAAATTGAGAATTTCCATGGCTTGCAAATGAGGAATCAATTAATTAATAAAATTAACTAATTGAGGACGTTAGTTAAGAATAATAATTAGTAAAATGGCATATGATTAAATTATTGGTTATTTAACCTAAAAAATGGTGAGCAGAATGAAAAGAAGAAAAGAAAAAATGCAAAGATGTCTCATTCAAAAGAAGTTAGTCAATATAATCATAGATATGTATACCCTAAAAAATTAGGGTTTTCAAAATCATGCTCAGAATCTCTACCAACCAATAGATCAAATAATTCTACATTTAGAAGCATACAGACATTAGAACCTTTGAGAAACAATCTTCAAGAGGGTTCAACTTATGTAGTAAAGGCCTCAAACTATTTCACCACATTAGCATGTGTCCAGGATATGGAGGCAAGTGATGTTTAGGATCTGGGCCCTAAATGGGGAGCCATTAATTGCGGAAACCTTCTCCATTCTCATTAGCTCTCAAGAAAAGATCTACCCTTGATTCATTCAATGTTTAGCATAGATAATCAGATTTACTTCTTTAACTTAACAAAATATTCAAGTTCCAACCTTAACCCCATTTATAACCAGTAGACAGGTTTTTCAATTAAACCATCTATTGATCATTCAATCTCTATTCATAAATCCTTAGCTCCAAACACCCTAAAAGCCTACATTCCTCCTCATCATAGGTCACCACCCTCTTGCCCCTTTCTTCACCCAACTTCTTTGCCCCCTCAGCCCCACAACATCACACCAACAGAACAAGGAGATAAGGTCCTAATTATTAGTGACTAGGATAGTGAAGTTTGTTGGCAGGAATGCTAGGAGGTCGGTCTGTTCACTTTTTGGAATGGCCCTAAAGTAGAATTGCATAATCTAATTGATTGGTTGGAGGACTACTATGGCTATCAGGTAAGTATTTCTTACTATATTGATAGATTGGTTTTCATACACTGTAGTGAGGAGGATGTGAAAAAAGACTTTCTATTTTATTCTAATTATTTTTTCAAGGGTCATGTGATTAAATTTTTTGAATGGATACCAAACTATAATTAAGATAATTTAAATCTTTTAATTCCAACATGGTTCTCCATAAACCCTATCCCGCCAGAGTTAAAACAAATAGGTATTATTAAAATGATAGGATTCTCAATGGGAGACTTGATAGGATTAGATGCCTCCTTTGAGTGTTCTAACAACATAAAACTCCTAGTCAAATGTAGAGAAAACAATATGACTCTCAAACCAATCAAAATCATTACCAAAAGATCAACATAAAAACTAAACTTTTAGAGATATGAAGGAAAAATTACAGAGATAATCAAGCTAGACGATGAGCAGAAATTCTCCTTCAAAACATTGCAAACTACATCAGATCTCAATATCTCCCTCCCCATGATCAGAATAAGGCACCAAAGCATGAAGCAAAAGGAGTGTTTAGCTAAGGGATTTGTCTTAACAAGCACAAAAGATAACTCAGGCAATGCAAGGGTAGAAAAGTCAAATAAAGCTAAAGCAAAAAATGATAATAGCCCAATACTTCAAATCAATGGAAACTAGAAGGAAATAAACATGTAATGCCCTGCCAAGGGATCCAAAAAATTAACCTAGAATTTCACTAAGTTTGGTAGCATTATTTTTTTTAAAGAAAGTAAATACCACATATAACTTATGCACAATAACGGAAGCAATAGCAATGTCCATCTAAAAGTAAACATAACATACACAATTGGTTACATTCTTTAAAGATCCCTTAACATTGAATTACATCTAAATAACTAACATTAATGAATCCATCTAGTACAACATCCACATGTAATAATAATGATAAGTCCAATGTTTATACATTACATTTCCAAATGCTCAATCATCCAATGTACATGTCACAGGGTATGAAAAGCTCAAAAGAATATATATAGGTAGAATAATGGTATATCATCCTATTCTAATCCATGATACATCAAAGTAAAGATAATCACATGATACACATGATACATCATCATAGAAGACATATACATCCATCATAAAGATCAAACATAATAAACTAAGTGCACGGTTCCTCCCAACCGTTAATAGCATCATTAGACCATCATGGGCCCTAGCCATCCCTCCATGCATAACATTCTAAATTACCAAAGAGATCATTGGTATTAACATAGTAGGAATGTCACTCCTATCATATATTACACCATATGCAGAAAGTAATCTAACATGCAAATAAAAGCATAAGATAACATCATCTAACATATGCTAAGCATCAATGAAAGGATACATATCCACCATCACGAAGGACGCATCAGTCACGATGTCTCAATGAATCTCAAATGATAAGAGTGGAAAAACACTACCACCCGACCGCGTGGTACCTAAGTGGTCCACTCCCACCGTGCTGAGGAGATAATCTCAAGTCCCAAACAGACTATCCAAAACACATAGCATAAATCTCTATAAGTCCAGGAATCCTAAAAGTATACTAACTCAAAGGTTCCAAACACAAAAATGACATCTAATTCCCAGAGGCGCACAATGACATGTAGGAACCTACTATGCAAGCGGGAAAGTGTCATCGCATTTATCATGTACAAGTTACCCTGGCAATTAGCTAAACTCCGCGGGTCCATACTGATCTCATGCAGCCACTAGTATCATCTCATACTGACAAGGCATACTATGGAATGCAAGGTCGCAACCATGTGTTCTCACTACTCCCATCCTAGCCTGTACAAGCACTCAAGGCATGGGTGAGAACCAAAAGTCTTATCTTTTTAGGTTCATTCAGTTAGTATTAGGTGTGAATGTTATCACTTATTAATCCAACTTACAATGAGTTACCCTGGCAGCCTCTTAGGGCCCCGACCCCCATTGCAAGCCACTTCCTGACACTACATGCAAATATCCTACCCTAAGCTCATGGAATCATAAATCTCAAAATCACAAAAGATAATCCATAATAAAATCATCAAATATGCACAAAAGCATCAAATCTCCATGAGCAAGCATCCATAGAAAATCATGACCACAACAGCTCTCTATTGGCAACTGAAGTATCACTGATAATCAAAAGTATCCAGTGGTTCTTAATAACCAAAATATATCTCAATCATACTAATTGAGGACTCCAAAAATGGTTGAGTCAAACATGTCACAACATGACATCATCAAGAATAAATCCACATTACAGTCCCATCATGGTGACTAGAAAATAACCAAGGATAACTGATCGATGACCAAAAATGGTTAAGTCAAGTGTCTCATACATAAGAATCTTAACTATAACAATCAGTAATTACAACCAATACATAGAACATTCCATCACATAACCATGGTTGGGTTTATAAAGATCGAGATTAAAACATCATCATAACATCACAATCACATAACCCCCAAGCCTCTGGTAGACGTCCTATAACTGGTCAACACTAGTCAACCCAAAACCCAAAACAATAGCATAAAGAATACACAATGCAAACACATGTTTTGGTTTTGCTAAGTTCACAAACTTGAATTTAAATGTAAAAGTCTCAGTTTACGTTTTCCAATTTAAATATCAAGTGGAGAAATTTCACGTTTTACCTAACCCATGTAATGTCTTGATAGATAAAAATTTCTCCCCAAAAACCATTAGACTCAATTTTCTAAATGTTCTAAATGTCCTTTATATACATATTTTGATGATAATGACCCCCATCATTTTCCAAATAATAATTGAAAATTCTTTTCATATTCATCTTTCCAAATTAAGAGCTTATATTGAACCTATATTGCTCAACAATATAAAATAACTTGTTATTAAAGAATCACTCTTTAAAATTCCAATCATATTTTAATATATTAATTATTTATTATTAATAATGTATATATACTTATACATATATATATATTAATATATATATATAAATACATATACATATATAATTATTAACTTACAAAATGATTTACATAAAAATTGAATCAACAAAACATTTTATTTGACAACACACGGCGAGTTTAATAACCACCGATACAACATTGTTTATATATATAACCTGCGGATCGCAGGGTACACTACGGTCATAGGTACACTGTAGACCATAGGTACTCTGCGGTACCGCAGTCCGCATTAACGTGGCCGTCGGCAGGGGTGGGAAAACACGTCCCCTCCACCCATTCAAATTTATAATTATATTGCATTTTATTAAAACGCATTCCTCCAATGTAAATCACGATGCGAAATTCGCTCGCTGCAAAATATATGTCATTCGACTTAAATATACATATGTGTATATACATATGTATGTATATATATATATAATTATATATGTATATATATATATATGTGTGTGTGTGTGTGTGTGTGTGTATATACAGAGAATAATCAAATATCACATCATATCTATATATATATATATATATATAGTTGTATATATATATATATATATGCATATATGTATTTATATTATACACAATATATAAATTCCAACTCTCAAAATTTTCCTATAAGTCTTGATCTCAAGATTTTTCCAATAATTACTCTAATGGGTTTGACTATGAATCTAAACCCTAGCCCCGTGTTTTTTTCAGATCTATGCATATAAAATTTTCAAATAAATTAATTACCCATATTGAGAATGCATATAATAAAAATATGAAATTTCTCAGAAGACATATGGAAGACACGAAGAAGACAGGGAATGCAAGATGCGGAAATAGCATAAGTAAAATCACAAGAATCTACCTAGATTCTAAGGCTAATTCTCTCTTCCTCAAAAAATCCGCAGAGCAAGCTCCCTTCTTCAGAGTTCTCGAATCCTCCAATGCTCCAATTGCACTCCAAACGCTATGTCTAAGCTTCTAGGAATGCCTGAATATAAAGAGCTCTCAGGAAACATCTAGAATGCTTCTAGAAATAGCTAGAAGGTGTCACCAACTAAGCATGTGTCTTTACCAACCTTCTAGATGAGTCATAGGGTTGTAGACACCATGTGCTTAATTGATGCACTAACCCTCGTGTTGTTGACATATGAGAAATGAAAAGGTGTGTTAACTCCCATGCAAGCTTATAACTCCAATTTACTTATTATATAATTTCTATTTAAATATTTATAACTTTCATTTTAATTTTTATAACTTTTATTATTATTATTTATTTATTACTTTATTATTATTTAATAATTATTATTAATTTTAATTTATAGTTTTCTTTTATTTAATTATTTTTCCTTAATTAATTCACATTTAATTAATTATAATTAAAATATCAAAATCCATGATATTTTATATTAATTTTCTCAATTAATTAATTAATTAATTAAATCTATTTATTAAGACTTAATTAATAGAACATTCACCATAGACCTCCAAGATAAAATATGAAAATTCGTTATAGAGCAATTCACACAAAATCAGTCTAAAGGGTTAAAAATCACGAATTATGTCATCTGACACATTTGGTGGGCAAAATTTCTAGATACTTGTCCTACCTCATTAGGACAAATGGTTTAAGGGTTTGGAATTTGGACTTGAGAATTTATCTCCCTTCTCTTATCATTGAGATAGTATAATAGGGTATGCTCATCCTGGCAATTCAGGGAAGTCGATACCCGGTACCTGCAACCTGTAGAAAAACTATGCATGTACATACAATATATATAATGCTAAGCTAAACAGGCAATGACAGGAAGTGGTGCATCGTGTAGATCCCAACTAAGCAGGTGACTACGACTCCCTTCCTTAACCATATCAGAAATGCCATACAATAAGAAAAACATGCACACCATACACATGCAAGTATGGGGTAAGTATCCATAATAAAACACATGAGATAGTAAACCATCTAACTAATCAACAATAATAACTAAAAGCAATGTAATGATCATCATGCATACATGAAAAGTAAAGTCTAAATGATCTCATCATATAACCATTGAATCCATAACATAATGTCTGATAGTCTCAAAAAAATACTAATAATCCTTCAACATAAAACTAGTCCAACATAGTCTGATAATAATAGCAACAATGTCCGAAAAAGATGTGAACGAGGGCAGGCACTACAAAACATAACAAGAGAAGAGAATAAAAAAGGAATTTTTCAATCATAAATGCCCAAAAGTACAGACCAGAGAAAAGATAAGTTGTATTCATTAGATTTGGTGGAGTAGAAAGATCACATCCTCAGTTTGGAAAAGTTTTCCAAATTAGATAAGAGGGCCAAAATATAGAGCATAATTGGTTACAGTAAAAAAATCTAAAAGGAAAGAAAAGAAAGTCAAGGAAAGGGAAGGTCCTATGAAGCTAGATAATGAACAAAAGAATTTTTCAAAAACCAATTTGGTGGGTAATAAGAGCTCAGCTATTTCACATAGAAATATTGATGACATGGAACACTCATTCTTATACAAAGAATTTTTAGTGAATGAAAAGAGTAAACATACTAAAAACAACATGAAGGTACAAAGGCAATAGGCTGAAGAACCCTGTTTGGTGATCTTAACTTTTGACAAGAAGACTCTGAAGTGGCTAATCAAATTTTGGAAAACTCCCACCCCAAGGGGAGAGTCCCTTGAAGATAAAATCAAAACAAGCATATCAGGTGGAAACAAGCCTAAAGACATCCTAATGCAAGACTTCTGGGATTTTTGAAATAAGGAATTAGAGGAGAATGAAGACATGGAAGCATAAGTTCTAAAAGAGGAGGAAAAGAAAAATATAGAAAGCCTCTCAGAGGAACTAATCTAGGTATTTTGACTTTGAAAATGAAGACAATTGTAGTATTTCATAGAAAAAACTTTTTTAGCAAGTACTACAGTTGGGAGGAGATAATTATACTTTTGAGGATCTCAAAAGGGACCTATTATCTTTTGAAGAAGAAAATAAGCCAAACATAGACACTCTTGACATGGCAACTAGAAGGTTATGTGAGGTTGGGGATAGAGTTAACTTGGAACACCAAAGCATAATAGAACAAATAGTACAAGAGATGGGTAATGAAGAAAAGGAGGTCAAGTAGAGATAGTAAAGAGTGCACAAGAGAACTTGGAATACTTGTCCATAATAATAAACCAAGAAGGGGTTAAATCCACCAATTTTGGCAAGATAAAATCCAAAAGAGGAAGAAAATCACTCAAGGAACTTAGAGAAGTGGATGGTTAGGCTCGAGAGCAGCAAAAAATTGCCCATCTTTTTAACATAGGGAAAGGGAAGATCCTTCCCAAGGAACCATGAAGATCACCATGTGGATTGCTAGGGGCTTAAATGCGCCTAGCAAAAAAATATTACTAAAACAAAATATAAAATTATTTGGATTTGAAATTATTCTATTACAAGAAACTAAACTAAATAAGATAGAAGCAATTAAATTAGGTAAGAAGTTAGGCAATTGGAATATTATCATGCAAGAATCTATAGGTGCATATGGGGACTTAGGTGTCATTTGGGATAATAGGAAAGTAACCTTAGATATATTAAGATCAAACAATATATGGGTCAATGGTACAGTCAAAAGCTTGAAATCTAACCTCAAGTTTATTCTAATTAACAGTTATGGTCCATCTAGAAATCTAGAGAAAAAATTAGACTAGGAAGAAATCAACCAATTAATGAAAGATCACTAGAATAGTCTAATATTACTAGGAGGAGGTTTCAATACTATTTTAAACTTGAATGAAAAAATAGGGGGATCTCAACAGATCCCTCAACTAAAGATTTTTTAAAATGGTGTGATTTCCATAATCTGATTGATAACCCACTTAATAATGAAAAATTTAAATGGAACAACAAACAAAAGGATTTTGTGTATATAGCTGAAAAATTAGATAGGTTTTTTTATATTCAATTCTACCAATTGCTAGTTTTTTAGCCTCATAAACCTATTAGAAATTCGTTTAAATGTGAAAAAATGTGGTTTTTAGATTCTAGTTTTCTTAATAATATTAAATAATGGTGGTCACAAGGTAATTTTGAAGGATCTAGAATGTTTATTTTTGTGTCCAAAATGAAGATGCTCAAACACAAGATTCTCAGATGGAAGAAAGAACACTGCAACAACATTTTTAATGAAAAATGGACATTGAAGATAGATTAAAGGAATTAAATCTAGAAATTATTAAGAATGGTATGAATAATGATAGCTATCTTTTAGAAAAAGAATTGCTCACTAAACAAGAGGATATACTATCCAAAGAAGAAATTAATTTTGAGACAAAAGTCATGAGAAAGGTGGCTAGAGGTGGGAGATTGAAACACTAATTTTTTTCATAACTCTACCCTCTATAACAAAGCTAAAAGTAAAATATCAAGTATTAGAAATCATTTGGGTATCTCAATTGATAAATCAAACAAAATTGAAGAGATTTTTGTAGATCATTTTCAAAAAACATTAAATAATTTTGAAGGGTCAAACAGAGTAGCTCAAGCTAACTTGCTTGAAGTAATCCCTAAACTAGTCATAATGGAGGAGAATAAAGCATTAAATAAATTAATAACATTAGAAGAAGTTAGAATGGTGGTGTTCAACATGAATCCAAATAAATCACCAGGTCCAGACAAATTTCAGGCATTTTTCTATCAAAAATATTGGAACATTATTGGTATAGATCTATGGGAAGTGATTGAAGCATCTAGGAAGGGTGGATCTTTGTTATCTGAAATTAATTATTCATTTCTCACTTTGATTCCCAAAAAGCTAGAGCCTGAGAGTCCAAGAGACTTTAGGCACATTGCATTGTGTAATACCATTTATAAAATATTTTCAAAGATATTAGCAAATAGACTTAAATTAATCTTATCAAAGATTATCTTTGAGGAATAAACAAGTTTTGTACAAAGCAGATCTATTTTGGATGGCATTCTTACCATTCAAGAAACTATTCACTCAGCCCAAAAGAATAAATAGGCATGTATGTTCATGAAGCTTGAAATCCAAAAAGCCTATGATGTGGTGGATTTTTGGTTCCTCTGCAAAACCCTAGAAGTTTTTAGTTTCTCCCACTAATAGATTGACCTTATTTTCAAATGCATATCCTCTACCAAAATTTCTATCCTTATTAATGCATCCCCTAAGGGTTTTTTTTGAAATTTTGAGGGGCATAAGATAAGGAGATCCATTATCCCTTTTCCTATATATAATTATGGATGAAGCCTTTGGGAGATCTCTTACTGAGGCTTATAACAAAAAGGAAATTAATGGTATCACCGTCACCAAAAATATCCCTAATATAACTCATCAATAATATGAAAATGACATCATTTTTCTAGGTGAAAACACAATGAAAGAGGCAGTGGTATTAAAATACATCTAGAGTGATACATGAGTGCATCTAGCTAGAAAGAGAATGAATCAAAATTGAAGATATATTTTATTAATACAAATTCTAAGGTGGAAAACTAGATCTGTCATATATAGGATACAAAAAAGGTTTGTTCCCATGCAAGTATCTTGGCATTGAGTTAGAGAAGGGTGTGAAGTCCAGTAAGGTTTGGTACAATATATTGGAGAAATTGGAAGCAAGGATAGGTTGTTGGAAAGATAAATGGCTCGCAAAAGCAGGAAAGAGTATCAAGATAAGATTAGTTTTATTAGCCATCCCAAGGTACCCGCTCTCTTGCCTCCCTCTTCCCAAGCATCTCAATCATAAGTTAGAGTCAAAGCTTAGAAATTTCCTTTGGAATGATTGTAAGGAATCCAAAAAATTGGCACTCATAAAATAGGAAAATATTTACAAACCCAAGGAACGTGGAGGATTAGGTATTAAGAACCTACAATGGCAAAATGAAGCATTAGGGGCTAAATTAACATGGCACCTCTACATAGAAAGAGAACATAAATGGGCCAAGATTATGTATAATAATTATCTGAATGCAGAAGACCCTATTTCAATTTTTAGAATGAATACCCTCCCTAAAGGATCAGAAAGTTGAAATTTCATGGTTAAGTGCCACCACCTCGTTGGCAAATACCTAACTTGGGACATTGGTAAGGGTGATGAAGCCCTTTTTTGGGAAGACTCTTGGGATGGGCACCCACTGGTAGATAGCAATCTAATCCTATGAAACCTTAAAGAAAAACTAATTAGTCAGTGGGGTAGAAAAGTGAGTGATGATTAAAAAAAGATAACTATAGAAGAATATTCTAGATGGATCTAGAAACCTTTGAAAGATATAGAAATGGATTCAACCTAGATCAAGACATAATAAAAGATCATACAAGATAGGAAAGTTAAGTAGCTTGAGAGGAATGGCAAGCTCATCTGGGTAGCATCAAATTATGGTAATTATAGTATGAAAAATGGATACAAAGTGTTGATAAATTTAAAGAGATGGGAGGAAGTGGAAATCTCACTTAAACTCTATTGGGATCCTACTTATTTTTTGAAGGCAGGGTTTTTCTTATGGCTAGCATTTCAAAATAGGATTTTGATGGCATACAGACTTTGTAAACTAGGTATTGAAGTCCCTTCAAGGTGTGTTCTTTGTAAGCATGACAATGAGAATGTTGACCATCTACTATATAGTTTCCCATACTCTCGAGGTTGTTGGGAATGACTTAGTTAGAAGTTAGGTTGGTACTCTCCGTTACCTAAATCATTAATTGATTTTCTCAAAGGTTGGCCCACCAAACTATACAAGGGCATCTATAGAAAACTATGGAACATTTGTCCCTACATCCTTGTGTGGGAAGTCTAGAAAGAAAGGAACATAAGAATTTTTTGAGATATAGAGTTGAAATTAGAAGAGCTAGTCCAAAAAATAGAAGCTAGCATAGTTGAAATAACTAACTCCCATCTTAGGAAAACTAGAATAGAAGAAGGCTCCTTTTCTATCTAGGATGTCCTAATTAAAAAGGTATGGCCTAATTTGATAAATCTTCCTCTTGTCTATTTTAAGAAAAGCAAGGAGGCAAGGGAAAGGTACAAATGGACCCCCCATTTGAAGGGATGGGCAAAGCTTAACTTTTATGGAGTAGCTAGAGGTAATCTAGGAACAATAGGAATTGGTTGCATAATAAATGATGACACAGGTTAGTGGATTGCGAAAATAGAAATGTCCATTAGCCCTACTCCTAATAACTTGGTAGAGCTCAGAGCATTGGAAGAAGGGCTGAAGCTATGCCATCGTTTAGGAATATCAAAAATCTTCATCGAAGGTGATTCTCAAAATTCTAAATGCAATAAGGAACAAAGCTACTCTAAATTGGGTCCTTAAATCTAAGTTAGAAGAAGTTATTGTTATAATAGATAGGTTTGAGGACATTAGGATCTACCATATATATTGAGAAGGTAACCAGAAGGTAGACCTTTTGGCTAACAAACATGCTGATGGTGTAAACTTCTTGGAAATTAGAGATGGGTGATGAACTTTAAGTTTTCTTTTACTATTATCTTTACATTTCTTCGATATGATAGATACATTCGATATTTTGATATAGATTTTACTTAGGATAGCTAGATTAGGAAAACCATATATAAGGATAGGTTATGTGGGGATATTAATAATATATAGTATATCTTTCTTTATAAACTCCCCATGGGTTACATAGCAATTAGGTGATTAAGAGTTGGTAATTTAAAGACATCGTGGTATTTAAATGAATCCTTAGGGCACTTTCAATAGGTAACCAGCTAGGCAGAAATAGATTATAACTAGGATTGAAATAGATATTTACGTTTATGTCACTCTGTATATTGATATATGCAATGTCTCTCAGCTGAAGCTTGTCTGCATAATTATTCTTAGGTGACATCAAGCTTCTTCAAAAATGTAGGATAGTTGAGGAGCTTCTAGAGACTTTTCCTTTTGGTTTTATTCATGCTAATAAAGTGATCGGTCTCTAACATTCAGTATGCTACTTTTAGAGATGGACAGTAATATCTATGTTTTTATACCACTGAGGCATGCACTATGGCCTTTTGAGGCAATATCAAACTTGAAAGATGGAACTGAATACTCAGGTTAGTTGATGGGATGATTCACATTGTGGTTGGTAGGGCTATTGGTGAAGGTGTTTTCAATTATGAGTACACTTGGAGGATGGACAATGACATCATAAGCACATTCATTGAATGTATAGCCAAAGCTAGGATCAACAAATGGGCCATGGTAAGATTTTGTTTGAATATTTTTTATTCCACTTGGTGTCAAGGTGTAATAGAAGTCATCATGAGTTTGGATGAAGATTTGAGTGTGCCCCTTCCTAAGATGTACATGAATCACCCTCTAGGGAGCCTTGTTGTGGCAAATATACCTAGGAGACCTACCCTAATAATAAGGGATATGGCATCTTTCAATATGGTTTGGCCCAAGATGGAATCCTATTTTCATTTCTTCCCACATTGGAAAAAGATCACAATGGATGCTGGACATGAATGGCTCAGTAATTACCTATGCCTTTTTAAGGCTTACATTCACCTGGGAGTAGGATTTGGCAATCTAGATAGGCTAGATTTTTGTACCCCCACTATTGAGAAGTCTAGCAAAGAAAGGTCCTCTTTCAAATTTCCTCCCTACTTTTAGTCAGAAAACTTAAATGATGTTGTAGAAGTAATCATGGTATTTTGGATGAAGTAAGGTGTGTTGAGGATTTGCTAGTATAGGCTTTTTGTCTGCTTTGTTCAAATAAGATGGTTGGGTCAAGATGTATAGTCTCCCTCAAAAATTTGGATTTTTTGTAAGAGGTTTTTTTTTTTTTCAAAAGCTACTAGTCTATAAGTTTATGTTTCATTTAACATTAGCCTAGATAAGCTTGTGTTAGTCTACATTAGGGTTTTGGTTTGGATGTAAATTTTTAGTAGATTGACAATGGAATGTGGTTAAGGAATGGGTAGTTTAGTTGCCTTTGGATGAAAATATGTTGGTGTATACTTGTATTTCTCAATACTTAGTTCGAATATGGACTATAATGAATAATATGTTTTATTTTATACATTTGAGGGGTACTATTTTTGTGATATGCTTATCAAGATTTTCAATTCATTATCTATGCAATGTATCTTAATATATTCATTAAGAATTTTTTTGGAAATTTAGGATTGGAAGTTTGGTTTTTAGATGAGCAGTTTAATGAATTTCACACAAAAACTATCTTTAAAGAAAAAAGCATTTGCATTTATAAGGGCACTCTATTTTCAAATTCCTATTTAGAAGGGTACGATGGATTAGGATTCAGTTTTTTTTTTGGCTCAATTGCCAGATGACCGAGACTAGTATACTGGGATGAGGAGATGAGTATTAGAGGTTCTAATTGGAATTAAGTAGAGATTAATATAGTTAGTTATGTTTAAGATCTAGTAGTCTTTTTTATATTAGCTTATGGTGTTGGTGGTGTTGTCATGGTAGAATGAAACTAACACATTTGGCTTGTTAGAGGATGTAAAGGTTTAGTTTTGGTCTTTGAACATTATAGGAATTATAATGAGTTTACTGAATTAATTGAGCTTAGTACAATAGGGAAGAGTTAAGATAAGTATTATCTTCAAATATAGTTTAAAAGGTAATTGTTTGGCAGGTATTTAATATTAACAATTTTGTTGATAACTTTAAGGATTTTGTTAATAAAGAAATGAAAAATAATTATTTTGATGAGACGATAAGCCTTATTTTAAGTGATGTAGGAGGTACTATTAATAAAACAAAAGAAAGGGAAATAATTATTTTCTCCAAGGTATCCTTTATATTTAGAAAATATTTGTAGTATTATCACTAACCAATCTGATTGTTAAGTCAGCAAGGCAGGGATGAGTGTATCACTCAATAATGGAAGGATGTAAAAGTGCAATGGTTGGAATGGTTCAACAACAATTGGTCTTAGCTGAATTTAAGAATATTTTATCATTGTATTCATTTGAATTACAATATTCTCTTTTGTAATAATAGTAATTGAGGTAATTTGACTAGGGTATGCCCCATTTATGGTGTAATAATAAAGGACTAAGGTCCTGGGCTAGATTAGAGGTTTTATTCTCTGTTCTTTCCTACCAATGCCTGTTTGAATGGAGGTACTCTATTGTAATTTATTAATTTTTATTAACTAATATAATCAAGGCCTTGGCCATTTACCAATAAAAAAAAATAAAATTATTGGTTATTTAATCCTATAGAGAAAATTAGTAGATGATTGGCCAATTTGATTAAATAAGTGCAACAATATCCTTTGATGAAAATGCAAGGATTATATAGATTAACGAGGATGATGATAGGTAGACCAAAGCCATGGTTAAATTTATTGATTGATTAGAATTGTTCACATGCCAATAACACATGGCATGAATTAAGGACACACAACATTTAATTAACACTGTAAAATACTACAAGATCAAGATTGGTTGATAAGGTTGATCATAATAACATCAATGGGCACTGTCAACATTATTAAATGGTTGATAATTTAATGATTTCACACTAAGAAACTCAACAATGTCAAAGATTAGATTATGTGAATGACAGTTTGACCTAGCACTAAGAGCCATGATAGTACTAATGTCAGATTGATAAGATTTGATAGATTGATAGGTTTCTATGGCACTAAAAGCCACAAAAATGCCTAGGATTAGATAGATGATGATTGATTTTGGATGTTTGACACATTATAGGTCAATTAAGATTGATTTTGGTAGATTTGGGGTTATTCCAGGTAGATTTGGGGTGATTTTGGGTAGATTTGATATGATTCTAGGTTGATTTGATATGATTTTGAGTTGATTTGATATGATTTTTGATGATGTTGAAATGGTTTTGAAATGATCTGTAATTGCTGTGAAAGAGGATATGAATGACAACAAATACTATTGAAATATAATCAAGTTGACCAAAAGATCAGAATTAATGGAATGAGAAAATCGGATGAGTTAGTATGAAAATGTGATGAAATCATAGATGTGACCCATTTTTTAGTGTCTACAACATGTTGCAGGGTATGAGATAAAAATCAAAGTATAAATATAACATCTCATAAAGTTTTCATGACCAATATATAAATCAAAAGACAAGAATAAGATAAGAAGATAGAACAAGTGTCTATGATGAATCATGATAATGTAGTTAGTACAAGGAACATCCAACATTGAAATATTAAGTTTAAACATATCTCAATAGTGAAGGTTAGACTTCCACCCACCCTCATGGAACCCAAATAAGGCCCACTTCCTCCATGATGAGGAGATAAAATAACTTCTATATAGGGGTCAAGCATAAAACCTATCTCATAGATCATGAAAGGATGGTATCTTGAAAGCCTATCTAATCTCAAGATTAATACTCCACAATGTAGGTAGTATACACTAAACTAGAGGCAACAACACATGTAAGAAACCTAAGATGTATATAGAGAATTGCTATCACATACATCTAACACTTGAGTCTCATCCTAGTAGCCTCTCTAGACCTTGAAACTCAAATGACCATGTGCAAAATTAGTATACCTCTTGTATAGTTAGGGCTACTAACCATGAAAAAACTCAGTCAAACATCTTCTTCCACTCCCATCCTAGTCAAGACCTCAATTAAGTACTTAGGCATGAATGAGTAACATGTCTTATTAATATTTCTATCCTAATTAAATTTATTAAGTTATTCATAATAAGTGATCTCGATGGCCACTTGTGGGCCTTGACACTTTTTACAATCCACTCTCATCCATACACATGACAACCTACCCTAAGCTCATGAGTCAAATTATAATCAAGTATGGTTCTATATGAAGGTAACTAGAACACACACTAGTTATCAAAGCATAATTCTCATAAGTACACGTGGGTTCTCAAACCTCAATATAGAACATCCAAAATTGGTCCTTAAAATATAAATCTCACAAATAAATATAGGTCCTTAAACCACAATATAATAAATCCAAAACTGGTCCTCAAACCATCACATAACATACTCTAAAAAATACATAATAAATAATCTTAGAAAATTGGCTGGGAAATAAAAATTGTGACTAGAAAATCAATAAAAAGTACGTAACATAACTACAATCACATCTAGTAGACACTCCCCAAGCCTCTATGTACAACCCCTATAGAAAACACAAATCTCACAATTCCAATAACCATAAAGAGAATGAACACACATACACTTCACTTTAAAAGTTCTTAATGAATAAAAGCCCACTTGTTTCTTAAGAGTTTAGTTTGACTATAAGATATATCATTTAAATATTTCATAATTGTTTAACTATTTACTAATGTGACGTTTTACTGAATTCTCATTGTATTGTAAAGTTCATTAATACAAAATAATTCTCTTATTAATAATTCTTCAATTTAAATATTTTTTATTTTATTTTCAACTCCACCTATATCCCATCCAAATAAATATTAAACTAAATTTAATATTTTTTAAATTTATAACTTAATATAAAACTTTACATTTATTTACATTAATAAATATGTAGATTTTTATATTTATTAACTAAATATAACTTTATTTTAAAAAAGAAAATTCAAGACTTTATTTATACTTTTATTTATAAATATGAAAATTATATTTATTTATTTATTCATTTAAAAAAATATAAAAATATTTATTTATTTTTCATAAATTTAAATTTTTTTTTAAAAAATTATTTTAAAAAATTAATCTGAAAATCAATGCTTTTTCATAAGAAATGTAAAAATAAAACATTATTTAAAAAAATTAATAAATTTATTAAAGGTATATGAACATGATTTGATTTATAAATAATTCTATAGATAGAACTTTCTTTTTCCATTAAGATTTTCTAGTAAGGTTTTGTTTTCTAATGTTTTCAAGTAAATAAGGAAAGCCAAATCAACCAATTCAAATGCAATGCAGACAATCTTTTTGAATGAAATATTAACATGAGTTTTCCAAACCTTATTTCTAATCAAAATCGAATGAAAATAACAAATGAGGCAAAAAATGCCACTCCAAATCCAAGCTTTGGAAGTAAGTTTATAATCTTTACACCCAAAATTTCTTCTTCAACTTGATGGACATACTCCAAAATAATAACCCCAAAACTCTCATATATAGAAGATTCTGTAGGTTTTCTAAAATAAGAGATTTAAGTATGCAAAAAGTAAAAATAATAATTTCATAATTGAATCCTTTAGTTAAATCATTTAACTTTATTTTAAAAGATTAAGCTCTAATTTTATAATAAAGTGTTAATTAGTTTATCATATACAACTCAACTAATAATTGCTTAGCTCAACTTCTTAACTTGAAATTAATTATCAATTCATGCCTAATTCTTTGCATTCAAAAATCCTAATTATGACTAAATTTAGAATTCATATTTTTAGGATAATATTATAGAAAAATTATAACAAATTTTTTTATCCAAATACAATAAGTAACTTGATTTTAAAAACCAATTCATATTATTTGTGCAACTTAATTTGAATTTTTTATTTAATAATTAATTAAATCTTTTATTTCCACAATTAGAATTTAATTGTCTTTTTAATTAAAGAAAGGTATTTAATTAATTCATCATACTTAAATGTTATAACATTTAATATTCCAATTATCATAATATTTAATTATTTCCAAGTCATAATTAATCTTAAATAATTTATTTCACCAAGTAAACATATGACAAAACTCACATGATTGAATTGCATAGAAACAACTCAACTGACTATCATGCTCAAGGTTAGGTTCATGAATTCATGCCACTTTGATCAATTCAAATAGCTAGTCAGTCAGATACTTGTCCATTTTTCAGGGCAATGATGGCTTAGGATAGGAGTTAAGTTTGTATATTATCTCCCCTCTTCCCATTTAGATATTGTGATAGAGCGTGCTCATCTTGGAAATTATGGGAAGACAATACTCGGTACCTTCAAACCTACATAAAATATGAGTGCACACATGTGTACACCCACCCACCCATTCCCCACCCTCCCACACACACACATAATAGACAATAGCCAGAAGATGTAACACCCTACTTGGGAACCCAAAAGAAATAAACCTAACATATTACAATGTTTACTGAACTATTTTTAAAATAAAATTTACACAACATCAAAGTAACAATGTGGAAGCAATATACACATACAAAAAATTTACATAAATGCAATTAGAAAATAGATTTCATTCGTGAAGGGTTCCTTAGCATTGAGTCATGTTTAAGAAAGTTTTATTAATTACTTAAGTCTCAAATACAATGTTCATGATCATAAGGAAATATCATATACATAATCTCATAAGCAAATCCATAAAAGAAACTAATACAATGAAATATATCTAATGAATAACATCCACTGCACATGTCATAGGGTATGCAAGAATAGATACAATTATATCATAATACAAGATACATGATAGCATACATACATCAACTAAATAGAATTATCCAAGGTAGGGGATGAGTGCACCAAGTTGGTGTACAAAAAAGTGGACACCCAACAAAAGAAATATCTCAACAACCTAATCATGTTATTTAAAATTCAAATGGGGGCTAGGCTTCCAAGCTTGGCCATTATAATTTAAAACCCAAATCAGGTTCTATAAAACTTGATTGGGTTTTACAAAACCTGACTGGGTTTTGTAAATTTATTTCTCTCAAAACCCAATTGGGTTTTAAGTAATATAAATTATTTGTGATGCCCACATTTTAGGGCATTTTTATACCCTCAAATGACATAAATAGCATGGATTGAAGAGGAAGAAGGAAAACTTCAATCAGTTTTGTAAAGGAAAGAGGATTTATTTTTGCATTTTCATCCATCACACCCCACAAATGAGGTATGTCTTCATTCTCCACATCTTTCACACATTTTTCCATCATAGTTTGCAATATGGCTTTGTAATTTGTAAGATTTGTAATTTTTTTATAATTTGTAATTGTTTTAAAAAAGATTAATATCATATGCATTAATGAATCCAAGAAAATGAGGGAGAGGCAAAAGACCACCTCTTCCACAATCAAACCCTTCACCCATAGTGATACAACCACAAAATAATCCACCCAATGTGACACAAACACAAAAACCTCCACCCATAGTGACACAACCACAAAACCCTCCACTCAATGTTCCTATTCAACAACCACCGTGGCCTATAAACCCTCTGCACATACTATTACATCACTTAAATACTACACAACATGACCTCATAAACTGCCTTACACAAAATAATGCTCACATTACCCAAATGGTTAATAGGTTGTGGTTATTTACACATTCTCACCACTCAACCCTATCAAATACACTTGAACAAATGACCCAAAATGTGAATGAGATGTCTAGGGAGGTTATGAAATGGGGTTCATGGAGGGATAGGTGTTTTTCATTTTGTGTCAATGGGTTATCATATCAGAAAGTGAAAGATAAGGACATAAAGAAAGGTAGTACATGTTTTCTTTTCACTGATCTTATATCTAGCAACTCCCTATTACACACAATCAAAACTTTTCCTATTCATTGGTGAACTCATACTAGGATGAGGTAATGTTTTTGGGATACATGGTATATGGTTTTTTTGTTCGAATAAATTTAGAATAACTGAGACGGGGGTGAATCAATTATCCAAGGTCTAAATGTATAGATAAAACTTTTTAGTATAGTAAATACATGTGCATACATTGATTAGGTCATCCAATATCTCAAACCTTTGTATATTATTGTTCTAGGTCAAATGAACTTTGTCGAAATGTAAACATGAAATATCACAAATTCAATCACATAATTTGACATAGGGATTTAACATGGAAACCTAATTTGGAAAAAACCACAAGTAACATGCTACCAAATTTCACTCTTGTGAAGTGATCTCTATGAGGAGCCGACCCTATTAAAGGTTATAATACACAATGTTAAATGTAACCTTGATTAAAGGATTTCAATCACCCTCTCAAAAGTGAGCCTTGTTAGAGGATTTTAGAACATTCCATTAGAATTTCACCTAGTTAAAGTATTTTACTCATGACTATTAGGTCAAACTTAATCCAAAGGATTTATCCAGATGGATACAATTTCTAGAAAGTAATAGTAGGACTTGATTTTGTAACAAAAAACCTCACTTGAAAATTTTAGTTCTCTCATTCAACTCTCTATTCAGCTTGGCATTCATTACTCTTCAACTCTAATTGCTTTTTCACCCTTCAAGCCTTCACCTTCTTAAGCCTTCTTTCTTAGTATGCCAACTGTAGGTTCATTCCTTCAGCCACCATATGAAGTAATACCTTCAGACTCCTCCTTTTCGCTCACACTTTGCTTTTGGCCTTGTCTCTCCTTAAATAGAGATTTTTGATCTTTTTTCACTTAATCAAAATCATCCATTTTAGGGTTAGGTTAGATTCATCGAATCCTCCCTTCTTTTCATTATGTTCCCTCTAGAAACTTCTCTTACAATCCTCATCAAATTCATCTTTAAATGGTTTATCTTAAATTCTATGCCACCAGCTCATCAAGCTTATCGTCAACATGATTTACATAAATCATGAAATCAAATTATGTTAACTTAGATTCATCAAATCTTCATTCAAACTCTTTATGATGTCACTCAGCAATAATTGACTTTTGATGCTTGGTCAACACTAGGTTGCTTGACATACACTAAAACTTGCTCAATCAATACTACCATTTCTAATACTTGAGACATAATTAATTTTGCTAACGCTCGACACATACTAAAATTTTCTTGGCTCAATCATAACCATATTTCTACTTGACCTAAACTAAATATTTGACTTACACTATTTACCTAGCCAAGGTTGGCAAACACATTCTTTTTGTATATTCTTATTCTTGTCTTTGTTTTTGTATCCTTTCATTGTAGCCTTAAGTAGATTAAAAAAAACACTATATCATCAAAGTGTTACTTGATCTTAGTGCTCCTTTTATACACCATATAACTCAACCTTTCTCTAAGTACTCTTGTTATCCTTCTTTTCAAATCCTATTCATCAAAATCAAATGATAGAATTCAGACCAAAGTTAGCAATTATCTTACTAGCAAGTATCTAGTTTGACATCAATGAAAAAATAATGGCTATTCCCATATAGGTTTCTATATTTCAACAATCTTCTTTTTCAATAATCTCCCTCTTTTGCATTGATGGAAAACCAATACCAACAATAACACCAAAAAGAAACTTAATACCTTTTATCAAAATATCTCCCTCTATCAATATATGTCCTTCCTCTATATAGGTTAGTGTTTTCTTTATAGTCTCTCTTCTTACTCTCTCTTCAAGATATTCATTGTAAACTCTTGCTCTCTTTTTGATTAAACTCTCCCTCTTTGAAAATAATTCCAAAGACTCATCATCTATTCATGTAGATATTTGCAATTCAAGCTTCCTTGATAATGTTCTCCCTCTATCACCTTACTTGTGACTATAAATAAATTATTTTAGTTCCTTCTCTACTTTAGGAAGTTCTTAAAGTAAGATCCACTACATCAAGTTGTAATGTGTGTCATTCAACTCAGTTGATGTAAGGAATTACTATTACTTCTTTAAGTATCTTTAGATAAGGGTATCACCCCTAGCTTACCTTTGAGATATTTATGTGCATCTTTAGTTAGAGCCTCTGTGAATATATCAGCTATTTATTCCTTTTTATTCACATATTTCATTCTTACTTCTTTTTCCTAAACCAATTCTCTCAAATAATTATATTTGATTGCAATATCCTTTGTCTTTATGTGCATCACAAGATTATTCAATATATTTATAGTACTTGTATTGTCATACTAGATTACCACATGTTCAATGATTTCTTCCTTTATTCCTTTGAGAAACTATTTGATCCATACCAAATTTGTACAATTCAATGTAACAACCATAGATTTAACTTTAGTAGTAGATTTGAAATATGATTCTATTTCTTTCTATTCTAGAAAACTAATCTTTTTCCTAAGAAAAATGCTCCACCACTTGTTCATTTCCTATCATCATTGTTTCCAACCCAATCAACATGTGTGTAGGCTCTCAAGTCAAACTTGTTTTTCTTCTTGTAGTATAGACCATAGTCCTATATCCCTTTTAAGTATCTCATAATCCGTTTAACATCCATTAAGTGATTCACCTTAGTATTTGCAAAATATCTTGCAACAATCTCAACAACTAGTGCAATATCAAGTCTATTATGAGCTACATATTACAATTTTCTAATCATAGATGTGTACAATGTTTGATTTACCTTGCAGAATCATCAATTTTGGATAGTTTATGTCCTGTCACCATGGGAGTACTAACTAGTCTTGAATCTTCCATACCAAAAGTCTTCAAGATTTTCTTTACATACTTGGATTGAGTAATGTAAATAACATGTTTCATCTGATATACTTGTAATCTAGCAAAGAACTTTATTTCTCCAAACATAGACATCTCAAATTATTTCATCATTTCATTTGCAAATGTCTTACATAATGTATTTTATCCTCTAAATATGATATCATCAACAAATATTTCAGCTATTAAAATTCCTTTACCTCCTTCTATCTTCAAGTAAAGATTATTGTTCTCATCAGTCCTCTCAAAACTAATCTTCACAAGATAATTGTGTAATCTTCCATACCGTCTCCAAGAGATAAAGCTTCTCTTAGAGAATCGATTCTCTAATACCAATTATTGATTGATGTAGTTATAAATAGGATAACAAGATACTGAGAGGGGGGGTGTATCAAAATATTTAAATAGTTTTATTTTTCAACAATTCATTGACCTATTCACTAGTAAACTTTTGCATGTAAAACTTGTAATGATAAACTTACTAAAATATGATAATTAACACATAAAACAATATTTGTTACCTAGAAACCCTCCAAGGTGAAGGTAAAACTAGGGTGGGGATGACACCTACAAATCTTCACTATTACAGTAATAAAGTTAACCTTTTAGGGTTACAATGTTTGATCATAATATATGATCTACCCTGTGAGGGGTCTGTCGTGTTAAAATCTTAAGAGATTGTTAGGTCTCACTTTGTTAGAGGATTCAACACTTTCAATAAAGTAAGGACTCTATTAGGAAATTTACAAAGATATGTTAAGATCACTCTATTAATAGATTTACCCTAATTCAAGTTGATTAGAATTAATTTAGTACTTGACTCTTGGTATGCTTTGTAAGAAGATTTTTAGTCTTCTCCTTGCTAACTGATCCTCTCCTTTGTGCTGATAATACTTTTCTTCCCCTTCATTGCACTAATTAGGTTACTTGCTCTATTAAGAGATAATAGAACACTTTCACTAACTTTTGATCTAATCTTTATCCTTCACTTCACTATTTGAATGTTACTCCTTGTTCACATACACACTTTTCTCTTGTCACCTTATTTCCATACATCACATAGAAATGAAACCTGACCATCAACATTTGGAAACTAAAGGTTTGATGCACATTTCACAT
Organism: Cupressus sempervirens; assembly: GCA_028749045.1. Lineage (NCBI taxonomy): Eukaryota > Viridiplantae > Streptophyta > Pinopsida > Cupressales > Cupressaceae > Cupressus > Cupressus sempervirens. The sequence continues at coordinate 580,916,151 of CM053792.1, forward strand.
ATGCCAAGGGATTTTCAAGTCAAATGGATCAAACTTATCCTAAGACATGTTCACAATGGGACTCTGGGATATTTCTTTAAACCATATAAAGCTTTTGTACAGTCTACACACCATATTTTTAGTTTTTGGATCAACAAATCCTTTAGATATATCAATGTAAACATCCTCTTCTAGTATACCATTAAAAATGATGACTTAAAATCCATTTGATAAACTTTGAATCCTTTATAAGAAGAATAAGCAAGCAGAGTTCTTACTCCTTCCAATCTTGCAACTGGGGAAAATGTCTCTCCATAATCAATTCCCTCTTCTTGTGCATAACCTTTGTAGAAAAATCTCTCCTTATTCCTTGTTACCTCACCATTCTCATCTAATTTTTTTTGTATACCCACTTTTTTCCAATAACATTCTTCTCCTCTAGCCTTCGTACTAGTGTCTAGGTTTTTTTCTTCTCGATCTAATCAATTTCTTCTTTCATGACTTGAATTTAGTCTTCATTCTCTAGTGCATCCTTCGCTAATCTAAGTTCATGTATGCTTAAGAAACATGTGTAATTGGTCCATCCTCTTTTTCTCCAATGATTTGTTTAGTAGGATGATGTCTTCTAGCATATTTTGATAATCTTGGTTCTATTCTTCTTTCTTCAATAATAGGTTTTTCATGAAGTTCAATCTCAAGTTCATTTTTTACTTCTCTATTAGGCAACTTGATATTCCTTTCATGTAAACCAATCTCAACATTAGAATGTACCTTGACTTCTAATTGTAACTTGGCATCCATTGTATGTGACTCAATAGTCACTAATTCTTGTTGATTAGCAACATGGTTCTAATAATCATCAGTAGAAGTAAACATGCCTTCATAGTAGTACATACAGTTTTTTTAATGTTTAGGTTCCTTGTTTTGTTCATCTTCTTGTATTTCTATATATTCATCAAATTTTACATTGGCACTTTCTCCAACTTTGTTAATGTCAGTATTTAAATACATATAAGCTTTACTTCTTTTAAAATATCCTAGGAATATACCTTCTTCACTTTTTGCGTCAACTTTTCCATTTCTATTTTTCTTTAGAATGTAACACTTTCTTCCAAATACTTTAAAATATTTGAGATTGGGTGAGTATCCATACCATAATTCAAAAGGTGTGAAATTTGTACCTTTCTTGACTTGTACTTGGTTCAAGGAATAGATAGCTATACTAACAACTTCTCTTCAATATTTGAAAGCAACATTGTTCTCCATCATCAATGTTCTAGAACAATCCATCACAAATCTATTTCTCCTTTTAGTTATCCCATTTTGTTGAGGGGTCATCAGTACAGAAGTTTGTCTTTTAATTCCCTTACCATTGTAGAAATTATTAAATTCATTTGATGTAAACTCTCTACCTTTGTTAGATCTCAGACATTTTAAGCTTTTACCAATTTCCTTTTCAAATTTTATTAGATGCCACTTAAACATTTGAAATGCATCATATTTTTCTATCAAAAACATCACTATCAACATTCTAGATTAATCATCAACAAATAGAATAAAATACTTTTCACCTTTGTAGCTTTGCACATTAATTGGTACACATAGATCAGTATGAACTAATTCCAAAAATTGCTTTTGAAGTATGAGTCTTATTTTGAAAACTAGAATTTATCATCTTGCCTAACTAATATTGTTTGCAAATCACATTATCAAGTTTCTTCAATTTTGGCAAACCTCTAAGTCTTTTCATCTTATTGATACTAGCCAAATTGTCAAGATTCACATGACATAATATTTATGTGCTATAGCCACACAACAACAAATTGTACAATGAGATAGGTTCCTTCAGTCATGTCAAGATAAAATAGATTACCTCTTGTCTAATCACCACTTCCAATGAGTTATCCATCAACATTATAGGTCTTAGCCTTCTTGTGGTCAAATTCAACTTTGCATCCTGAACTATTCAATTTTGATACACTTAAAAAATTATAGTTAAGTTATTCCACATAGTAAGCATTATCACACATGATCTTGTTTTTCAATCTTATTTATCCTTTACCTTTCACTAGGAAGGATGCATCATTACCAAATCTAACACTATTTCCATTATAATGCTCAAAGGTTATGAACTTACTTTTGTCACAAGTCATGTGATGAGAATATCCACTCTCAATTATCCATCTGTCACTTTTGGTTACATAAGATACTAGTGTAGTCGCCTCATCTTCATTTGAATCATCTTTTATAGCAACATAAAAAACTTCTTCATCATGACCATTTGATTCATCATTTGAACCTTCTTTAGAAATGTAGCAAGCTTTCTTTCCCTTGTCTTTATAGCCTTTGTTACTCTCATCTTTTCTACTTTTTTATTTGCCTCCATTTTTGTTGTTTGTCTTCTCAAGACATCTTGTTGAAATATGACCAACTTCATTACAATTAAAACATATGATGGGTAACTTAACTTTGTATTTTCCTTTACCTTTATAAAATTTCCTATCCAACAGTGCTTCTAGTTCTTCTAGATCTTCATCATTTGTTTCACTATCACTAGAAATATGTTTAAACTTTTTCTCTCTCTTATCTTTAGGTTCTTTGAGTTTTAGTTTAGCTTTGAAAGTAGAGTCAATATTCTTAGATTTAAAATTATCAAAATTTGAAGGTTCAAAAGGAATGAGTCTACCAACCAGTCCTTCAAGGGTTAAATCACTACCAGGAGTACACCTAAGTTCTTGTATAGAAGAGACTCTAATAGCATAGATAGGAAATAGGGTTCTTAATGCTTTATTGATCATAGTTTCATCTTTAATATTTCTGTTTGATCCTCTAATTGCATTTACAACATCTTTGACTCATCCACAATATTGAACTATAGTTTCACCTTCATGCATTTTCATATCATCAAATTTTCCTCTTAGACTTTATGCCTTAGCTCTCAACACATTCTTGTCTCATCTATAGATTTTCTATGGAGCATCCCACATTTCTTTAGCATTAACACATTATTTGATGTCATCAAACTCTAAATAGCTTAGGGCAGATGTAATCTCCAACATTGCTTGGTTGTCTTGTTTCTTTTCTTTTAATTATTGTGTAGCAAAGACTCCAACAACTTCCACATATTCAGTGGTCATAGTTGATTCTGAAAAATCTCCAAGTCCACCTAGATGTAGCTTCATCAAACTTTTCCATGCACAAAAGTTTTCATTGTTTAGTGTGGGCACCTTCTTTCTGTACATCTTGATCTTTAGCTCCAAGTACCTTCAAACTATTTCCTCACAAGAACCAAATGCTCTAATATCAATTGTCAAAATAATTTAGAATAACTAATAAGGGGGTTGAGTCAGTTATCCAATGTCCAAATCTATAGATAAAACTATTAAGTAATCAATAAATACATGTGCATGCATTGATTAGATCATCCAATATCTCAAATCTTTGTATATTATTTTCCTAGGTCAAATGAACTTTGTAGAAATGTTAACATGAAATATCACAAATTCAATCACACAATTTGACACAAGGATTTAACATGGAAACCCAATTTGGGAAAACAACTAGTAACATGCTACCAATTTTCACTCTTTTGAAGTTAGCTTTGTGAGGAGCCAACCCTGTTAAAGGGTACAATGCACACTATTGAATATGACCTATATTAAAGGATTCCAATCACCCTATTCCAATAACATAACAACTGACTTCTAAATTTGAGATCTCTCACTTAGCTCTTCATTCTACTTGGCATTCATTCCCCTTCATCTCTAATTTCTTGTTCACCCTTCAAGACTTCACCTTCTTAAACCTTCTTTCTTAGTATGCCAACTACAAGTTCATTCATTTGGCCACCATATGAAACAAAAACTTTAGACTCCTTTTTTTCACTCACACTTTTCTTCTAGCCTTATATCTTCTTAAATAGAGAATTTTGTTTTTTACTCAATCACAATTGTCCATCTTAGGGTTAGGTTAGATTCATTGAATCCTCCCTTCTTTCTATTGTGTTCCCTCTAGAAACTTCTCTTACAATCCTCATTGAATTCATCTTCAAATAGTTTATCTTGAATGTTTTGCCACTAGCTCATCAAGCTTATCATCAATATGATTCACATAATTCAAGAAATCAACTTATGTCAGCTTAGATTCTTCAAATCTTCATTCAAACTCTTTATGTTGTCACTTGGGAATAACTAACTTCTAATGCTCAATCAACACTAGGTTGCTTGGCATACACTAAATCTTTCTTTTTTTAATACTGTCATTTCTAACACTTGGCACATACTTAATTTTGCTGATGCTTAGCACATACTAAACTTTTCTCGGCTCAGTCATAACCATATTTCTCCTTGGCTTGAACTAAATGCTCAACTTACACTATTTTCTCGATCAAGCTAGGCAAACACATTCTTTTTGTGTAGTCTTCTTCTTGTCTTCATTTTAGTATCCTTTCATTATACCCTTAAGTACATAAAAAATACACTATATCATCAAAGTCTTACTTGGTCTTAGTGCTCACTTTATTCACCATATAAATCAACCATTCTCTAAGTACTCTTGTTATCCTTCCTTTTCAAATCTTCTTCATCAATCAATCAAATGATAGAATTTAGACCAAAGTTAGCAATTGTCTTACCAGTAAGTAGTAGATTTGAAATTAGTGATAAAATAATGATTATTCCCATGATAGGTTTCTATACTTCAAAAATCTTCTTTTTCAACAATTTGACCTACCACCATGTAATAATTATGAGGTGCCTCTATATTTTTTGAGAAAGCTATACTGTGAGTTCCAGGGTAGAGGGAGAGGATCTATGCAAGATAGACCTAGGACTTGTAAGGTGGTACAAAAACATGAGAGGAGACATACACCATGAAAACCCATGCCTCTTGTTGTGCTCCTATAAATTTTAAAGGACTCTATTGATTTATAGACTCTTCATGCAACTACATCATTGACAGATGTTATCTTCTACAACACCTTGACCATCATCAAATGCACCTTCATGGTCATCACAACCTACGAAAACTCCATCATCATCACCTATGGCACCTCAACTATCATCATATACACCTTTAGGGTCATCACAAACTATGAAAGCTCCATCAACATTAGTTGCACCACCAATACCATCCCCACTTGTTTCACTTGTACCTCTAGTGTCATCCTCTCTTGTGCCACCTGCATCATCATCACATGCATCATTTTAGTCTTCAAGACCCAATCAATTTTTTTTTAATTTGTTAGTGCATATGTGATGGAATAGATATTAAGGCATCTTAGGATGGAGTTTCATCTCATCCATGTGTACATTGTGAGCATACTTTTTATTCATATGAAGGTGGAGATTTTAGACTCTCGAATGATTTTATTATGATGGTATTCGATGGACAGGAGACATAGGTTTTTTTGTTTGAGTTTTGACATGATATTGTTTAATCACCTAAATATCATAAAAGTAAATATGTTTTAATTCCATAGAGCACTCTAGATTGATATGTGAACAATATGCAATGCAAGATGAAACAAGTGATACAAGAACACCATAGAGTACTCTTTCTACTAGAGGTACGAAGCTAGGATCAAGAACACCCGAGGTAAAGTTTTTTAAATATTCTTAAAAGTACAATAATACATTGGCTTTGAAATATTGTTTCTTAATTGGTATGACACTAACAAAACCTAAGTGTTGTTTCTTAATTGTTTTACAATGAACACCTAATCTCTAAGAAGTTTTATGAGGAAGTCAATAGAATATCCATGTCCAAGTTAAGTTGGCAAGGATGTGTCATCTAATTACATCATGTGAAGTTTCTAGCATGCTGAAACCTATCCATCTCCCACACTCATTATTCGTCTTCCATGTCCCATAACTATCACCCCTCTTTCATCCAAGTGGCTTATAGGTCCTCCTCCATTTCCTACCCTTATTTAAATCCCTCTTATAAATCCTCTTCCATCTCCTACCATCATTGAAACCCTCTCATTCATCAAATCCATCCAATTCCCATCCACATCTCTTGCTCCTAGCATTACCCAAACCCCATCTAATGAACCTCATGCATTTTGACATGATATTATTTAATCACCTAAATATCATAAAATTAAATATATTTTTATTTTGTAGAGAACTCTAGATTGATATGTAAATAATATGCAATGGAGGGTGCAACAAGTAGTACGAGAACACCACATAGTACTCATTTTGCTAGAGGTGAGAGGCTAGGAGAAAGAACACCCGAGGTAAAGTTTTTGAAATATTCTTAAAAGTATAATAATACATTGGTTTTGAAATATTGTTTCTTAATTGGTATGAAGCTAAACAAAAAAAGTTCCCTAAATGTTGTTTCTTAATTATTTTATAATGAACACCCAATCTTTAAGAAGTATTACAAGGAAGCCAATAGAATATCCATTTCCAAGTTAATTTCATGAGGACATTTCATCTAAACATCATGTGAAGTTTCTAGCACATTGAAACCTTTCTATCTCTCATACTCATCATTCCTCTTCCATGTCCCATAACTATCATCCCTCTTTCATCCAACCCACTTATAGATCCTCCTCCATTTCCTATCATTGTTTAAACTGCTCTTATAAATCTTCTTCCATTTCCTAGCATCATTGAAACCCTCCCAAATTCATCAAATCCATCCAATTCCCATCCACATCTCTTGATCCTAGAACACCCAAACTCCATCTAATGAACCTCATGATTTCATCCTCCATATCACATAGGGTGTCTTGTAGGAATGTGGAGATCACGAATCTATACTTGTATTTCTTGAAAAGGTGCCAAAAGTTCAGTCGCATCTCTCTTTTCTTTTCTAGTGTCTTTTTTTTCAATCTAGGCCTTGTAGCCTTTTTGAGCCCCAAATTTTCCTATCTTTCAACTATCCTTCCAATCTCTTCCTTTAAGTCCCTATTGTGTCTTCTTTCCCTCCTATGATCGTCTTGTCGGTATTGTGCCTTAATTCAATTTTAAAAATAATCTCATACTTATAAAAATACTCTCTACTATTTTATAGGGCTTGTTGGGGAATGAAATTTCTGAAGTTGATGATGCCACACTTTCTAGCATTAACTTTGGCCTTGATAGCTATGGTATCTATTGGCTCTTGATTTAATAGATTTAAAAATAACCAAGAAACTAGACCAATACATCTAAGGCTAGAAAATTCCTATAATGGATGCACTTGACTGCTGATCTTGGGCCAACTATAAGTCTATTTAACTCTCCTTCTTCTTCAAGCTTGGCAAGACCTAGGCTAGTGAACCTTAGATTCTTTATATGGTACTTGTGTAAAGGCATACAACTGAATATAGATCATAGATAAAACCCCTTAATCTTCTATGTTTATGCAAGAATTCATGGTCATGAAATAGCTAATAACAAAGTACATGAACATGATAAACCAAGTGAGAGAAAACTCTTTCAATTCTTTCAACATAAAAGGGAAAGATATTTGATTAATAATTGAATCATCAATATAACCTAGGTATGCAATAGAAAAAACATGTAACCTCTAAGCTTACTAGTCCCTTATCCATTGGGTATTAATTAAACCTTAACATATAGATGGACACCTAAAGTACACTCATATATCTAGACATCTAATCTATCTATCTAGCTTGCAAATAGACATCTATCTTCATAGAAACTCTCATACTTATTGTAATATCCTCTCGGTGAAACCTGCAATCTAGTCAAGGTAAACAAGCATTTACTTGGCTCTTTGTTCCACTAGAAAATTTATCTAGACATAGAATCTTAAGGGATTGTGATTGAGTTTAAGCTCTCTATTCTTAAACACAAAAACTTGCAGATAATAGAGGAATACTAAGAATCAGAATGAAACTAAGAAAAATGAAGCTCTTGTATTAATTTGATTGAAACTAACACATCATTTGTATATCAAAACTTAGAAAACAACACCAAGGAATGCCTGTGTAGTATAAAATTCTTTAAAAGAAATACACTCTTGTTGTTCATAATAGAGGAATATCAAGAATGGCATCACAATAGTTAGGAAATTCTCCAACTCTAGAACCCCCTACAATGAGCAAAGAAAAAAGATATATAGAAGAGAAGATATTTTAGTATCTGGAATCTAAAATTGACATGTGTCCCACTGAAAATGTCTTCATTCTAATGTTGTTGAAACTGAACTTCTTCATCTTCTAGCAATCAAATCTCATCAATTGTTGTAGAAATATCTAATATATCTCCCTAAAGTATTCAACAAAATATCCTATGGAGAAATATAAAAAATACATCATAAACTATGTTGGACCCTCAAATTTAAAATTGGCTTGTCACTTCTACTTTTGCATTGAAATTCAACCGTGTTGTTGGCAAAAAATTGATTACTTCCAACTGCCATTATAACATTCAATTTTACCTTTACAACTAATGAAATCAAATTTTATGCAAATTTGATCATATCTAGTTTCATTTCCCTTTGGAAACATCAAATCTACACTTTATCACTAAGGATCCCCAAAAATACAAAACCTCTTGTAGCTGCTTGCAGTGAATACCTATGCAAAAACCAACCATAGAAATAGAAAATTCACCTCTTCCTAGTTCTATAGGTATATTATAGTGCATATTTTGGATAAAAATCATGCCCCTAAGATCTTTTCAAAATTCTAGCCCCTGGACCATGAATAGTCATTAAAAATGAAAAATTTAAAATCTTGCATAGTCAAAACTATATAAAATCTTAAATTTTATCCTTTCAACATATGTTTTGAATATCTTTAAAACTTAATTTTTATTCATTTTCCCTTATTTCTCCAATCCACTAGCACCACTTGTCACTTCATCATTTGTCAATTCTCTCCAGGTGGGTCCTGTATCACATTATTATTTGAAAACATTATGCATCCAAAATATTACGATGATACGATCAAATTGTATCATCTCAACCCTTACCCATCACCTCCCCGATCACATGACAAGAGGCTCATCATCGCATTTTAAACTTTAAATTTTCCTCTTGCAACCATACGACAAGTTCCTTCCCAATCTTACAAAACTTGTAAGATCATAAGCCTTTTCCTTAGCCTTTACAATTTTACGAAACTGTCAAATCATCGCATATCTTAAAAGCTCATCCTCTGATCATACAATGGGTCATCAAAATTTTGTTGGCTCAGATCAACCTCCAATTGGTAAATGGGAGGGGCCACACTTGAGCCTTGCTTGTTTCCAAGTGGTTGTCTTAAAGACAATTCAACACCATGTGCTCATGTATTTAAAAACCACTAGGAAATTGAACATAAGGCATGTGGGATTTTATAACATTCAATATTGTCAAAGTAATGGCTTCTCTAGCTAGTGCATTTTTTCCAAATCTAATGGTGCTCCTACTTGTTGTGTGGAGGTCTAATCCCTCTTCAATCTGCATGGGGCTATGAATGTTGTTGATTGCTCCCTTTATGCAAATGTTTATCTCTCTTTGCTGGGGTCTTCCCCTGCTGCTCAATGTACTAATATTTTGTTGTTGCTGAACATCTAAAATGGATGACTCTATTCTTTGCGTGAAAGTCTTCCTTCTTCAATGTGGGGCTTGCCTTCATTAACAAGCTACAGACATGGATGGCTTCATCTTTTATGTGTCCACCCCTACATCTATGAATGCTCCTTTGGAAAATGAATGTGGTTGTAATGAGTGTTGGAGAAATGGGGGAAAATGGTTAAAACTAGTTGTATTTCAACATGTCTCCTCTCTTGACTTCTATCATTGTTCTCTTCCTTGCTTTTGCATAGACTGCACATTCTATCTATTTTGCAGTGGTCTTGTTGCCTTCCATTTTCATGCTACAATTTTTTCTTTCAAAAATGGCACATTCCTCTCTTCAATGTATTGGAGCCTTTCATTGGTGTGGACTAGTAAAAAATCAATTTCAAAATCCACTAGAAATTTTGGTTGATCATGCAACAACTTTTATGAGCCGATATTTCTTTCATTGTTTGATTCATGTCATCCATCTTTCCTACATTATTGTGTGATACATTTTATTTTAAAATCACTTTGAAGTATTTATCTTTGAAGTGTTTTGCATGTGTACCGATAGTAGCCCACATATCTAATTTATTGATAGGAATCATTCCATCTCTAGTAGGTAGACTATACCTTCCACATTTGAGCCTCTATATTTTTCCTTTCCAACTGCTTTACTATTTGATTCATCTAAGGGCTTTATAGTATCTATGGAATTTGGCCAAACTAATTCTAAAAATTCATCCTCCCCTAGGGTAAATTCCAATGCATAAACTAGGCTGAATATATCTACTAATATAAGGCTATCAACTACACGAAGAAAATCTTCCTTGACAAACATCTTGGAAAAAACTATCAAGAGGCTTTGTATAAAATGTCTACTATCTGAAGAGTGGGAACCAAAAAAAAGAGGATCTTTCGATCCTTGAACTCTAGCCAAAATCTTGATATGTTTATCCTTTGTAGGTGACTTCTCTCCTTTTACTTCAAATTATTTACTCTAATTTATTTAGTTTCCTATTACAAACATTTAATGATCATAATCATTAAAACATCCTCTAAGCAATTTTACTCCCATACAATTTATCAACTTTGATGGAATCAGTCGGGCCCCAAAGTGGGTCTAGCTAAAAAAAAAAATTCATTTTCAAATAATTGACATTACAAACTAATCTAATGAGCATCTAGCAATATTCAAAGTCAAACTCAACCACCAAACCATTATTTGGAACTTGTTTTATCACTTATTTGCAAATTATGATTTTTTGCTAATAGGGCCTGTCGATTAGCTTGACCCAAATAGATAATAGGGCTCTAAAAGCTGATATTTTGATTCTTTGTTGTGTTTTCTTTCACCCTACTAGATCTCATCACATGAATATTTTGGGTTCAATAGACATTTGACCATCGAAGTAGCTTAGTCAAAACTACATGTAGATAAACAAGTTAGAAAATTGGAAATTGTGTTTGGTTTTGGCTTTGAAAACTAGGCAAATAGATGCTTGAAGGCTGAAAAACTAGGAAAATAGTTCATTTCAATTAGGGGAATATAATTTTGTGATTTGGACTCATGGAAAATAATAGGGCAAGTTTGGCAAGTGTGAAAAGCAAGCTACTTAGAATTACAGAACAAGGAACATTAGTAGAAAAGTGTTTTATTGCAAATTGAATGGCCTTGGAAAATTGTGTAGACAGATTCATCAAGGTTTACGAACTAGCATACTTGAATTAATTTTAGAGTATAATATAGTGGTACAAACCATTTGATCTCTTCTATTATAAAATCAGAGTTATGACATCTCAAGTAGGGGTATCGACCAATTTTTATTTTATGACACCAGTAAAAGTTATAAATTGCATTCAAAATTACATTTGAAAATTGATCAAACGGATTTTTCATAAGCTCAATCTAGAGAATGAGAAGTGTGTGACCTCTAGAATAAAATTCAAAAGGAAATTTCTTAGTATGTTCAATAGGGTCAAAGTTATAATCTGTCAAATAGGGCCTCCCAGATTTTTGGGCAATTTGCATCAGCATGACAAAGATAAGTAACCAACTTTGAAGGATTCAAAACCTAATCAAAACATATTGAAATGACTCAAAAATTGAAACATAGGTCCATGATATGCATATTAAACATTCCCAAAGAAGTGAGTCATGAAACACTACTAGGTCTAAAATATTTAAATGAAAACTAGGCCTTCAATCATTGTTTGACACTTGGGCAAAAATTCATAACTGAACACTACTCAAAATGAATCTTTGAAAAATGGTTTAGAATGCCAATTTAACATTATAAAACACATAGACATGTTGAATGCAAGGTGTTAGAAACATAAAACACCTCTTAGGCCTCAAAATGATAGATGGTTACATATGCACGAAAATGCATTATAGGGCTCAAAAAGACTCAAAATTTGGAATGGTACTCAAAATAAGGAATGCAAATTTGAGTCCCATCAGTATGATAGATTTCACACCTATTTGTTATAAAATATAGTCCACAAAGATAACTAAGAAGGGGGTGGGGGGGTGGTAATCGGTTATCCAATAATTAAAACATTTATCAACCTTAAACAATCTTATCCATTCAACCAAAGTAAATAGCAACCATAACAAGATGCACATGGACAATTACACCAGATATGTTAACTAGGAAAATCCTTGATTAGAGGAAAAAACCTGGTGGGAATGATGCCCACAAGATGATGTACTAATATTAATATTCCTTATTAGAGGATGGACCCTATTAGGAATCTATTACAACATTTAGTACATATGAGTCCATGTTAGGAGAGTTTGAATCCTTGTTAGAAGATTCCAACCCTATTAGGAGTTGTAGAAGATAGAAGGACTCATTTTCCAAACAACTTCTAGAGCAAGATCACCGAACTCACTGTCCAACTAATCTCTCAACTCTTCCTTGTAGAATAATTATATGTACTAAACTTTGACTTCTTTCCCCTGTACTTTCAACTAGACCAATCATTGTCAGACCTTGTAGACTAGGTCACAAACCTTGGATCCAAGTATGAAACTTTGGATCACACAAAAAAACCTCGACAATGAATTTTCCTTCACTTCCACTCTGCTCTACTTATCTTCACATTCCACTCTTTTTTTTCTTACAATCATTCATATTACTCCATGTATTCATCATACATGATAAAGGAAAATGTCATTCCTTTATATCAAATCCATATAATAGTTCCCTAAGTTGTCTATTACACCTTCTCAATTAATTATTATAGGAACACATTAAGAACATGTTCCACTTAGCGATAACATCAATATTTCCCATTGCAAATTGAATAACTTTCTGTACATGTAACATTATGAATAGTGAGATTAGCCATGTTATCACCAACATGTCTTTTTCACATCTTTAACTTTGACTTCTTAGAATAACACCTCTACTAAGAGATATAACAAGTTTACTAGAACATGCCTCTATAAACTCTATCTCAAAACATTCTTCATGAAACTTATATAACTTCTTTCAAATGTAATATCATATGCTTCTGCGGTTAGCTACATATACTAGACACATAGAATAATCTTCCTTTAACCTCACTACTAAAAGTAACCAATGATCTATCTGTACCAACTTGATCTTTATGCTATTCTTTTGTTAGATACCACATAAAATTGTATGTTGACATCAATGACAAACACATTCATGAATGTAACATATTATCATGATAATGATCTAATCATGTTTCTACAGTACTCCCCCATAGGAATATCATCGGTATTCATGCTTCCAACAATCTCCCCTTTTGGTATTGATGGCAACATAGATGAAAAAACAACATCCAACTAATTTTCCAAACATGTTGTACTTGTTTTCCATGCTTTTTGAATTGTTTTTCCATATTGTACTTATTTTTTATGTTGTACTTCTCCTCCATTGACATCAATGTCAAAGGTTTCAACAACCATCAAACTTTGCAACAATTTTTTTTGACTAGCTCATGTGTCCAAAGACATTGTGCAAAAACAAAATCCAACAAGAGTCCTAGATGACTTTGTCCATCACACATACTCCCCCATACAAGAAGCATCAACAATTAATCTAGACAAACAATAGTGCTCTGTTACATTGGACTGATGTACTCTTACATTATCTACTCTAATTTAGGAAGGGGCATAACCCCTAGCATTCCTCACAAATACTCAAAAGTCTTTTTGAGAATAGTCTTAGTGAAAATATCTACAATCTACTTTTTGGAGTTTACAAACTCTAATCTAATTTCATTTTCTGCAACTTTCTCTCTCAATATGTGATAATTGATAGAAATTTTCTTGGTCTTAGAATGCAACACTTGATTCTTAGACATATTCACTGCACTTGTGTTGTTACAATGTATGACAATAGGTTCTTTGAATTTTATCCTTATATCCTTCAACATTTGCTTCATCCAAACAACTTGATTACAATTTTTTGTTACTACAACATATTCTTCTTCTACTATACTTTGTGAGATATAGTCCTACTTTTTTTTAGCCAAGAAACCAATCTTCCTCCAAGAAAGAAGGCTCCAATATTGGTGCTCTTTCAATCATCCAAACTATCTGCCCAATCAACATCTATATAAGCATGTAGAGTGAAATCATTAGATCTATCATACCACAATCTAAATTTTGATGTTTCCTTTTAGGTATCTAAATATCCTTTTGACCACTACATAATGTGCTCCTTTGGGATCATCCTGGAATCTTGCAACAATTCCAACTACATTTTCTATATTCGGCCTTATTTGATTTAGATATTGCAATCCTCCAATCATAGATCTGTACTTCTTTTGCTCAATAGTAGGTGTCTCATTCTTTACTATTTGATCCAATTCCTCTTTCAAAGCTTACTTCCAATAGTCATCTTTACATGCTTCATCTTCATTCTTAGGTTCAACTTGAGATATCAAACATAGTTCTTCATTGATTCTATTTATTGTCATTGCACCTTTATCTCTACTTCCAATGATCTACTCAAGTGGATGATTCTTTGTCACATTCTTACCTAAATTAGGAGTTGTTATCTCAACTCTTGGCTCTATTGAAGGTTCTAAGATTTATTCCTATCTTAACTCTCCTTCATTGTATAAATCATTGTTAGCCTTAAAGAATACTTTATCATTCCTTGGTTTAGTAACAACATCATCATCTAAATTGTAATCAATGACTCCTTCTTGTATCCTAAATTTCTCATCAAATCTTACATTTGCACTCTCCATAATAGTCTTAGTTGTCAAATTATAACACTATAAACCTCGCTTTTCAATGAATAACCTAGAAAAATACCTTCATCACTTCTAGCATCAAACTTACAAATATCATCATCTCTTTTTATATAACACTTACTACCAAAAATTATGAAATACTTAACTTGTAGGTGAATGACCAAACCATAGTTCATAAGGGGTCTTGTTTGTGTCTTTCTTGACTTGCACTCTGTTCATAGTGTAGACTGCTCTATTTATAGCTTCTCTGCAAAACATCTTGGATGCATCATTCTCAGCTAACATAGCCATTGCAACTTCTATTATCAATCTATTTCTTCTCCTTGTTATACCATTCTATTCAGGGGTTCTCAGAGCTAATAATTGTCATTTGATTCCATTAGCTTCACAAAAGATGTTAAACTCATTTGAAGTAAACTCTCCTCTAACTGATCTTAAACATTTAATCTTCATACCTAATTCATTCTCAAATCTATTCTTGAATATCTTGAACTTATCAAATGCCTAAATTTTTTCTATAATAAATGCAGCCAACATCATTCTAGAAAAGTCATCAACTAAAATCATGAAATACCTTTCACCGTAGAATCCTTTAGTCTTTGTAGGGCCGCTGAGATTTGTATGTACAATCTCCAATTTTTCTATAGTAGTAAACTTATTGCTAGGAAAATAAGTTCTATTATGCTTTGCCAAAATACACTCCTTGCAAATTGTGTTAGTAGGCTTTATAATCTTAGGAAAATCTCTAACTACAAGCATACTACTAGTCTTCATAATACTATCAAAGTTTATACAAAAAAATCTCTTATGCCATAACCAACTATCATCTACCTTTGCAACCAAACATGTCATTTTAGTAGGATTCAACTGAAATAAATTACTTCTAGATCTAGTTCCTATTCCAATTATCTTTCCATCTTTGTCTCTAATCATGCATGTTTTTTTGGTGAACTATAGCTAATAACCTTTATCCACTAGTTGTCAAACACTCAAAAGATTGTGCTTCAAACCATCAACAATATATACATCCTTAGTGTTAGCCTTACCATGAAGATTTATAGATCCTATACCTTTAACTTGGCATGTTGCATTGTTTCTAACTCTAACAATGCCTACATCATGACTTTTGAAGTCACAAACTTGTTCATATCACTAGTCATATGATGTGAACAACCACTATCAATTAACCAATCAAATTTCTTTTCAACCTATGATACCAAAGATATTTTCTTTGGACTTTCTTCTTTAATTTCTACAAATCCTATTTCATCATCACTAGCACTTACTCCTTGTTCATCAGAACTGTCTTCTTCATTTGTATATAGAAACTCTCTTCTCTTCTAGGTTTTTAATTTCCTTAATACTTGTTCTCTCTTTTAAGACTCTTAGATGGATAATGACCAAATTCATTACAAGTCCAAAATTTAAAGATTTTCTTACCATCATTTTCTCTTCTTACTAGAAGGGATACTCCTTCTTCAACATTTTTGTCCTCATCAAATCTATTACTGCTGGAAAAGTCTCCTCTAGCACTTGTGCTCCTTCATAAACTAGGTCAAAAATTCAAGGCACTAAAAGTTATTTCTGTTATAGTCAATTCTTCAAACTTTCTAAGTTCATTCTCAACTGCATCAAGTCTTCCAAGAAATGTCTCCTTTGTGAAATATTTGGTACAAGATATCAATGATTGTGTCATTTGAACTGTTGACTTATACAGTGGTGTTAAGCTCTTCAATATCTTCCATATAACCTCATCATCTTATTTGGTTCCTCCTTGAGATCTAAGATCTACAATAATTTCTAATATTGTACCTACATATGTCCTTATAGATTCATCTTCCATCATTTTAGCATCTTGAAATGCACAAATCCAACTTTGTAGCCTTAATTTCTTAGATTGTTCATCTCCTTCAAAACTATTTTCCAAACCTTTCCAAATCAAATGAGAAATATTGAGTGATTTTACTTGGTTGCTTTCAATTTCAAGAAGTGCAGACAATAGTGCTTCTCTAGCTCTCATGTCACACATGAAAAGATCTCTTTCTTCCTCGGTAGAATTTTCCAAATCTTTTTCAATAATGATTGTCTTTGATGATTTTGTCAAGATTCAATAGTTTGGACCAATACACAATAGATGTGTCTTCATCTTTTCCTTCCAGATGTCATAATTTGTTCCATCAAACTTCAGACTATCTTTCCTAAACATGTTTTCCATGGATTTGTTGGTAATATGGCCAATCAGTCTAATAAGATGAGATGTGTGGTTATCATTTATGGCAAAAAATAGCTATTATTGTCTATGATAGAAAATTGTCTAAGTATCGAACAATGTTATAGCAACATGATGAGATTTACTAATAATGAAATATTGTCTTATAAAATTAACTATATATGCATGACATCATCTTGATTATGTAGACAAGTTTGCATGTCTGTACAATCAACCGAGTTTAAGTTATGGAGGAAATATCAATGTAGATACTTCAGTGTGCAAAATAGAGCATGTCAGTAGATTGAGTTGTACGACTCACAAAATTATTTTGATTATTAAATATTGATGAGACAACTCTAAGGATAATATGGGAGCTGACTAAGGAAGGATTTATTAATATGATTGGTATAAGTAAAGGACTTCATTTGCAAGGTTAGATGTGAAAAATATGCATGCAAATATAGACATGAGTGTGAGATTGTGTGATATAAATGTGAGATATGATGTGAATTGACATATGTGTAGTTACTCCTTGCTTATGACATTGAGTGAAATGAAATGAATATTGTGTATAGTCTACCAAAAGCTCGTTTGAAGAATTGCAAAGTACAACAAGTGATTCAGTTTTGTTTGTATATCTATTCTCTTGAAGAAATCAATTGTATAGTTGCATGTTAGGGTAGTGGGCTATTTTTGCACACATTTTCATATGATCCACCAACTCCTAATAGGGTTGAAGCAAATCTTGACAAGATTGAGGCTTCTAACAAGGCCTAGTCTCCTAACAGGGACTTGAGACACTATACATTCTTCATAGACTCCTAACAGGGTCAATATCCTTAACCAGATTCTTTATATAGTGAATCATCTTGTGGGTTTCATCCCCACTAAGGTTTCCCTTGGCTAGGGTTTCCCTATTAAAAAGAAATGGTGTTATGAGCTCTCTTTATGTATGGTTTTTTATACTATTTAGCATTATTGGTTTACTTTCCTATGCATGTATCAAAGTAATTATTAATATCCAGTTGTGGGAAAAAAGGTTAAAAATATTGATTCACCCAACCCCCCCCCCCCCCCCTCAGTATTATCTATTTCTAACAATTGGTATTGAAGCCTAGTTATTTAGATGAGGCTTAACAACTTGAATAAGATCCCTATGGATATGAAACAATTGAAGAAGAATCCTAAAGAATCTCTTGAATAAATTGATCTCCTTACTGATATAAAGATGCAAAAGCTTATATTGGTGAACTAAAGGACAAGATAGATAACCCAAAACAAAAAGCAACTAGTTAGTGAATGAGTGATGATGATATTGAAGATCTAAATAAAGAAAATGAGATCTTAAAACATGATTTAAAAATAGTTGAACTCAAGCTAAGTCTTAAGAAAAATGGAGGAAAGATAGACTCTAAAATAAAAGTTGAAAATGAAGATCTAAGATCCCTATTAGGAAAAGTAACATCTAAATTAGAATCTATCAAGTTGGAACATGTAGAATTAGAGAAATACAATACTATTGTGAAAGGTGGGTTGGTGAAAATTGAACAGCAACTTGAGAAATTGTACACTAGCAATGAAAAGATTGAAGAACAAATATTTGTACAAAGACCTAGTTATGATAAGACTAGACTTGGATTCTTCCTTCAATAATCTACCAAGAAATCTATTGAGAGAAAAGAGCCTAATACTCTTGAAGTCAAAAAGGATATAAACATGATCAAATCATATGATACATCTAAAGACAAAGAGAATGTTACTCACTCTAATAAATCTAAAGAATCTAATCAAGATGAGGATAATAGAGGAAAGGAATCTCATGCCAAGTATAATGAACCTAAACATACTAGAGATGATTGTAAAAGTAAGTCTTTTAAACCTATTTCAAATTTTTACTGTCATAACTTTCATGGATATGGACATCATGCAATATGTTGTAAGAAACCTAAATTTGATAATGATAATGCAAATAGTAGAATGTTCAGGAACACTAACTGTGTAGGCAATAGAATAAGATCTCACATTAATGAAAGTGGAGAAAGAAGACAAATTGTTTGTTACAAATGCAAAAATCTTTGACACATCACAAAGAATTGTAGAGCACCTGATAACCAAAACAATGAACATAGAAGGAATGTACGTATATGTCAATTATGTAATAACTTTGGACACACAACAAAGTTATATAGAATGGATAGAAAAAACCTTAACAAGAATCAGAACTACAGAAGGAATAATAGAAGAAATGATGACAATTTGAAGGAAGAAATAAAGGCGCTGATAGAAGAATTTAAGGAAATATTTGTAAAGGCTAAAGAAACTAGAAGTTCTCATATAGTTCTAGAAGAAGCACATCCTAATGTACCTAATAAGATATTAAAGTCACTTATTATTTGTGGTTCATACTACTTGAATTAAGAATTCTCAGTAAAATAATGTGTCTAGTAAATAAAAACTAATGTTGGAGAGAATACCATAAGTTGCACAGTTAGCAGTATATACTAGACACTGAGAGAAGTCTACAGTGAAGTGCACATTTCTTGATATGATCATTATGAGGATATAAAGAAAATGATCTCTTTTTTACATAAAGATGGTTTTTTAATCTATGGTAGATACACATTTAATGCAAAGCATAGATTGTAAAAGATTTAAAGGATGCAAATTTATTTATGAACATCATTTGGTTGTGTGAAATCTTAAGTGCAAGATTGAAGAGTGATTTGAAGTACTGAAGAATTTTTGTAGATATGCATGATTGCTAAAAGCCCTAAAACATGAAATTGAGGTATTTTTGAATTTTTTGAGCATATTTTTAGTAATGGCAACACAAGGATTGTTTGATATCAATGAAAAACCTAGATATAACTTCAAGAAACACCCATTTATTTCTGCTTGATGACCCCATTGAAGCATTTTTGCAAGTACCAAAAAATGTTCTTTATGTCGAGGACATAAGAAGTTACATTCACTATAAGATAGAAGGCATAGGAGATACTAAGATCCATAAAGAATTGGAAAAAATGTGCAACAATGATTTATCATTAAAACTAGAACATGCATACTAAGAACAACTTAACCTAGGTAAGGACATGTTCTATATGGACTTTGATAGCCATGAATGGACAAGAATAATTTTGAGAAAAATTCATGATGGCCTTCTATGGTTGGGAGATTCCCTTATATGCATCAATAATGACCTGATTCACAAGGTCACTAGTTTGAGCAATGAAGGATATAATCCCATGAACATAAAGAATGTGTGCAGATTAGTTGAATAAAATCTCAACACAAGTTTTGATGGTAGAAACATGAAAATTAACATCATTCAAGATGATGGAGTAAGACTCCTAAGAAAAATTTTGGATTATAAATTCAACAATGGATCTAGGATAGATTCAGTCCCAACTAGATTTCTTCATGCAACTTATGTGATGGTACTAAAGGGTGAAAAGGTTAATCTGTGTGATATTATCCAAACTCAATTATTGGATAACATATCAAGATCAATAAGTATAGGAGTGGAGTATTTAGGTTTGAATCCCTACTAACTCACATATTCTTCTACGTAGTAAATAAGTTTCTTAGTATTTCAAATTGGGATGGAAGTGAGTGCACTATGCAAATTATCACTCAAGTTTACAAATCTAAATAAAAAATAGTTAGGGACAATGATATTGACATAATGATAAAATCATTCCAAGCTGAAATGAAGTAGAGGTATAGGATACCACCTACACTAATAGAGAAATATAAGGATGAATTGTGTTTCATGGTAGAAACAAATTTTACATGCATCGAGGCCATAATTTCTTGAATAAAGTTCATTGAACCCATGGGTTAGGAAATGAGTGTTGAACTAATTGAAGGCTATGCACAGATAATACTACACTCTGAAGTTGATTTTGGATGCCCTAAATGGGGTACATAAGTTGAAAAGATGAAAGAACTCAAAAAAAAATCTAATGGATAAGGATATCAAGAAGAAAGTAGACAAAATAATTGATTCCATCTTAAAACAATCAGGGATGTCAAGAAAGGGATTTGAAGAGGTGAAAGGGATAGCCTTGGAAATGAAGGCTAGTAGTCAAACTAAACTATTATCTCCTACACCTATTACAATGGCTGGACCTACTATAGAGTTCATAGTTGCTTAGACAAGTGTGCAAGCACCTATAGTGCTTTATGTAGTAGTTGTGTAGTAGCAACCCTTGAGGAACCAAAATAAAATAGAGGAAACATCAGTGCAAATAAATTCTATAAGGCTTGAGAAGATAGTTAAGAAAATAACAAGTGAATGAAGAAAGAGGAGGAAAAACCTGCAGATCAATTCCTCAGAATTTGAGGAAGAGACTAGTGACAAACTAGTAGAGCCTACAAATTAGGAAGAAAATACTTCAACAGGAAGGAAAGCATGGAAGCCAAAGGTAGAAAATATTAATATGAAAATTATAAATGACAATAATTTTGTAGAATTGAATAAATATTATGACTTGTATAATAATATGGATAGGAGACAGCTAGAGAATGTTGTAGTTAGAAACATGATTCTAAAAAATAAAAGGTTTGATAGCATAAAAGGTCAAATCCCTAAAGATTTGTATAATAGACTGGGAAATAGAACGAGTAGAATAATTGAGGAAGATAAGCAAATAAGAATGAATATGGTGAAAAAACTATGTATAGTAAATAATGAGGAAGAGTTAAAGGAAATTCTAAAAGGTATACACTCTTGCTAAGGAATAAGAAGAGATATATTCTTCTTATGGGAGGAAATTATGAAGAGGTAAATATGGAAATAAAAAAGGCAATAGTCATATACATGTCTACTATGCATGAGGAGACTGAGAAGAGTGCATAGTTAAGGGAGACAAACCCTACAGTGGTAGTAGTCAGTCATTCTCACAGTTTTGAGCAACTAGCTGGAACTCCAAGTGATTCACCATACATTACCATTAATAGTGAATCCATGTAGGTAGACAACACTAATGTAACAGTGGATAGAACTAAAGATTCATTCAAGGATTTTGGCTCTACCATTCTTGGCAATAGTGTTGACTACAATAGCTCTACTAATGAAGATGAAGAGCAAGAGTAGAAGAAAGAAGATGTATCTTCTAAGAAGAAATTGGAAACTATGTCAACTAGCACTAAGGTAGTTATTACAAGTGCATCTTAGCAATAGTAACAATGAAGCCCTCTACACCACCTACACAAGTGATAGTGGTCACCACACTAGTATAGTCAGATGATGAAGACAAAGCACAAAATCTTATATCTTCTTTAAGTAAATTCCTTGAAAAGAAGAAATCAGTTAAGTCATTTGAGAAGACTTTAACTTCAATTTTGGATTGATTAGAGAAGACAATAAGTTCTATTGATACATCTACAAACATTCAGTAGAGAGTAGTAATTGTGTGCAAAACTTTTGACAATGAGTTTACAATGCTTACCAATGTTGCTACAATTCAAGCATAGACTAAGCATGATGGTAAACTTCTTAATTCTATGTGTACAAACATAATAAATGATATAGAAACATTAAATATATGCATTAAAATATTGAGATAGAGTATGGAGGAAGGGAAGCAGATATATGCTAAATGCAACTTGGCATACCTTCACCTTCATAGTTTTGATGAACAGGTCAAAGGAAAGATAATAGAGCTATAGATGCTTACTGATAACTTTCTAAAACAAGATCAGAAGTTAGAAAACTTTAAGCATTCAATGGAAGCAATTCATGATAGCATACAAGATATTCAAGAAGAAAAAGAGAAAGCCTTAAAAAGATTTACTCTTTTAAAAGATCATTTATTCCCATACATTACATTATTACATAATCAGTTGGAGGAATGCTTGGTAGCTAAAACTTCATATGAAAAGTTTATGGTTATAGACTTGAATAAAATGGAGTTAGCTTTAAATGCCTTATGTATGTTAATAAGTGTGTCGGATGCACTAAAAGAAAGTTGGAAGAAACATCTTGCACAGTTGAAGGCTGACTTCAGTGATTGTTTCTCTAGATTTTGATGTAGCTTTTAGATTTTGACAGGATTTTCTTTTTGTTGACACCTTTTTCATTGATTTCAAAGGGGGAGAAATAAGAAAAATTGCAATTGTAAGTTATATAGTTTGAAATATAATAGTAATCTTTGCTTCAAGCAAGTGTTGTAAGTGGAGTTATAAGGGATGTAATCTTTTTCTCAAAACATGAATATAATGCTCTTACTATGTTATGTATGTTTATTTACTTTGATTGGTATGACAACATTTTCTTTTTGGTGACTTAGCCAGTTTTCCCAAAATGTTGCCATCAATGCCAAAGGGGGAGATTGTTGGCAATATGGCCAATCAGTCTAATAAGATGAGATATGTGGTTGTCATTTATGGAAACAAATAGCTATGATTGTTTATGATGGAAATTGTCTAAGTATCGAACAATGTTATAGCAGCATGATGAGATTTACTAATAATGGAATATTCTCTTGTGTAGTTAACTACAAATGCATGACATCATCTTGATGATGTAGACAAGTGTGTATGTCAGTACAGTCAACTGAGTTCAAGTTATGGAGGAAATATTGATGCAGATACTTCACTATGCAGAATAGAGCATGTCAACAAATTGAGTTGTATGACTTAAAAAATTATTTTGATTATTAAATCTTGATGAGCCAACTCTAAGGATAATATGGGAGCTGAGTAAGGAAGGATTTATTAATATGATTGATATAAGTAAAGGACTTCATTTGCAAGGTTAGATGTGAGTGCAAGATTATGTGATACATAAGTGAGATATGATGCAAATTAATATATGCGTAGTTACTCCTTGCTTATGATGTTGAGTGAATAGAAAGGAAAAGGCTTGTATGAAGAATTGACAATCAGAAGAATTGTGAAGTACAACAAAAGATCCAATTTTTCATGTATATCTATTCTATTGAAGAACTCAATTATATAGTTGCATGTTAGGGTAGTGGGCTCTTCTTACACACATTTTCATATGATCCACCAACTCCTAATAGGGTTGACACTTTTGACAAGGCCTAGTCTCCTAATAGAGACTCAAGACACTATACATTCTTCATAGACTCCTAATAGGGTCAATATCCTTAACCAAATTCTTTATATAATGAATCATCTTGTGGGTTTCATCCCCACTAGGGTTTTACCTTGGCCAAGGTTTCCCTAGCTAACAAAATATGGTGTTATGAGTAGGGATAACTTTAAAAAATCTACCTTTAGAAAAATGTATAAAATTTGGACGAATCAAACATTAGTTTAGGGGGAAAAAAATAATTTGTATTGGAAAAATTTTATTCTTAAGTGGGAATTTTTAAAATTTTATTAGCAATTATTTTTCAATCATATGAAAATTATATAAAATCCTAGTGAATCTTTCATTATTGATGAAAATTGTGAGAAAAAGTACACAAACAATGATTTTATTATTATTATTATTATATGGAGCCTAATTAATTATCAAACTTTAAGGTTAAATTTAGCCCACTATTATCATTACAGTTTCTCTCTAAATTATTGAATGGTAGTTTGGGGGAGGCACCTCTATTATTTTTAACCATTGAATGATCCTAGAAAAATGGCCTAAATCCTAATTCAATTCAAAAATTTAAAGGATACCAAGTTTTAAAGAAAGTTCCCAAAGTAAAGAAATATGTCCCAATCAAATCTATTTTGTAGAAGAGTGAGAAAGGATAAAAAGTTTCATGAAAAGTCTTCAAAATAGAGACACATCTCAAATCTACATACTTAATCTATAGTGTAACTTAAATGTTTACCAAATATTGGTGAATATGACAATAAATTAAGACAAGCATTGAAAATTATAGTTGAATATATTTAAATTACTAGATAGAAAAATTAGATTCCATTGGTGAAGTCATCACTAAAATATAAATACTTTTGTATTACTATTGGCAATTAGTCTAAGCATGGGACCCAATTTTGGTAAAGTACAGGTGACATGGAAACTCCAAAAGTGCAAAAAAAAAAGCCAAATCTAGGATCCCTGATGAGTGAGATTAGCCAATTGGTGAATATTAGCCACTAAAATTATCCATGGTTATAAGCTCTCTTTATGTATGGTTGTTTATACTATTCAACATTATTGGTTTACTTTCTTATGCATGTATCAAAGTAATTAATAATATCCATTGTGGGAAAAAATGTTGAAAATACTGATTCACCCACCCCCCTCTCAATATTATCTATTTCTAACAAGATCTCCCAAAGTTGTTAAACTTTAACTTCAAGGCCCTGATGCTCTAATACCAATTGTTAGAAATAATAGTCCACCAAGATAACTAAGAGGGGGGGGGGGGGGGGGGGGGGGTGGGGGGGGTGAATCAATTATCCAATAATTAAAATATTTATCAACCTTAAACAATCTTATGCATTCAACCAAAGTAAACAGAAACCATAACAAGATGCACATGGACAATTACACCAAATATGTTAACTAGGGAAACCCTTGGTTAGAGGGAAAACCCCAGTGGGAATGATGCCCACAAGATGATGTACTAATATAAATATTCCCTGTTAGAGGATGGTGGACCCTATTAGGAATCTATTACAAAATTTAGTACATATGAGTCCCTTTTAAGAGACTTTCAATCCTTGTTAGAAGATTCCAACCCTGTTAGGTGTTGTAGAAGATAGAAGGACCCACTATCCAAAAAACTTCTAAAGCAAGATCACCGAACATGCTATCCAACCAATCTCTCAACTATTTCTTTTAGAATAATTGTATGTACTAAACTTTAACTTCTTTTCTCTATCCTTTCAACCAGACCAATCATTGTCAAATTGTAGTGCCTGCCCCAGTTTACATCTTCCTAGTTACATTTCTATTATCATTGCCAAACTCTTTTAGGTTAGTTTTATGCTTGATGTTTAGTGGCATTACCTTGAGATTATTAGATATTGTTTTGCATTTAGTTGATTAAATGATGAGATTACTTGGTACTCTATATTTCATGTATGCATGATGATTATTCAGTGTTTTTAGTTATTGATGATGATTAGTTAGATGGTTTACTATCCTATGTGTTTTCTTATGGATACTTACCCCATACTTGCATGTGTATGGTGTGCGTGCTTGTTTTATTTATGTATGGCATTTCTAATGTGGTTAAGGAAGGGAGTCATAGTCACCTGCTAGTCGAGATCTCCACGATGCACCACTTCTTGCCATTGCCTATTTAACTTAGTATATATTGTTTGCACATGTGTGGATTTTATGCAAGTTGCAGGTACCGGGTATCAACTTCCTTGAATTGCCAAGATGAGTGTACCCTATCGCACTATCTCAATAGTAAGAGGGGAGATAAATTCTTAAGTCCAAATCCTAAACCCTTAAGCCATTTGTCCTAATTGATAATTAGGACAAGTATCTGAGTCATGTACCCTTTGAATGCGCTGGATGACATTAATTCATGATTTTTAACCTTTAGTTTGATTTTGTATGTGTTCTTCTATGATGGGTTTTCGTATTTTACTTTATGAGTCCTTGGTGAATTTTCTATTAATTAAGTATAATTAAAAGATTAAATTAATTATTTAATTTAATGGGAAACTATTATGATATTTTAATATTTAATTTTATTTAATTAGTTGAGAAATTAATTAAATAAAAAGAATTAAATCTGGAAATAAAAGTTATAAGGATAAATATAGAACATGATAATATTTATTTAATTTAATAATAATATATTTAGAGTTCATTATTAAATAAATGCTAAATATTATTGTTATTTAAGTTAATAAATATTTATCAAATTAAACGTTTGAAAATAAATTAAAAAGTGAAAAGATATTAAATTATTAAATAGTTTTAAGTTCGCATGATTTATGCATGAGATTAAAATATAAGAAATTGATTAAAAAGATAAAAACAAGTATATTTAATAAAGATATTTTTAATCACATTAACTATGCATGGGATTTAAGTTAATAAATTAATTAGAGCAAAGTCAAGTGGAAAATTAAATAAAGTTATTTAATAATTCTTTTAACATGCATGAAAAAGATTAATGCAAGATAAAAGAAAGGTTAATAAAAGTTAATATTGAGTTAAGGATTGTGAGAAAGAAGTTCTCCTAGGGTGAATGCACAATCAGTGCCTTGAATCAAGGAGAGAACTCTTTATCACAATTGAAGGGTTCATTTTTTTGGGAAACATTTTTTTGGAGGAGGATTTTGGACTTGAATTTGGAGAGTGAATTCTGGAAGGGAAATTTTGGGAAATTTTTGGAGAGAAGACCTTGGAAAGGAGCGAATTCTCTCACAAATATTTTGGGTGGTTGCAATCTTAGCATCAGAACTAGGTAGGTTACTGAATTTTGTGCACCTAGTTAAAATTATGATAATTCTATCTTCCTCATGATTATTGAATTGACTCTCTGGATTTTACTGCATGAAACTATTACTCTCTTGTTCTGAATTTATAGCATTTGTCTCATCTATATAATAGGATTGAAAGAATTAGTTTTAAAATAGGGAGGTTTTGAGATTTAAATAAAATTTAATATAGAAATTCAAATGTTGATAGAACCTCTTTATCAGATGAGTTGGGAAAGATTTGAATTTAAAATTGAAAATTCTCGATTAAAAATTCGTATGGTTGATAGTAATTCTACTATCAGAACATACTTGCAAATGTTATTAAAAATATATATATATAAAATAATAATAAATATATATTTTAAAACTTAATAATAATTTAGGAGGGGTTTGTTTTAAATAAACAAAATTATTTTTTAAATAAATATATATATATATATATAATTTGGAAGGGATCTTGTTTGTTATATATATATATATATATATATATATATATATATATATATATATATATATATATTAAAAAGAAATATGATTTGGGGTGGGTTTGACCCATCCCCTACTCCATCTACCTATTTTCTCCTACTGCCACACTGGTACAACAGTCCCTGCTGCTAATGTAGCAGGTACGACTGCTGAACGTAGTGTACACTACTATGGCAGCAGCAGAGCTGCCAAGCCGCACAACAGACAAGCCAGTGGGCCTTTAAAAATGCATAAGTTTTTATAAATTTACTTTTTAAAAATTATTATTATTTAAAGTTTACTAAATTTAATTTATATTAAATTTTTAATTATTAAGTTTGAAATTTATATTAAAGTTAAATTATTAAAATTAGATTATATTAAATTTAATATTATTTAATAATATTTTATTTGTAAGTTTTATAATGTAAAACTTTATTACTATTTAATAATAATGATAGGTTTTATTATCATTTATTAATTAAATAATAATGCCTTTAAATATGGTTAAATTTTTAATTAATAAAATTATTGATAATTTTATTGATTATTAAATAATTAATAATTGTTGAGGTATTAGTATAAGTAATTAGTTGTTAATCATTAATTAATCTAATTTAAAATTAGTTTAATTAAATTTAATTAATGATCATTAAATTTAAACGAAAGTTGTAGACATATTTTAAATATTATTGTTAGATTGGAATCACTTATCTTAATAAGTTAAATAAATAACTTGCCTCTAGATCATTTTGAAGAAATTGACCTAAATCAAATAGGGGTAGTTTTGTGAGTTATTTAAAAGTAAGAATGGGTTAATTGTAAGGGTTAACTATGAAAACTTATTACTTGAAACATATTTGAAACTAGAACTTAAACCCTATTGTATAACTTATCTATGTAAACTATAAGACTATTTACTTGGACCCAATCACTAGAAACTGAAACCTTATTGTTTAACTCAAAACTATGTGCTTTCTAACCAAACTAAACTATGTGACTATTCTATTTTCTATGTCTTGTTTATGTTTTGGGTCAGGGTTTGATTTATCTTTGGCTAGTTTTAGGTTGTTACCAGAGGCTTAGGGGTGTGTGATTGTGATGATTATGATAATTTGATTTTGATCATTTTAGCCCAACCATGGTAATGTGATGGTCTGCTCTATGATATGTTGTATTTACTATTGTTATTGCTTCCAATCTTCTTGTGTGGATTTGAGGTGTATGATTATGAGATACCTAACTTAACCATCTTTGAGTCATCGATCAGCTTTACTTGGGTTACTTTCTAGTCATCTTGATGGGACTGAAGTGTTTGATATGTTCTTGATGATGTCATTTTGTGACATGTTTGACTTTATCATTTTGAGTTATTGATCAGTATTATTATTGGAATACCTTCTGGTTGCTCATTGAGAACTGATGGATATTGTGACTTATCATTTGATGCTTCTAGTTTCTCGTGGAGAACTAGTGTGATTATTATGATTATCTTTATGATGCTTTCCAATCGCTTGTATAAAACTGAGGTTATTTTTTTTATATGATTATGGATTTGTGTCCTTATGAGCCTAGGGTAGGTTATCTACTTGTAGTGTCGAGAAGTGGCTTGCAATAGGGGCTAGGGCCCTAAGAGGCTGCCAAGGTAACTCATTGTAAGTTGTTTTAATAAGTGAAAACATTACAGTAAATGAGAGTAAAATGAACCTAATAAGATAATTTTATGTTCTCACCCATGCCTCGTGTGCTAGTACAGACTAGGATGGGAGTAGAGAGAATGCTTGGTTACAACCTTGCATTCCACAATATGCCTTGTTAGTATGAGAGGATATTGGTGGCCGCATAAAAATCAACAAGGACCTTGGAGTCCTAAGCTAATTGCCAGGGTAACTTTGACATGATTCATGCGATGACACTTGCCCACTTATAGAGTAGGTTTCCTACGTGTCTTGTGTGCCTCTGGAAATTAGATGTCAATCTGTCTTAGATCCTTTAAGTTAGATTACTTTTAGGATCTCTTGGACTTGGAGAGTACTTGTGTTATGTGACTTGATATATTGTTTGGGACTTGAGACTATCTCCTCAGCACGGTGGGAGTGGACCATTTAGGTTCCATGCAGTTGGGTGGTAGTGCTTTTTCACTCTTACCATTGAGATCCATCTGTTGTCATCGTGGCTAGAGCTTCTTGGGATGCTTTTTTTATCATGTTTAGATGATGTTATTTTCTGATACATTTCCTTTTATTGATGATTAGCATGTTAGATTTCCTTATGCTTATGTTGTAGTATGTTTAGGAGTGACATCCCTAATTACTATAGTACCAAAAATCTATTTGGTGGCTTGGGATGTTATGTACGGGGGATGGCTAGGGCCCACAATGGTCTAATGATGCTATTGGTAGTTGGGAGGAACCATTCACTTAGTTAGTTATGTTTTATGATGGATAGTTGTATTTCATGTTGGATGTTTATATCTTTTATGATAGATGGATGTATCATGTATAATGGATGGTTTCATTTATTTTACTATACTTTGTATCATTAATTCATGGAGGATGAGGTATCTTTATTTCTATTTCTACATATGTATATTCTTTTAGCCTTTCATACCCTGTGACATGTATAGTGGATGATTGAGCATTCCGAATTAATTTGCCAAGAGGCATTCGAAACAGATGTATAATATGGACTTTGGAATTTTCATTATTCTTTCATGTGGATGTGGTATTTGTTAGACTTAGTATTAGATTAGATTTAAATGTAATTCAACATCATGGGATCCTTAAGAAATTTAACCTATTAGGTATGCTTTAGTTAATTGTATGTTATTCCTTCCGCTACTATGTGTTTGATGTGCATGTTATACTTTCTTACTTCAAAAAAAAAAATGTTACCAAACTTAGTAAAACTGTAGGTCATTTATTTTGGGTCCCTTGGTGGGGCATTATGTAGACCTTGTAGATGATGTTGTAAACCTTGGATCCAAGTATCAAACTTTGGATCACACAATAAAACCACAACAATGATGTTTCCTTCACTTCCACTCTACTCTGCATATCTTCTCATTTTTCTCTTTTTGTTGCTTACAATAATTTACATTAGTCCATGCATTTATCATACATGATAAAGGAAAATTTCCTTCCTTTATACCAAATCCATAAAAAAATTCCCTAAGTCAACTGTTACACCTTCTCAATTAATTATTATAGGACCACATTAAGAACACATTACACTTAGCAATAACATTAATCTTTTGCCTTGCAACTTGAATAACTTTTCATACACATAACATTATGATGAGTGAGCTTACCTATGTCACCACCAACATGTCTTCTTCACATCTTTAGCTTCATCTTAGAAAAAAAATTCTACTAAGAGATATAACAAGTTTACTAGAACATACCTCTCTAAATTCTATCTCAGAATAGTCTTCATTGAAACTTGTGTAACTTCTTCTAGACTTAATATCTTATGCTTTTGAGGTTAGCTACATATACTAGACATAGTATAATATCCCTTTAACTTCACTTTTAAAAGTACTCAATGATTTTTCCATACCAACTTGATCTTTCCATTGTTCTTCTGTCAGGTACCACAAACTTACTATGTTGATATCAATGATAAACATAGTCATGAATGTAACATATTACCATGATAATGACCTAATCATGTTTCTACACTACTCCACCATTTGAATATCATCAGGGTTTATGCTTCAAACACTATCAAGTTTACAATTTGAGTTGTACTACTACACACACAGAGAGAGAGAGAGAGAGAGAGAGAGATTAGGGGATAGGAAAAAGAAGAGGTGTTAGGATTGTGTGTGTGTGTGTGTGTGTGTGAGAGAGAGAGAGAGAGAGAGAGTGAGTGAGAGAGAGAGAGAGAGAGAGAGAGAGAGAGAGAGAGAGAGATGTAGAACTCTCCCTTATATAGGGACTAGGTTGTGGTGTGGCCTTATACTACTTCAAATACTTCAAAATGGAGTCAAGAGAGGAATCTACACCTTTGTATGAATCTTACTCACAAACATGAACTAGCTACTCGAAAGATCACAACTAGGCCACTAATCACAAAACCACTAAATACTAGGGATATGCTTGAAATAGGAACCTATGTGTTCAAAGGGGAATGGAAATATTCTTGAACATTGAATAGACTCAACTTGATGGTTTAGTGCTAAGATTAACCTCAGATAGAAATAACAATTACATGCAAATATAACCAATATTAGAAAATAATAGATTGCACATAAGAGAACAAAAGACACCAAGATTTAGCATGGTTCACCCAATCTTCGAGCTATGTCCACCAACAAGAATTCAAATATTATTATTATCTAGTGACTAAAACCTAATTACAATCCATAATCCCTTACAGCTCAATATTGCTGCAAGAACCAATTTTTGCATCACACATTATGAAAATCCCTAACCATAAGCCTTTCTATACAAGCCTTTTGCCACTTACAAAATTAGGGGTAGAATAATAGAAAAATAGTTGTTGATGCCTTTTTCCATATAAGGTCATTTTTGGCTTTGAGGGTGCTGCCCCCGAAAACCCCCGTAGGGGCATTGCCCCTTGACCCCACCCTATACTATGACAGGGAGCACACCTGGGGCATTGTCCCTTGACCTCATCTTGGGGGTGCGACTCCCAAACTCCAATAGAAATAATCTGGAGAAAAACCACCCCAAATAAGCCTCTAAGTCTAATTAGGCTCCACATTACAATAGTTAGAACAATCTAATTTATGCAAACAGTCTCAAATAGCATAACTGGCTTTTAGGCCTAGGGATCCTCATTAGCCATTGGTTTGTGAAGGAAGTATACATTGGGATAATGGCTAGACTTAACCACCAACTAAGAAACTAGTAGGGATCTATAAGAGATCATATTCCACCCTTAGAAAAGTTTCATCCATCCCCTGAGTTCTTGCAACACTTCAATACTTGTTGTCCCACACCAAACACATAGAGATGTTTTCCATAGGGTTGGCTTGTAGAATTAGAAGTCTTGCTTTCCATATCCTATCATTCAAAATTCTTATGATACACCCTCCTAACTTTCATTTTCTTGCGTTTTATGGCATTTTTGCCAAAACTTGTTAATAAAATGCACCTAAGGGAGAAAGTGTGATATCTTTCGATGTTGATCACTTAAATCCTTCAAACCACTTTCATTCTTCTCCTAAGACATTTATGATTGAAATTCAAGGAGTTATTTTCTCCTACCAATCCATACTATTCCATACACTCGTGTTACAAAAAACTATAAGAAAAAATGGGATATTTTATTGATTTCAAATAACAAAGTACATGTTCTCTATCTTCCACCAACCTAAAAGGGGTATTTGAAGATATTTCCCAACTAATCCAACCAATTTTTAAAGGTTGTGACTATTGGGAGTGATTAAGTGAAAGTTCTTAAATGTAATGAGAAATTGTCAGCCTTTACCAAGAAGTTAGTGTTAACTAAGCTCACTCAAGCATCGAAGACAATTCCTTGTAAGTGTTGAGTGTTTAGTGTTAATCAAGTTTAGAGATAGTGTTGATTGAGTTGGGTTGGTTAATGAAGGAACACTAGCATAAAATCCATACTAACTAATTTGGTTCAGTTAACAAATGGATTTCCTATGTTAATTGAGTACACATGGTTAGAATCCTATGAACACACCTACCCTATCCTAGGACTAATATGTGCCTAATGACCATAGTAAAAAGCCAATGGTTTATAAAAAACCAATGGTTACTAGGCCTTACAAGTAGGCTTGTTTGTAATGAAAAACTTCTTCTAAAACTTGTCAAAAAACTCTTAGGCATGAATGCCCTTGAGTGAAACTCGTAAAGAGCCTGGTGTAGTGGATGCTCTAGAGACTAGAGAAATAGGTGTTCTTGCACTATACTCCTTTGGTTTAAAAACTAAATTCCTACTTGAGGATAGCTTTTGAATAGAAGTGCCATGAGTAGCAAAGCATTCTTCACTCATCCATGTAGCATCTATATCTGGAAGATCCTTCCATTTGACCAACTCATCTATGTAGGTCTTCTTTCTTGTCTTCTTGACCACCTTGGAATCCAAAATCTTATCCAACTATGGTGGTTGTCTAGGTGGAAATTATTTGACCCATTATGTCTATCCATCATCAGTATCCTACATTACATCATTAGTCCTTGCATCACCTTTGAATTGGGTGAGATGAAAAAAATTAAAGATAGGAGAGATATAAATGGTAGGGGGCAATGAAATTTCATATGCATTTTTCCCAAATTTATGCAATAGTTGACAAGGTCCAATATTCCTCATCTACAATTTAGTATGTCCCTTAGGTAGCATTTCTTTGTTTAGATAAGCTCATACTTGATCTCCTTCTTTGAATGAAACATGTATCTTCTTCATGTATTCCTATTGTTTTTATTTTGCAGTATTTTGAGTCAAAGTGTTTCTAACCTAATAATGAATCTATTTGATCCATGCAAAGAATTCTTCACCTTTTTTACTAACTTTGAAGTCACTTGGTAAATCTCTGAGTTCCATGACTCCTCTAAGATGAAGTCCATAGTTAATTTGAAATGGTTTCTTCATTGTTGACCTATTTACTGAGTCATTAAATGAAAATTATGCTTAATGGAGGATAGAATCCCATGTCTATCCATGTTTTTTTTTAGACACCTTATTCCTAATGATCTATTAACTACTTCAGTCTTCCCATCTGTTTGTGAATGGTAGGCATAACTGAAAGATAGATTTGTGCCAAAAAATAGGTGTGTTCAAATGATTGTTTTTCAAAATGTGTTTGGCTTGGCTTACCAATCCAGATTGAGGTATCACGACATACATCAAATATTGTATCAAGGATTTTTCAAAGTGGTGAGACTAGTTTGAGAGACAAAAGAACATATATTTATTAAGATTCATGAATATGATGGAACACTAGGTGAAGTCAATTCTACACCTGAAGAAAATATAAGGATAGTCAATGACAAATCTTTCCCACGGGCTCATAATTACTGAACTATCCTTCATAAATATATCAATCTCAAGAATGTCCACCAGTGAGAATATTTTCTTTCAAGGGAGATCACATGATCTGTGACCTCCCCATGTCAAGGACTCTCCCAGATACCCAATCTCAAATTAAGCTTTAAAGTTACAAGTAAATCAAATTAGAGGAGATTGAACCCTCTTATGAATATTGGCAGCATTAAACACACAGTCCACCATGAAGCAAAGGAATAGGGTGTTCGTTGTGAGCAAATTTATGAATACATATTAAAGCAGCCAAGGTGGAAGTTGTGTATTTTTGGGTCATGATGCCTCCATCAAATAAAATATGCAAATGTATTCAAAGCTACTTCTATCGTCAATCCATTTGTGGTTCGTGACTTTTCATCAAGGTCATATATGTGTATGTTGTTTGGAGCTATCACAACTCAGTGATATTGTATACATATAATAAATACAGTGGTTGTGAATATAGAGGCCTATCATCTATCCAACATAGTGGTGGTGTATGAATAAGGAAGATCAAAATGGAAGTCATGTGCATGATCTCCAAATCTCAATCAGATATTTGTATTTTTCATCACATGATACAGAAACTTGTTTCCATTAGTATATGGGCCTTCATCGAACTCCAATAATGGAAATGGATGGTGTAATGGAAGATTGAAGGTACAAATGGGCTTCCCTCATCTCTGTGTGAAGTTTTTTCCTTATGCATCTGAACCTTAGAAGAGAGCATGGAAGGAGGACATCATCTGAGACATCTTTCCAATCAAGGTTCGCAAATAAAGTCAATAGCCTGAGCACTCACTCTTGATATCATTGAAGAGGCATAGGTATTAAAGGTTAACATCAGTGAAGCACATAATTTGTGTGATAAATTGCATGCTTGAGCTTGATGAATGAACTAATGGCAGATCTTCAAATGTTTGCTCACAATACCAAAAAATGGATCCCTCATTTGAGTATGTGAAACCGTGGGCCAGTATACAACTTCTGTGCATTGGGTTAAGGTAGATGGAATGTTGAAATGTCTATATTCCTTTACGGGCATGCTACATAGTTCTAATCCGCATGCAACAAGTATATAATGCATAGCATTTATTTGACTAAAAGCCACATAGAATATAAGGTGGACAGTACATAACTTGAAGGTGACAAAAAATGTAGGCAAAGGGACTTCTTGATTGGAAATGGTTGTTTTCCTTCATTGATGGACATTATTCTTCACTGGCCAATATACAACCTCTGAGCTTTGTGTCATAGTGAGCTGAAGTCTATGACTACCATTAAGATCTCCAATAGCCTGTGATAGTCAAAAACCTTGGCATTCAGACTCTCCAATGTGAAACCCAAATTTAATCATAAGGAATGGTCAATCATGGATATCATATGGTCAGGTGGGTAGTATCTGAAATAGCTTTGTAGAAGACGCCAAGGTGTTGATACAAGTTGTCCAAACACAACCCTGTTGTGAAGAGAAATGAGTGAAAATATAAAATTTTCTTTATTGTCGAACAAGAGTGATTCAGTGAATTGGTTGGATATTAAATTTACACTTCAATCAACTTGGGCATGAGATACGTAAGGTGATATTTGAAGATGTATAATCGATTTTTCATAAATAAATTCATTTGCTATAACGTTGATGAGATTAAAGGCATGGGTAACCCACTCAGTTATGGTCACATTTAGCAATAGGGAAAGAATCATAGTTTGATGGTTACTATGACTAGAGACTGGTGGAATAAAGTGTTAACACATATGTCGAACATCCAAGAGATCCCAAGAAATAGAGTCTTTGAGTGCAAAGTATATGAAAAGATAGTGCGTTCTTTCTGAAGAGTTTGATAAAATAGCTTAGTGTGATACATCATCAGAGATTCCAAGTCACTTGACATGTGGAATAATATGGGATACATAAAAAACCTCGTAATAACCCTAATGGCATAACATGTGTTTGAAACATCTCACTATTGGAAACATCATCAGATCTTAAGGTGTAAATCCATCTGTCATAAAGTCCACAAAATTGGGAATTCCTTAATCAAGATCTAAAGGGTTATTTAATAGGTGGTTGTTAAGATAAATGGACAAAACATTGCAAACTTTCATATGTATCTTTGACATCTATCATGGAGAGGTGTGGTTAGTAGATGATAATAGATAGAAACTATTATTTGAACCAAAAGGGGTTACATAAAGAAACATAGGCTACGGGACACTTGCCTTTTTATGAAATTTGTTTTCTTTTTCAAACTGGGAAGAAGACAATTCCAAAGCATCAGAGGAGTGATTTCAAGAATCGGTTATGAAAATTGAAAAGCCATAGGAAAGAGTAGGTTAAATATGCCAATGTCCGAGTGAACGAGGGTTCCACTTTCTTTTCTAGACTGAAGACTTTGGGCTGTAGAATAGAGGAGATTATTTGAAGTTTTATTTCTGTATTTGCTAAGAGAGAAAGAGAAAAGTTTAGTTTAAATTTCTGAACTATGTGTTGGAAAATACAGAATATTTTGATTTTAAATGTATGCAGGGGAAGGGAATTCAAGTTTCCTTTTTAGTTAGTGATTTAGATGCATAATTTAATGAGAACTTTTTTGTTTCTACATTTTTAGAGGAGGGAGACTCGAGAGATAGTTGCATACCAAAATTTTGAATCTAGGCAATTTTCTTTCCACTGATCGTTATCTTTGTATGACTTTCAGTTTTCTCTAAATACATTTATGTCATGACTTTTTGAATATATTTGATTTCAAAGTATCTTTAAAGCTCTGATTCTTTACTTTCTTAGACTTTATTCTCTTTGTAACACTACATGCAAATGAATTATGTGTCATTTGTCACATATTTTCTTGTAGTCATTTAGCTTTTCGTGTCTACTTTGTATTTACGGGTAGATGTTTGATATCCTTTTATGCATTCTAGTAAAAGAATTCACATTTGATTCATTGAATATCTCATATGGGGAGCTATACCTAATAAAAATTTAGAGGAAGGTTATCAACCCCATGATAACCTCTCCAACTATTGGTGATAGTTTGTCCTTTCACTTGGGCATTCAGGGTCAGATTTACACATATTCTCTCGAGGGACAATTTTTTCACTAACAGATAATATCGCCTCCATTTCTTGAGAGCCTTAACTATAGAATAAAATTTTAGGTCATATGTATTGTATTTCTTCTTGGCATCATTGGGTTTTTTAGAGAAGAAGGCTACTAGCCTTCCCTCTTGACTAAGGATTGCACCTATAGCAAGATTGCTAGCATTAGTCTCCACTGTGAACAATTTGTTGAAGGTAGGTACTGCCAAGATTGGATATTGTGCTTCTCTACCCTTCAAATACTCAAAATATTCATATTCTTATGTTGTCTATTGGAACTTTGTATTCTTACCTCCTTGGATAGTATCCAACAAAGGTGTACAAATATGACTAAATGTTTTTGAGAAACTTTCTATACAATGTTGCCAATCCATGGAATCTTGTAACTTCTCCTGTTGTCTTAGGTGTTGGTTTGTTGAGGATGACCTCTACCTTTTTAGGATCCATTTTTAGGTTCCATTTGATATGAAAAAGCCCAAGAATGTTAAGCTTGTCTACATAAATGCACACTTTTCAAGGTTGATTTCTAACTTCTTTTCATGTAGCCTTTGAAAGACTAGTTCCAAGTGTCTCATGTGTTCTTTATTGGAACTATTGAATATCAATATTTCATCTAGATATACCACCACAAACTTACGTATGAAATCATGAAGCACTTCATTCATTAGCCTTATGAAGGTGTTAGGGGCATTGCTGAGACACAATGGCATGAAAAGCCATTCATATAATCCTTCATTTATTTTAAATGTTGTTTTTCTCTCATCTCCAAGCCTAATCCTTATCTGATGATAGCTTGATTTAAGGTCTATTTTGTAAAAATAGAATGCTGCTCCAAGTTGGTCTATTAGATCTTCAATCTTGGGTATGGGGAACCTATACCTAATAGTTATTTTATTTATTTCCCTAAATTTGATGCAAAGTCTCTATTTTCCATCCTTTTTAGGGGCCAATACACTAGGAATTTCACAAGGGATGAGACTCTTTTGAATGAGTCTTTTTTCCAACAAATCATTGATCAGTTTAGAAACCTCTACATTTTGATTAGTGGAAAGTTTATATGTAGCCTTGCTAGGGAGAAAAGTACCTAGTATGAATTCTAAGTGATGTGAGATGCCCCTCAAAGGTGGGAGTTCATCTAGTGTGTCTTATGCAAGTATTCCTTTATGATTTTGAAGCAAACCATCTACTTCTTTAGGCACTTCTTTATTGACTAATTTCATCTTAGGCTTGTGAACTAGGGCACA
Organism: Cupressus sempervirens; assembly: GCA_028749045.1. Lineage (NCBI taxonomy): Eukaryota > Viridiplantae > Streptophyta > Pinopsida > Cupressales > Cupressaceae > Cupressus > Cupressus sempervirens. Next base: position 580,955,274 of record CM053792.1, read on the forward strand.
TCCTATTTGAGAGTCTTTGATAGTATATATCATTTCTTGTTCTTCCACCATTATGACTAGTTGTTCTTTAGCCTTCTCTTGGTAAGGAATAGGGAGAGGGAGTAAGTTATACTTGTGACCATTCTGATTTATATGGTACTTATTTGTAACCTCATCATGCTTGGCTTTCAAGTCATACTACCATGGATGCCCAAGTAAAAGGTGATAGATATCCATGTCTACAATTTCACAAAGGACTCTATTCTTGTAGTCTTTGATTGAAAATTCTACCCAAGCCTATTCATTTATCAGTGTTTGTTGCCCTTTGGTCAACCAAGATACATGAGAGGGATTTGGGTGGGGTATCTTCTCTAGATTTAATTTGTCTACCATTTCCTTAGAAACAATATTTTCAATAGAACCAAAATCAATAATCACCTTGCATACCTTTCCATGGATTTTGTAGTTGGTCCTATGGATAGTCTTTCTTTGAGGAGGCTCCACTAGCATGGGTGCTTGAATCAATGCCCTCTTCATCATGAGAACATCCCCTTCTTCACCAGAATAGTCTCTTACACTTTCCTCATCATCATCTTGAACAATATTTTCTCTTCTTTATCCTTGATTGTTCTACTTCTTAGGACACTTGTTTGTATAGTTGCCCATCTAGTTACAATTGTAGAATTTGATCTGCAAATTGATTCTTCCACCATTTCTACCTCTATCATTATCTATCCTTCCTCTATATCCACCTCTAGACCTTCTTTCTCCTTGGGTCTTTTGTTTTTTGTTCCTTTACCTCCATAGTTTCCTCTTCCTCTATCATTCTTTCCTTTATTTCTACCACTTTGCTCATTCATTCTTCGGAACTTCTACTCAACCTTGAGTGCTAATTGGTAGCACTAGTTTACTATGGTAGGACTTGTCAGAATAAGTTCATCTTGAATGGTAATTCTTAATCCTTTCATGTATCTAGAAATTTTCACTCTTGGGCTCAACAAACTTAGACTTCATGACTAACTTTTAAAATTATTTAGTATAGGTAGAGATGTCCAAATCTTTCCATCTCAAACTCATCCTCTTCTTATGAAGTTGAACTTCATAGTCCTTAGGGACATAAGTCTCTTTGAGTAGAGCCACTATCTTCTTCCATGTGGTGACTAGATTCTTCTTGTTCTTCACTCGTCATCTTGAGTGAAATTCCACCATGTGATTGTAGAGTCCTTGAGTTTAGATTTGGTAATCTTCACCCTTTGGTTCCTAGGGATGTCTTCACAATCAAAGAAATTGGTTAGGGCATCTACCCAATCCATTGTAATATTTGGGTCCATCTTCCTATTGTATGTAGGCATATCAAGCTTGGCTTCCATGGTTCTCCTCTCCATAGATTTTAGAGTCTTCACAAGTAGCCTCTGGTCAGTAGGCCCTTCTTCTTCCTCCTATTCAATGGGTTCTTCATTACTCCCTTGTCTAAATTTTTTAGAGTTCTCACTACTTTTATTTCAAAGTTACTCCTTAAGATTATCCATCTCTTGCTTCATCAACTACATCTCCTTGTTCCTTTATTCATATTGCCTTAGTTTTTGGTCTCTCAAGTATTGCACAATCTCTGCATTGGTCATCCTTAAAGATAAGCCTCTATCATTTCCTCCTTCCATGGTGTTATTAGATCCTTTACACTAAGGGATCTTAGGTTTCTCTGATACCACTTGATGTAGAGCTCTCCCTTGTATAGGAAACAAGCTTATGGTGTGTCCTTAGACTACTTCAAATAAGCCAAAATGGAGTCAAGAGAGGGCTCTACACCTTTTTTTAAACCTTACTCACAAACATGAACTAGGTACTCGAAAGAGAACAATTAGATCACTAAGCACAAAGCCACTAAATACTAGGGATATGCTTGAAATGGGAACCTACGTATTCAAAGGGGAATGGAAAGGTTCTTGCACATTGAACAAACTCAACTTGATGGGTTAGAACAACCTAACTTATTGCAATAGCCTCAAATAGAAAACTTGGCTTTTAGGCCTAGGTGTCCTCATTAGCCATTGGGTTTGTAATGGAAGTATACATTGGGCTAATGACCAAACTTATCTACCATTTTTTTGATAACTTTTGATATACTTAAAAAAATTCAAAATACACTATATATTATTGTTTTACACTTAATTCTATACACATTTTTAAAATAAAGTTTCCATTTTTTGTTGTTTTGGTGCAAGTTATGCTTAGCACACGAAAAGGTACCAAAATTCAAAGATGTAGTTAGTTTAATAATTCATAGAAAAATAAAATACTCATTAGAAAATTACAAAAAAATATACAACTTCTACATATGACTCTTAACTATCATCCTACCAAAAGGATGTACAAAATAGTGAATATAACTATGTCTTCTGTGTTGCACATGAAAATAGTTATGTTATATTTTCTTTAAAAAATAGGAACTATTTTTTGTGTGTATAGGTTTGACCCACCTAATATTATCCATTTAAAAAAAAACTCTAATAGTTTAGAAAGTAAATTCAGAGGACTACAATTTATATGGTTTACACATCTTGTCATTTTGAGTGGATGATCCTCAAACTTCTCGTCCAAGTTTAGGTTTTACATGATTTCAAAAAAAAGGTGTCCACTTATAGCCCCCTTTTTGTACACCATCTTGGTGCACTCACCCTAGGAGTAAGAATGATAAAGGTACAACTACTACACCAAACATCCAACATCTATAAGTCTAAGGGGGACCCAAATGGTAAGAAGACACTACCTCCCAATCATATGGTTACCTAGTCAGGCTCCCACTCCCATTGTGTAGGGAAGATAATGAACGATCCACCTATGACTAATCAATCATGAAATATTCCTAGCCAAGGAATCCTAATAGCCAACAATTGCCTCAAGGGTAACACATACTACTCAAGAAGAAAAGATAATCCAAATAAAATGAGCACTCAATTTAATACAAACACTACAATCAAATCAACATTTATACACCAAGTAAAAATCAAAAGCCAAAATCACAATATATAGTCCCAAAAGATATCTACCTTAGGAAAAAATCCACATTTCAACAAGCAATAACCATTAGATAACAACTATCATCAATAAAATTAAATCACTAACAATAAGTACATCCAATAATATTTACACCAATAATAAGTACATCACCAATAAATACACCACTAGAGGAAAATAAAAAATCTATAGAGGTAACTCAGGATACATACTAGGGAGTACCATCACATGGTCAAACTACTTGAGTTATCCTAGACTAGTCTCTCAGTAGACCCCAGACCCTCAAGCATTGAGTTACCCTAGATTGGTCACTCTAGATCCCAAACCCTCAACATGACACATGCAAAACCATAATACCCTCTCATGAAGATAAGGAAAACTAGTCATACCTCTCTCTAGGTATCATCTCATTCCCATCCTTAGCCTGTACAAGCACTCAAGGGTGAGGCACATCTGCAGCTTATCTTTTAATATATCTCAAGGAAAGGGGCTAGGCAAGATATATTAATTACTATGTTAACACTTATTAGACAACTTATAATAGGTTACCCTAGTACTGACCACTTCTGGTCCTAGACCCCTATTGCAAGCCACTCCCAAAGACATGTACCTAGACAACCTCTCCTAAGTACATTAAACATGGTTATGTCCCATACCACAATACCCATAATTATTGAACTTGGTTCCTTAACAAGAAAACCTAATAATAACAGTGATTTTCAAAACCCAAGTTCTCATAAATGCTCAAACAAATCTCAATTTAAATCATAAAATAAATCACAATATATAGTCAAATAATCATCATAAAAGAAAACTCATCTTTGATGTACATCCTAATTTAGTCAACTAACACTTCACATAAAACCATCATGAAACAAAAGCCACAAAACTTAAAATAAAATACACAAGAAAATGGAGATTCCTAATCATATGATTTAAATTCATTTTTTTTTAAGGTTTGGTTTGGCTATATGAATGTGTCTAATAATGAAGCTTTACATATTTTTAAAAGAAAGTATTTTCTCCATTAAAAATATATTTCAAAATAAATCATGTCTATATAAAACAATAAATATTACTAATAAAATATATAAATATTTATTATTTTAAATATAGTAATGTTGACATCCTTAATATATAATAATCTTGAATAAATATTTGAAAATATTCTTAAAAATAAATCTCTATTAAACTTGACTATAAATTTAGCCAAAAGCCTACAATACAATGATGACTTGTGAGCCTCTCATGTGGGAGGTCTTGGGTTCGAATCTACCATCACTTAATATATAATAATAATTAATCCAGGGTTCATCGATTAAAAAAAAGCTTGATTATAAATTTTATATTAAATTATATTTAAAAATAATAATTAAGAAAATCCTTACTGAAATAAAGGAAAATTTAGAATTTATAGATTGAATTAACTTCTCCTATATAAAATGAATATGATTGTTTTTTAGAAAGGTGAACTCTTAGTTTAAATATAGCAAAGAAAAAATACCAAATTCTGCATATTGATTTCGCATGGATAAATGTATAGCTTAAATAAGTTTTACTATTTTTTGATATTATAATTATTTAATTAATAATTAGTGACATTTAAAATGCATTTACATTTTCAATTATAATCTTATATAATATCTAACACAAAATAATGAATATATAGAATTTGATATTTATTTTAAAATGTTTTATTTTTCAAGTATGTAATATTTGTTGGAATAATGATACATTTGTCATTAGTTACAACACTTATTCGATTTTGAAAGCTTACCGAGTTCATCATTCAGTTTACAGTTCATACCGAGCATTCGTTGGTTACCAAGTATGTTCAGTAGTGTTTACCGAGTCAGGAAGGTAAACGAAGGATTTAGTATTTACCGAGTCAGGAAGGTAAATGAAGGATCTAGTGTTTACCAAGTCATGAAGGTAAATGAAGGTTTCAGTGATTACCAAGACAGAAAGGTAAAAGAAGTATTTAGTGCTTACCAAGTGAATCGAAGGAGTTAGTTTCTACCGAGTGACACAATGTTTACCGAGTCACCAGTGGTTACCAAGTTCCAAGCTACTCAAAGTGATTAGTATGGGCCGAGTCCCCTGCTCTTACTGAGTACATGATGATGTAGTGTATTGCAGTGGATGTCGAGTGTCAGAAGGTCACCGAGTGAGTTTGAGGAATCTGAGTTTTCTACTATCTGGCCAACTCAGTAATGTTTTGTCCACTTGTGTTCAGCCAACCTTGTTGCTGTAAATATTGGAATGGTATATATGTAATGTATTGTGCCATTTGCAATATAGCTAAGTAAGAATGTAATTGAGCGAATTGAAAGAGAATCAGCAGCAGAGTATTCAACAAGGTTATCAAGGAGCAGCAAAGATATATCCATCACATCAAGTGATCAGTACATAAGATCTAATCAGCAAACCAGTTGCAAGCAGATCCACTGCTTCATCTTAACAGGTGAATCAGTTTGTAAATCCTTTAACAGGGTAGACTTAAAAGTCTTTTGTAAATCTCCTAACAGAGTGCATACTTCATTGTATGTTTGTAAATCCTCTAACAAGGTGGATCTAGCAGTCCTACTTGCTCCTAACATGGCAGATCACCAGAAGTGATCATTGTAAGCCTTAACCGGCCAACTTTATACTGCAGTATTGAAGTTTCGTGGGTATCATCCCTACCCCAATTTTACTTTCAAATTGAAAGGTTTCTGGGTCACCAAATCAGTGTGTTAATCTTTTCATGCATATAGTAAAGAAGATGAAAGAATGGTGAATTTGTTATTATGCAAAATTGGTTTAAATTTTTTAAGTTTACTGATTCACCCCTCCCCTCTCAGTAACCTTGTTAGTCCTGAATATTTCCAACAATTGGTATCAGAGCATTGTGGTTCTCAGGATAAAGTTTAAACAACTTGAGCAAAGATCAAGGACAATGGAGATATTCAAACTTGACAAAACTATTGAGAATGAGAAGCTAGATTTGGAAATGGCCATGATACAACTCAAAAAGGAAAAAGAGCATCTTTCTCTATCCCTAAAAAGAAGGAAAGATTTTGCAAAAGAAATGAATGATCATTAGTATACTGAAACAAAAATTGAAGATCTCATCCCATCAAGTAGTTCAAATGAAGCTAATGAGGCAGACAAGGCAATCAAAGAACTTCTACAAAAGAATGGATCTTTGCAAGAAGAAGTAAGGATGCTAAGATTGGAACAAGAAAATCAATCAATAAGATTTTGTGAAATTATGGAGCAAAGAAACATGATGCAAGAAGAAATAGAAAGAAGGGACAATGAAACTCAAAATCAATCCCTTGAACATGAAGATCTAGCAGATCAACTATCCAATGCAAATGAAGAAATCAGGATTCTCAAAGCACAAAGTGAAAGAATGAGAAATGAATTGAATATTGAAAGACAAATCAATGAAAGTCTAAGAAGAGACCTAAGATCTGAAAGGAAAATCAATGAAAGCTTGGAAAATGATCTAAATGTTGGAAAACAAGTCAATGAAAGAATGATGAAATCTCAAGCAGACATGAATCAATTGAATCAGCAAAATGAGCAGAATTTTTATAAGCAAAAAGGTAAAGTTGGTCTTGGATACAAGGAAGAAGGTGAATCTTCTGAACAAGGTACCCAAAGGAATCAAAGACTCACTTGTAATCATTGTGGCAAGATAGGTCATACATCTAACAAATGTTGGAGTAATGGTAAAGGTAAATTCAATGGCAAATGTTTCAATTGCAATCAGCATGGTCACAAAGCCAATGAATGCAAGAAGAAATCAAAGTTTGAAGGCGAATGTCACAAATGCAAGAAACAAGGACACAAGGCATCTGAATGTAGATCAAAATCATTCAATCCAGAAAAATAAATTGTCAAAGCAATAGTTGGTTGGGATTACAATACTTGGTGCAGATGTCACTATTGTGGAGAATATGGACACATAGGAACAAACTGTAGAAGGCATCACCTAAGGAAGAAAGATACAACCATAAGATGCTATACTTGTACTGAACTTGGTCATATAGCCAAGAATTGCATGAATATAAGAAAAGTTGAAGATGAAAAGAAAACTAGAGCTGATAATATTTGAAAGCAAATGAAACAATAGTGGATTCCTAAGTCTACCAAGCAAGAAAATTCAAATGATAGAAATGCCACTCTAGAAGTGGGTGACTCCACCATTCCTAATTAGACTTATCAAGAAGGATAAGGGACTGCATCTTCAAGCCATATCCTAAGCAGTTCCAGAAAGAAGGAGTGGAAATGATAAATCAGTATTGCAGATACAAGTCATAATTCACAGTGTTGCATCTACCGAGTAAGGTTGGCTTTCAGACTTTACCGAGCTTGGTCGAGAAAATAAGAAAGGTTTTGTGTGTTCACTGAGTTGCAAGGTTTATCGAGTAAGTCAGTGACTATTTGTAAAACCCTAATTCTCAGCTACCTTCCTACCCGAGCATTAATGACAAGTTTTCGATCAAAAAGGCAGAATTTGATCTCATTTTTCATCGCAAATTCAAAGTTCACAGAGCAAATATATTTTCAAGTGCATCCAAGCGAGTTCAAGTGATTTGAAGCAATTTTCCAGCGAAGAATTTGTGTTATGAAATCATTCTCTCACCGAGTAGCAATGGCATCCGCAAGCACCAATGGCAGCAAGGCGAAGAAAGGTTCTGAAATGCTTTTGAAGGGAGTCGAATGGAAGGCGCCCAATTTCAAAATAGTTCCTACCATCGCTAAATCACTCGACCCGCATGGAGCTCAATCGCAGATCCCTCTAAAGGTACTTCTTATCAATGATATTCATACTCATTTCAAGTGTACTGTGCAAGAAATAGGGACACTAGATATGGATAGTACCCTAGCCAAGTTATGCGTGGATGGAACCCTAAAACCCGAGTTTAAACATTTGGAAACCAAAGGTTTAACCCATATCCCACATCTGCCAAGGAGTTTCCAAGTGAAATGGGTAAGGTATATCTTAAGCCCTATGCATAATGGACAATTGTGGTTAGAGCAACCCATCCTCATAACGAAGAAGATGATCCACAAGATCACGGGTTTACCAATGTTGACCAAAGCCAAAACCACCAAAACCCTAGGTCGAGATGAACTTCAGAAATTAACCCAAGCTGTATGGGATGGCAGAGGTTTAAAGCTTAACAATGTTTCAGATATAGAACTGAAATTTGGTATTTGTGTTATTGCATACAAACTGTATAGTTCCAGCAGGCTGAATAGTGTACCCTGTGAGGCTGTAGATTTGGCATATAAGATTGTGAAGAAAAACATGGAGTTTGACCTAGCTGATTTGTTATTAAGACAATTGAATAAAAACATGGATAGCATAAGGACTGCAAAGACAAACCCCTGTAAATTTGGTTTTTTGCTAGTTTGTTTATTTTTCTATGTACAAAAATTCTTTCCATCTAAAGGTGCAGTTGTATGGAGGAAAGATACTCCAATTTTGTATCAAATAAACGAGTTCATAGCAGAAATGGGTATCAATTTTGACAAGGTAATGGATAATTATTTTGAAGATTTCAAGGAAAGGATGAACAACAGGTTCAGGATACCTCCGAAACTTGTTGAAGATTATAAGGATGATGTTTGTTTCATGGTTGACTGTGACAGGGTCTACATCTAGGCAGTCAAACCCCGAGTGGCATGGGTAAAACCATTACCCTATGAGCTAAATATTGATGATGCCAGAGATGTCATTGAGGCACTGATAAATGAACCAGTGAATCCCAAGTTGCCTGCATTTGGAACCTATGAAGAGGCAAAGGTTAGAATAGAGCTTGAAATCAAGCTTCCTCAAGAAATCTCTAAAGGCAAGAGAAAGATAGAAAAGCTGAAAGCTGATACTGGATCTCTTATGCTTACCGAGGGCAATGGTGAGGATGAAGAAAAGGAAGAGGAAGAAGAGGAGCCAGAAAAGGAAGCAGAGCCAACAAAGAAAAAGGGTAGGGTAATCATTACCAAACCTCAGGCAGTGTTCACAAGGAGAACTAGGAGAGGCAAGAAAGAAGTTGTGTTCAGAAAACCTCCTCTAACATTTGAAGAAAGGATGAAACAACTAAGGATTGGTGCAGGAATCAACAATTTCAAGGCATTGAAATATGAAACCAGAACTCCTGCTGAGCAAAAAGAAATTGAAGATCTGATAATGGAGAAGTTGTGAACCTTGAAATTCTCCCCAGACCAATTTGTTTCCCAAATTCCTGAAGAAATGTTTGATAAAATAAAGGTAAGATGGGAGAACACCGAGCAAATAGTTAAAGACATTTTTGAGCAAAGATTAAGAGAACTGGTCCCTAGCCTAACAGATGCATAAATCAAAAGGGCATTGAAGGATCATGAAGGCAGAATGAATATGAGATTTAATACATGTCTCATATTGCTAAAAAGCATTGAGCCAGTTGTTAAAAATGCAACTGATGTCTGGAGTGATGCATATAAACTGCATAAGGTAACTGAGGAACCCATAGAGATCAAGGATGATGATGACAATGGTGATGATGAAGAGGATATGGATGGTGGAAACACCATTTCCAAGGAAGTAACTAATGAAGACCTTGAATAGGTAATGAAACAGAAGGAAGAAGAAGAAAAGGAGGAAGAAAATGTTAAGGAAGAGGATGATGCAGTCAAAATTGTAGCAGCTGTCATTGCCTCCCTTACTCTCCACCAAAGACTGTAAAATCTACTATGGAGATAGGATCTTCAAGCAATATTGTGAGCACAACAGAGACATCCATTGCTCAATTTCCTCCAGTCTCCTCTCAGCTCTAGGTTTCTACAAAACAAGTGCCAAGCACTTCATCTCCCAAGCTGGCAGTCGCTTCTTCAGTTACTGAGCTTCAAAACACATCATCAACAGCAGTTACTTCACCGAGTCTTCCACCTGCAGCTTGTACAGCAAGTCTTTCAAGTTTCTTATCAATTTTGTCTTCCTCAGCCACATTGGCCCCAATTTTTTCTCCAGTCAGTTCTCCAATTGTATTGGGAAGTATATCAAGTTTTGATATAGCCAGCACTTCTCTTAGTTTACCTTTAGTTGGTCCCATTCCAGTCTTGACTACTAGTCCTGCATCATCAATCATTGTATCTACTTCAAAAGGAAAAGAGGTAAGTACTGCAGATAAACTAAAGACACCATTGAAACTGCTGCTTACAGGCAAAGTATTGGATGGAGATATAGATTTGGATGAAGAAATTGTCATTCCAAAGATAAATCTAGAAACTACTATAGTTAATGAACTAATATTGGTTAGTCAGCGTCTAGAGCAAAAGGCACAACAAATGCAGCTAAGGAATGAAAGGGACAGGGAATTCAACATAATTGAGATAGCTAAAAACATAATAACTGAGGCTATAAGTGTTGATGTGGATTCATCTCAACACATTTTGTTGCAGCTAGAAGAAGCGGTGAATAAATTTAATGAGGATATCTCAGGACAAGAAAAGTTAATGGAGAAAGCAGAAAGGAAATTTGAAAATAAGGTGCTTGAGCACATTGCTCAGCACTTAGCAATAAAACAGGTTGAATTAAGCTCAATTTTGTCTAACATTGAAAATTCTTTTAATAACGTAACCTCACTTTTTGCAAAAATTTGTGATGTTACCGAGTATACAAAGAAAATAAGAGAAAAGTTAAATAAGATAGATAAGGATCTGAAGATAAGTGCCCAATCGCTGAAGCTTGACCCCAGCTCAAGCTCATCTCATCACCTTAGGATCAAATTTTTGGCAGAGAAGTAGGCAAAGCTACTCAAAGAGGAAGGAAGGATAAGGTCTACACTACTAGAAATCCAGAACATGATCCTTCCCATCATGAACACAATGCAGAAACACATTGCATATTCAAAAACATTGATCCATGACAATAACTTCTCTACTACAGACCATGTGATTGAACTTTCTGCAGATGTTCAAGTAGCTCTCTCCACATGTAAAATCCTGCAAGACAATTGGGATAAAACTCTGCAACTAATTCTTTAGGTACATTCTGAGTTTATCACACATTTTGGTGTCTCTATGTAAATACATTCTTTATTCTTTGGCATTATTGTCAAAAAGGGGGAGAAAGTAATATATAGAGGAGAATCAGACACAAAACAGGAGAAGGTAATAAAGTAATAAAGAAATAATGATAGTGGTGATAATATGAATAAAGACATATAACTCATGTAAAAACCTTGTGTATAATGTATGGGGGAGTTATTTGTAAGGTAGCCCATGTATATTCAACACAGCAGAATCAAGTCAGTGTTGTCAGATCTTGTATATAAATTTTGGCTCATAAGTGTTTTTGTCACTAATGCCAAAGGGGGAGATTGTTGGAATAATGATACATTTTTCATTAGTTACAACACTTATTCGATTCTAAAAGCTTACCAAGTTCATCACTCAGTTTACAGTTCATACCAAGCATTCGTTGGTTACCAAGTATGTTCAGTAGTGTTTACCGAGTCAGGAAGGTAAATGAAGGATTTAGTATTTACCGAGTTAGGAAGGTAAACAAAGGATCTAGTGTTTATCAAGTCAGGAAGGTAAATGAAGGTTTCAGTGATTACCAAGACAGAAAGGTAAAAGAAGTATTCAGTGCTTACCAAGTGAATCAAAGGAGTTAGTTTCTACCGAGTGAAACAATGTTTACCGAGTCACCAGTGGTTACCAAGTTCCAAGCTACTCAGAGTGATTAGTATGGATCAAGTCCCTTGCTCTTACCGAGTACATGACGATGCAGTGTATTGCATTGGATGTCGAGTGTCAGAAGGTCACCGAGTGAGTTTGAGGAACCTCAGTAACCTTGTTAGTCCTGAATATTTCCAACAATATTTACATAAATAAATTTATATTTATGCATGCAAATGATATATTTATATCTTCCTTTTAAAGGACATATATAGATACAAATGTTTCAATGCAAAACAAAATGTCTTATATTCAAACCCTAGATTGCATATATAAATTAAAATTCTTATTTTCACATGCAACTATATAACTAGTATAAACATGCAATCTACTAAAGGAATATAAAGATTTTTTTTTTTTTTACTTTTTTTGGAACAAAATGGAACAAAAAAATAATTCATGTTCAATTTTGTGAATCTAATCAATGCAATTCTTCAATTAAATCCTAGTTGGTTGAATATTCATTTTTTGCTAGATTTTATTGTTCTTTTTCCTTATATTGAAAAAGAAATTTTAAATTTAAACAACCATCATAATTTTCCAAAATCTTCTACAATCTTCTAGATCTATTGATTTCTTAATCAAGTTTTCAAAATCAAGAAAGTTTTCTCCTTCCAAAATTCACAAACATATTTCTTCATCCAAAAATCAATGAAATGGAATCACAATTTAATTTGCAACACTTGGGAAGACATAGAGTATGCAGATATTTTTAGTAGAATTCTACAAGTTTACAACCATGGGTTTTCAAACCTACCTTAATCTAATACTAATAACCTAGATGATCTAGTAAACCCTTGCTATTCCAAAACCCTTTGAAGCCTCCAATAATTCTTGTGCTCCAATTCAAAATTTTCTCCCCAAATGTAATGCCCCACTTGGGGACCCAAGAGAAATAAACCTAACATGTTTCAATGTTAACTAGACTATTTTTAAAAAAAAATTAAGTTCAACATCAAAGTAATAATGCAGAAGCAATATACACATACACAACATTTACACAAATGCAATTACAATATAGATTTCATTGTTGAAGGGTTCCCTCATGTTGATTCACATTTAAGAAAGTTTATAATAATTACTTTAAGTCTTCAATACATGTTTGTGAATCATAAAGAAATAATAGATACATCATCTCATAAGAAAATGTGTAAGTACAACTAATAATATGAAAGTGCATCTAATGTATAACATCCACTACACATGTCATAGGGTATGTGAAAATAGATACAAGTACATCAATATACAATACAATATTATGTAAGATCTCAAAACACATGACACGTAGATACATCAAATGAATAGAAGTCTCCAAGGTAAGAATAAAAATGATAGTGGTACAACTGTATCAATGAGCATCCAACATCAGTCAATCTGAAGGAGATCCAAATGGTAAGAAGACACTACCTCCCAACTGCATAATCACCTAATTAGACTCCCACTCCCACCATGCAGGAGAGATAATGTATGATCCACACACAGATAATGAAATCATAAAACAATCCTAAGAAAGGAATCCTAATAGCCAAATCTACCTCAACTGTAACACAAACTACTGAAAAAGAAAAGATAACCAAAGTAAAAAAGATACTCATACAAATCAACATCACATACCAAAATCAACTATAGATACCAAGTACAAATCAAATACCAAAACCAAAAGATACAACCACCTCCAAAAAAATGTTAAGTGTCACAAGCACAATAACCAATAGATAATAATTATCATCAATAAAAGTAAACCACCAATCACTAACTCCAACAATAAAAACACCACCAATGAATAATTGATCATTCATTAATAAAAGTCAATTGTTAACAATAAATGACATATAATCAATGAGTAACAAATCATAATAAATACACCATCAAAAGTAATATCCAACAAGTACACCACTAGAGACAAATTTTAAAAATACCATGAAGGAAACTTAGGCTACATACTTGTTGTAGTTTCACAATACACACCCCATTTCTCCTAGAAATGAGGACCCCCTAGTAATTTTTTTTTTCCAGATCCCTAATCTGGGGTTTGAGTCATTTTTAAGACTCTACCTAGAGTTTGGGTCCTGTGTAGTTCTCTTACTATAAAACCCAATTGTCAAAATTGAGGGTTTGAGGGTGAAAAGGTGATTTTAGTGCTAAAAGGTGCACTAGTGCACCTAGCACACATGCCCACCTATCCAAGGTGCACAAGTGTGCTATGTGCACAAGTGTACATATTTCTCCTTTGGAGATGTGCACCTACACACCTCCAAAGGTGCCCACTATCCTAGGCCTGTAAAATTATGGGACCCTCTCCCCTTCTCTCCACTATCCTCCCATCACCATCGGTGAGCACACCTCTACACCTTTAGAGGTGTGCCAATCTTTGCCATCCTACAATTAACACACACACAAAGTTAAAGACACTATAAAGGTGGCATGTGTGCACCTAATAAAGGTGTGCACATGCACCTTTATTTATAACTCCAAAACCTAAATAGGTTAAAGAACCTAACAAGCACTACAAAAAGGTGTGCATATGCACACCTCCCCAAGGTGGGCACATGCAAATCTTTCCCTGCCAAGACAACTCCTAGACAATGGTGTGCAGATGTGCACCTTTTCAAGGTGCACATCTACACAACATTTTTTAAAACCCTTAACACCAAGACAAAGTAAGGGTGTGCATGTAATTAAAATACTTAAACCCCCTTTGTACACTCATTTTGCAATATGCACAGTAGCACACATGTGCATGTGCACACCTCCAAAGGGTGTGCACTTGTGCAAGCATGCAGCTGGACACAAAATCAGTTCTTTAAGACAATTAGGTGCACCTAGGGCACCTATTAAGGTGCACAAGGTCTGCTAAATTGTATTTTAGGGTTTTTTAAGGGAATTAAGTGCTTTTTCTACTATTTTGGTGTTGTAGGTCTAATTTTTTGGTAATTAGGGTTTCTTAGGGTTTAATTTTTTATTAATATTAGATTGGTTTTGACAAGTGAGTGTCAACACACTTAAGCCATTTACTTAGTTCATGTTGAACTAGTAATACATGCCAAGCATAACATATAAATAATAGATGAGTTACAATGAGTGCCAAGTCACTCATGGGCCAAGTCACTCATGTGTCGAGTCACTCAAGTGGCAAGCAAATAGACCATTTTGAGTGATTTAGGAGCTAAGTAAATAGTGGATGCAAAGCAATGCAAGCATCAAATCATAGTATAAAGATCAGTACATGTCGAGCATGAAAGACTTCATATGCCAAGTGACATAGTTTTGATATATTTGTTTGTAGTGGCACAAACAATTGTATAAATCATTTTTGAGTTGACTTAAGATTATATTTTAATATTTTGAAGATAAGGACAAATCTTTATTTGGATTCTCTACACAATTACATGTAGCCAATCAAAAAAGGGAAGGATTAAGTAAAAAAAAAGATGAATCTCAATCATAGATTAATACCTAACCCTAAGCCACCTAAGTCTCCTTAAGGAGGGTGAAATCCCTAAACTATCTATCGAGTGTGTAAGGAATTGAAGATGCAAAAAGGATAGTTTACAGGAGGAAATAGAGCATTCAAGGTGACTTAGAAGTTATGAAGAAAGAGTGAATTACATAATCAGTTAGAGAAGAAAATAGGATAGAGAAAAGGATACAACATTGAGACATTTGATCATGAAGGATCAAGAAGACATTGTTTAGAGGTGATTTTTTATTAGGCAAGAAAGTAACAAGTGCAGGATCTATGATGAGACATTTTAACAGGTGATTTTAGTTAAATCTCATAACAAAGTAGTCCTAACAAGCTATATGAAATACTTTAATAGGGTGTTTACTTAGTTGTAAGTTTAAGTCCTCTAACAAGGCACACTTCTAACATGGTGTTGAAATCCTCTAACAAGGTGAGACCTAATATTCTTTGTAAGCCTTTAACAGTGTAGACCTTTCATAGGGTAGATCATTTTTCATGGTCAAAACATTGTAATCTTCATTGGATACACTTTATTACTACACTAGTGAATATTTGTGGGTGTCATCCCCACCCCAATTTTACCTTCTCACTTGGATGGTTTTTGGGTAATCATATCTGGTATTATGTGTGTGAATTCTTAGATGTACATGTTATTTTAGTTTACTTATTGAATGCATGTGATGAATGTATGGTCAAAGTTTTATGGGTCCAAGTTTAAACTACTAATTCACACCCCCCCCCAACCCTTCAAGAAGTTTATTGTAATTCCAACAATTGGTATTAGAGCCTTGTTCTATAAAAGAGAAACTTTACATCTTTGAGGAAAGATCTTGAAATGGAAGTCTACAAGTTGGGAAAGACTATTGAAAACTAGGAGATTGAAGTACATCTAATACTACATCAACTAAATGAGGCAAGAGAGGAACTAAAGAAATCCTTGAAGAGAAGGAAAGAGATTGCTATTGCGGAGAATGACACACTATATAAAGAGATAGACACTACTAAGCTATTTTTAGATGGAGACTCCAATGAATTTGATGTAGTAGTTGTAGATCTAATGGAAAAGAATAGAATCCAAGCTGAAGAAATCAGAAATCTCAAGATAGAACAAGAATCACAAGCTATACTACTATGTGAGGTGACTGAACAAAAGAAGAAAGCTATGGAAGAAAAAGGCATGATTCAAGAAGAAAAAATAATTTTGGTCAATAGATTGGAAGAGAAGTTAATAAAGCTAACCAAGATCTCCAACATGCAATTGGATACTCTAAGTCAAATGATGAATGCCAACTATGAATTGAATGACAAGGACATTGAGATAACTACATTAAAGTTGCAAAATGAACAATCGCAGAATGACCTAAAGAGAGAAAAAGAATTTTTTGAAAGTTTCAACAAGCCAAATGAAGTCATCAAATATTTTGAGCAATTATTGAGATCTCCTAAATCTAAGAATGCTACACTAGGATTGGGCTACACAAGCACTGCAAAAGAAAGGAAAAGAAAAGGTAAGAACTCCAAACCTACTTGTCATAATTGTGGTAAGAAAGGACATACTACTAATGTGTGTAGGAGAAAGATTACAAATAAAAATGTTGTCATGCTTGACCCTACTCCTTTTTGTTTCTCCTTATTTACTTTAGTTTGTTGTTTTTTCATTAGTTCTGTTACTGGGATATTTTAAACTCTGAACATTGTTTTTTTTATGATCAGACAGTTAAGTTTTGGATTTGTGAGATACATTTATTATGGATACTATTTTTTTATTTCAATTTTATTGTGCTTGGGATTTTAGCTGATCAGATCTAGATGTAATGCTAATTTATTAATGCATGATTTGATCTTTGAACTGAAATAGGTCTTTGATATTTATGGATGTTTGCAAGGAATTCTTGATGCAGGATTGTTATTGCAGGTTGTTCAATTATTGCTTTGATAACAAAAATCAGATATGGAGTATTTCATACATATCTAGTATAAATTTTTGTGTTGGTTTATTCAAATTTTATATACTTCATCAAATATATTTAGATGGTGAGCGTGATGTTAAATAGGATGTCTATAAAACTCACATGTGTTTATATGTATCGGTGAGTGTGTTTACATAGATATTAATATTTATTTTCTTGATGGAAATTAAACACATTTAATGTGTGTATGACGAACACATTTTGGTATTCCTAAGATTGAGAATTTCTCATTTATATTGGTGTATTTTTTATTTACGACAAATTCATTTCATACTTATTTGTATTTGACTTGTGTAAATATATAAACATATGTGTGAATATTAATTCACACACACACACATATTATTGTTGTTATTTTGTAGATTCACACACAAATTTATATGAATATAAGTGTAAAATATTCACACATATAATCACATAAATTAAATGTGAGGTAATTATGTTGATCTTGGCATTGAGTAGTATGTCGCGGCTGTTATAACATGTGGTTTTTTTTTTATTCTTATGTTTGAAGTGAAGGTTTCATTTCCTAAAAACCGTAGTGGGTTTCAAATGCGATGAAAAGAATTTTATTCATTGTTTTGATAGCCAAATATGGTGGTGGTTGTGAGGTAGCTGTACATATAGCTCATTGCAGAGTTTAACTTCATTGAATGCAATGTTTATGAGGCTTTAATGGATCTGTAGTCCTTGTTCACCCATACCTTTTCAAGCTTGGCTCTATGGAAGCAATGTCGATAACTTGGCCTTATTGCTCTATGTATGCATAACACTTGTGTTCGGTTGCTGAAGAGTCGGCAATATGAAGGGTTTTGGTTGGAAGGAGATAATTTCTTATGAAGATGAGCATGGTGATACTGCTCACAGCAAGAATTTCCTATTTCTTCTTCTACTATATTTCATTATCATAGTTGTATGCTTGTTGTTCGGTGCTCAATTGGGAAGTGTGGTTTGGAAATTTTGCATTTGGGGCTTCGACATTGAGCTGTAGTGCAGAGCTTGTGTTGAGCATTTTCCATCTTCTGTATTACAAGTAGGGGGCATTCTCTATCCCTACTGTTTTACTGTTGTTTAGTATTGGAATATTGATTACTATATGATGTCTGTGTTATTTTTTGCCTATCGACTCCTGAGCCTAGAAGTGGGTAGGGTTCGACAAGGGTTTGTTGAGCATTGTCGATTTCCATGTTCGAGGGTGGATATGGAGGTTGTGTTTGGTAGCATAGAATAACATGCTTGGTTTGCTTAGTGCCAAACTCTGTATTAAGCATAACATGGTGTTTAATGTTGTGGAATTGTAAATTTCATTTGGTTATATATCATACTTTCGAGTTTTGTTGTATTAATTGGACTTTGTGTAATAGTATGTTGTTATGGATGTTACAGTAGATCTCTATCTGCACTTATTGTTGTGTGAATCGTAGTTGGATATTCTGGGTACATAGTGGACATGCAACTTTGGCATAGTTTAATTTGAATCAAATATAAAAGCTTGGGTTTGATTATTTGGTCAAATGGGTTGCATACTATCTGTCGAGCTAGAACAGAGTGTTATTTTGTTTAGTTATTTATAGTTAAAGTTGTCCGTAGGATTGCTAATAGAGGCATGGTTAATAAGAAGACTGTAAACAATAATGTCTGTGTTAGTATTGAGTTTTTCCTTAAGGATAAATATTAATTCAAGACATTGAATAAACTTTATAGTCATGTAGTATCTTCGTCCATAGCAATGTTTAGAAATCTTGAGAAATATGGAGCATAAACTGCATAGTAAACAGTAGGCATTATAAAGTATACTTACCTTGTATCGTAATAATGATATACTCACTCGATTATTGTAGAGTTTTTAAATTGTTATCGATTTCAATTTGGTAGATGTAAGTGTTAATCGACATAGTATGTATAAATACATCTTGTAGATGTGAAATTGATTTAAAAAAAGAAACTCATGTGAACCATGCAAATGCTGAAAAATAGACAGTTTATTAATTTGCATTAAGAATTTATATGATTTTAGAAGTTATAGGTTTTGAGTTTAAGGGTATTCTATTCTATTTGAAAAGAATTATGATGTTTTGGATAACAGTTTCGTAATTAGTATTGGTAAATTGTTAAATGTTGCATATTGATATACTAAAGTAAGCATTGGATTTGTAATGATGTTTTCGATTATTTAAATAGGTAATTATCCAATAAAAGGCAAGATGTTGGGTTGAGGATTAAATATTTGGTAGTCAATTATATAGCATCATTATGTATGGTTTTATGTTGACTGGATCTGGTTTTGAGGAAATTGTAAGATATATTTATTTTCGGTATGATGTATTTCAATTCAATGTATGATGTTGGATAGGAAATAGAATTCATTATTTATTAAGTTGTATTCTGTCATTTATTAGTAACTAGCACTGATTTCTGTTTAAATTTTGATTTAGAAAGTTGGTTTCAAGAATGAGGCAGATTATGATATAGGTGGAATGATATGTCATTTTAAAAAAAGAATATCATGTGCATTTTGACTTGTTACCTTGGTCATTTCGAAGTTAAGCATATATGATAAGGTCAGCATGAAAGTGAATGTATAGTATGAAGATTTTGTAAGTATCGTTGAGCTGAGACAATAGTTCAATTGTATTTACGTGATCTTGATATTATAGGTTTAGTTCCTGTTGTTTTCATTATCTATGTTTACCTTTAAAATTGGCAGAATAAGATGTGTACAAATGGATTAAAGGATGTAGTATCATGTTGTATACTAATTTTATATTTGTTGCATGTACATTCTTTTGTAAATCTGTTTGATGTGTATTTTAAGAATAGCTATGATGAACATATATTGGGGTGGCTAAATTTGGATTATCCTATTCAGTGAATTAATTCACTGATAACTTTAAAATGAATTAGGTGGGTTAATTTCATAGAAAATATAAATGGCCTTACCTATGATTTAAACCTATAAGGTTAAGTACGAAGAACAAGGCATATCCCTATTCTGTATTTAACAAGTATAATAGAGATTATTGTTATGTGTTGACTATGAGCATACCCTACATGGATGCAGAATCTTAGTGCCACAACGATGACACCACAGTATATATATGATTCATTTACGGGTTATTCTTAGTGTGAGTTTAATTTTGCATTACTAAGTAAATATTTACTTCTTGCATATTAATTATGGAACTGCACTATGTTAAAGTGAAATAGATATCTACATTATGGTTATGTATATGTTTATTCTAACATGTATGCAAGTGGATTATGTTTTTTTTAACTCAGTGTGTACTGAGCCCCTTTGTGTTGTGTTGCATCTCTATGTGTTTTTCAGGTGCTTCGAGTGGATTAGCAAGTAGCTAAGAAATACGGTTAAAAGTGTCTTCTAGAAACAGAATTTGTTACTTGTAGGGTCCATATGTTGGATATAAGTTTTAAAGAATGATATTGTACTTCATTGATGTACTGAACACAATATGTATTAGCATCATAATGGAAACATATTTGGATGATATCATCTTTCATTTTGAGGTTTTCAAATTGAGAGTGATTCAATCTGTGTATTTGTACTTGTTATAAGTTGTTTAATAATAAAAAAAATTATTGCATTTTTTTTGTTCTTGTTCTTTGTTTCATATTTATGGGTTTTGCTTAGTGTGGCATTACAAATGTCAAGCCTAAGAACATGACTCATTGTCATAAGTGCAACAAGCAAGGTCATCAAGCACATGAATGCAAAACCAGGACCATGTATACACAAAGATTTGAAGGATATTGTTACAATTGTCAAAAGTATGGACATAGATCTTTGGAATGCAGATTAAATGCATGTGGTCATAAAATAAGCCAACAAAGGTAAGAAATAGTGGAAAGTCTTATAATTGGGATTATAATACAAGATATAGCTATCATTATTGTCAAGAATATGGACATGTTCCTGAGAATTGTATTAGGACACACTTCAATGGCAATTACAAAAGATGGTTAAGTCAGACTATATGTTTTAGCTATTTGAAGATTGGTCACATTAGTAAATATTTTCCAACTAAATCAAAGGCACCAAGTTTTGAATTTGATAAAGGTAAAGGCAAGGTAGATGTTGAACACATCAAAGATGAGATGAATAAGACATAGAGAAAGAAAGATGTTTGCAGCACATCAAATGGAGAAGGGATCACTTCACCCAACGGATGAGGTGATCACACCTCATCAAATTAGGCAAACAAGAGGTATGTGGGATTTATATTTAAAGGTTATATCATGCATTAGTTTCAAAAGGAGATAGTACTAAAAAGAATACATTAGCATGAATAAAGATGCAAGATTGTATAAGAAATTCAAAACAAATCTTTAAGTTTTTCATGTTGTTGCCGAGTATGAAAAGTTTCCTATATGTGTCGAGTGGAATGTTAGTTGATGTCGAGCTATTAGACTAGTTAGTTGATGCTAAGCTCACAGTAGCTGCCAAGTGATGGAATTGTCAATAGATGTCGAGTGAACTTGAAATTGGTTATTACCAAGCTTATAGCTATGTAAGCACTTAGTATTAAATGCAAGGTTTTTAAAGGGTATATGATTGATTTGAGCTCATTTTTCATCATTTTAAAATTAAGAAAGAGTGAGAAGAGCTAGAAGTGACCTAGAAATCTATTAGAAGTGATTGTAGAAGATTTGTGCAGTGATTCATTACCAGTTCATCAGATTTTCTAAGGCATTTATCAAGAGCTGAGCTATGTAGTTTAAATTATTGTAAACCCTAGCTTGTCACAATGGCATCAAGTTTGAAAAATGTTGAAGGGAAAGAAGTTTTAAATGTTCAGCTAGTTAATAATAAAGTTAAGTAGCCCATATTTAAAGCCATTCTTGACATTGCTTATAAACAAGACTCTTCTAGTGCATTGTCCATGATCTTGCCAAATGTGATAATGATACAAGATGTGAGGAAATGCTACAATTGCAAGATAGGAAGCATTAGTGACATGGAAATAAGATGTACATACAATATTTTGTGTGAAAATGGTGTTTTTTAAGGAAGACTATAAAATTGTTGAGAAAAAGTGTTTAACACGAGCCCTAGATTTTCCTAATGTATTCAAAATAGAGTGGATACGAATTGTGCTAAGAAAAATTCATGATGGTTCCTTATGGCTAGAGGAAGGACCAATCAAAATAACTAAGAGAATAATTTATAAGGTTATTGGCTACCCAACCCTAGATCGGCCCAAGACACTCAAAAGTGATTCCAAGGAAATGATTGAGAAGAATACTGGAGTAGTCTACAATAAAAGAGGTATGGCTATAGATAAAATCATAGATCCTCTTATCAATTTTTCTATAAGGGTAATCTCATATAAATTCTATCAATTTAGTAGATTGAATAGTGTACCCTGCATAGCTATGGATTTTGCTTACAAGATTGTTAAAAATATCATACATATGATCTAGCAAAACTTCAATTACAACAACTAATGGAGAACCTTGGAGCAATAAGGAAAACCAAGAGTGCACAATACAAATTTGGTTCTATACTAGTGTGTATATTCTTTTATGTACAAAACACATTTCCCTCATTTGGAATTGTAGGATGGAAGACCAACATATCAGTTGTAGTATAGACTAGTGAATACATTGAGCAACTAGGAGAAAACATTGAATCTTTAATGACTAGCTACTTTTAAGATTTCAACAAGTCAATGAAGTAGAGACTCAGAATAATAGTTTCTTTAGTTGACAAACATTATAATGATGTATGTTTTATTGTTTTTTTTTACTACACATTTTTGCAAGCTACCACAACACGGGTAAGATTGTTAAGACCCTTAGAGTATGAGGTCAATGTCGATGAAGCCTCACTAGCCATAATAGCTTTACTTGCAAAAGAAGTAGAAAAAAATGCAAAAAAATTAAGAAATTATGAGATGGTGAAATCAAAGATTACCATGGAATTGAAGACTGCCTCTACAATCAAGAAAAAGGACAAGTTGGAAAATAGGTTAAAAGAAAAATTTGGAGAGGGTGTCAAGGAGGAAAGGATGAAGAGGAAGAAAAAAACACAAGCTCAAGAATCACTAGCTTTAACTCAAGGCAAGGGAGAAGAGAAAGAAGAGGAAGAGACTAAAGGTGTCAAGGGAGAAGAAGCTGAGGAAGCACCTACTCCTACCAAGCAAAGAAAAGAAAGGCAAAGGCATAGCTAGTGGAATGGACAAAGATACTTTAGCCAAAGCCCACTACACCTACAACTAGAGCCAATACACATGCTACAACACAAAAGGCTAAAGAGAAGACAAAATAGATAGAGAGAAGAGGTCGGGAGTAGAAAAGACAGAGAAGGAAGTATGTGGCTCAACCAAATTTTGATGAAGAGAAGATAGAATTGGATGACAAAAACAAATTCAAGGTGGTGAGTCACAATCCTCTCTAAAATCTTGAAAATCCATGTGAAAATGTAAAAATAATGTAGATTTATCAAGATTTAGTCATGTTGATTTTGATAAATTGGGTAAAGAGGAGAAAAACCAAGTGGAAGAGGCATTATATTCCATGATGTCAAAGTTCAAAACAACACCACTAGAATTTTGGAACTCAGTACCTAAAAGCATATATGACAGTGTTGAGAAAAAATGGCATTATTGTCTAAATTTGGAAAGACAAATCAAAGAGACAACACTAGCCCAAGTAATGTCTGAGTTGACTAAGGGAAAAATTGCTAAGGGGGTAAAGAAATATGTAGTTAGGTTCACACCCAAATACAAAGCCTTTAGAATTCTCCAAAATAATATTGAAGTTGTTGTTAAGAAATCAACACAAATATGGAAACTCATTTATGGGTTAACCATTGTCAAGAAGGGAGAATTTGAACCTTCATATGGTAAAGATGATGATAAAGATGATGAAAAATATGATGATAAGGAAGATGATGACAAGATAACATAGTTGGAGGAGAGACAAAAAAGAAAGAAGATGACAAGGCAACAACTAAGCAGTAGCAAGAAGAATATAATGTGCATGACACACAATTACTGAGTGTCAGTTCTCCCCATGACACAACCAAAACTACTGAAACTATAACTATCAAAGATTTCTTTGATACATCAACTTAGAACATCAATCCTCTTAATATAGAAGATTTTAAAAATATCTTAGAT
This sequence comes from Cupressus sempervirens, assembly GCA_028749045.1. Classification (NCBI taxonomy): domain Eukaryota; kingdom Viridiplantae; phylum Streptophyta; class Pinopsida; order Cupressales; family Cupressaceae; genus Cupressus; species Cupressus sempervirens. The sequence continues at coordinate 580,979,558 of CM053792.1, forward strand.
CAATCTACAATGTAAGCTAAACTATGTGGTAATCTATTTTTGGTAAGTGTAGAAGAACTATAAAAGGTAGTAACTAATGTCACAAGGGAAAAGGTGAATCCACAAGAACCACCTTCCATCATCCCTTTAGTTACTAATGTACAACCTTTGATCCAAATGATAGTAGATACATCTACCAAGGTTGATACAATTGAGAAGAAAATAGTAGAAGAGAAAGACACCACTGGAGGACAATAGAAGGAAACGGGATAGATAGATTCATCTGTACCTTCAACACAAGAACACGGTGCAAGCCATGTAATAGTAATACAATAGGGAAAGCCTAAAGAGATGGAACCAAAAGTGAAGGAACAAATGGCCATCCAATCACTAGTAGCCTTGCCAAAACTAGCACTCCTTCTACATAAACTCTTCAGAAGCTGAGCATAGATGCTACTCCATTGCAGATCTTAGTGCCAAGCCCAAGCTCATCAAAGGTTGAAAAGGTAATACACTATGGAGACATAAGCTTTGATAAAGAAATTTTTATTCCAAGGTATGATTATGATACTATGACATTGGAACAAATAGGCATTTTAAAAAAAGCCTTAGAAAGGAAAAAGCATCAAGAAATGTTGAGAAAACATAGGCAGAAGCAAGCATTTCAAGACATCAAGGATATCTTTCTAGATACATTTAGTTTTCAAACTCTTGAAGAGACCAAGCCACTAATAGAAAAACTAATGGATATAGTGGGGAAGGCCAATAATAAAGACCTTGATGCAAATGGAAAACTATTGGAATGGTCATAAAAGAATTTTCAAAGAAAGGTAAATGAGAAAATATCTAGTGAGATAGCACTACAACAAGTTGTATTGACAACCAAGGTTGAGGAATTGAAGAAGGTACTTGAGAATATATTAACACTGTACAAAAAACTATGCAATCCTACATTCTTCACCCAAGAGACCAAAAATCATATTCTAAGCCTGGAAAGCCAAATATCTGCATTAGCTGCAAGACTACCTACAAATCCAACATGGAGTGAGAAGAATTTTAGGACATTACTTCAGACACAAAGTTAGTTAGCTATCTTAATAGTAGATGAGGCTAACATTAGAGCCAAACTGACAAACATACAAGCTACCCTCACCCCACATATGGAGATAATGCACAAGGAGCTAGGCTATGCTAAAACTCTATTGAAGAAAGACCCCAATCTTTCTACATTATATGGTCTAGTACACCTTGTTTCTGAGCTTGCAATCAAAATTAAGTCATTGGATGTTTCATGTGATAATTGGGATGCAACCCTCAAGATCATAATGGATGTACATAAATATTTTTTAGACAAACACAAACTAAGTGTATAGCCCATTTGACATAAGTGTCAAAACAAGGGAGAATAAAAGAAAGGGGGAGAAACACAAAATATGGGGGAGATATACATTTTTGGGGGAGAAAGAGAAAAAAGGGAGAAATATTAGCTAAGAAAGAGAATATTAGATGAAAGAGTATCAATAACATAGTGCATTGAAGTCATAGTGTATCAATAGAGACACATTTACTCAGAAATGAGCATAAATTTTGGATACAAAACATACATATTAACTCAAGGGGAGTTATCAAATTTTGAGGTATACAAGTTATTGATTTTTTTTGAAATTTTTTATATAAGCCAAGTTATGGACATGTTATGCTTGAGATATTAAGAATGATAATGTATATTCAAGTGTTTTTGACACTAATGTCAAAGGGGGAGATTGTTGATCTCAGATTGGTTTTGACAAGTGAGTGTCAACACGCTTAAGCCATTTACTTAGTTCATTCCGAACTAGTAATACATGCTAAGCACAACATTTAAATAATAGACCATGCCAAGTTGCAATGAGTATCAAGTCACTCATGTGTCAATTCACTCAAGTGCCAAGTAGATAGACCATGTCAAGTGATTCAGGAGCCGAGTAAATATTGGATGCCAAGCAATGCAGGCGTTGAGTCAGAGACTAAAGATTAGCGCATGTTGAGCATTAGAGACTTCATATATCAAGTGACATAGCTTTGACATATTTTTTTGTAATGGAACAAACAACTATGTAAACCATTTTTTATCTAACTTAAGATTATATTTTGATATTTTGAAAACAAGGGCAAATCTGTGTTTGGATTCCCTATGCAATTACATGTAGCCAATCAAAAAATGGGAAGGATTAAGAAAAAAAATGAATGAATCTCAACCATAGATTCATACCTAACTCTAAGCCACCTAAGTCTTCTTAAGTAGGATGAAAGCCTTAAACTATCTATCGAGTGTGTAAGGAATTGATGGTGCAAAAATGATAGTTTGCATGAGAAAATAGACCATTCAAGGTGACTTAGAAGTTATGAAGAAAGAGTTAATTGTAGAACCAATTAGAGAATAAAAGAGGATAGAGTAAAAGATACAACATTGAGAGATATGATCAATAAGGATCAAGAAGACATTGTTTAGAGGTGATTTGTTATCAAGAAAGCAAGTGCCAAGTGTAGGATCTATGCTAAGACATTTTAATAGGTGATTTCAGTTAAATATCTTAACAGAGTAGTCCTAATAAGCTATATGAAATACTTTAATAGGGTTCTTACTTAGTTGTAAGTTGAATTCCTCTAACAAGGCACACTTCTAATAGGGTGTTGAAATCCTCTAACAAGGTGAGACCTAATAGTCTTTGTAAGCCTTTAATAGGGCAAACCTTTCACAAGGTAGATCATGTTTTAGGGTTAAAACATTGTAACCTTCATTGGATACATTTTATTATTGTAGTAGTGAATATTTTTTGGTGTCATCCCCAACCCAGTTTTACCTTCCCAATTGGAGGGTTTCTGGGTAATCATATTTGGTGTTATGTGTGTGAATTCTTACATGATTATATGATTTAGAGGTACATGTTATTTTAGTTTACATATTGAATGCATGTGATGAATGTATGGTGGAAGTTTTAATTGTCCAATTTTAAACTACTTATTCACACACCCCCCCCCCCCCCCCCCCCCACAAGAATTTTAACTTTCCTATTGTAATTTCAATATTTTTACCTCTCTAGACTAATGATTTTCCTTTTTGTGTAGATAAAATGGCTTCCTCATCATCCTCGCTTGCAAAAAATATTTCTCCAAAATCTATTATTTTCAAGTTTCAAGGTGCACCAAAGAAATTATGCTTTCAAGATGGGCATTCAGAGATCAAAGATATTCAATTAGGAAATATAGACTAGAATGCATTTCTTTTACTCTACAATAAACCTAAAGACAAGTCCTTGATAGTGTCAACACTTATCATATTAGGGTTGGTCAATGCGGCATCTCATCCTACATCAATACAATCCTTGGAGCTTATCATCACATTGGCAAAAAACTATGTATCAGAGGAAAGAGTGGTTTAAAGTGTCACAAGAGAGATAGTTCTGGACCTAAGACCGAGAAATATTGAGAAATTTTTCCATCTCCCTAGAGCTAACCAATATGTGAAGATAACTTATCATCAAGCAAAAATATGGTATAGGGAGAATGATAAGAAGGCCACAGAAATCATACAATCATCATTTTTTATTGATAGAACACCATTGGGATGAAGAGTCAAAAAGGTAGATATGACTAGAGGATATATGAAGGATGATATCAGTTATGGGATTGTAATTTTTAGAAGAATCATGGGCCTACTGGTAGTAAGACAACTTCATATTTGGATGGTCCATTTCATAGAGACCATTAGAACAACCAAAATGCCAATTGATTGGGGTACAATACTAAGTGAAAACTTAGAAGAACAACTAGTAGCTATTAAAGCCAACCCTAATTTTTACATGGCATCATATTTAGTGTACTTATTTGTGGCAAGGACAACAGACTATCCAAGAATGTACAAGAAGGGAAGCATGAGAGATTGCAATGCTTGGCCCTATGTGGCATACCATTAGTTAGTAAAGAATAAGATCTCAAATAAAAGAAAGGAGTTTTGAATAGTGAATGATGCTTTTAGATTTGCAATCATCTGAATTATAGAGGATGGTTATGCTAAGATGATGTTAGTAGAGGTAGCAGCAAGGATCACAAAGATTGGAGTTTGCTACATCTAGTTTAAAACATTCACTTACCTAAGGGTGGCTAGTACAATGGTGAATCCAAAGAAACTCCCAAGATATCAATCGAATAGGCTTCTTTTGTTGGAGATTGCAAGAAAACTCTCATCTGCATATGATAGAGTGAGAAAACAACATAAGAAGACATGGGTGTGGCCTATTACTATAGGTGCATTTCAAGTAAAGCAAAAGTAGGGTATCATGAATTTTGACTCATAGTGGGATCAATATCCCATGGAAGATTAGAACTCCCCTTATCCCTACTTTGACAATATTGGTAGAGTTCAGCATTTGTCAAGGAAGTAGTTTGTGCAAAAAGATTCCATCAAAGATCATTGGATGAACCTAGTATATGACTATGATATCTGAATAAGGGATTATTGTAGGATGACTCTATATTTGGCTAGGATTTCCTTAAAGATAAAGGTCCCACTCAAAGCTTTTCAAAAAGACACTCAAGATGTCTTGGATCCCTTGTATAACAGACACAAGATATATGATAGTCCTATTATGAATGCAGAGATCAATAGGGATGAAAATGCAAATATAAACCACAAGGCTAGGCACATAATTTAGTTGACAATAGACTAGATCAAGAAGCCTATTAACCTCTATCTAGCTCTATAGATAGTCACCTTTTAAGCCACAACATAGCCAGTAAAGAGTAAGGGTGCAAAAGTTATAGTGTTAACATTCCCTACCCAATCTCTAGTTAGGTCAAAAATGGTATATCAACATGATAGGGATTTTGGGTACTTTAGAGTAGATAAGGGAAAAAATAAGAGGAAAAGAGATTTTCCAAAAAAAGCTAAGCCTAAATCTAAAGCACCTCAAGAAGAAGCGGCTCAAGAACCTAAGAATGAAGAGTCTCAAGAAGAAGCTTTTGAAGCTCAAGATACTGCATAAGTGCCCTAGCCTAAACATTAATAGGAAGAGGAGAAGGAACTAGAATAGGAAGCATAAGAGGTGACACCACTAGCTCAAGAGGAAGAAGCTTCTCATTTAGCTCCGAAGAAGGCTAGGGTTGGACCTATTGTGAGAAGGACAAGAAGGTAAAAGATATAAAAGAAGGTTATTCCTATCCCTTTAGTGTCTAAAACCATGAAGAAGATAATGTGGTAAGAGTCAAAGGACTCATTTAGCTAGGGAAACAATAGAAGAAGGAAGAAGGAGCTTGACCATAAAACTACCATCCATTCATAAGGAACTATTCAGGTTATTATTTCTAAAGATGAGCATCAGTAGTGAATTGATGAGCAGCAAGGGCAAGAAACAAATGTATTCAACATATCTTATTTTGATTTTATGCCTGTGGGGACTAAAATGGTGGGTGATAAGATACGAGATACACCTATGAATCAACCTTTGGGAGAGGATTGGAACCAAATGCCAACTCAATCATAAGGGTTTCTAGGTACATCACTCACACCATTCCAATATTTTTCATTCTTAAAGAAAGGTTCAACCACTCCTCTTCCTCTTGTCACTAAAGAAGAACAAGAAGTACATAGAGAAGAGCTAGAACAAAGGCCAATTGATGAAGTATTAGAGGAGGGGAAAATTCATGAAGAACCTTAGAAAACTTCTCAAAATATAGAGGCAAGAACTATGGCTACAATAGATATAAAAACTCCCAATGTAGATCTTTCTTAGAAGGAGAAGACTTTGGAAAGGAGTGATAAGGGAAAAGTGCTTGCAAGTCAAACTCCGTCTTCATCTAAATACATGTCTTGTATGGGAACTACATCGACCTAGCTGAAGATGGAGGTTATGGTGAGAAAAAAGAGGTAGATGAACTTGAACAAAGAGGAGAGTATGGATGAGCTAGTGGAAGTCATCAAGAAGCCTGAGCCACCTATGAGTGAGGCATGAACATTGGCCTTCATAATGAAAAACCAAGATCAAGACTTGTTTGCACATGTTTCCATCCCTCCTCCACATGTTGACATCAAGGATTTGACTTCAAGTGATTACCAAATCAAGGAGTTCCTCTTAGGAAAGCCCAAGGTAGACATGCTAAAGTTTTGATAACTACAGGAATGAAGGCAGCCTTTAAGTAGGTGGATAGATATGAGTCAGAGTTGGTGAAACTAAGGAAGAAAAATGATCTCTTGAGAGGCTATTTTCATGAATTTGTGGGCCCCTTTGACCTAGATAATCCAGAGATCACTCTTGGTGCGACATTGGAGAGTAGAATGAGCAAAGTGTACAGTTAGATTCATTTTTGGATGCATGTCAAAAATGACATGACAATTTTGAGGATAAAGGTGTAAAAATTATACAAGCTAATTTGAACCTATTACACCATGTTCTACCTAATGTGGATAAATTGGTATCCATAGTGGACTAGGATTTTGGACTAATGGATGAGGTAGGTCAACTATGGGTGCTTTTATGAATGCTTCTAGATAGACTAGATCTTATACTATCACTATACTAGCCAAAAGACCTTCAAGCACTTTAGACAATAAAGGGTCAAAGGTATCATACACTCATACAGGTGTATATAATGGATGAGATTGATGAATTGGAAGATTGGATTGAGAAGATAGCTATCAAAAACAAGGTAATGGAAGGATTCCATGAAGATATTTAAGAGTTGAAAGATCAAACACAAGAGAAAATTTTGGAAGCTAAGAAATATTATAGCAATGCCTGCCTTGATATTTTTGAACATGAGTCAAGAACTATATTAATTCTAGTATAATCAATGGTTCAAAATTTTTGACAAACTTTTGAAAATGCTTTGTGAAAAGAAGATATTAGACAACCATTTAAGACAAAAGAGGTACTATTGGAGTTAGACACTAAACTAAATGATTTCGTAGATATTTATATGGAAATTAGTAACTACCAGTAGATAGTTAAAGACAAATATAAAGCATTCTATATTTTCTAGAAGTTTCCTAGATAGTTAAAGACAAATTCAAGAGCAAACATCCAGACATAGCTCTGGTATAAAGGGGAAGAAAATCTAGAAGTTATAAATTCAGTTCTGACACTTGGAAAAAATTTAGATTTTTTAAGCCTGCACAAGGTGCATTATTCCAAAGGTGCACTGACAATTAACTATCATTTCCAAATTTAGAGTTTTCCATGCACTAGAAAAGCATTCTAAGGGTAGTTCAACTACTACAAATAGTTAGAGAAGGTTGAGCTTCCATTTTCAGAGCTTCCAAGGACTCTTAGATCCTCTTACAGGTTCCTTCTTCTTTTCTACTGCTTCTTTGTTTGTTTTAAGACATGTAAAGGCTCATGCACCCATTACTTGATATAAACAAGGTGTAGTCCTACATAGCACCATTTAGAGAGTTAGTTTGTACATAATTAGATTGTTTTCATTAGCTTAGAAGCATATGTTTACATGAAGAGATCTCTTACTTTCAACACAAATTGAGGAGAAGATTTCTTATAAATTTTGGAATGTAACATGCATTCCAAGCCATTATTTTGATGCAATAATATATGATATTGGTTCTCTCATTCTTAGTGTAGTTATTCTTGTCGAAGTGTGTTATTTTTGTTGATTCTTGTTCGTGATAATAGTGGGTCCAATAGTTTTTTTGTGTTAATTTGATTGTACAATCCTTTAGTTATGGTGTTTGTCGCATATTGATGAATTCCACTAAGATACCAAGTTGGAGAAGAGATCACCCTTTTTTTCCTACATAGCTTCTTGTCTCAAATGAGCACACTTTCTATGGCCTTGTGATTTGATGAGAAGTGAAATATCTTTCAATTTTTACTAAATTCCCATCAACAATTGCATCGATGGATTTCAGGAAGTGTTGCTCCTATTTTCATCAGTTTCTTACCGAATCTTTTCAATGATTTAATTTGCATATGTGTTCTTACCATGATTTATTTCTGTTAGGAATTTCCCTTTCATGCTATTTTCTTTCATCTCTCATTACCTTATCTTCATTATTTGTTTTACTAACACTTGGTTAAATTAGTGTTGGAATTCTTTTAGAATAACTAAGAGGGGGTTGAATTAGTTACTCAAGGTTCAGATGTACCAATAAAACTTTTCTCACAATTCAACAAACCCATAAAATATTCATACCCATGCATGCATTTATTATGTAGAACTAAAACTTATATGTTACTATCAAATCAACTTGCAGAAATATAAAGCATGAAACACGGCAAAATCATCAACACATTTGACATAATGATTTAACATGAAAACCCAATTTGGGAAAAACCACCAATAACATGCTACTTCTTTTTCACTCTTTTGAAGTGATGCAATGTGAAAGGCCAACCCTATTAAAGATTACAATGCACACTATTAAATGCGACCTAGTTAAGGGATTTCAATCACCCTACTAAAAGTGAGCCTTGTTAGAGGACTTTAGGCCATTCACTTGGAATGCCACCCTATTAAAGGATTTTCCAATGACTATTAAGTCAACCTTACTCCAAAGGATTTACCCTAGACTGATGTAATTGTTAAAAAGTAATAGTAGAGCTTTGATCCGATACAACTTACAACTTCACTTGCAGATTATAAATCTCTATTTAGTCCTCAATTCTACTTGGCTTCCACTTTTTGTAGCTCTAACAACTTGTTCACCCTTCAAGCATTCATCTTCTTAAGCCTTCTTACTTAGTACGCCATTGCAAACACCTCTCTTGGGTCAATTGATGAAGCAAAATCCCTTTCTCCTTTTCCTTCTTAAGTTCTCGCACCAAACTCTTTAACTCTCTTTGCTTCATGACTAGACATTCCTATATATAGAAAATTAGAACATTTTCTTGCTCATTATCCATCGTCTAAATTAAGGTTTTCAGATGGATTAGGTAGGATAAAATCCCATATCTTGTCTTCTCTAGAAACTTCTCTTAGAATCCATTTGAATTCACCTGCAAAATGCTTTACATAAGATTCTATGCCTCCAGCTCATCAATCTTATCTTCCTCTTGGTTCACAAGTTCCAAGAAAACAAACTTGTCAGCTTTTATTTGGTGAATCTTTAACCTTTTTTATAATGAAACATCTCAACATTATCAATCTTATGATATTCAACACATTCTATGTCACTTGGCATCAACTGTAAAATCACTCAGCATCAACTAGATTTTACTTGTGCTCGGGATCAATTGAAATTTACTCAGCATCTACTATCTTGCTCGGGATCCACTAAAATTTTCTTCCACTCAACTCCAACTGACTTTTTGCTCAACTTGAACTAACTTTTCTTAGCACTTACTATTCACTTGATCAAGCTTTACAAATGAACTTTGTTTAACTTATTCTTCAAGACTTTCTAAGTGTAGCCAACCATTTCGTAACCTTAAGTAGATCATCAATACGTCATGTTATATCATTGTCTTAACTAATCCTTGTACTTCATTGCATAATCATAACTTGACCCTTCCTATAGGTACTTTTGTTACATCTTTTTGATTAAATCCTCATCATCAATCAACTAAGTGATAGTACTTGAAACATATAAGCAATTGTCTTACTAGAAAATAGTAGGTTTGACATCAGTGACAAAACAATGATTGAAACACATAACAATCTTTCTAACCAATGATCTTTCCAATCAAATTTCAACATTCTCCCTCTTTGGCATTGATGGAAAACCAAACTAATCAACCAAGTCAATAAAATGATGAACATCTTTTTTAACTAGGTTAAAATAGTAAGACAATACCAAAAAGAAAACTTGTATTGAAACTTCTCTCTCTATCACCAACTTCCATCTTCTGATTAGGTTACAAAATATAACTCCCTCTTATGCCTCTCTTTCATGTTGAATTGATCAAGACAATATCTCCATTTGATAATGACCCTTTTAATTCTCTGATCATTGTCTTTTTCTCTTTCTCTAATTATTTTCTTTCTCTCTGATTAGTTTCTACTATTTCTCCCTCTTTCTTTCTTGATCTTTTGATGATGTACTTTCTCCACTATTTCTCTTGCACTTGATCAGTTTAATGTAGTTTCTCCCTCTTTGACAACAATTCCAAAGACATATACCAAACACTTGGCATCTTTAATACATGTAGATATAGGCTTTTCAAAGTTCTTTAATTTCTCCTTTTGTAACCTTGCTTGTCACTTATTCAAAGTTCCAGTTCTATGATTACTTTAGGTAGTTCCTAAAGTAAGATCCACTGCATCAATTTGTATTATATGAATATTAGCTTGTTTGATGCAGGGCACTCCCTCTATCTCTTACATGGCCTTTGATAGCCGTATCAGCCCTAGTTTACCTCTTAGATAATCATAAGCATCCTTGGGTAATGCCTTTGTGAAGATATCAGCAATTTTCTCCTTTGTGTTAACTTATTCCATCTTCACCTCTTTATCTTGAACCAATTCCCTTACATAGTGATACTTGATTGTAATGTGTTTTTTCTTTGTGTGCATCACTGGATTCTTTGATTATATTGATAGCGCTTGTATTATCACAATACAATGTCACTAGTTCTGTGATTTCTTCCTTCATTTCCTTAAGTAATTATTTGATCCATACAATGTTTGTGTAGTTAATAGTAGTAGCAACATATTTTTCTTTAGAAGTAGATTGGGAAGTACAACTCTACTTCTTGCTAGTCCATGTAACTAGTCTTTTACCAAAGAAGAATGCTCCTCCACTGGTGCTCTTTCTGTCATCAATTTTTCTAGCCCAATCAACATTAGTGTAGGCTCTCAGTTCAAAATTTTCATTCTTATTATAGTATAAACCAAAATCTTATGTTCCTTTCAAGTAGCTCATTATTCTCTTCATAGCCATCAAGTGATTCTCTCTGGGGTTAGTGAAGAATCTTACAACTATCCCCATAGCCAATGTAATATCAGGTCTACTATGTATTGCATATTGTAATATGTTTGTGATTCTCTCTAGGGTTAGTGAAGAATCTTACAACTATCCCCATAGCCAATGTAATATCAGGTCTACTATGTACTGCATATTGTAATTTTCCAATCATGGATCTATATAATGTTTGATTTACCTCAACTGAATCATTATTCTTTGGTAGCTTGAGTCCTATCACCATAGGAGTACTTATTGGTTTGGAATCCTCTAATCCAAATGTCTTCAATATCTCTTTGACATATTTTAACTAAGTGATATATATACCATACTTCATCTGATATACTTGTAATCCCATAAAGAATTTGATCTCTCCAAACATAGACATTTCAAATTCTTGCTTCATCTGATTTGGAAAGTCTTTACACAAAGCATCTTGTCCTCCAAATATGATATCATCAAAAAATATTTTAGATAATAGTATACCTTTGTCCTTATCTACCTTCATGTACAAATTATTGTTATCATCAGTCCTTTCAAATCCAATCTTCACAAGATAAGTATGAAGTCTCTCATACCATGCTCTTAGTGCTTGTTTCAATCCATATAAGTCTTTTTGCACTCTACATACCGTGTTCTTATTGTTTTTATCAACAAATCCTTCTAACTATTCTATGTAGACTTCCTCTTCTAGTATGCCATTCAGAAATGCAGATTTAACATCCAAGCATAATCAAGTAGAATTCTCACTCCTTCCATTCTTGCAATAGGAGAAAATGTCTCACCATAGTCAATTCCTTCTTCCTATGTATATCCTTTGCAAACTAACCTTTCTTTATTCCTTGTCACTTCACCATTCTCATCTAGCTTGTTTTTGAATACTTATTTGGTGTCAATCACATTCTTGTCTTCTAGTCTAGGAACTAGATTCCATGTTTTGTTCTTCTCTATCTACTAAATTTCTTCTTCCATGGCCTTGTACCAGTCATCATCTTCCAATGAATCTTTTACTATCTTAAGTTCCTTCATTCTTAACAAATATGATTCACTTCTCAATATATTTCTTGTCATTTTCCTTGCATCTTTGTCTCTAATGATTTGATCTGTAGGATGATTTTTTTTGACATATTTGGATAATCTTAGTTTACTTCTTGTAACTACATTTTGTCTCTTAGCTTTAGTGTCACTATGTACAACTCTATCAAGTATTTCAACATCTCTTTCATGTATCTCAGAATTAGAATGTGCATTTTCTTCATTCTACAACTTGGTTCCTAAATACAATTCGACATTCACAGGTTGTGACTCAAAAATTACTGAGACTTGTTGGTTTGCAACTTGATTTGTAGCATCTTCTTCAAAAGCCATTCCTTCATAGAAGTATACAAATGATTTGTACTCTTCTAGTTCTTTTGTAGGTTTAGCCTCATGCACTTCTACAAATTCATCAAAATTTACATTTGTACTTTCCAAAATTTTGTTAGTGTTAGTATTTAAACACTTGTAAGCTTTACTTCTTGTGGAGTAACCAAGGAATATACCTTCTTCACTTTTTACATCAAACTTTCCACTCCTAACATGTTTAAGAATATAACATTTGCTTCCAAATATTTTAAAGTATTTCACATTAGATGGACATCCATACCAAAGCTCAAAAGGTGTTAAATGAGTACCTTTCTTGACTTACACATGGTTCAAGGTATATGTACAGTAGTACTTATAGCTTCTTTCCAGTATTTCAAAGAAAAAATTCTCTCCATCATGAGTGTTCTAGCATAGTCCATTATAGATCTATTTCTTCTTTCAACAATTCTATTTTATGGAGGGGTTGTAGGTGGAGATCTTTATCTTTTGATTCCTCTATCATTATAGAACATCTCAAGCTCATTTGAAGTGAATTCCCCTCCTTTGTCCAATCTCAAGCATTTTAGACTTTTACTTGTTTCTTTTTCAACTCTTGCCAAGTACCACTTAAACATTTGAAAAACATCAGATTTTAGCTTTAGAAACGTGATTGTCACCATCCTAGAGTAATCATCAACGAATAACATTATGTACTTATCTTTTCGGTAGCTTTTCACTTCAATAGGTCCACACAAGTCAGTATGAACAATCTCTAGTTTTTTTTTAGAGGTATAAGCTTTACTCTTAAAGCTTGACTTTGTCATTTTGCCTAGTTGACATTGTTTGCATTCTATGTTATCAGATTTCTTCAACTTAGGCAAACCTCTAACTCTTTTCATGTTACTAACACTAACCAAGTTATAAAAATTAATATGGCATAATCTCTTGTGCCAAAGCCATACATCATCAAATTTTGCAATAAGACAACTAGCATCATCTATATCTAGATAGAATAGATTACTTCTAGTTTGATCAACTTTTCCAATCGAGTTCCCATTTGTATCATATATCTTGGCAATTTTATTTTCAAATTCAACTTTGCATCCCAAATTATTCAATTGTGATACACTTAACAAGTTATAATTTAATCCTTCAACATAGTAAGCATTGTCACATGAAATCTTGTTTGTGAGTTCGATAGACTTTTTTCCTTTTATCAAACATGGTGCATCATTACCAAACCTTACACTATTTCCATCATAACAAGTTAAGGTAACAAACTTACTTTTGTCTCCATTCATGTGATGTGAGCATCCACTGTCAATTATCCATTTATCATTCTTGTTCACACAAGTCATAAGTGTAGTTGCCTGATCCTCACCAGATTTGTCCTTCATTGCAACATATATCATTTCATCATCATGTTCATCAGAGTCATGTTCATCAGCAATGTAGCATGACTTCTTTCCTTTGTCTCTATGGTCTCTGTCATCATCTTCTCTTCTATTTTTGTCCTTGTTTCCTTCTCTGTAGTTCTTCTTCTATGTACATCTTGTAGCAATATGACCAACTTCATTGCAATTGAAACAAATGATGGGTAACTTACCTTTGAACTTTTCTTTTCCTCTATGAAATATTCTTGCTAGTAGTGCTTTCAATTGTTCAATTTCTTCCTCATTTATGTTGCTATCACTGGATGCATATTTTATCTTTCTTTTCTTCTTCTTCTTCTTCTTGTTCTTCTTCTTCTTCACCTTCTTAGAATCCTTCAATAACAATTTAGTTTTCAAAGTTGATTCAATACTCTCTAGTTTGTAGTTGTCAAAATTAGATAGCTCGAAAGCATTGAGTCTACCTACCAAACCTTCAAGGGATAGATCATTTCCTGGTATACATCTTAACTCTTGGATTTTAGAAAATCTAATTGCATAAATAGGTAGTAATGTCCTCAAGACTTTACTTAGCATAGTATCATCATCTATTTTACAAGTAGCACCTTTTATTGCACTAACAACTTCTTTTATCTTATTAACATATTGAGCAATATTCTCATCTTCTTCCATTCTTATGTCATCAAACTTACCTTTGAGACTCTCTGACTTGGCTCTTTGAACATTTTTGTCTCCTCCATAGATGGTGACTAGGGCATCCCACATCTTATTTGCACTATCACATCCTTTGATATCATCAAATTTAGCATAGCTTAGGGCAAAGGCAATCTCCAACATCGCTTGATTGTGTTATTTCTTTTTCTTTAGATCTTTAGCAGTTAGGGCTCCTACTAGATCAACATTTTCTATTGAAATGGAAGATTGTACATGATCTCCAAGTCCTCCAAGGTGTAGCTTCATCAAATTTTTCCATGCAGGAAATTTATCTCTGTTGAGCTTGGGTACTTCTATTTTTGACATCTTGACCTTTATGCTTCTAGTAGATTAAAACTAGTCCTCTTAAGCAAATGACTATGATAACAATTGTTATAATTATTTTAGAATAACTGAAAGGGGGGGTGTTTTAGTTATTCAAGGTCCAGATGGACCAAAAAAAAATTTCTCACAATTCAATGAACCCATAAAATATTCATACCCATGCATGTATTCATTATGTACAACTAGAGCTTATATGTTACTATCAAATCAACTTGCAAAACTATAAAGCATGAAACACAACACACTCATCAGCACATTTGATACAATGATTTAACATGGAAACCCAATTTGGGAAAAACCACCAGTAACATGCTACTCCTTTTTCACTCTTCTAAAGTGATGCCCTATGAAAGGCCAACCTTGTTAAAGGTTATAATGCACACTGTTAAATGTGACTTGGTTAAAGGATTTCAATCACCCTGTTAAAAGTGAGCCTTGTTAGAGAACTTTAGGCTACTCACATGGAATGCCACCTTGTTATAGAATTTCCAATGAGTATTAAGTCAACCTTATTCCAAAGTATTTACCCTAGACTAATACAATTGTTAGAAAGTAACAGTAGAACTTTGATCTAATACAACTTACAACTTCACTTGCAGATTACAGATCTCTATTCAGTCCTCAATTTTGCTTGGCTTCCATTTTTTGCAGCTCTAATTTCTTGTTCACCCTTCAAGCATTCATCTTCTTAAGCCTTCTTGATAAGTAAGCCATTGTAAACACTTCTCTTGGGTCACTTGATGAAGCAAAACCCCTTTCTCCTTTTCCTTCTTAGGTTCTTGCAGCAAAATCTCTAATTCTCTTTGCTTCATGACCAGACATTCCTATATACAAGAAATTAGAACATTTTCTTGCTCATTATCCATCTTCTAAATTAGGGTTTTTGGATGGATTATGTAGGATATAATGTATCTACCCCATATCTTGTCTTCTCTTAGAATTCATTTGAATTTGCCTCCAAAATAGTTTACATAATATTATATTCCTCTAGCTCATCAATCATGTCTTCCTCCTGGTTCACAAGTTCCAAGAAAATAAACTTGTTGGCTTTTATTTGTGAAATCTTTGATCTTTTTTATAATGCAATAGCTTGACATTATCAATCTTCTAATAATCGACACATACTACATCACTCAGCATCAACTATAAAATCACTCGGCATCAACTGGATTTTATGGGTGCTCAGCATCAACTAAAATTTACTCAACATCTATTGTCTTGCACGACATCCACTAGAATTTTCTTTCACTCACCTCCAACTAACTTTTTTTTTGGCTTGAACTAACTTTACTGGGCACCTACTATCCATTTGGTCAAGCTTGAATAATGAACTTTGTTTAACTTATTCTTCTAAACTTTTTAAGTGTAACCAGCCATTTTGTAACCTTATATAGATCATCAATACATCATTTTATCACTGTCTTAACTGATCCTTGTACTTCATTACATAATCATAACGCAACCTTTACTATAGGTAATTTTCTTACATCTTGTTGATCAAATCATACTCATCAATCAACTAAGTGATAGTACTTGAAACATATAAGCAATTGTCTTACTAGCAAATAGTAGGTTTGACATTTGTGACAAAACAATATTTGAAACACAACAATCTCCCTTATAACAATCTTTCTAATCAATGATCTTTCTTTGAAAAATTAGGAATTCATATAGCTACATTCTTAGATTGCATTCATTTAAAAAAATAGAAAATACCAAAAACATATCTCTTTCATGCTTAGTTTTGAAACAAGAAGCAAATTGAACATCTTATCCAAAATTGGTTAGAACCAACAAAGGCCTCCTTGTGAACAAACACATTTGGGTATGTGCAGGATCATGGTGTGCCAAAAAGTGGCGATGTGAAAAGAATAGAGTTTGAAGAAATCCAAAAGTGGTTCAAAATCCACTCTAACTTTTTTCCACCTATCTAGGTACCAAACCTGGAAGGTAAGGCCAAGCCTTATCGAATATCTAATTCGACATCGGATATCTGATTCGATATCGGATATCCCATATTATTGAATATTCGATAATCAGCATACTATAACAATACCTAATTATAATTATTATAATATAATATATTAATATTATTATTATATTATAATAATATAAAAATATTATATTATAATAGTATAATATATTATTTAATATTATATAATATAATATAATATACATAAAATATAATATAATAATAAAAAAATAATATATTATAATATAGTATATAATAAAAAAGTATAATATATTATAAATTATAATAATATAATATATAATAATAATACAGTAATATATTATAATATAATATATAATAAAAAATTATAATATATTATAAACTATAATAATATTATATTATAATAATATAATAAAATATAAAATATAATATATTATATATAAAATATCATATAATAATAAAAACATAAGATATTATATGTTATAATTAATATATAATATATCAGATATCTGATACCTATGCACAACATAAAATAAAAAAACACAGACCCGCGAGCCCATTATTACATTATTTGGGGCCAGTTTTTTGCCAGGGCGATTGGATATACAATTGAATATTGGATATCAGATATAAAGGCATGTTTTCTTTTTCCCCCAACTCATTTTTAACCTAAATTCAATAGATTTTAGCATGATTTTGTTTGTTTTAGTTGAATATAGGGTTTTTTTTGAAAAAATGGTTAAAATTAAATTTTTTTAAAATATATATTATGTTTTGCAATTTAATAGGAATGGCTGATCAGAATGATGACACTGAGGTAGGGAATAATATTCCTCATAATCCCCCACAAAACCATCCACCAAATGATCCTCTACCCCCTCAAAACCCTCCTCGAATCAAGGATTTGATAAATGAAAATATCACTGAGTTGAGAGGTTTGCATAGAACATATAATAATGTACCCGCATTGGCTCCTATGTTATCCATGTTAAACACCATAATGGATAACATTGAAATCGTTAGGAACCAACAAAATGTCGCTCTTCATTGGCGTGATGAAATGCACAAGATGTTTGATGATGGTTTGGACTATGATGAGGTTGTGGCCTTCAACATAACCAAAGACGATTTGGCTAGCCTTTTTGCGAACCCAAAAATGGGTTTACCAGTTGATCCAAAAAAATTCAAACTATCCATTAAATGCTGCACAAATGATGCCATACGTGAAAACTTTTGGGATCATTGGTGGATGGTCTTTGATATCCCTCCACATGGCAATTTAGACATACCATTTTATTTCCTTAGAAAATTATATGCAGAATTTGTGTTGAAACTTAAAGTGAACTATTAGAGCATGAAGCCCAACATGGGCTTAGGACTAGGAGCTCCTCAGGATAGACCCTCTTCCCAGTAGAAGAAAGCTAGCACTTTTGTCCCCCCCACTAATATCTCCCCTCCTCCTCAAGTGCAGCATCCAGATATTATGATAGAGGCTAGCTCTCAGACCATTAGAGCCATTCATAGGCTAAGTAGCCTAATGAAATCTCAGGCTAGGTCAGTCCTGCCTCCTCATGTTGATGATGTTGGTGCCAGTTCATCATCAGCTAGCTCATCACATGTTTGTGTGCCTCACACTTGCATTACGTGCAAGAATATTTTTTTGGGTCCCATAGGTGATCTTTGTGAGTATCATTTTGTATTAGACGAGGATACACCAAACACACACGTAGAGGCTACAGACCCTAATGTGAGAGAGGAGGGGAATGCAAAGGCATGGACTCCTTTGGTGTTGGTATGTGTATACATTTTTTGTTATGACATATGCATTTAAAGTTAATTTTTATAATAGAGTAATTTTAATTTTTAAGCCGTATTGACTTTTATATGTGTGTGATCTTCATTCATGTTTAGTTGATGATCGAGGAGGAGCTCAGATAGATTGATGATGCCACGCTCTCAGTGATTTCATTTGGCCTTGAGACATCTACAGTACATTATGTTGTGTTTGCATTTTTTTTCTATTTGATATTGTAGCATATATGGTTGCTAAACTTTCTTTTATCTTGCAAGTACCACCTGTCTCAGGGGGACAAAGTACGAGGGTGAGCTAGCACACATTGACAAAGGAAAGGTAATTACGTGTTTTCTATTTGATTAAATATTGATTCATTCTTGTAACATGTTTGTGGTAATCCCATTTAATTACATTCTTTATTGTATATAGGGTGTGGCTACTGGTGATGAGCATGTATAGATTCTGCGTCGTAGACCATTAGGGATTTCCATTCGCACTGAGAGCCCCATTGTATGTATAAGTATCATTTATTTATTATTATTCTTATCTTCAAAAATAAATTCAAAACTGTTTTCCATGATATTAACAACTACTATTTTGTATCTCATAGGAGACTCCTAGTGCACATGAGGTCCGATGGGAGAGTTATGTAGATTTGATGATGCATCCACTCTCTCCCGAGGAGGAGCCTATAATAGTAAGTTGTAGTTTGAATTCATGATTAAATATGTTATAAATGTAGCATTCTATGAATCATAATGTTATATTTTAAATTGTAGATTCATCTGACAAACGTATTTGAACATATATAGCCTACAATCAAAAAGGTAGAAGCATTGTCGAAGGCATATGAGAGGACTCCTGACTGGCGTAGGAGGTCAATGAAAGAGGTATTTATTATGAAATTTTGATAGTATTAATCTTCATTACAAAAAATATCATTATGCATTTGAGTAATTCAATGTTAGATACAAAGAATCATATAAATTTAGTAGTCTAACTTTGGGTTTTCCAATTTTGTTTATGTAGGAGGCATCTGATCCACCTAGTGCAGTGAAGAGGCTACATTTTGATCATCCACCAGCACCCTAGGATAGTATAGTTGTCATAGGATGCATCATGAGACATTTTGAGATGGCATATGCCACATTGTATATAGAAACATTGATATTATACACATTCTGATGGCATGATCAACCACATTTTGTATATGGATCTATGTATTTTGATATATATTTGAGTACTTTGTCTATTGATACATTGGTCTAATTGATGAATGAATGACAAATATAGAAAAGAAGACATCCATTCAAGAGGTGCAACATGTATTCATTGTCCATTCGATCCAACCCCATGTTTAGCTCATGATTCAGAGAGATTTCACTGGCAAAATATGCTTTCCGATGGTTGAATTTATGGATATGTGCTTCCATTTTGAGCTGAGGTGAGTTTAGTAATGTTAAAATGAATTTGGTGTTCTCTCTACCTAGTAACTAAAATCTAGAAAATAATAATCAGTAGCCATAAAGGATTGGGTTTTCAGTTCGTATACGAAAATATGTTTCTTTTAATTATAGGTTTTTTATTATATCTTGATTATAAAATCTATTATATAATGAGGCCCTGTCAGTTTAATATCTTTTTCAGATAGTGAAGTCCCTTAGTTTTAATATCTCTTTTAGACAGTTCAATTGCAAGATGTTTCCAAGTTGAGTACGAATATCTTTATGTGCTATACAATCTGGTATGAAATGTTGTTCAGTTTCAACCATTCCTTTGCTATAGGAAATGCAAAATTTTCTCTTTCCTCTTGGTGAACAAACATATGTTTGTGTCACATCTAAGATGGTGAGACCCAGTCCTCAACTGACCAACTAAAATTCTAGCCTTTGACTCAATCTCAACCTTTAAATAAGCCTTTTCATTATGTTCTCATATGAGGTTGAACTTTTTGATATAGTGTGATTTTCTAACCTATTTGTTTTTCTAACATGGAAGTCCTGAATTTTTCTTGCACAATTTTTTTTTATGTCTTTTCATTGATATTAAGACATTCCTGCCCATTAATGTCCCATTTTCTCATCCACTTCTTTTTCTTCATCCAATTCTTCTTTCAGTAGTCCTAATTCCTCTGAACAATAATTTTGGGTCAGCAATTTTTTTCTTCTTCATGTTTTAGATTCTTTTAAATAGCTTAGCAAATAGATTATAACTGACACTTCCATTGGAAACATCTTTGCTTCATTCAACAGGATCTCATAGAGAATTATGGATTTGACTTTAAGAGTATTGATGATTAAATGTTCTTTGATTTTTTCTAGCTGTCTCTAGTTAAGGTTTGACATACTATTCCCCCTAATCTCACAATCGTAGAGGACAACTGGCACAGCCAACAAAGCAAAGAGGGTTTTCCAATCCCACACCTTTGGTTTCCTGCACTTGTTTTGAAGTAGCTAAGAAGCTGTCCATCCTCTTTGAATCCATTTTGTTCTACATGTGTCTTAAGGGAGCTTATTGTGGAACCAACTCATAAATACTTTTATTCTGACACTCTCTTCAACAAGCTTTCCCTAAGGATAAAGCTAGCATGCTGCTTCTTTGTTTTAAAGAAAAACATTGTTAATTTGATCTTGCTGGTTTTCAATTACTTCCCAACTTTGTGGAAAAAGAGCTCTAAAGCCTTCAAATCTTCTTTCAAACCTTGAAAAGGTTTCATAATAAGAATAAGGCTGGCTATATACAAAAGTTACTTTACCATGACTAGTTGAATACCTTCAACTATAATTTTATTTAGCCATTCTTCTAGTCTATCAATATATAATTCAAATGATGTAGACTATAGAGCACACCACTATTTGACTCTAATGTCACTTCTAAAACATTCAGACATATCCTCTTTAATTTGGATTTTACCACAAACTTGTTTATAAAATTTGAGTATGATAAAAATGTGAAGGAAGGCTCTAGTACAGAACTAAGATTTCCAAGTTGTTGTAGCATGCCACCTTAAACCTTCACCATTGAATGCATTATTTTTTTTTTATTGCTTAAGCTATGGTATGGTCAAGCCTTGTGTTTCCATGACTCAAAGCTATGTTGACCTAGGATGTTGCTGAATCTGATAGCAAGCAAATGTCTTCTAACAATTGGAGATTTATCCATGAACCAGTGCCTTAATTAATGCTTTATTGCTATTTAGTTTGTCAATCATCAATTTTAAATTCTGCTTTTAACATGTTTATTATTAATAAATGGTATATTACAGCTCAAATTTTTATTATTGATTCATATTATATGAGTAGTGGTTTGTATAGATTTGTGACTTATAAGAATGTATGATCTATTTAGCTCTTATTGCATTCTAGAAATGCTGATATAGATGACAAAACTTGTTAAAAATCTCCATCCTTGCACTACTCTAACTCAAAACCTATTTAACCATAAAATTTTCAAGATCAAAATTAGTCAGTTCACTAGCCCATTTAAAAATTAATATCATATGAATTCAATATTTATTCTCAACGTCCCTAGCACTGGAAAAGTCTTATTCTGAGTGGTTGAGCTAACCAAATGCTTTTAACATATATTTTGTCTTTTAAATGTAAACTATAATAACATAAAAAAGATGTGTGACTTATACAGATAATAATAGGAATAGAAGACATATAAGTAATTTTTGTAGCATTATATACTAACACATGATGCTAGATTCTCAAAGAAGCACCTCAGCCTTCTTACTTATTGTTTGTTGCTTAACCCTTTTATAATCATACTTACATGCTGACTTTCTATCATACCCACCTTTGATAACTAAGCATTTGTTAAATGAGGAAAAGGTAGTTGTTATCACAAACTATAGAAAAGGTATACAATTTCTGAGGGATATCAAATTTTACTACTCAGGTAAGGTTTTAAATTCACCTCCTATTTCACATGCAATTGTCTTTTTATTAAAAATATTATGGTGCTTGCAGACTTGGAGTAGAATGCTAATAAAGTTAACATGTGATATTTTTTCTTTTATTGTCACAGTGGCAGTTTGGTCCAAGAATTTTTAAGAAGGTTGCAGTGCAGAGATCATGTTTGATAGTTGACCAGGATCCTTACAAATTTTTCAAAGAGGACATTGAGATTATCTGGTGTAGGACAACAAATTTCTCGGCATTCTATAGCATTGGATAGTCAAATGCATTTTTTCTGAAACTTCCTGATGGTATCAAGCTTACTAAAATCATTGAAAGCTTGCCTTTGCATAGAGCAATGATAGAGCAACTTATTCTAGAAAATGGCAACTCATTTTCTCCCTTTCCACATATGGTTCCAACTGTTAATGTTCTAGAGGGTGTTAATCTACCTTATGAGATACTATTTCAAATCAACTCTCTTATTCATCATGGGATACTCAGTGGCCCAACACTGAATTGTCACTTTTTTTATTTGCTAAATAATGAGAAGAAATTAGCTTTGCATATATGCCTGGCCTTAATAGAACTGCATAAATTGAAGTCAACATGTTTCGACCCAGAAACATGGCTTCAAAATCAACTAAAGAAGTTGTAAACTAGTCAAAATCAATTGAAGTCTCTGACAATTTCTAGAAATAATGACACATTGAAATTCCATCAAGCCCTAGTTACTTCGACTAGGGTCTACTTTTTGGGCCCAGACTTGAATATTTCAAGTCGAGTGACAAGGCATTTTTCAAAGTATGTTGATGATTTCCTCAAAGTCTCTTTTGTGGAGGACTTTAGTAAGCTTCATTCAATTGCTTTGATTGCAAAAACTGAATATGGTTTTCATGCAAGACCACAAAGATCACAAGTATATGATAGAATATTGTTAATTTTGAAGGAAGGCATTACAATAGGCAACAAAAGATTTGAATTCCTTGGCTTCTCAGCTAATCAGTTGAGGGAAAATTTAGTCTGGATGTTTGCTTCAAAAGTTACTGTCGAGTCCATCAGAAAATGGATGGGAGATTTCCACTATACAAATGATTCAGCCATACATGCCACAAAAATGGGGCAACCATCTAACTCTTCGAGGTAAACATTAAATGTTTGAGATCATGAATTTTCCCTTATTCCTGATAGTTATGTTTGTACATATGGTATCAACTACTATTATTTAGATGGAATTAGGAAGATTTCTTTATGTCTGGCAAAACAAATACCTCATATTTGTCGATTGAGTATGCCTCCTCCTTCAATGTTCCAGATCATTGTGCCAAATCCAAACATAATGTGATCTCTCAAAAATGAGATAGGTTATTTTAGGCCTCAGCATCACCGTCTTGTAGCATTTGATAGTTCATTGATAGCCCTCACAAGCTTTGAGTTATGACCCTCGGAAGATCAACCTCGAAATGCTCTTAGAGAACCTTGGGGACTCCTCGATATGGGGTGGCTATAGATGATGGATGGTCTCTGTGGCTGGAAAAAGGGTGTCACTAGGGTTCACCCACCCACTCAGAGCTAATGGAACTGACAATTTGATGCCAAGATCAGTGGTTTCAAAGTTGCACTATGGTGCACCTATGAACTAAGGAACACTATGAGTTTTGGCATCGAGCGAGATCATTGTGCCAAATTCAAATGGAATGTGATCTTTGAAAATGAGATAGGTTATTTTAGGTCTTAGCATCACCATCCTATAGCATTTGACAGTTCATCAATAGTCCTCACGAGCTCCAAGTTATGACCCTCAGAAGCTCGACCTCGAAATGCACTTAGAGCACCTTGGAGACTCCTTAGTACGAGGTGGTCGCAGATGATGGATAGTCTCCATGGCTAGAAAAAGGGTGTGACTAGGGTTCACCCACCCACCCAAAGCTAATGGCCCTAAGGATTCAATGCCAAGGTCAGCAATTTCAAAGTTACACTATGGTACACCTATGAACTGAGGCACACTGCGAGTTTTGGCATCGAGCGAGATCGCTGTGCCGAATCTAAATGGAATGTGATCTCTTGAAAATGAGATAGGTTGTTTTAGACCTCAACACCACCATCCTATAGCATTTGATAGTTCATCAATAGCCCTCATGAGCTCCGAGTTATGACCCTTAGAAGATCGACCTCAAAATGCACTTAGAGAACCTTGGGGACTCCTTGGTATGGGGTGGTTGCGGACAATGGATGGTCTCTGTGGCCAGAAAAAGGGTGTCACTAAGGTTCACCCACCCACCTAGAGCTAATGGAACTAACGATTCAAACAATTCTATCCATTAGGAGTTAGATTTTGAAAAGTTGTCAAGAAAATTGCAAACGTTGCTAAGCAACTTTTTGCAATTTTTGTGCTAAGACAAGTTTTATTGCAAATTTGATTGCAAATGGAATCTACAAACTCCTAGGGACCCTAATAATGTTCTAAACATTTAGACTTACCTAAAAAACATGGAATTTACCAAAAATCCACTTTATTGGACCAATTGATGGCCAAGGCTTATAGTTGCACCATGGGGTCTTGTGTCCATTACAAATGTGGATGGTCATAGGGAGATCATTAGATTTATCCCTAGACCTTATTGCATCAAGAAAAGTAAAATGATTAGGTGCTTTGCACTAGTTTTCCCTGTATTTCATTAATTTTATTGGACTAAGAACCATTTTTCCTCTCAGTTGGAAGGGTGGGCCTAAGGGTTCAGCACTAATGGGTGATGTTGAACCACCTTGGTAATGACTAGTTCATTTGGGGAGGTTTGAGATTGCATGCAAAAAAATTCTTATCAATTTTACTCTTGTTTCAAGGGGTGGGCCTAAGAGCTCAACATATTAGAATGATGTTAAATCACCATATTAATGAATAGCTCATTTGAAGATGGTAGCTAACCAAAGCTTAGAAGATTATTTTTATAGTATTGTAAAATTTTTTGGTGAGAACCTTGCTACTAAAAATTCAGAGTATATGCAATTTTTCCAATGATTCTAAGAATGGTAACCAATGGAGGAAGAGTTGTCATGGTTGTAATAATGCATGGTAACCATGATGAACCAACAAAAAGGAGAAACACTATGAACCATGATGCACTTGAACATAAAGATGATTATGGAGAGGATCAAATGCAACATGTTGCTTCAGTCCCAAATTTTGACAATATACAAGTGATGTAGAGATAGGGTGACGGACCCAAGTAACAACCTAAAATGAGCAAATTTGTAACAATGTGCCAAGTGACCCTTCTAGGTCCTGATGGTCAAATCTCACAAATGGTCAACTCCAAGAGGTTTTAAGGCTTAAATGATTTTGTTTTGACATATTCACCATGTTCCAACACTTACCCTTGAGTTTCAATACTTTTCAAGCCAAAATGCACAACATGCCAAAATGTTGTCTATGCAACTTTACAATTTTGTGACAGCAGTAAGACAAATAGTTGGATAAATTTTATTTTTTCCACAAGAATCCTTGAATAAATGGATGTTTTGGATACCCTTTATCCTTTCAAAAAACATATATAAGACTTAGATACCCTTCCTTTGGAAAATATCAATGAACTTTCACACTTCTATTTTTAAATAATGTAGAAAATATGCATTTACAAAGCAACCACTAGAAGGAATTAAGATCTAGACTCCAAACTTTGCATAGGCTCCTAAAATGACTTCAATTAGAAAAATCCACTCTCAATTTCAGTCTATGGGTTACCTAACCCCAAAAGCCCCAATTCACCTTCTCAAAACCCTTATTCCTAGGGCATCACCAATCTCACACATGCCAAGCCTTCTTAGACTAATTAAAAATTCAGACATCTATATTTTATCACCATAAACATGAATCAACTCACAAACACTACCCTCTTTAAGGAAAATATCTTCCTATAGTACTGTCCCCTCACTTTCAACCCTTGTTTTCACCCTTTTATGTTTGGTGGCCACCAATTATTCTAGTTAGTTGATCATTTTAGGGTCTGAAGACAACATACATGTTAGGACAATGGAATTCCATGAAGAATCAAGTAAGAATTTGATCGAATGACCATGATTAGATGAAAAAAATGTCAAAATGCTTATGAAAAGGACTGCTACAGCCAACAATCAGCAAGTTAGATGAATAACCCTTCAAAAATGAAATTGAAACTTGGTCCTAAACTTCCTTACAGATCGTAGAAGATGCCTCAATGCATTAGAATATCATAAAGAACTCAAAAACTCTAAAGAACCTTCAAATTGCTATTAAAATCCAAGCTTTTTTATTCAAAATTCTGAATCAGTCAGTACATACTGCCCTTACAGTCCATACAAACACTATTTATAAGTTTTAGGGGATGGTTAATAACCCCCTCAACCACCTCCAATTGCTTTCACTTCCTACTCCATAAAATTTAAACTATGGAATTTCCCTCCAAAATGCTCATGTAGCCATTACATTCAAGATTTGAATTTTCTAAAGCAATAAGCTAAATTTTAAGTGACTTATTGAATGTTTCAACTTATGAAATGACTTGAGATTATTATGAGACCTTATTAGGACCTATCTAATGACTCACTTACCCTATGCAAACCTAGACATTACTAAAATTCAAATCTCATGGTCCTTTACAACTTTTCAATATGAAAGTCTTTCAAAACATTATACAACATTATGACTCTTTATGCTTTCAAATGCCACGATTGGTTGCAAAATGGAAGAAATCAAGTATTCTAATTGTTCATCTATACTTTCTAAATTTTTCTCAGTTGATTAGTTTGATAAAAATAGTTTTAATAATCATAATGTCAGCTTTATGTCAAATAGGGAAAAAGCCAAACTTGTAATAAGATATCCGCAAGCAATTATCTTTCATATAGTTATAAATGCTCTTAAAATTGTCCTTATAGCCTTGTATCACATGCAAATATGATTTGCATGAACTTGTTCAATATCTTCCTCTTATAATTCCTTACAAAGAACTTACCAAAATACAAATTAGAATGTGCAACTAATTTAACCTATCTTTTTCATTATTACAAAAACCATATACAAAAAAAGTTCACATTTTACATCATAATACATCATAAATCTTAGGAATTCTCCCCAATACCGCCCCTCCCTCTCCCCCCCCCCCCGCAAACTCTTCATGATGTACCTACATTCCAATATCATAAAAAAATTAGTAACTTATTGTATTAAACAAGATAATCATCAGTCCATTGAATCATTATGAAGAAAATAACATAAGAAGTAAATATACCTAGTCGAGTGTTCCAATAGGGTCCTCTCTCTATTTTAGGGTCTCCAACAGGGCTTCATGATCAGCATTAGCAATAGTAAAGAGTTCTTTTACTTTTGGTCTTCCTTGATGCTTTAACAACTTTACATTTATTGCTATAATAAGATGTGAATATATGAGAATTATTTTGTGCTTTTGATAGTCTTCGAATGTAGGAATTCCATTCCTTCTAAGCATGTATGTCTGCAACCATGTTTCAGCAACAACCACTGAACCAGTAGGATATGTGAATCCATCATCATCTGCAATCGATTGTGCAAGTTTTTGTTTACCTCTTACACAACGTGCTAACCAATAATTAGATTTCTCATCATTCCCCTGTGGTGCAACTAGTGCAAAGACATGTCCTAGCTAAAGTAGATCTGATAGATGGTTATGCTCAAGTGAACTTTCCATGTCATCATTTCTGATAGAGGGTATGATAGACAATGGAGTAAGATAATGTGGATCCCATGTGTCCACCCACTCACTTGACTCATAGTGATCCCAATCAACTGAAAACAATTAGGACAAAATAAAGCTAGTTGTCATGTCCAAATGGTCCATGTACTAGAATCAGAGCTCTGAAATGAATGCATTTTTTATGAGTCTCTCACTGTAGCACAATTTGATCTATCAACTACAAACCCTTCCTCAACCAACCAAAAGAACCTGCATACCATTGAATTAAGAGTCCCCCCCTGTGATAATGCTAAACTACACCAATCAACAATGCTATGAGCATCAAGAAGCTCTACTGCTGAAATCTTTAGTTGCTCCTTCTAGAGCTCTCTTCACATATGCCTCTGCTCCATCATGTTCCCCTTTTCCATGGCCAGACTCAAAAAAACTCCAAATATGAGGCACCCCTCTCTTTACGTGCATCCTACACAACCAATAAAACATGGGAGCATTCTTGAATTGACCTGTACAGTTATCTGACCAAATGATATGTCTGTCCATAGAAATTGCATGCTCATGTAAGAAATCAAAATAATTCTTGAAACAATGTTGCACAAACTTGTGAGAGTGAGATCTATCATCACTCATATAAAAATGATACTCTCTAATAATCTTCTGATTATCTTCTACACTATCAGGGGCATGTCTATATATTATGTGAACAAAAATAGCAATTTGAATAGAGTTGTAATACTAAGATTGTGTCTCATTTTGAGGTTGCAATGTGTAGTTCTCAGAAAAATCAACAATTGATATAATAGTGCCAATGGGAAAAGTCTCCTTGCACATTCTAAATTGTTGATCCAACCACTGAGACTTGTGACTATGTCTTCCATACTTGTAAAAAATATTTTCTTTGAAATCTAAAATAAAACTAGCCACATTGATATCTTTTCCAACCAATTCACATCTAGAGCTCTCACCTCCACTCTTCAATGTGTAATTCACCATTTCATATACCCTTTTTTCACTATTGTCTTTCCAAGATCTTGTTTGCACCTCTCATGGAAACATGTGTCAAACTTGGATAAGCCACCACATTCTAAACACTTCTCATTTAAGCAAGCATTTCTATAAAAGAAACAACCATAAACTCTATGACATAAAAGTTGATTTAGCAAGTCTCTTGATGATTTTGGAAGCCCACTAGCACCACAATCCTCCAACATTTCTTTACTATGCAAAGTAGAATGGATGGAGCATAATAGTTCATGGTGCATAAAAAACTCAACATGATATTTGCAACAACATGTATTTAAAATTTTGAGTGGCACATAATAAAATGGCTTCAAAGATTCAAAAGCCCTTTATGATATATGAAGACTTGGATGACTCTCTCTAAATTGTTTGAACAACATAGTTTGACTTACCTCCAAATAGTGTTTAGGATGTGGTGTGCGGTCTTTGATGCCAATTCTCAACTTTAACATGTCTTTAGCATTGGATGATACTCCTGAGTTAGACTGCCAAAATTGTGTAATTTCTTCCTTCACATCATTGGATAGCTTCTTATCAAAACGTGGAAGTCTCCCACCAAATGCTCATGTTTCATTTTGAAGAGGATCATCAATTTTCTCTCGTAAACTAAGTGCTCTTCTCAAAGTAGTATGATTTAAATTCAAATCAATAAAATTTTGTCTCATATATCTACCCTTTCTTAAATGATGACTTACCAAAGAGGTTGTAATAACCCTTCGAGTAGCTCTATTTTCCTTTTCCCTGCTATTTTTCCCAATGCTATTGAGAGCACTAAAAAGATTCTTCACAATAATGATATTTCTTTCCAACTTTTTATTGACATGAATCTTCAATTTGGAAAGCATAGGTCTCATTTTTTGCATCTTTAATAAGTGCATGAAAAGCTGACATTGCTCTACTACTATCTTGTTGCCGAAAAACATGTTATATAGTCTTAAAGCCCATAATCGAATGGTTCTTTCCAATTTTTTTCCTTTCAAACTAGTAATAATCATTTCATCAATTTCAATTATCCATTTTTTGTGTTTTAGAAACTTCATGTCGATAATAATTAGGAGATATGTGAGATTCTTGTGCATTAGGTTACTGTGCATTGTCATTTTCAACATGGTCAATTATGCAATTTGGTTTATGACTTGGTAGCATTTCATCTTCAAATTTTTCATTCTCTAAATTTTCAATTTCAGCATTATCATTTTCAATAGGTACATTTTCATTCCCCAATTGTACATATTCATTATCTAACTCTATGATTTCACCTTCGACTAATTCATCGTCAACTTGACTGATATTTAGCATACCTTGTCTTTTTCATCGGTGTTCCATTTTGTCCCTTTCCCTATATGTCGCAATGTCTTCATTGGATATCTTCCTTTTGTGTTTAGCCTTTTGACGACTGCTACTCCCCATTCAGATGACAATATCGGACACCTAGGGTTATATTTTTGAACTTTTTTCGATTGGTTAGGCCCCAAAAGTCAACTTTTTTTAAAACCCGTGAAAAAAAACCTCAAAAACTGATGTTGTCAGGTCTGCAGTGACTGGAAATATGTTGGAAATTGATGCCAGTAATATCAGATATCCGATTTTAAATCGGATATCCAATATGCCTCCTAAAGACATTTTTGGAGAAAAAAATTGAGTTTGTGAGTTAATAGTTTATAACTTATCAATTATTTGAGTTATATTACTATGTAAAAATATATTATAATATATTATATACATATATATTAACGTAACATAAAGATATAACATATAATCTATTAATATATAATAATATTTTATGTTATTCTTACTATTATCTAAAAATATAAAATATATTATTATATTATATTAATATTATTTTTCCTATATTTTTATTAAATATAATAGCGTAATATATAATATATATGTTATTAATATATATTATTATTATAATCTATAATATATTATTATTATTATGAGATATATTATTAATATATAATAATATATTATCTTATTAGTATTATAATATATATATATATATATATATATATATATATATATATATATATATATATATATATATATATATATATATATATATATATATATATATATATATATATATATATATATATATATATATATATATATATATGTCCCTCAGGGTCCTAACACCCCTAGGGACATATTAAAATCATTCTTATGGGTTGAAGGGGGTCATAGGGTGACCTATGACCCCCCTCAACCCATTACATGATGACTTGCACATATTAGAATCGTTCTTATGGGTCAAAGGGGGTCATAAGTCAACCTATGACCCCGTTTGACCTATTACATGATGACAAATATTCCTAGGGGTCCTAGGACCCCTAGGGACATATTAGAATCATTCTTATGGGTCGAAAGGGGTCATAGGTTGACCTATGACCCTCTTCAACCTATGACCCCCTTCAAACCATTACATGATGACATATGTCCCTAAGGGTCCTAGGACCTGTAAGGACATATTAGAATCATTCTTATGGGTCAAAGGGGGTCATAGGGTGAACTATCATCCCCTTCAACCAATTACATGATGACATATGTCCCTAGGGGTCCTAGGACCCCTAGGGACATATTAGAATCATTCTTATGGGTCAAAGGCAATCATAGGTTGACCTATGATCCCCTTCGATCCATTACATGATGACATTTGTCCCTAGGGGTCTTAGGACCCCTAAGGACATAGTAGAATCATTCTTATAGGTCGAAGGGGATCATAGGGTGACCTATGACCCCCTTTGACCCATTACATGATAAAATTTGTCCCTAAGAACCCTAGGGACATATTAGAATAATTTTTATGAGTTGAAGGGGGTCATAGGGTGACTTATGACCCCCTTCAACCCATTACATGATGACATATTAGAATCATTCTAATGGGTTGAAGGGGGTCATAAGTTGATGAAATATGTCCTTAGGGGTCTTACGACTCCTAGGGACATATTAAAATCGTTCTTATGGGTCACCCTTCAACCCATTACATGGCGATATATGTCCCTAGGGGTCCTAAGACCCCTAGGGACATATTAGAATCATTCTTATGGGTCGAAGCCTTCGACCCAATACATTATGACATATGTCCCTAGGACCCCTAAGGACATATTAGAATCATTCTTATAGGTCAAAGGGGGTCATAGGTTGACCTATGACCCCGTTCGACCTATTGAATGATGACATATGTCCTTAGTGGTCCTAGGACCCCTAGGGATTTACTAGAATATTTCTTACCGGTCGAAAGGGGTCATAGGTCTGTTCAACCCATTACATGATGACATATGTCCCTAGCGGTCCTAGGAACCCTAGGAACATATTAGATTCATTCTTATGGGTCAAAGGGGGTCATAGGTTGACCTATGACCCCCTTTGACCCATTACATGATGACATTTGTCCCTAGGGGTCCTAGGACCTCTAGGGACATATTAGAATCATTCTTATGGGTCGAAGGGGGTCATAGGGTGACCTAAGACCCTCTTCAACCCATTACATTATGACATATTTCTCAAGGGGTCCTAGGACTCCTAGGGATATATTAAAATCGTTCTTATAGGTCAAAGAGAGTCATAGGTTGACCTATGACCTTGTTCAACCCATTACATGATGATATATGTCCCTAGGGGTCCTAGGACCCCTAGGGACATATTAGAATCATTCTTATGGGTCGAAGGGGGTCATAGGTAAACCTATGACCTCCCTCGACCCATTACATGATGCCATTTTTCCTTAGGGGTCCTAGGACCCCTAGGGACATATTAGAATTGTTCTTATGGGTCGAAGGGGGTCATAAGTTGACCTATGACCCCGTTCGACCCATTACATGTTAACATATGTCCCTAGGGGTCCTAAGACCCCTAGGGACTTATTAGAATCATTCTTATGGGTTGAAGGGGATCATAGGTTTGCCTATGACCCCGTTTGACCCATTACATGATGACATATGTCCCTAGGGCTCATAGGACACTTAGGGACATATTAGAATTGTTCTTATGGGTCGAAGGCGGTCAAACGTTGACCTATAACTCTGTTTGACCCATTACATGATGACATATGTCCCTAGGCATCCTAGAACTCCTAGGGACATATTAGAATCATTCTTATAAGTTCAACTCATTACATGACAACATATGTTCCTAGGGGTCCTAGGACCCGTAGGGACAAATTAGAATCATTCTTATGGGTCGAAGGGGGTCATAGGTTGACCTATGACCTCGTTCGACTCATTACATAATGACATATGTCCCTAGGAATCCTAGGACCCCTAACGACATATTAAAATCGTTCTTATGGGTCAAAGGGCGTCATAGATTGACCTATGACCCTGTTCGACCCATTCCATGATCACATATGTCCCTAGGGGTCCTAGGACCCTTAGGGACATGTTAGAATTGTTCTTATGTGTCGAAGGGAGTCATAAGAATGATTCTAATATGTTCCCCCTAGGAACAAATGTCATCATGTAATGGGTCAAAGGGGGTCATAGGTCATAAGAATAATTTCAGTATGTTCCTAGGTGTCCTAGGACCCCTAGGGACATATGTTGTTATGTTATGAGTCGAACGAGGTCATAAGTCAACCTATGACCCCCTTCATCCCATAAGAATGATTCTAATATGTCCCTAGGAGTCTAAGGACCCCTAGGGACAAATATCATCATGTAATGGGTTGAAGGGGGTCATAGGTCAACCTATGGCCCCGTTTGACCTATAAGAATGATTCTAATATGTCCCTAAGGGTCCTAGGACCCCTAGGGACATATGTTGTCATGTAATGGGTCAAAGGGGTTCATAGGTGGACCCCTAGGGACATATTATAATCATTATTATGGGTGGAATGGGTTCATAGGGTGACCTATAAACCCTTTCAACCCATCACATGATGACATATGTCCCTAGGAGACCTAGGACCCCTAGGGACATATTAGAATCGTTCTTATAGGTCAAACAAGGTCATAGGTTGACTTATGACCCCCTTCAATTCATTACATTATGACATTTGTCCCTAAGGGTCCTTGGACTCCTAGGGACATATTAGAATAATTCTTATGGATTGAAGGGGGTCATAGGTTGACCTATGACCCCGTTCGACCTATTACATAACAACATATGTCCCTAGGGGTCCTAGGACACCTAAGAACATACTTGAATCATTCTTATGGGTTGAAGGGGGTCATAGGGTGACCTATGACCTCGCTCGACCCATTACATTATGTCATTTGTCCCTAGGGGTACTAGGACCCCTAGGAAAATATTAGAATCATTCTTATGGGTCTAAGGGGGTCATAGGTTGACCTATGACCCTGTTCAACCCATTACATGATGGCATTTGTCCCCACCGGTCCTAGGACCCCTAGGGACATATTAGAATCATTCTTATGGGTTGAAGGGGGTCATAGGGTGACCTATGACCCCATTTGACCCATTACATGATGACATTTGTCCCTAGGGGTCGTAGGATCCCTAGGGACATATTAGAATTGTTCTTATGGGTAGAAGGGGATCATTGCGTGACCTATGACCACTTTCGACCTATTACATGATGACATATGTTGCTAGGGATCCTAGGACCTCAAAGGACATATTATAATCATTCTTATGGGTCCAAGGGAGTCATAGGTTGATCTATGACCCCATTCGACCCATTATATGATGACATATATCCCTAGGGGCATATTAGAATCATTTTTATGGGTCGAAGGGGGTCATAGGTTGACCTATGACACCAGTTGACCCATTATATGATGACATATGTCCCTAGGGGTCTCTAGGGGTCCTAGGATCCCTAGTGACATATTAGAATCATTCCTATGGGTTGATGGGGGTCATGGGTTTACCTATGACACCATTTGACCCATTACATGATAACATATGTCCCTAGGGGTCTTAAGACCCCTATAGACATATTAGAGTCATTCTTATGGGTCAAAGGGGGTCATAGGTTATCCTATGACTCCGTTTGGCTCATTACATGATGACATATGTCCCTAGGGATCTTAGGACCCCTAGGGACATATTAGAATCATTCTTATGGGTCGAAGGTGGTCATAGGTTGACCTATTACCCTGTTTGACCCATTACATGATGACATATGTCCTTAGGGGTCCTTGAACCCCTAGGGACATATTAGATTCATTCTTATGGGTCGAAGGGGGTCATAGGTTGATCTATGACCTCATTCAACCCATTATATGACAGCATATGTCCCTAGGCATCTTAGGACCCCTAGGGACATATTATAATCGTTCTTCTGGGTTGAAGGGGGTCATATGGTGACCGATGACCCCCTTCGATCTATTACATTATGAAATTTGTCTCTAAGGATGCTAGGACTCCTAAGGACATATTAGAATCATTCTTATGAGTCGAAGGGGGTCATAGGTTGACCTATGACTCCCTTCGACCCATTATATGACAACTTTTTTGTGTAGGGGTCCTAGAACCCCTAGTGACATATTACAATTATTTTTATGAGTTGAAGGGGGGCATAGGTTGATCTATGACCCCATTCAACCCATTACATGATGACATATGTCCATAGGGGTGGTAGGACTCATAGGGACATATTAGAATTGTTTTGATAGGTCGAAGGGGGTCATAGGGTGACCTATGACACCCTTTGACCCATTACATGGCGAGATTTGTCCCTAGGGGTTGTAGGACCCCTAAGGACATATTAGAATAATTCTTATGGGTTGAAGGGGCTCATAGGTTTATCGATGACCCCCTTCGACCCATTACAAGACAACATATGTCCCTAGGGTTCCTAGGGCCCCTAGGGACATACTAAAATCATTCTTATGGGTCAAAGGGGGTCATAGGTTGACCTATGACCCCATTTGACCCATTACATGATGACATTTGTCCTTAGTGGTCCTCGGACCCCTAAGGATATATTAGTATCTTTCTTATGGGTCAAAGGGGGTCATAGGTTGACCTATGACTTTGTTCAACCTATTACATGATGAGATATGTCCCTAAGTGTCTAAGGACCCCTAGGAACATATTCGAATTGTTCTTATGAGTCGAAGGGGGTCATAGGTTGACTTATGACTCTGTTCAACCAATTACATGATGGCATATGTCCCTAGGAGTCCTAGGACCCCTAGGGACATATTTGGGTCGAAGGGGTTCATAGACCTATGACCCCCTTCGACCCATTACATTACGACATATGTCCCTAGGTGTCCTAGGACCCCTAAGGATATATTATAATCATTCTTATAGGTCAAAGGGGGTCATAGGTTGATCTATGACCCTGTTCGACCCATTACATGATGACATATGTCCCTAAAGGTCTTAGGACCCCTAGGGATTTATTAGAATCATTCTTATGGGTTGAAGGGGGTCATAGGCTGACCTATGACCCTGCTCGACCCATTACATGGTGACATATGTCCCTAGGGACATATTAGAATCGTTCTTATGGGTCGAAGGGGGTCATAGGTTGACCTATGATCCCTTTCGACCCATTACATGATGACATTTTTCTCTAGGCATCCTAGGACCCCTAGGGACATATTAGAATTGTTCTTATGGGTTGAAGGGGGTCATAGGTTGACCTATGAACTCGTTCGACCCGTTACATGATGACATATGTCCCTAGGGGTCCTAGGACCCCTAGGGACATATTAGAATCATTCTTATGGGTCAAAGGGGGTCATAAGGTGACCTATCACCCCCTTCGACCCATTACATGATGGCATTTGTCCTCAAAGGTCCCAGGACGCCTAGGGACATATTAGAATCATTCTTATGGGTCAAAGGGGGTCATAGATTGATCTATGACCCCCTTCGACCCATTACATGATGACATATGTCCCTAGGGGTCCTAGGACCCCTAGGGACATATTAGAATTGTTCTTATGGGTTGAAGGGGGTTCATAGGGTGACCTATGACCCCCTTCGACCTATTACATGGTGACATTTGTCCCTAGGGTTCCTAGGACCCTTGGGCACATATTAGAATTGTTCTTATGTGTCGAAGGGGGTCAAAGGTTTACCTATGACCCTGTTCCACCCATTAAAAGATGACATATGTCCGTAGGGGTCCTAGGACCGCTACGGACAAATGTCATCATGTAATGGGTCGAAGGAGGTCATAGTTACCCTATGACCTCCTTCGACCCATTATATGTCAATATTATATTTAATAATTATATTATATTATATATTTTAATATAATAATAATATATTATTAGATTATATATCAATAATAATCATATATGTTACTAGATTATAGATTTAATAATAATAATATATATCATATATACCACTATATTATATTTAATAATAATATTCATATATATTAGTATATTGTAATAATAATTATAATATTAATTTTCACACATTCACGAAATATATAATTTCTTCTAAAATTTTCTAAAGTTATTGTTTGATGTTTATTTCCCTTTAAATTTGTCTCCCTCCAAATTTAAAATTTACATAAGCTTGCCTTTTAAAATTTCTCTCCAAAAATGAATGGGAGCTCACCGAGCCATATCAGATATCCAATTAGGCTTGGTATTTACCAAGCCTACCCGGTGAACCCAAAAAACGTGTTTGAGGAGGGTTTTAGTGACACTCAGACTTCGGGTAGCCATCTGACAATGTTATTTTGATCAAAATTGAATGAAACGAAAAGGGTTTGTTAATATCGCTCTCGAGATTTTATCAATATAATTGCTGTCAAATTCTGAGTTTGATAAGTATTTATTAGTTAATTATCAATGAAGATTATTGTAAAGTGTTGATTGACATACTGATTGAAAAATAGCTATAACTTTCAAATGATATAACATTTTTTAAATCTAAAAGTTGCTTCACATTCTATGCTTCGCCTAGTATAAGAAAAAAATTAAATTAAATTTGGTAAAATTTTCTATTAGTTAAGGTGGTCAAACATGGGAGTTTTTTTTTTTCCAAAAAATTTTTGGTAGAAAATTCATATTTAATTATTTATTTGAAATAAAAATACTGAAAAATATGCATCACATCCAGGAATGAGTCTAATTTTTATATGTATAATTATATTTAAAAAAATTATCATTTGATTTTGATTAAGGTGGTCATACATACACCTACTTTTTATTTTTGCCCTGAAATTTTTGTAGTACTGCATTAAAATCCAAACTTTTGACCACTCAATTATTTTTTTCTCCTGATAAAGCCTAGTAGTTTAGAAACTACATTCAATTTCCTACATATTATTTTCTTACAACTTTTTGATATAAAGTCCATAACTACTTTAAAATTATGTTTCAAGTTGACATAACCCTGATTTGCTGATTTTTCACTACCACTTAAGGCCATAGTTTGGTACACCATGGTCCTACACATACCCATTTATCTTCAACTGAGGGGATTGCAATAGGTTGCAAGATCACTTGGAACCT
The DNA here is from genome assembly GCA_028749045.1 of Cupressus sempervirens. Taxonomy (NCBI): domain Eukaryota; kingdom Viridiplantae; phylum Streptophyta; class Pinopsida; order Cupressales; family Cupressaceae; genus Cupressus; species Cupressus sempervirens. The sequence continues at coordinate 581,017,966 of CM053792.1, forward strand.
TGGATTTGATCCCAATTTAGCTTTTCAAGAGAGGCGTTTGAAAGGATTCTTGTCATTAAGCATCATGTAAAGTGATAGCTCAACAATACTATGGAGTGTCATCACATGAGCCAACTCTAAGGTTTCCCTAGCAGTCTCTCAGGACTTTGCCCTCCCTAGTGACTCTATGTAGAACTTGAATACCCTCTCACAAAGACAATGAGACTAGGCATACCTCTCAATGTATCATCTCATTCTCATCCTTAGTCTATACAAGCACTCAAGGCATGGACGTGAAAAAATTTCTAACTTATTTTTTAAATTTATCTCAAGGCATGTAGGAGGAAACTATTTTAATTATTATGTTATCACTTGTTATACAACTCACAATGAGTTACCCTAGTAGCCACTTTGAGCCCCAACTTCCATTGCAAAAAACTTCCATAGACTAACTTCCTAAAACTCACAAACCGCAATTGTGTCTCATACCACAAAAGTAATATCGACCAAATTTGGTTCCGTAATAGGCAACCCAAAAATAACATCGATTCTCAAAACCCAAGTTCTCATAAATGCTTGATAGCATAAATCTCAATTCAAATCATAAAATTCATCTTGAAATCTAGTCAAATAATCATTACAAAATAATAATCTAAAAAACACCTCTAGTGCACATCCTAACTTGGCCAACTAAATAACCCACAAAGAAAAACCATCACAAAAATAAATATCACAAGACTATAAATAGAATATTTAAGAAAATGCATAGTTTTCAGTCAGAGGATTTAATTCCATCATTTTCTCTTGTTTAATTCGGGTCATAAAGATGTGTTTAAAATAAAGTAAGAATATACACGTTAATATAAATTGTTATGTTAATATACTTATTTAAATCAATAAGTATTTGAATGTCAAATCTCTTTGTACATATAAAATATCATGCAATATTATCATGTTATTAATTTAAGACATCTTAAATCATGAATGATTTAATTAATAACACAAGTGTATATTATTAGATTAAATATTAGTATCAATTTCATTTCTAAAATCTTAATTTGACTTATATTTAAGTCCGATATTAATATTTACTTTTCCTTTAATTCACGATGCAACTAGAGATAACTCAAACTTGAAATTATAATTATAATTAAGTTATTTACAATTTCTCTAATAATATTAAATATTCATAACTTGTAAGATGATATAATGAACTCCACTATAATTTCTCTTAAAAAATAACTAATTCACAAATATATATTTATTAATTTCTCACTTGCATAAATATAAAATCATTTATATGCAACTACTAGTTTAACTGAACTTAAAGATTCTTTAATACCAACATCCACTTTATAACTAAATGAGTAGTATTAATTTAATTTTTGAAATTAATAAAAAAAAAGAAAAAAAATTAACTTAATTTTTGGAATAAATAAATAATTCCAACTTTTTTTTTTTTTTTTTTAATAATAAATATGAAAATTGAATTTTCAAAAAAAAAATCCATTTAAAAAAAGTTTTTTTTTACTTTTTAAATAAAAAATAAAAATATAAGTGAAAATTGAATTTTCGTAAAGAGAACATAATTATGTAATTTTCTATTTTCACATGCCCAAGATCTTTTAAAACATGCAATCACTATTTTCACATTCCTTTGATATTCAAATCATAACCCATAATATATAATTAGTTTTTTATTTTTAGTATATTTATTTTCACATGTATGTGTAAGTTTATTTATAACATGTTTTCCTCTCAATTAATCTTTTATTTTTTCCAATAAAATTTTCAACCAAATCATTTTATATATAAGAAGAATATTTATCTATATTAAAATAATTCATGATAATCACATGATTCTAATGACAAATTTAAAGTTGAAACCCTAATGTTTAATTTATTGTTTTCTTTCAATTTTCTATAATCAAATTTTCCTTATATTAGAAAGGGTTATAAAAGAATACAGTCATAATAATTATCTAAATTTTTCTACAATTTTTCTCACTCAAGTTTTCTTGATCAATATGTTTTCCTTTTCAAAATCTACAACACAATCCTTCATCTAGAATTAATACAATAAGTTAATAAGAATTATGCAAGCACTGAGGAAAACACAAAGTAGATAGATCTTTCATAAAATTCTACAATGAGTTGTCAAACCCTACCTCAAAACTACAGCTAAAATTTGAGACAATTTGTGAATACATGTGAATTCAAACCCTCTAAAACTTTCAACAATTCTTTTGATCCAATTCCAATTTTTTTCTTCCAAAATCTTTGTATAAAAATGAGCTCGAATCTCTTAATAAAGAGTTTAAGTTTACCTTGGATTTCCAATTTTCGAACATGCAAATGCCTCTCCTTATAAATAATTTTTTATTATTTAATCATTTCATACACACTTAAAGAACATTTTAATTAAAATATTCTTTTATATTTTTTTTCCTCCACGTTATTAATTAGAACAAACACTATCTAAAGCATAGTCTATTATTTAAATTAATAATAATAATTAAAGCTCATTATTTAAATGCAATTCTAATTTAATTATTATTAATTAAATAATTATAATAAATAATATTAAATCTTTAATCTTTTAATATTATGATTCTCATTTTATCTGACTTCTTAAATTAGACTTTTAAATTAAATCTTTTAATATGAAGTTCATGTTTAATTAATTTATAATTAATTAAATATCATCATATTTTAATTTCTCTTTAACCAGTTTTCTAAATTAGACTTCCAAATTAAGTTTTTTAAATTAAAGCATATATTTAACTAATTTTTAATTAATTAAACATTCACATATTTTAATATTTTTTTTTTAATCAGATAATATTTATTAATTCTTAATATTATATGATTAACCCAAATATTATAATTAAATAATTTACCAAATAAATCACATAGTCAAATGCACATAAAAACAACATTACCAAAATTGACCAAAACTTAAAAGTAAACAACACAGACAAAGATAAACACATGGGTTTAAAAAGGGTAGAAAGTCAAATACATGTCCTCCTTCTCACGACAAGTAATTAGGCTATGGCTCGGATTGGACCTGAACATTATCTCTCCATTCTTGCCATTAGTTAGTGCAATATGACATGCTTATCCTGGCAATTCATGGAAATCAATGCATGCTACCTACAATCTGTATTAAAAGATAAGTATGTACATGTGCATATATATCTAAACTAAACAAGTAATGGTAGGGAGTGGTACATCATGTAGATCCTGACTAGCAAGTGACTAAGACTCCCTCCCTCAACCATATCAGGCACGTCAAACCTAAATGTAAAATAGACACACACACACACACACACACACATGCAAGTATGGGGTAAGTATTATAATAAGTCTTGGGTATAAATCATTACATATTCAAACATGAAAACTCATCATTGTGAATATAAAATACTCATTATTTGATATCATCATGAAAGCAACCACATTTACTAAGAACATTTAAAGCATCATTAATGTGCTAGTAATCATAATCATCAATCAACATGTGAAATATAATCAACTAAGTAATTCTTCATTGATACACATGTAATCCAAGTTATGAAATAATGTCATAATTATTAATTCAATATCCTTGAAACTAACACATACATGAAATAAGCATTAAAAAGTTTGATAAATATAATGGAAAAGCAAACTATGGGTGGGCATTACACCAAACCTATGTGTGAAATAATGACCCAAAAACCTCTAATATAGAGCCCTAATCCCTTTATGATTTTTGCCTATAATAGATTTAAAATAGAATTATTTTATTTAATTAATCCATTCATGCAAATTTGACTCACTTTTTAATTAAATAAACTCTTTTATTTTATTTTTCCACTTTATTATTTAATGCAAGCATGTTAAAAATAATTATTTATTATTTTAATCAATAAAGATAATTATAATTCATTATTTAAATGGAACCCTAAATTTAATCAATGCTAATTAAATATTCACACTAAAATAATATTTAATATTACAAAAAAAAAAATTTCATTGAAAGTTTAAATTGACTCTTTTAATTTAACCAAATATTCAAATAATTCCAACAAATTAAATATCATCTTATTTAATATTTTTCCCTCTTTAATTAAATAATATTTAATAATATAAATACCAATGTTTGATCCAAAATTCACAAAGAATATTTGTACCAAGCAATTCTCAAAGTCAAACCACATATGCACCAAAAGACTCAGGGGTTTGAAAAGGATAGACAATCAGTTAGGAGTCCTCCTTGCAGGACAAGTATTTTGTCTATGGTTGGGATTGGACATGATCATTATCTTCTCATTCTTACCATTGAGTTATTGTGATAGGGCATGCTCATCCTAACAATTTAGGGAAGTTGATGCCCGATACCTACAACTTGCATAAAAGATGAGCATGTACATATGCATATATATGTCTAAGCTAAATAGGAAATGATAGAGATTGGTACATCATGTAGATCTTGACTATAAAGTGACTATGACTTCCTCCCTTAACCACATTAGACACGTTAGATAGAAAAGTAAAACATACACACACACACCATACACATCCAAGTACGGGGTAAGTACCATAATAAATCACAATTCAACTTATCAAATGCTTAGATATATAATAATGCATCTCTATGAATACATACATAGTCATTATTACAAACATTTCATTTAACATTGTTATGAAAGAAACCACATTTACTAACTAGGAACCATCAAAGCAGAATTAACACACAAGTAATCATAATCATTAGGACAACACATGAAATATAATCAACTATGTAATCATAAATGATATTTTGAAGTCATGAAATAACATCATACCATATATCTCGAAAACTAACACATGTATGAAATTAGCCTAAAAGAGTTCAACACATATAATATTTAAAGAAAACTGCAAGTGGGCATTACATAATAGATATTGTAGATCCTAACTCACAAGTAACTATGACTCCCTCCCCCAACTATATCAAATGTGTCAAGTAGAAATGTAAAATATAAAATAGACATGCACACCACACACATGCAAGTATGTGTTAAGTAATCTATAATCATAAATATAAAGTTGTCTTGTAACCAAAACAGATGAAAGGTGGTCTAAAAGAGTCTGACATACATACTAAAAAGTGAAATACATGAGAGGGGTATTACATCCACCTTCATAGAATTAGGCTTACTCCTAGAAGCCAAGAAATAACTAAAGAGTACAAGGTTTGTAAAAATGTGCTATAATGGCTCTCTTATGAATATAATGCATAAATTAAATAGAGATTTAGGTCCTTGACCCAATTGACCAACAATGATAAAATGCCCTAATCTTGTAAATGTATAACTCACATAGTAAATAATATATGATTTCAAATTGATACATAATTAATTTTAATGTAAATAAGAATATTATGAATTATCTATTTTTCATCTCTAAATCAATCTTATCATTTTGGATTTAATTATAAAACTCACACAATACAATATGTGTCACTCAAATAGAATCTAATCCAAACACACTATTTTAATATCACATCACTAAGACCATAAACAATAGTTTGAAATACAAGAGAGTTATATGTCTAAGTTTTATTTTCAAGTTTAATTGTTTAGACATCTAGTAGAAATACAATATTCCCAAAGCTCCCAGTGTAGAAACAAGTGCTCTAATACCAAGTGTAGTGCCTCACTAGGGAAACCAAGAAAGATTAACCTAAAATATGAAACTAAGTTTATGATTTTTTTCTTAAGAGTTTAAAAATAGTAATGTGTTAGAAATGCTTTAGAATAACTAAGAGGGAGAATGAATCAGTTATTCAAGGTCCAAATGTCCAATTAAAACTTTTCAAGTAAAGTGATCCCATCAAACTGTTCATTCATCCAAGCTTAAGCTTTCCTACTTAGAAAGTTACTATAAATCAACATACAAGCATAACACATGAAAGATCAACATGTAACACAGTGACTTATGTGAAATCCAATTTGGGAAAAAACACTAGTAACATGCTACTCAATTCTCACTCTTCTGAAGTGATGCCCTGTGAAAGGCCTGCAATGTTAAAGGCTACAACACACTGTCAAATGTGACCTGGTTAAAAGATTTAACCACCCTGTTAGAAGTGGGCTTGGTTAAAGGACTTTAGAACATTCACTTGGAATATCACCCTATTGAAGGATTTACAAATGGTTTTTAAACCAACCTAAGTCCATAAGATTTTTACCCTAACTGATACAATTGCTAGAAAGTAACAATAAAGGGTTTTGACTTGATTACAATTCAAAACTTATCTTGTAGATCTTAGATCTCTATTCAGCTCTTCACAACTTGCCTAGCTTTCAATCTCTTTGGCTACATGACAACTTGTCCTCCTCTCAAGCTTTGTCTCCTTGAGTCTCATTTCTCGATATACCAATGCAATCTCTTTTCTGACCACTTATTGAAGCAGAGTCTATGTGCTCCATTCTTCCTCCTTGATGCCTTCTCCTTGACACTCTTTAACCACTTCACAATTTGGCACCTCCAATAACTCTAGCTTCTTGGCTTGTGACTTCTTAAATAGAAGCTTGGAATTGTTTTTCCTGCTCGATTCTTTCCTCCTTTAATTTCAATTCAAATGGATTAGATAGGATTCATTGAATCTAACCCATATTTTTTTCCTTTTAGAAACATCATGAAGAATCCTCTTGAATTTTCTCAAAAATAGTTTATCTAAAATTCTGTGTCACTAGCTCATCATTCTTATCCTCCAACCAGTTCACAAAATTCAAGGTAACAACTTTGTTAGCTCAAACCTGGCGAATCTGGTCGACACTACTAAAATTTTAGTGCTCAGCACATTCTGTGTTACTTGGCATTAACTACATTTTACTGATGCTCGGCACCTAAATTAGATTCACTCGGCATACACTAATTTTTTTTGATGCTCGACACCTGAACACAATCAGCTCCTTCTGTATCACTCAACACACACTAGATTTTGCATTTGCTCAACATTAACTAAAAATATGCTTGGCTCTAACTAGCTTGCTTAGCACTCACTAATGAACTTAGTTAAGCTTTGCAGTCAACCTTGTTACAACTTATTCTTCTACTACTTCTAAGTGTGGCCAACCTTTGTATCTTCAAGTATATTATCAATACATCATTTTACCATTGTCTTAACTGATCCTTGCACTTCATTACAAAACCATAACTCAACCTTTCCCTTAAGTGCTTTTGTTACATCTTGTTGATTAAATCCTTTTCATCAATCAACTAAGTGATAGTACTTGGATCTTATAAGCAATTGTCATTCCAACAAATATCAAGTTTGACATCAATGGAAAAACAATGATTGAAAACATTCTCTATCAACAATATTTCTTCTTTGCAACAATCTCCCTCTTTGATAGTATTCATTTTCAATTAGATTTCTAACAATCTCCCTCTTTGGCATTGATGGCAAGCCAAATTGATCAACCAAGTTAAAAAAATGCTAACTAGGTTAAAATAGTAAATCAAATGCCAAAAAGAAAACTTTCTTCAAAACTATTCATTTTATCAGCAATACAAATTAGCTTAAGATATTGCTTAAGACTCCCTTTGAATTCTTTGTTGATAAACTATCTTTTCCCTTTCTGATATGCTATTCCTTTGATTGATTCTTGTTTGCATTGTTCTCTCTCTCTAATCTATTATGTCCTTGCTATTCTCCCTATACATATCTGAACATTCTTTTTCTCCCTCTTTTATGTGGCTTACCACTGTTTACTTTGATCTTGTACTGCTCTTGACTCCTTCTCACACTATTTCTCCCTTTTTATGCATTGATCATGTTCTATTATTTTGGTATCGACTACTTCTCCTTCTATCCAATTGAATGTTGTTGATCAATTTATGTTATTTCTCCCTCTTTAACAACAATGCCAAAGACTTATTATCTTAGCATCTTAACATGCTAGTGTAGCATTTGTAGGTACTCCAATTTCTCCTTTTGTCACCTTTCTTGTGACTGATTTGGAACTTCAACACTTTGATTACTTTAGGCATGATCCTAAAGTAAGTATCATTTGCATCAATTTGCAATATATCAACAATTAACTCATTTGATGCAGGGCAATCTTTGCTATTACTTAAGTAGCCTTGGATAGGGGTATCACCCCTAACTTGGCTCTAAGATATTCAAATGCATCTTTAGGTAATGCTTTTGTGAAGATGTCAGCAATCTACTCCTTTGAGCTAATGTATTCCATTCTTACTTGCTTGTCTTCCACAAATTATCTTACATAGTGATACTTAATTGCAATGTGCTTTATTTTGGCATGCATTACAAGATTCTTTGATATGTTGATGGCACTTGTGTTATCACAATAAAGTATTACAGGTTCAATTACCTCTTCCTTCATGCCTTGCAACAGATGTTTGATCCATACACTATTAGTATAATTTATAGTAGCAGCAACATACTCAGCTTCTGCTGTGGACTGTGAGGTACAAATTTGCTTTTTGTTGGTCCAACTAACTAACCTTTTTCCTAAGAAACAAGCTCCTCCACTAATACTTTTTTTGTCATTAATATTACCTCCCCAATCTGCATCAGTGTAGGCTCTCAACTCAAACTTTTCACTCATCTTGTAGTATAAGCCGAAGTCATCAGTTCCTTTTAGGTACCTCAGTATTCTTTTTACTGCCATAAGATGATTTTCTCTTGGATTTGCAAAAAATCTTACCACTATTCCAACAACTAATGCAATGTCTAGTCTACTATGCATAACATACTACAACTTTCCAATCATTGATCTATACATTGTCTTATTTACTTTAACTAACTTATCATTCTTGGATAGCTTATGTCTTGTTACTGGGACATATTGTGGCCCCCGCCAAATATTTGAATTTTAAATACTTTCCCGCCCAACGGTCATTTCTTGATTTAATGTTATTTTAAATACCCCAGGAATATCAAAAAAATTAAATGCTAACCTTATGATATTTCTTCCCTACACATTTTAATGTTTTGCAGGCCCACAAGTCCCCTATCGTCAGATTGAGGAAGATCTATGGCTGACGCTATCTCGCTATGAGAAGTTGCATGGAGGATACGTTAGCAACATAGCACCTTTTTGCCATGTGCCAAGTGGGTCCTCCTTTCCTTGTTGTTTCTCTGATATCGAGTTTTGCTAGATCCATGGTGGGCGCTATGGTGCTATCACAAAATTTGTGTTCTTCGTCGTTAGCAACATAGCGCCAAGGTGAAAAATGATATTGCAATGATGTCAAAAGTAAGGTGGGTCCCAAGTATGTCCCGTCCGATATGAGTGATGAGGATTTGTCAGACACATTAGCAGTTGGTCATTTCTTTTCATTGGCTAAGGTATGACTATGTAGAATGTGGGCCCTACGAGGACTTGTCAGATAGGTTGGCACGTGGCCAATTCTCATTGCTTGGTACACTGATAGGTCAGATCCATCTTGCTCACCGTCAAATTAGTTCAAATCAATGGTGGGTGCTATCTCACTATGGGAAAGTGCTCGAAAGATATCCATAGTGACATAGCACCTTGGCGACACATGGCATAGATGACGTAATGGACCCACCTTTCTCCAAAGTGATATTATGGGTCATTCTCAGTGGTAGTTGTTAGGTGGGTCATAGTACGATGGCAATATTTCATTGGTCCATTCACCCAACTCAGTGTGTAGTCATGCAATTTTGTTGATCACCGTAGATCTAAAGAAAATCCACGGCAGGCACTATCTCGCTATGGAAAGCTGTGAGGATTTTACCCATAGCGACATAGCACCATTGTGCCATGTGGATCAGTGGGGCTAGATCTCGCCAAGATGAGGATGCCAAGTTGTGCCAGTGGTTGCCAAGTGGATTCATGGACCAAAATTTTTATGGAGATAACACAGTATTATGGCGAGTCTTCACGATCATCAGATCAGTTCAAATCTACGGTGGGCGCTATCTCGCTATAGGAAAGTGCTCAAAAGATGTGCATAGAGACATAGCACCTCTATGAAACATGTCCCAGTGGGCCTAGTGGAGGCAGTAATGGTTAGCAGCTGGTAGTTGATGTGACTATCACGGTTAGGGTTGCAAGTTGGCGCAATTAGTAATGAAAGGGGGTGGTCAACTCGGGAAGACCTTGCGAGATGGCAAAAAGGAAAGAGGTTATTGGTCCATGTAGCCCATTTTGGATGCAGAGTTTAGTTGACTCGTTGACTCTGCTAATTCATGCACCAAAGAATGATAAGAAATTAGGTTTTGCCACACGATTTGATCTCTGTAATCAATCCCAACCAACCCAGAGTGAATGTGAGACAAGGAAGAACACTCCACCTCCGATCCAATCCATCTACTTGGTCAGAGTGGCTTAATGGCATCATTTCTGTCTTCTCAAGGCATTATTTGACACAGAGGGTTAGATATCGTTGCATCTAGATCCGTATCCAGATCAGATTTTCTCCATGATTGTTCCTTGTAGGACTTAATGGCAGGTAGTTGCAAAGTAACTACAGTTAGAGGACATCCCAGTTATGCCTGAGCTATAAAGGCAATTTTTGTGAATTTTTTTAGGGTCGACCTTTCTCTATTTTCTCTATTACTACTCTATAGATTCTTAGTGTAAATTCCCTTATGCCTTTGAACGACTAATTTTCTGTCTTATCTCCTTCAGCCATTGGTATGAAAGTGCAAGAATTCTTTGCCTCTTGCTGGTATTTTGTAGAGATTTATGATCTACATGACTGTATCTCCTTGGCCTATGAATGATAATATAAGTGAATCTCTCTTTCCTTGTGTCATTAATCTTGGCCTTTTGATCCGCATGTGGTTATTAGATTAAAGCAAGTCTGAATGTGTATATCCTTAGTTTCATTCTGGTTCAAAAGTGCATATATGGGCAGAGATTGGTCTGAACACTCTATTTTGGTGCATCACCTCTTTAGATTAGATTAGGTAGATTTGCTTTCATGCTCTCCTTCTCCCTTTTTCTCTCCAAAAGTAGTTAGGTGCATCTTGATAGTAAGAGGAAGCCGGCCTTCTCCGGAGATTCAACCTCACAGTTAAAGTCCCACAACTTGGAGGTTGTTTCGATGTTTCACTAGGTTGTCCTCATGCATAAGCTTTGGACAAGGGTGCAAACCTAAGTGACAATAGTTTTTTGCATGCCCGGTGGGGCAACCTTTCAGAAAACTTCAAGCCTATTGGTGTCAAAGGGAAGATTTCAAGATCAATAACAAGGAGATAGTACTGGCTTCAGTGTTTAAGCCTTGAAGAGGCTCATTCTTCAAAGTACTTGGCGACTCTGAGATTCAAATACATATCTGGTTCCAGACTGAAGTTGCAGTGATTCATGCCTAGAGCTGAAACAAGGGCATCTTCTAGAGGTAAGTTTTAGTATCAAGAGCTTTCATTTTCAAATCCTAGTAGAAGGAAGACTAGAATATCTTTATCACTGGTTAGGAGTGTAGTAGTAAAAAATACACCTACAAGATCTATCTCTACTCCTCCTACTATTAGATCTTAGCCTAGACTGCCATTAATACATATCAATACATTACTTGTCTATATGGTGTTTCCTAGAGCTCATACTTTTTCCACCTTTAATGGTGGGAGCCCTCTCTTATTAGCCCAAATACATGACATACCAGTACCTGCCCTAAAAAGTATAGCAGATTTTACTAGTGAAACTTCTATCTCCCCCTCAGAACACATTCAAGAGGTTGCAAATGTCTGCAATATCCATGGTATTACAAAGGATGATGTTGCCGTTAGGCTCCTAGCCTCATCCTTGAAAGGAAAGTCACTACAATGGTATAGAGGTTTAGCTCATGGTTCTATAAAAGATCGGGATGGATTAGGAGCAGGATTGTGAAAACATTTTTGAGGATAAAAGTGAATATTTGTCACTTTTAGAGCAATTGACTACTATAAAAAGAGCTCCCCATGAATGTATGACTGATTTTAATTATAGATTTCAAAAGACATGGGATAGAATACCTACTTCAGTGAAGCCTACCCCTGGTAATGCCTTCTTGCATTACCTTAGAGCTTTTAACAGTGATATTACCACTACAATCCAAACTATGGGAGGAGATACCTTTCCTAATGCTTATGACATAGCAATAAAATCAGAGAACATCTTAATACAAGGAGGTAAGCTAGCTCCAAGGCCTCCTATGCCTTTCTTTCTTGATGTTCGAAATCATCAACCAACAATGGCTCCTCTTCCCACAACTTCTACATCACAATCCCTTGTCCTAGTCCCTCAAGCTTCCACATCTTCAAATGGGATAGATGAAATCAAAAAGATGATGCAATCTCTGTTGCAGAACATGGATAAAAGAGAAAAGATTGCAAGATCATGGGAAGAAGCTGGAGGATAACTCCTCCATGATGCAAAAAGTAAGCAACAAGGTGGTGACTTTAGAAAGACAACAAGCTAAAGGTAGTAAGCCTTATCAATTGCAATATCAAACTCCAAGCAGTGGTAGGCCTCCAAATCCTAATCATCGAAACAATTCTTTTGATCAGAGTAGGCAGGGTGGCCATGCTTCAACCTCAAATGTAAACCAAAGTAGGGCCATAGTCCCTCAAAACAATATGGCTCAAGATCAAGATTTTTGTCCCTCCTATAACTACTCCTATGCCTATTGTATGTGTCAGAAGGCTGAATCTTTTATGGGTTTGACAGTACAAGAACCTATAGCAAAAAAATCATACCAGGAAGGACAATTTAAGGATGCCTCAGATATGCAAAGACAGGGTGATTTCTCTTTTATGCACCATCAGATGGAGGAGCATTGTAATGTAAACCAGGATTCCATTGCTCATAACACTAGAAGAAAAAGAAGAGTTATGGAAGATGTTGTCCCTCCTCCTCCCAATTAGGCCTCAAATTCAAATGCAATATCTCAGGAGTAAGTGGCAAATAATTAATCAAATACCGTTCAGTAACAAAGGCAAAATCATGGTAGAAAAGATGCAAGTGATCTTCAAGTTATTCCATCTCAACCTCATACAATTGCAGCTCCGAAGGGTTCTACCAAAACACCTGCTATTCCATTCAGTGTGGTAGAGAAAATGAAGAAGACAAATGTGAATATCTCCATGTGGGATGTTGTTGCTACTATACCCATGCAAAAGAGGTTGCTACAACAAGAATTGGAAAGAATTGAACCAAAGTATCAAACACTTAGTATGGAAAGTGCCACAAGTCTAGTACAACCATCAAGGGAGGTAGAAAAAAGTAAAAAGGTTAGACCCCCTCCATTCTATGTTTCTCTAATTATAGGGGGAAAACTAGTCCATAATTACATGATTGATTCAAGGGCTAGCAATTCAATGATGCCTAGGTGTGTTGCTGATGCTTTAGGAATGAAATATGAGCCCATTGTTAGGGATGTATTACAATTGGATGGTAGTACTGTCAAGACTATAGGGATCCTTAGGAATGTGGAGATGGCCTTACATGCATGCCTTGGTTGTACCATAACCCAAGATATCTCTATTGTTGAGGTCAAGCCATATTTTTCCATCTGTCTATCAAGAGATTTACTACCCAAATAGGTGGTTACATATCTTCTGATTGGTCATATATGTCTTTTAAGATGAGATATGGAGCCAATGCTTCAATCAGAGTAGAGCCTCAAGTCCTCCATCATACTGAATCTTACACCCGTAATTCCATCAACATGAATTGCCCTATACTAGAGATGGATGAGAATGACATAGTGAATGAGCCCACCACCTCTCTAGCAGAGATACCTAATTTTTTCTTGAATGAATGGGCTGATGCATATCAATTTGATTCTACATCAAAAACTCTTGAGATGGGCCTCAGTACATATTGTATATTGGAGAAAGATGCTCTAGTTCCCAATCTTGTGGAGACTAAAGAAGATATGAGTAGGATATGGAGTATGTACTTTGATGGCTCAAGGAATAAGAATGGATTAGGGGCTGGTGTGATGTTGATTTCTCCTGCACAAGTAAGATACTACTTCTCCTTTAGGCTCCAATTTAGTTGCACTAATAATGTAGCCGAGTATGAATCCTTGATTCAAGATCTCCTACTTTCTCAAAAAAGAGGAATTCAAGCCTTAAGGGTGTATGGAGATAGTGAGTTGGTGGTTAATCAAGTGAGAAATTAGAATACCACCAACAATGGTTTGCTCAAGTCTTATAAAAATAGGGTATGGGATTTGCTTGAAGGTTTCAATGTATTTAATATTCAAAGCATTCCTAGAAAAGAAAATAGATATGCTGATAGACTTGTAGCAATAGGTGCATCTTATGATGTACCAGGAAATCTTGAGGAGGAGAAGAAGCAACAAATCAGAGTGGTAGTAAGGCCTGCCATCCTTGATAACAACATCCATTGGCAAGTGTTTGAATCTGATGAACAAATTGTGAGCTTCTTGCAGAATGAGGTAGAATTTTTAGAGAGAAATCAATCAAGGCTACAGGATCAGTATGGTGACCAAATCATTAACCTCAGCTCCAAGAAGCTGCCTAAAGGTCTCATTACTCTAGAGAGTGTTTTCAATCCTGATGACCAAGAAAGAGGCAGGGCCATGAACCTAGCTACTGATGAAGATGACTACATTCCAGTCATGGTTGCTGATGGAAAATCTTTGAACATGGGTAAGGTATGTTCTGAAATTGAATAAGAAAATTTTATTCATCTATGTCAAAAATTTAATGATGTATTTTCTTGGACATATGATGACTTAAAGGGCTTTGACCCAAGGTTGTTTCAGCATACCATAGATTTAATTAATGATATAAAACCAGTAAGACAAAAAAAGAGACCAGTGAATCCTAAAATTGAACCCTTAATGAGAAAAGAGCTATCCAAGTTGATTGAGGCCAATATAATTTTTCCTGTCAAACACTCATCATGGGTAGAAAACCTTGTCCCTGTTAGGAAGAAGAACGGAGAAATTAGATTGTGTGTGGACTTTAGGGACCTTAACCAAGCTTCCCTTAAATATCACCATCCTCTCCCTTCTATGGAGCAGATTTTGTCCAAGGTCAGTGGTTCAAAGAGAATTTCATTTCTTGATGGATTTTTCGGCTACAATCAAGTGCTAGTTAAAAAGTCTGATAGGTACAAGACTGCATTTACCACTAAATGGAGTACCTATGCTTATTGTAAGATGCCATTTGGGCTAAGCAATGCAGGTGCTACATTTCAAAAGGCAATGGAGATGGCCTTCAAAAGATTGATTGACAAGTTTGTCTTAGTTTACCTTGATGATATTACAGTGTATTCTAAGGATGTAGAAGATCATTTTGATCATCTAAGACAGGTATTCTTAAGATGTAGAGAGTTTGGGGTTTCCCTTAACCCAAGCAAGTGTGTCTTTGCTACTAACCAAGGAAAATTATTAGGACATATTGTATCTAAGGATGGCTTAACCATTGATCCAGAGAGAACGAAAGAAATACATGCCCTCCCTCTTCCTAAACACAAGAAAGGGCTGCAAAGTTTCTTAGGTAGGATAAATTTTGTGAGAAGATTTATTCCTAATCTTGCTACCATGATGAAACCTCTTACAACTATGCTCAAGAAAGGTATGGTCTTTGCATGGACCAAGGAAGGGAAGGAAAGTTTTGAAGAGATCAAGACATCCATAGCCTCAGCCCCTAATCTCATGAATCCAAATTTTGAGAAAGATTTCATCCTTTATACCCTAGGTGGTGAGTCAAGCATTTCTATTGTCCTGACTCAAAGAAATGATAAAGATGAGGAGTAGTCCATAGCCTTCTTTAGTGAAGGGCTTAAAGAATATGAGGATAAATACAGCTATGTAGAGAAGCAAGCCCTTATAGTCATAAGAGCTTTAAAGAAATTTAGACACCTCCTATCTCATAATAAGATTCATTTGTTAGTACCCCATGCCAGTGTGAAGGATTTCCTTTTGAGCAAAGATATCAGTGAGAAAAGAGTTGGCTAGATTACTAAAGTGATGGAATATGATATTGACATTTAGATTACCAAGTTGGTAAGAGGGAAGGGGTTGTGTAAATAGATGTCATCTCAAGAACCTGATGAGGAAGCTTCTATGATACTGATAGAGCAACAAGAGGTAAGAAATAGCGACCCAAGGAGTTGGATGGATGATATGATGAGTTTCTTATTAGGCAATGGATACCCTCAAGGATTAGAGAAAGCTAAATGGAGATAGTATAGATTACAGTCAATTCCTTATGTCATAGTTGATGGTGTCCTCTTTAGAAAAGATTTTAATGGAGCCCTATTAAGATGCCTTGATTCAGACCAAGCTAAAAGAATGATCAAAGAACTTTATGATGGTCCTGATGGTGGCCACTTCTCAGCAAGGACAACTACAATGAAGATCATGAGGGCTGGTTATTATTGGCCATCCCTATTTCATGATTGTCATAGGTATGTGAGGAAGTGCGAAAAATGTGCCTTCTTCTTTGGCAAACAAAGACTTGCAGCTCTTCCCCTCCATCCTATTCAGGTGGAACAACCTTTTTCTCAATGGGGATTGGATTTCATAGGCCCTATCAATCCTTCTTCTAGCTCTGGTCACAAATGGATTTTAGTTGCTACAGATTACTTCACCAGATGGACAGAGGAAGTTGCATTGAAGGATGCCACTGAATCTTCAGTTGTTGAGTTCCTTGATGGAATTGTGACCAGGTTTGGTGCCCCTTCAACCATTATTTCAAATAATGCGAAGTCTTTTGTTGGAGCTCAGATTTGTGCATGGGCAGTGGACCATAATATCTATTTCAGCACATCCTCAAATTATTACCCCCAAGGTAATGGTTTGGCTGAGTCCTCCAACAAGAACCTGATCAAGATCATGAAAAGGACAATAGAAGATAACAAGAGGTGTTGGCATAAAAAATTGAAGACTGCACTATGGGCTGACAGAATAATGCCTAAAAGGTCAATAGGGAATTCACCATTTGTGTTAGTCTATGGCAGAGAAGCAAAGCTTCCAATTTCATTGGAGTTCCCATCCCTAGAGCTAGCTCATCACCTAGAGTTGATTGAATATGATGCCGTGATAGTAAGAATAGTAGAGCTGATGGAGTTGGAAGAGAAGAGAAGAAAGCCATGCAGACCCTAGAGACACACCAGTTGCAGGTAAAAAAGAGTTTTGATAGGAAGGCTAGGTTCAGGACTTTCAGAGAAGGTGATTTAGTTCTGAAATGGGATGTAGATAGGGAAAAACTAGGAAGACACTTGAAGTTTGATGCATTGTAGAGTGGCCCCTATTTGATTATCAGTTGCAAATAGGCCAATGCTTTTCAGCTAAGCAAGCTTGATGGTGAGATTTTTCCTATCCCAGTCAATGGGATCTATCTCAAGCCATGTTTCTGAGGGTTTGAGATTCCATGTACATAGTTAGCATAGTTCCATTTCCAGTTTGTTCCCTACTTTTCCAGAAGTGCATGAGCACAGGATTGTCTCTGTGAGATAGCAAGTTTTGAAATTTTGAAGGTTGCGAAAGGAGGTTTTGGTCTCTAGTTCCAGTTGCAAAGACAAGGGTTTCAAGGTTTTCCTCTCAAAGGTAGGGTTAGGGTTTCACAGTGCTCAGAATCTACATATTTTTTACGACTCTATAGCCCAATGGATGCTTCAGCCCACTGGTCTTATGCATAGTAGGCTAGCATCCCCTGTGAGTCACCAAAAATGTTAAATACTGTGCCCCCTGCCAAATATTTGAATTTTAAATACTTGCCTGCCCAACGGTCACTTCTCGATTTAATGCTATTTTAAATACCCCAGGAATATCAAAAAAATTAAATGCTAACCTTATGATATTTCTTACTTGCGCATTTTAATGTTTTGCTGGCCCGCAAGTCCCCCATCGTCAGATCGAGGAAGATCTACAACTGGCACTATCTCACTATGGGAAGTTGCATGAAGGATACATTAGTGAAATAGATACATTAGTTGATTGATGAAAAGGATTTAATCAACAAGATGTAACAAAAGCACTTAAGGGAAAGGTTGAGTTATGGTTTTGTAATGAAGTGCAAGGATCAGTTAAGACAATGGTAAAATGATGTATTGATAATATACTTGAAGATACAAAGGTTGGCCACACTTAGAAGTAGTGGAAGAATAAGTTGTAACAAGGTTGACTGCAAAGCTTAACTAAGTTCCTCTCAAAGGTAGGGTTAGGATTTCATAGTGCTCAGAATCTACATATTTTTTATGACTCTATAGCCCAATGGATGCTTCAGGCCACTGGTCTTATGCATAGTAGGCTAGCATCCCCTGTGAGTCACCAAAAATGTTAAATACTGTGCCCCCTGCCAAATATTTGAATTTTAAATACTTGCCTGCCCAACGGTCACTTCTCGATTTAATGCTATTTTAAATACCCCAGGAATATAAAAAAAATTAAATGCTAACCTTATGATATTTCTTCCTTGCGCATTTTAATGTTTTGCTGGCCCACAAGTCCCCCATCATCAGATCGAGGAAGATCTACGACTGGCACTATCTCACTATGGGAAGTTGCATGAAGGATACATTAGTGACATATCACCTTTTTGCCACATAGCAGGTGGGTCCTCCTTTCCTTTTTGTTTCTCTAGTGCCAAGTTTTGCTAGATCCATGGTGGGCGCTATGGCACTATCAAAAAATTTGCGTTCCTCACCGTTAGCGACATAGCGCCTAGACGAAAAATGATACTGCAACGATGTCAGAAGTAAGGTGGGTCCCAAGTATGCCCCATCGAATATCAGTGATGAGGATTTTTCAGACATGTTGGAAGTTGGTCATTTCTTTTCATTGGCTAAGGTATGACTATGTAAAATGTGGGCCCTGGGAGGACTTGTCAAATAAGTTGGCACGTGGCCAGTTCTCATTGGTTGGTACACTAATAGATTAGATCCATCTTGCTCGCTGTCAAATCAGTTCAAATCAACAATGGGCACTATATCGCTATGGGAAAGTGCTTGGAAGATATCCATAGCGACATAGCGCCTCGGCGACGCATGGCACAGATGACGTAATGGGCTCACCTTTCTCCAAAGTGATATTACGGCTCGTCCTCAGTGGCAGTTGTCAGGTGGGTCACAGTATGGTGGTGATATTTCATTGGTCCATTCAGCCAACTCAGTGTGCAGTCATGCAATTTTTTTGATCACCATAGATCTAAAGAAAATCCATGGCAGGTGCTACCTCGCTATGGAAAGCTGTGAGGATTTTACCCATAGCGACATAGCACCATTGTGCCATGTGGATCAATGGGGCTAGATCTCACCAAGATGAGGATGCCAGGTTGTGCCAGGTGGTTGCCAAGTGGATTCATGGACCAAAAACTTTATGGAGATAGCACAGTATTATGGCGAGTCTTCACGATCGTCAGATTAGTTCAAATCTATGGTGGGCGCTATCTCGCTATAGGAAAGTGCTCAAAAGATGTGCATAGCGACATAGCACCTCGATGACACATGTCCTAGTTGGCCTAGTGGAGGTAGTAATGGTTAGTGGCTAGTAGTTAATGTGACTATCACGGTCAGGGTTGCAAGTTGGCGTAGTTAGTAATGAAAGGGGGTGGTCAACTCAGGAAGACCTTGCGAGATGGCAGAAAGGAAAGAGGTTATTGGTCCATGTAGCCCATTTTGGATGTAGAGTTTAGTTGACTTGCTGACTCTGCTGATTCATGCACCAAAGAATGATAAGAAATTAGGTTTTTCCACGTGATTTGATCTTTGTAATCAATCCCAACCAACCCAGAGTTAATGTGAGACAAGGAAGAACACTCCACCTTCGATCCAATCCATCTACTTGGTTAGAGTGGCTTAATGGCGTCGTTTCTGTCTTCTTAAGGCATTATTTGACACAGAGGGTCAGATATCATTGCATTTGGATCTGTATCCAGATCAAATTTTCTCCATGATTATTCCTTATAGGACTTAATGGCAGGTAGTTGCAAAGTAACTACAGTTAGAGGACATCCCAGTTATGCCTGAGCTATAAAGGCAATTTTTGTGAATTTTGTTAGGGTCGACCTTTCTCTATTTTCTCTGTTATTGCTCTATAGATTCTCGATGTAAATTCGCCTATGCCTCTGAACTACTAATTTTCTGTCTTATCTCCTTTAGCCATTGGTATGAAAGTGCAAGAATTCTTTGCCTCTTACTGGTGTTTTGTAGAGATTTATGATCTGCATGACTGTATCTCCTTGGCCTATGAATGATAATATAAGCGAATCTCTCTTTCCTTGTGTCATTCATCTTGGTCTTTTGATCTGCATGTGGTTATTAGATTAAAGCAAGTCTGAATGTGTATATCCTTAGTTTCATTCTGGTTCAAAAGTGCATATATGGGCAGAGATTGGTCTAAACACTCTATTTTGGTGCATCACCTCTTTAGATTAGATTAGGTAGATTTGCTTTCATGCTCTCCTTCTCCCTTTTTCCTCTCCAAAAGTAGTTAGGTGCATCCTGATAGTAAGAGGAATTCGGCCTTCTCCAGAGACTCAACCTCATAGTTCAATTCCCACAGCTTGGAGGTTGTTTCAATGTTTCACTAGGTTGTCCTCATGCATAGGCTTTGGACAAGGGTGCAAACCTAAGTGACAATAGTTACCATTGGTGTACTTACTGGTTTTGAATCTTCTAATCCAAATGTCTTGAGTATCTCCTTGATGTATTTGGATTGGGTCACAAATATGCCATGCTTCAATTGATGTACTTGCAATCCAACAAAGAATTTAATTTCTCCAAACATTGACATCTCAAACTCATGTTTCATTTGGTCAGCAAAATCTTTGCATAGAGCATCTTTTCCTCCAAATATAATATCATCAACAAAGACTTATGATATTAGTATATCTTTACCTTTTTCTATCTTGATATACAAGTTTTTGTTGTCATCTATTTTTTCAAATCCTATCTTCACAAGATATTTGTGTGGTCTCTTATACCATGCTCTAGGTGCTTGCTTCAAACCATAGAGTGCTTTATGCAATTTGTAAACCTTATCCTTGTTATTGCCATCAAAAAATTCCTCTGGTTGTTCTATGTAGACTTCCTCTTCTAGTATAACATTTAGAAAAGCAGACTTTACATCCATCTCATAGACTTTGAAACCTTTGTAGGCAGCATATACAAGTAGTGTTCTGACTCCTTCCATTCTTGCAATAGGGGCAAATGTTTCTCCATAATCTAGTCCTTCTTCTTGTACATAAACTTTGCAAACTAGTCTGGCCTTGTTTCTTGTTATCTCACCATTCTCATCAAGTTTGTTCCTAAACACCCATTTGATACCAATTACATTCTTATCAGCTAGTCTAGGAACTAGAGTCTAGGTTTTGTTCTTCTCAATCTGGTCTATCTCTTCTTCCATAGCTTTATGCCAATTATCATCTTGTAGTGCATCTTTTACTATTTTGGGCTCAAACTTGCTCAATAGGCATGATTCATTTCTTAGTTTGTTCCTTGTCATTGGTCTGGCATCCTTGTCACCAATGATTTGTTCTCTAGGGTCATGTCTTCTTGCATACCTAGATAGTCTCAGTTCGGTCCTTCTTTCTATGTTTGGTTCTTTAGCTTCAGAGTCACTTTGCTCATCTCTTTTTGGTATTTCATCATCTCTTTCATGTCTACTATTTTCAGAATTAGAGTGCACATTATCTTTATTCTACAACTCAACTTCTAAATGTAGCTCAACATTCACTGGTTGTGACTTGACTGATACTAAAATTTGTTGTTGATTCCCAACTTGATTGGTAGCATCATCTTCAATAGACATTCCTTCATAGCAGTATACAAAAGATCTATAATCTTCTAATTTTTTGGATTCATCAACTTGGGCTTCTACATGCTCATCAAAATTTACATTTGCAGCCTCCACAATCTTGTTAGTGTTAGTATTCAAGCACTTATATGCTTTGCTTCTAGTGGAGTATCCAAGGAATATGCCTTCATCACTCTTTGCATCAAACTTGTCATTCCTAGTATCCTTAAGAATATAGCATTTACAACCAAATACTTTAAAATGTTTTACATTGGGTGAGTGACCATACCTTAATTCAAAAGGTGTTGCATTTGTACCTTTCTTGACTTGTACTCGATTCAGGGTGTAAACAACAGTACTTACAGATTCTCTCAAGTACTTGAGTGCAACATTGTTCTCCATCATTAATGCTCTGGCATAGTCTATTATTGATCTATTCCTTCTTTTTGTGATGTCATTCTAAGGTGGAGTTTTTGGTGTTGATGTTTGTCTTTTGATTCCTTTATCATTGCAAAATGTCTCAAATTCTTTTGATGTAAACTCTCCTCCTCTGTCTGATCTTAGGCACTTTAGACTCTTTCCTATTTCCTTCTCAACCTTGGCCACATACCACTTAAATATTTGAAATGCATCCAATTTTGTCTTCAAGAACATGGTGGTCATCATCCTAGAGTAGTCATCCACAAATAGCATTATGTATCTGTCTCCTTGGTAGCTTTGCACTTCTATTGGACCACATAAGTCTGTATGGACTAGTTCTAGTACTTCTTTGGAGTGTAGGTTTTTCTTTTGAAACTAGACTTAGTCATCTTTCCTAGTTGACATTGTTTCCACATTATATTGTCAAGCTTTTTCAGCTTGGGCAAACCTATGACTTTCTTCTTTTTGTTGATGCTAATCAGATTATCAAAGTTAACATGACATAACCTTTTATTCCATAGCCACACATCATCAAGTTTTACAATGAGACAGGTTGCATTTTCCATATCTAGATAAAACAAGTTACTCCTAGTTTGTTCACCTTTTCCTATCAAATTTCCATCAGTTTCATAAATTTTAGCAATTTTGTTTCCAAATTCTACTTTGCAACCTGCATTTCCTAATTGTGATACACTCAGCAAATTGTATTTTATTCCTTCAACATAGTATGCATTATCACATGAGATTTTCTCTGTAATTTTAATAGAACCTTTTCCTTTGATTTGACATGGAGCATCATTTCCAAATCTAACACTATTTCCATCATACTGAATAAAGGTAATAAACTTACTTTTGTCTCTTGTCATGTCATGTGAGCATCCACTGTCTATGATCCACTTGTCATTTTTGTTCACACAAGTTACCAGTGATGTTGCTTCTTCTTCATCTAATTCATCCTTCATAGCTACATAGACTACTTCATCATCATTTTCATTAGAATCCTCTTCAATAGTGTAGCATCTTTTTCCTTTGTCCTTGTAATCTTTGCTATCATCTTCTCTTTTGTTCTTGTACTTGTTTCCTTCTTTGTAGTTCTTCTTCTATGTACACCTTGTAGCAATATGGCCTACTTCATTGCAATTAAAATAAATGATAGGAAACTTACCTTTGAATTTACCTTTACCTCTATGAAATCTTCTGGCCAATAATGCTTCCAATTGTTCCACATCTTCCTCATCTATGTTGCTATCCCTAGATGTATGTTTTCTTTTTCTACTTTTCTTCTTTGATTTCACCTCCTAAGTGTCTTCCAATGTCAGCTTGGCCTTGAAAGTAGATTCAAGATTCTCAGGTCTGTAGTTATCATTATTGGACAACTCAAATACAGTGAGTCTTCCTACTATACCTTCAAAAGTTAGTTGGTTTCCTAGTACACATCTTAACTCTTGGATGGGTAAAACTCTAATAGCATAGATAGGGAGTAGGGTTCTTAAGTATTTGTATCATCTTCTAATTGACCACCTAAGCTTCTTATTGCACTTACCACTTCTTTCATTCTAGAGACATATTGAGAAACATTCTCACCTTCCTCCATTTTCATGTCATCAAACTTTCCTTTGAGGCTTTCTCTTTTTGCTCTTTGAACATTCTAATCTCCTCCATAGATCTCTGAGAGGGATTTCCACATTTTGAATGCAGAATCACATCCTTTGATGTCATCAAATTCAGCATAGTTGAGGGCTGAGGCAATCTCCAGCATTGTTTGATTGTGCTCCTTCCTTTTGTTCAAATCATCGTAGAAAGGGGTCTAGATGGATCGACATGTTCCACTCCAATTGAGGTTTTTCATAGTCACCTATTGATCCAAGGTGTAGTTTCATTAGGCTTTGCCATGTAGTGAAGTTATCTCTGTTAAACTTGGGAACTTCTCTCTTGGACATCTTGATCTTCTTGCTTCTAGTACCTTTAAACTAAATCAGTAGATGGATTTGATACCAATTGTTAGAAATGCTTTAGAATAACTAAGAGGGGGGGGTGAATTAGTTATTCAAGGTCCAAATGTCCAATTAAAACTTTTCATCAAGTAAAGTGATCCCATCAAACTGTTCATTCATCCAAGCTTAAGCATTCCTAGTTAGCAAGTTACTGTAAATCAATATGCAAGCATAACACATGAAAGATCAACACATAAGATGGTGATTTATGTGGAAACCCAATTTGGAAAAAATCACTAGTAACATGCTACTCGATTCTCACTCTTTTGAAGTGATGCCTTGTGAAAGTCCTACCCTATTAAAGGCTACAACACATTGTTAAATGTGACTTGGTTAAAGGATTTAACCACCCTATTAGAAGTGGGCCTAGTTAGAGGACTTTAGAACATTCACTTGGAATGTCACCCTGTTAAAGGATTTACAAATGGTTGTTAAACCAACCTAAGTCCATAGGATTTTTACCCTAACTGATTCAATTTCTAGAAAGTAACAATAAGGGGTTTTGACCTGATTATAGTTCACAACTTATCTTATAGATCTCAGATCTCCATTTAGCTCTTCACAACTTACCTGGATTTCAATTTCTTCAGCTCTGATAGCTTGTCCTCCTCTTAAGCTTTGTCTCCTTGAGTCTCCATGCTCAATATACCTGTGCAATCTCCTTTTTGACCACTTATTGAAGCATAATGTCTATTCTCTATTCTTCCTCCTTGATGCCTCCTCCTTGACACTCTTTAACCACTTTACAATTTGGCACCTCCAACAACTCTAGCTTCTTGGCCTGTGACTTCTTAAATAGAAGTCTAGAATTTCTTTTCCTACTTGATTCTTTCCTCCTTTAATTTCAATTCAAATGGATTAGGTAGGATTCATTGAATCTAACCCATATTTTGTTCCTTTTAGAAACATCATGAAGAATCCTCTTGAATTCACTGAAAAATGGTTTATCTAAAATTCTGTGCCACCAACTCATCATCCTTATCCTCCAATTGGTTCACAAAATTCAAGGTAACAACTTTGTTAGCTTAGATCTGGTGAATCTTTGACTTTTTCAATAATGCAATAGCTTGGCACTATTGAAATTTTGGTGCTCGACACATATTGTGTTACTTGGCATTAACTACATTTTACTAATGCTCAACACCTATTGTGGATTCACTTGGCATCCACTAAGTTTTTCTGATGCTCGACACTTGTTACTTTGCTTAGCACCTGAACACACTTGGCTCCTTCTGTATCACTCGAAACACACTAGATTTTGCATTTGCTCAGCACTAATTAAAAATTTGCTCAGCTCTAACTAGCTTGCTCGACACTCACTAATGAACTTAGTTAAGCTTTGCAGTCAACCTTGTTAAAACTTATTCTTTCATTGCTTCTAAGTGTGGCTAACCTTTATATCTTCAAGTATATTATCAATACATCATTTTACCATTGTCTTAATTGATCCTTACACTTCATTACAAAACCATAACTCAACCTTTCCCTTAGGTGCTTTTGTTACATCTTGCTAATTAAATCCTCTTCATCAATCAACTAAGTGATAGTACTTGGATCTTATAAGCAATTGTCATTCCAGCAAATATCAGGTTTGACATCAATGGAAAAACAATGATTGAAAACATTTTCTATCAACAATCTTCCTTCTTTGCAGCAATCTCCCTCTTTGATAATATTCATTTTCAATCAGATTTCCAACGTAATGCATAATATTGTGGAAGTAATTGATAATAAAATGATACATACATACAATACAACTTAAAATATAGATCACAAATCTCAAGAGTTTGATAATATAGAATTACATACATATTAAAATCCACAAAGTACAATAATAAAACACAACTCACATAATCTAGATGAATGACTAAGAACATCGTCACATATGAGAACCTCAAAACCAACTAATACAAATATTCCAGATACATAAGACTCTACATCCATTGCATATGTCACAAGGTATGAGATACAAATCAAAGTATAAATACAACATTTCACAAAGGTGTAATGAGCAATGTGTAAATCAATGTATATATGAATAAAATGAGAAGCTGGAACATGTTTCCAAGATGAATAATGATAATGTAACTACTACAAGGATCATCCAACACTGGAATAGGAAGTCAAAATATGTCTTAATAGTAAACATTGCACTACCACTTGACCTCATGGTACCTAAAGAAGTTTCACTCCCTCCATGCTGAGGAGATAATAAAACACTTCATACACAAATCAATCATAAAACCAATCACACATATCAAATGCTCAAGATCAATACACAAGTGTATAGGTAGTACACACTAAACAAGACACAACAACACATATAGAAAACCTGATATTTATATAGGGAAGTTTCATTGCATGTATAACCCTCAAGATTTGTCTAGGTAGCCTCTTTGGACCCTAACACTCAAGTGACCATATGCAGCATTGGTAAACCTCTCGTACAGACAAGGTTACTAACCATGCAAGACCTCAATCAAGCATCTTCTCCCACTTCAATCCTAGTCAAGACCATAATAAAGTACTTAGGCATGGGCAATGAACATGTCTTATTAATATTTCTATCCTAATAGATTTTATTAAGTTGTGGACCCCGATGTTTATTGCAAGCCACTCCCATCCATACACCTAGATAACCTACCCTAAGCTCATAAATAATAATAAAATTTCATAAATAAAATAATAATCAAGTATGGTTCCATATGAAGGTAATTGGAGCACACATTGGTTCTTAAACTATAATTCTCATAAGTACACATGAGTCTTCAAACCTCAATATAGAAAATCCAAAACTGGTCCTCAAATGATAATTCTCACAAGTACATATGAGTCCTCATATTATAATATAATAAATCCAAGACTGAACCTCAAACTATCACACAACACACACTCGAAAGTATAAAATAAATGAGCTTAGAAAATTAGTTGTAGGAAAAGAATAATCATGACTGCAACATCAACAAAATGTACTCAACATAACCACAATCACATATAATAGACACTCCCCAAGCCTCTATGTACAACCCCTATAGCCCACTTAAATCCTACAATAGCAAACAACTACAAAGACAATGGACACACACACACTTCACATAAAAGGTTCTTAATGAAAAAAAGTCCACTTATTTTCTAAGGGTTTAGGTTAAATATAAGATATATCATTTAAATGTTTCATTATCGTTAAACTATTAACTAATGTACAAAGTTTCACTAAATTCTTATTGTATGATAAAGTTCAGTATTAGAAAGTTTAATTCTCTAATTAATAATTTTTTAGTTTAATTTTTTTTTCTTTTGTTTACAACTCCACCTATATTCCATTTAAATAAATATTAAACTAAAATAAGTGTTTATTTAGATTCAAAACTAATATAAAATTTTAAGTTTATTTACATTATGAGGGACATCATAGGGGATGCGGTCGAGATCGTGCCCCAGGAGAATTTGGCAGCGTGGATGCTCCTCATTCCTTGGCTCTATGCTGAAGAGGTTTCAGGCATGAGTGGGCCTGTATCAGGTTCCTAAAATGTCTAGGTGGCCTTCGCTGGTTGGCAGCTCGCAGGCTTTGTGCCTCACTGGGCTACCTCACAGGTCTGAACCCTCCATCAAATATATATATATATATATATATATATATATATATATATATATATATATATATATATATATATATATATATATATATATATATATATATATATATATATATATATATATATATATATATATATATATATATATATGTATATCTAATTTTATTTATACAATAAATAAATAAATAATTTTTATATAAATCTAATAATAAATAAATAATTTTTTAAATAAATCTCATAATAAAATAATTATTTTTAAATCTCATAATTTTTTATCATAGGGGATGCGGTCGGGATCGTGCCCCAGGCGAATTTGGTAGCGTGGATGCTCCTCAGTCCTTGGCTCTACGCTGAAGAGGTTTTAGGCATGAGTGGGCATGTATCAGGTTCCTAAAATGTCTAGGTGGACTTCGCTGGTTGGTAGCTCGCAGGCTTTGTGCCTCACTGGGCTACCTCACAGGTCTGAACCCTCCATCAAATATATATATATATATATGTATGTATGTATGTATGTATGTATGTATGTATGTATGTATGTATGTATGTATATCTAATTTTATTTATACAATAAATAAATAAATAATTTTTTAAATAAATCTCATAATAAAATAATTATTTTTAAATTTTTTATTTGAAAATAAATGAATATGTATTTTCATTTTTTTTTTTTTAAATAATTAAAAAAATAAAGAAATACTTTTTTTTTTCAAAAAATAAATGATAATATTAATTTTCCTAAAGTTATGCCAACATGGTTTTTTTCCTTAAAAAAAAAAAAAAAAATCATACAAGATAAAATTTTCTTTTTTCCATTAAGGTTTCTAGTTAGGTTTTATTTTCATATAAATATGGAAAGCCAAATCAACTAATACATGATGCAATGGAAATCAACCAATTTAGATGCAAAGTAGACAATCTTTTTGAGTCAAATATCAACATGAAGTTTCCAAACCCTATGACAATTGAATGGAAATAACAATTGAAACAAGAAATGAAACTCCAAAGCTAAACTTTGAAAACAAGTTTCTAATCTTTGCACCAAAAAACCCTTGTTAAAACTTATAGATGTAATTGAAAATAATAACCAAAAACCCTCATATATAGAAGATTCAATATTATTTTTCTAAAATAAGAGACTCAATAATGTAAATACTAAAAATACATAATAATTGATTGATTTAGATAAGTCACTTAACTCAATTTTATCTTAAAAGATTAAGTTCTAATTTTATAATACATTATTTTTTAGTCGATAGGCTATATGTGGGTGTTACAAGCTAGAGTTGTTATTGCATCAAAAGATCAACCTATTAATGCCTAATACAACCACTAGACTTATAGAACACACAAGAGGTGGTTAAGTTATGTCATGAATCCCAAAGGGGAAGGCTAGCAGTTAGTCCAACAATTCCCCCCTTAGTGTTACCCAAGGGGATTCAAACCTATAACCAAGCTCTGATACCACTTGTTACAAGCTAGAGTTGTCATTGCACCAAAAGATTGACTATTAATGCCTGATACAACCACTAAACTTATAAAACACATAGGAGGTGGTTAAGTCATGTCATGAATTCCAAAGGGAAAGGCTGGCAGTTAGTCCAACAGTGGGAACTTTGTTCTCGTAAAATTACTTTTTTAGCCAAAGAATTATTAGCCTTTGGCTAGAAAACTGTTAGCACTTGATGTTAATTATTTTTGAACTAGATTTATCTCACTTCAACTTTAACTATTTTTTTTCCTATTAATTTAATTTAATTTAATTAGCTATTATCTACACTGTTAACTCTTATTTATTTATTTATCTCCATTTTAAACTCTTGTATTTAGTTTATAAATTAGTTTATCTATACTTTTAACTCTATATTTTTTCTATTTATTTAGAAAATTAAGTAGTGTTTATCTCCACTTTTAATTCATGTTTTTATTTCTTTTTATTTAATTTTGATTTTTAAAATTGATTTAAGTTTTAGTTTTTTACTTTTAAATATTAATTTTTAGTTTAGCCAATAGGATAGTTGTGGGAGGAGTTCTTTTTTTTAAACTATATTTTTAACTATTTCTCATTTTAATTTTTTATTATTAATTTTTGAAGATTTTTCAAAATAATTATTTTATTCATATATTTAAGCCAATAGACTTTAAATTAGTTAAGATTTTAGTTTTTATAATTTTTTTAAAGTTTTAATTTTTAATTTATTTTTAAAATTAGTTTAGTTTTTCACTTTAAATATTGATTTTGAGTTGAGCGAATAGGATTAGTGATTAGTATATTTGTATGATTGAAGTTTTAATTTTTTAATTTTTTTAATTTATTTTTTTAATTAGTATATTTTTTCATTTAAATGTTGATTTTTGGTTTAGCCAATATGATATTTGTAGTTACTAATTTTAAATTTTTTAAAATATTTCTCATATTAAATTTTCATAATAGTTTTTTTTACAGAGATTATTTTAAATGATTTTTTTTTCATATATTTAAGTAGATACAAAATTAGTTTAGTTTTAAATTTTTTAAATGATTTTATTCATATATTTAAGCTAATAGACTTTAAATTAATAAGTAGAAGATATTTTCCACAAGTTAAATTGTGATATTGTTATCAAGGTTTAACTATATAGTTTTTGAGTCAAACTCATTGACTCGTATTTAATGAGTAGTGATTTACAAGAATCCATCACTCATGATAATAAATAGAACACTTAGTAGTCTTTAGATCTAGGTGATGCTCAAAAAGGTGAAGCACCGGGACTTCCCTTTTTTGAGGGAATATTTTTTATATGATAATTTATTAGTATTTAATAAATTAAATAAGTAAATATTCTTTATTTGATTTATTACAAAATTAAATTAAAATTTTCTTAAATTAAACACCTATCGGCTCATCGTTGCGAGTGCAAAGCTTGTGACCGCTAGTTTAAGATGTGTCATTTAATCTTAATTATTTTATAATACACAACTCAACTAATAACCATTTAACTAAACTTTTTAATTTGAAATTAATTATTAATTCTTGTTTAATTGTTGTGCATTCAAAAAAATATAATTATAACTTAATTTAGAATTAATATTTGTAGTACAATATTATGGAAGAGTTATAAATATATATTAATTAATAATTTTAGCCAAATATAATATGTGAACCTGATTATAAAAATCAATTCACATTCTTTGTACAACTTAATTTAGATTTTTTATTTAATAATTAATTAAATCTTTTAAAATTATAATTAGACTTCTTAATCAAAGAAAGGTATTTAAATAATTTATCACACTTAAATGTTCTACAGTTTAATATTCTAATAATCATAAATTTAATTATTTCTAAGTCGTAATTAATTTTAAATAATATATTTCACCAAATAAACATACAACAAAACTCACATGATTGAACCACATAGAAAAAAAACTTAACGGATATCATGCTCAAGGTTAGGTTCACGAATTCAGCTCACTTTGACCAATTTAGATAGATAGTTAGTCATATACTTCTCCATATTTTGGGACAATAATGACTTAGGATAAGATTTGTGACAATTTAAAGAAGTTGATGCCCAATACCTACAAACCTACCTACCTACCTACCGATATATATATATATATATATACTCGTATCATAAATATAAAACATCATAACAAAGTGGTCTAAAAGAGTCCGACATCAATACTAAAATGTGAAATATAAGAAGTATTACAT
Organism: Cupressus sempervirens; assembly: GCA_028749045.1. Classification (NCBI taxonomy): domain Eukaryota; kingdom Viridiplantae; phylum Streptophyta; class Pinopsida; order Cupressales; family Cupressaceae; genus Cupressus; species Cupressus sempervirens. The sequence goes on from CM053792.1 coordinate 581,049,379, forward strand.
TATTCTTTGACTACATTCTAAATTTCAATATGTTTTCACTTAATAAATCAATACTAAATTTTAGAAATTGTCATATTAAAATCATTCAAACATCACTTCTTATCATTCTTCTTGATCATTCAATATTTGATCCTTCACTCTTGTATCCTAAATTACTTCAATTTATTGCACAATAATTAATATTATACTAAATCACATATAATAACAAAATAATAAAAGAATTATGAATTGGAAAAAACATTTTATTATAGAATCAACTCAAAACATTATTAAAAAAATTCAAATTACAAAATTATTAAATAAAAATTTCATCAAATAAATTGCTATAATATATATTTCAGTCAATATTTCTAACGATAAATTTAGAAACAATTAACCTAAGATCAAATCTTACTAAATGCACCAAAGAATTTCAAATCATTAAACTGTAATTAACCATTTGATTAGTATCAATATATAATATAATAATAGTAACATAGAAGTTTATATAACTATTTTCAACATAACCCATCGTCTTGTTTCTATCAGCTGTACCATCCATTATCTTATGTTTTCCCAATTGGGTAATAATTTTACATAATTCTTTGGAAAGGATTCTGGCTGCAACTTCGTTCATATGCCTTTCTCAATTTGAACACAGACTTCCACATACTCTATCAAATTTCACCTTAACCCATTTGTCTCTCACTCGTTTCCTTTTTCTCAGTTTGTTTTCTTTTCTTAATACTATCATATCTACAGCAATAGCGTTAACGGTAAGCTGGGTGGTTAATTTGATCTATACGAGTATCTTTTGCATGCTTGATTCTGATTACGTTAATCCAGAATTATAATGGTCTATGCTTTCAGAATGACAAAAGTGGTCTAATGAAAGTCATGGTGTGCAGTGTAATGATCATGACTACTCTATAATGAGAGAGATGATGATACTGAAGATTTCTTCTTTTGTGAAAATGGTGTGTTGTGGTGGTTGCAGAATAAGATCATGATCATGTTTAATAAACAAAGTGTGGAGAAAATGAGTAGAGGACACATGGGCCTTGTTACTTTTCAGATATGCATTCTCTCGTCTGCCATTCCATGCACGAAGATTATATGCACTACAAATTACTTTGTGTCCAAACTACAAATGCATAAAGTGGGTTTTTCCTGCAATATCTCTGAGAGTTGCAGTACCAGCAGTTGGGCCCGTCGAATGAAAGGAAGCAGCGATTGTTATAACTAGATCGGACAAGCACTGCAATAAACCAATCAATAACTTGGACAATGGACAGGCATGGCAGTTGCCTTGGCTGCACCAAACTCTACTTTTCCCACATAAAAGCATATTATACGCCCACTTCTGAGCCCTGACATATTGCACCCAACTGCAAGTATTTGGTTTGATTTACACATTAAACAGAAACTAAGTACTACGGCTGAATGCATTGCACCTTCCCTTCGTAAGCTGTTTTCCACCATCTGCAATTAGAATGTGAAATCCTGCTCAGATTGTACAAAAGCCTTGTAAAAGACGTCATATGGAATGGATTATAAGGCAATGAGTGTGCTGTACTCCACTTTGTTCTTTCAGCCAATACATCTTAATACTGCCCTCCAGTAATACTCTTATTAGTTGAGCTGCAGGTGTTCAGTCTGCTATACACAACTTGCTCATATGCCGCATGAAAAAAATCCCACACTTTTCATATTTCTGATGAACTTTAGATCTCAAATTTCCGACAGTTACAGTCTTGAATGGTCATGCTTGGACAGCAACAGCCATTCAGACCCATTACCGTTATATTCACAAATCTACCTAATTTGATTTGTGTGTGATTGATTGTTCTTAGTTTTAACTATGTATGTTTTGCGGTGGATGTTTTGGTTGATGTCTGACTGCTCTTAGTTTTAACTATCTAGGTTTCTATAATAAATCTCTGATTCTTATTATCTGAAATGTCCATGTCTATTGAAAAATAGATAACAATTGAAATCAATTTAAAACAAAAACAATTGTATAACTGTTTTTAGTTTGATCTATGCATGTTCTTCCATTAAGATTACATGATCTGGAAGAAGACCCGCTTCTACCAATAAATCACATATTCTTCTCTTAACAAACCTCAATTGGGAAAAAACAACGATAAACTCATGCCAACTAATTTGTTTGTGTATAAAAACAAGAACTCAGCAATATTTCAACAACCATTAGATTACCACAAGACTTCAACCGGTTAAAAAATCTCTGTTAATTATGTATACAATTGTGTTTTCACAGAAGTGATCAACACGAGTTCTATATACAGTTAATGAAATCAAATACAGACAGTCCTGGGCATGTTAAGCAGATATTTAAGTACAAATTCTAAAAATGAATAAGATGTGTGTGGCAATCCAATGAATGTATATTTTGGGCAGAAAGAGAGAGAGACCCGAATTCAGAATCCATTCTTATTGAGGAAAAAAAACAAGCTAGTTATAGTCAACAAAAAGAATTATACCACTGCGCACACTATATTTCAACACCTTCCCCATACAAATATCTCTTGTACCTGTAACAACCCTATTTCCTTTTCTTCTTCTTCTTTCTTCCTTTTAGTTTACAACCAATAAATAAAAAATCTGGAACCCTACTACTAATCAGTAGCGAAAAATCGTCAGACAGCACAAATAACAAGGGCATCTCGAACTCATATGACTCAATCCCGAGCTCCTCAGATGCAAAAGTGTTACAAAAAGAAATCAAATCCCATAATGTTTGAGTGAGTCAGTGAGTCGGGACGAAGAACAAATCCCATATATATGTTAGAGATCCATTACCATGACCAATTTTCAAACTCTATAGACACTTAAAAAGGGGAACAAAAGAGAAAGAAAAGCAGACTATTGAGAGTTATTATCTTGGCGATCTTCCCGGGCGGCGGATCCGATGGAATGGTGCTCTGAACTGCTGTTATTACTGATGGCCCGCTCATTGAATGAATTGAGGGCAGCAAGCATTCCCAAATGCCCACTTTCACCCGATCCATTCCCTCCTCCTCCTCCTCCTCCTCCCAATCCGAGCCCAGTCTGAGGCAATTGCTGTGATCCTGATCCTGAAACGCCTTGCATGAGCATCGATCCCAGCGGAATGTGCCCGATTCCGGCACTGCCCCCTCCGCCGGAATTCAGATTTATCGGCCTCGGCATGAAATGAAGCCCCCCGGAAGACATGGAAGTTCTATACATTGTTGTTCCTCCTGATGAACCGGGAAATGTCCAGATTGGATCGGAAGGTCCATGACCCATTACACCCGCAGTCGGGGGCAGCATCCAGAAGGTTCCCGGCATGTTTTGTGCACTGTTTTGTGGAGGAGCCACTGCCCACATAGCCCCCGCTGCCCCTGATTGTTGTTGCTGAAAGCTCTTCAACTGAAGCTCTTCTCTCAGCCTTTTCCTCGAGCTCCCACAATCAGATTCGTGCGGGAAATGATGATTTTGGTTTTGGTGTTGGTTTTGATCTGGGTCGTTGATGAGATTCTCAAGCACGCCGGCTCCATCGTTGTGGTGCCCGATTCCCAAAAGGCTCATCCCCTGTGACCTCGAATCCTCAACCCACTCCGCCCGGGATCGAATCTGCTCAAGCCGCGTGTTTAGATTCAACGACCCCGTGTGGAAATTATACGGCGGTTTCAACGGCGCAGACATGCTCGCATTCGAGCTCCGCATGGAGACATTCAAGGTGTGGAAATTCGCCGGGATCGTGCCAGTCCCGGTGGCCGCAATCACCGCCGGCTCGGCCTGCTGCAGCAGCCACTCGATCGTCTCTCCGTCGGATTTGTGGCCCAATTCTCTCGTCAGCTGAAAAACCCTCGCCGCGCAGGTCGCCGGCATCCGAATTCGCCGCCCCCGCCCGTCGACCTTTGTGTGCCGATCCTTCGTCGACGCCCGCTTCGCCGGCGGTTTCTTCCCCTCCGCGTTCACCACTGCCGCGCTCGATTCAACACTTGTTCGAGCCACAATTGCCGTCTCCAGACTGTTATTACTAGTGCTGTTGTTGTTGTTGCTCGTGTTTTCTCCGCACAGCTTCGCGGACATGGCCAATGAAGCGTCCACCTGTGAGGGCCCCAAAGCCATGGGCTGCGTGAAATACCCTCCCCCTCCCCCTCCTTCCTCGCGCTCCTGGACACTGTAACCAACCATATTAAAGTTTCCTCCTCCTCCTCCTCCTCCTCGTTCCTTGTATGAGAGGAGCTGCAGAGGTTGCATTCCGGGCTCCAAATTCAACTTGGCTCGGCCCCCATTGTCTCCAGATTCCATACTAGGATCTCGATCCCAATTCCTTCTGATTCCCCACACACGACATTCAGCCTCCCCAGATGTCGATCCCTGCCCGTTTCAATTGCCCCACAAATCTCCCAATCCGAAATCCCCGCTTGAATCTCAGATGTCAAGTACCCAATTCAAAATCACCTCTTGAATCTTCCGAATCATCCCCCTCGTTGTTCCTGCAACTGATGATCTTCCGGGGAAACCCTAATGGATTGTTAGTGAGGGATGAGTGAGGAGGAAGTCTCTTCTCCTGCTACGGAAACCGACATAATCTTATAGGACACATGGATAATAATAATGTTTCCTTAAGGGCAAGGCGGGATGGGGTTGGGGATCATCACGGTGATCTGAAAAGCTCTCTCCTTCTTCCTCTTTGTTCTTCCCAATCTCAATCTTCCCGCCTTGTGTAACAGTGAAAAGAATGAGATGAGATGTGTGTACAGTAGTATGTAGTAGTACTAGAAGAGTAGTACTGGGTGGGTGTCAGAGTCTCCACGTGCGGGGGTGTTAATGAAGGGATTAGGATTCGAAGAACTCATTCTCTATGTCGATTGGCAACACTCGCATTGCCACATTCAATTCAATTCAATTCAATTCAATTCGATCAAGTGGGTCTTCTCTTCCATTATCTACTGCGCCCGGGCCCCCTCCAAAATGATTGCTTCCCTACCTTTTTCTCCTCTTCCCTCTGCCCGCCTGCCTGGCCTTGTCCTCCCAGCTCAAGCCTGCACGGTTTTCCTCTGGCAAGCATTAACTTACAATAATACAACAACAATTGTCCACTACGTATTTTGCCCATCACTTTTCAAAGTATATTAGCTTGTATTTTTCGGATTTGATTCTGTAATTACTGGTTTTTTAAACATGCGATTACTGTAGATTTCTAATTGTCAGATCAAATTTTATGATCTATTATATTTCTTTTCTCTTTTCTGATGGATCATTGAGCTTGATCCAAATTATATATTTTTTATTGCAAAGTTTCGGATCGAATTCCATGACACGTCACTTTTCTCTTCTCTTGCTACCTATGTTATGATGAGAGATCATGGAGCTTGATCCAAATTATATATTCTTTATTGCCAAGTTTCAGATCGAATTCCATGACCCTTCACTTTTCTCTTCTCTTGCTATCTATGTTATGATGATAGATCATGGAGCTTGATCCAAATTATAGATTATTTATTCGTAAAGTTCCAAATCAAATTCAACAACCCATCACTTTTCTTTTCCCTTGCTATCATATCTATGTTATGATGATGGATCATGGAGCTTGATTCCAATTATATACTTTTTATTACCAAAGTTTCAGATCAAACTCCATGACCCGTCACTTTTTGCTTCTCTTGCTATCAATGTTATGATGAGGGATCATGGAGCTCGATCCAAACTATAGATTCTTTATTGCCAGAGTTTCAGATTGAATTCTCTGATCCAACACTTTTCTCTTCTCTTGCTATCAATGTTATGATGATGGATCATGACCCTTGATCCAAACTATAGATTCTTTATCGTAAACATTTCAAATCAAACTCTATGTCCTAATGCTTCTTTATCGTAAGCATGTTTTGAAGTCTATTTTCTTTGTACTGAATGTAATAACATATTTACATAGTTAATACAATTTTCCCTTTCCTGTTGTGTCCATTCTGTGCTTGGGTCGTGTCCCCATTAGTGGTATCAGAGCAGGAGTTCCTGAGCGTGCGGACAGATCATTGAACGTGAGGCAGTTTGCACCAAGACCTTGAGTTGGGTGAAGTTTGTCAAGAAGTTCTTAATTGTGTAGACAGATCGTCGACTGTGAGGCAATTTGCACAAGGTTCTTGTGTTGCACTAGATTTGTCTTCTAAAGACTTGAGCATGGAGAAGAGAAAGAAGAAGATGACTTTTGTGATTGGATGGATTCTGAGGATTCCTCAACTAGAAAAAATTAGGGCAAGAAATCAAGAGGCATTGATAGTTGATTTGTAGAAGTAAGTGAATGAATTAGAAGCTGAGTTGCGGAAACGAAGAGCATGTCACCAGAAACGAGATGTTGATAATTCCTTGGATGTGAAAAAGAAAGAAGATCTAGTGGAGTATCAGACATGTGGTCCAAAAGAAGAGCAAGAGGATGCAGGCGAAATCATTTGCGAACCTAAAGTTGAAGAAGATGAAAGAGAAGAGGAAGAGCATCAAGATGACAAGATTTATGAACTTGAAATAGATCGAGATGATTTGAAGATTGCAGCAATGGAGGAAAAGTATAGTACCTTCGTTGGAGATCAAGCATGTGGAGTAGTTACATGCATTGTTGACAACATGAAAAAGGCAAGCGAAGATGAAGATGTCAAATAGGTAAATTCTAATGAATCATGGGATGTTGTCTTTGAGATGAGTTTGAAAGATATTGATGATGGTTTGCATGAGGATCTTGTTAGTCATGTGTGGTATGCAAAGAAAGATTGGTATGGTGTTGCTGGGTTTATTACAGGTGTGATTAAATCAACAAGATTGAATGAGGATGAGATTTATACTTGGATAGAGTTCATTGCAGAAGAGAGATTTTAGCAGCAAACACTTGTTCTAGCTAGGTGTTGGAAAAGAAGAAAGAAGGAAATATATCGGCATCGGATACTTGTTCCAGCTATGTGTTGGAGGAAGATAAAAAAATATATGTCAACAGTGGTTACTTCATTTTGTGAATCCATACTCAAAAAAAATTTCTTACCATGGGAGTCAAATGTAGGAGCATCATGCATCAGCAAACGAAAAAAAAATGTGGAAGATTTGCATGTTGGTTTTCTTGTCCCTATTGAGGTGGAAACCTTTGGTGAAGATGAAGATGGTTGTATATCTTTCTTTCGATGTCAAAGTGTGGGACACACTTTTCTATCTACCGGGGGAGTCTGATGCATAAGCATCTTGCATGGAAAAATTATTTATTTTTAAAAAAAATGAAAAAAAAAAAATTGTGGAGGAGAGAGGAAGTGACGAAAATAGAAAGAAAATAATAATAAATAGAAAAATAGGAAAAAAGGAGAAAGGAGGAATTTATATTTTCAAGGTGCATAGGTGGCGTAAATAGAAAAATAATAAAAATAGTTGTCATTCCATTAATCGAGGTGTGTATGTGGCAATTTAGAAGTTTGTGGAAAGTTCCTTAAATCATGTATTTAATATTTGTTGGGTGCTTAGTTGTATTTGGGTGGGAATTTAATATTTATTTAAAGGTAGTTGTATTTACCTTTTATCCCACATTGGTTGTGTTTGTAATGTCTTGGGTCAGAAGTGCCTATTTAAGCAAGGCTTATTATCATTTGTAATCAAGTTCGACAAATAGAAGCTCTTCAAGTATAAGCTCTTGTAGTAAAGCTCTTCGAATGTAATCTCTTGTAAGTAAGCTCTCAAGGTGTAGCTCTTCAAGTAGAAGCTTGAGAAATAGAAGTTGGGGAAGTAGAAGCTCTTCGAGTATAACCTCTTGAAGGATAGGCTCTTCTTTTAGAAGCTCTTAGTGAGCAATCCCTCTTATATTATAAGAGTTTGGAGTTTTTCCATTTGGAGAATATTGTAATGAATTGCAAGTGTTAATGGATGCTTTATGAAGCATTTTTGTCATCTCTTTGTCTCCGTCTTGTTGTGATTTTGGTTGTGCATTTGTAAGGGTGGTGTGGCCCTACATCAGTTATCAATGTTTTTGATGGATCATGGAATTTGATCAGTATTGTTGATCTTCATTGCCAATGTTTTGGGTCAAACTCCATGACCCATCACTTCTTTCTCGCCATGATGGATTGTGCAGTTTGATTTGAGGTGTAGATTCCTCATTGCCAACTTTTCATATCAAATTGCACAACCCATCATTTGTCGCTTTCCTCGCTATCAATATTATGATGATAGATCACATAATTTGATCTAAAAATATTGGCCAATGTTTGTAGTCAAGTTTCATCATCCATTACTTCTCTCTTCTCTTGATATCAATATTCTAATGATGCATCATATGATTTGATTTGAAATGTTGCTAATCCACACAATCAAATCTAACAAAATAAAAATTAATCACTATGAACTGTTAAAATTTCATATTTATAATTTTATAAATAATTTTCTATTATAAACATTTTAAATCAAATTCTATAATCCATGCTACCACATGAATGCAAAGAAAGAAGTGGATATTTTATTACGAACATTCTCAGCAAATTCAGTGAACATAATAGATCACAGATTTGGATCTGAAACGTTAACCCAAACAAAAAATCTATTGAACAAATCTAAAGACAAACTAATTAATATGAACTACTGAAACTATATATATATATATGGTATACATGTTTTTTTAATCATTCTACTGATAAATTAACTACCACCCTACCCTGATAAAACTTGGCAGCTATAAACTATAAAGAAAATGTTATAATCTTTGCTGGGTTTCAAAGGAATAAATCATCACTGTAGTTTATCATTATTTATCACACCTAATTTTTGACATTCCATTGGACTGTCGCTTTACGCACAGTAGTTGCTGGAGGGCCAACTATAGAAACATGAATTACTTTAAATTAAATACTAGTATTTTATAAAGATTATGATTTGAAGAGCATGAAACATGCCAGCATATATTCTCAAGGCGAAATTAGTTTAAGTCATAAATCTCATCATGCTCTGCCCGTCCTCAATTTAATTTAATTTAATTCATTGGCGGGATGAGATTTGATTGGCATGCGTGATGTTTCTGCAAAGAAAAGAAAGCTGAGTCTGGTATGGAAAATTTTGTTTAATTGACAATAATAATAATAATCCTTAGGATGACCTTGACTTCCTTTATCAAGGAAGCATGATGAAAGTTTTTCACACTTGTCAAGAAAAGCATTTAAAGTAATCTTCAAAACATTCTGGCAAAGGGAATGGGAAATTATAACCTTAGTAGGTGGCCGTGTGGAGGGGCCTCTCAAACATAGACTGACCTCACTTGTCCTTACTAACATAATAATTGTGGATTGTACAAGCCTTACAAAAGCTATCCAAACACTTCAAAAATGGCCTCAATATTCTTACTTTGTAGCCATAACTATCATTGTTCATGTAAACAAATTTTGTTTTTTAATATATAAATTAGAATAAATATATTAAAAATATACATATTTAAAAAATTAGAAATATAAGTTTAAGATTAGTCTATTTTTATTTAAGGAGTTGTTTTCATAATATTTTGGTTATTTAATTCTTGAAATTGTTATGAGTGGATAAAATGCTAATAATGATTTGTCAATTTGTTTTCTGTACCTCAAGACTACTTTTCCATAGGGCCAACACTTTGATAATGATACTTTTAATACTGAAAATATTATGTTCATTATTAAGAAATATATAAATATCTGAACATGTAAATCTTTGCCAAATTTGAGATTTAAAAAAATTAAGACTTTTTGTTTCCACACGTGTGGCATTGCACTTACACCTTGCTATTAGTGTATAATGGCTCTCAACACTAAGAATATGTCGTCAGGTAATGGGTCGAAGACCTATGACCCCCTTTGACTGATTAGAAGGATTCTAATATGTTTAGGACCCCTAGGGACATATGTCATCATGTAATGGGTTGAAGTTATAGGTCAACCTATGACCCCCTTTGACACATAAGAACGATTCTAATATGTCCTTAGGGGTCCTAGCACCCCTAGGGACAAATGTCATTATTTAATGGGTTGAAGGGGGTCATAGGTCAACTTATGACCCTCGTTGATGCATAAGAACAATTCTAATATGTCCCTAGGGGTTCTAGGACCGGTAGGGACATATGTCATCATTTAATGGGTCAAAAGGGGTCATTGGTAAACCTTTGATCCATATGAATGATTCTAATATGTCTCGAAAGATCCTAGGACCCTTGGGGACATATGTCATCATGTAATGGGTCGAACAGGGTCATAGGTCAATCTATGACCCCCTTTAACCCATATGAATGATTCTAATATGTTCCTAGGGATCCTAGGACCCCTAGGGACATATGTTGTCATGTAATGCGTCGAAGATTCTAATATGTCCCTAGGGGTCCTAGGACCCCTAGGGATATATGTTGTCATTTAATGGGTCAAGGGGGTCATAGGTCAACCTATGACCCCCTATGACCCATATGAAACATTCTAATATGTTCCTAGGGGTCCTAGGAACATATGTCATCATGTAATGGGTCAGAGGGGATTCTAGGTCAACCTATGATCCCTTTTGACCCATAAGAACGATTGTAATATGTCCCTAGGGGTCCTAGGACCCCTAGCTATATATGTCACCATTTAATGGGTCGAAGGGGGTCATAGGTCAACCTATGACATCGTTTGACCCATATGAAGCATTCTAATGTGTCCCTAGGTGTCCTAGGACCCTTAGGGACATATGTCATCATGTAATGTGTCGAAGAGGGTCATAAGTCAACCTATGACCCCATTTGACCTATAAGAATGATTCTAATATATCCCTAGGGGTCTTAGGACCCCTAGGGACATATGTCATTATCTAATGGGTTGAAAGGGGTCATAGGTCACCCCATGAGCCCCTTTGACCCATAAGAATGATTCTAATATGTCTCTAGGGGTCCTAGGACCCCTAGAGACATATGTCATCATTTAATAGGTCAAAGGAGGTCATAGGTCAACCTATGACCCCCTTTGACCCATATGAAGCATTCTAATATGTCCCTAGGTGTCCTAGGACCCCTAGGGACATATGTCATCATGTAATGTGTCGAAGGGGGTCATAGTTCACCTTATGACCCCCTTCAAACCATATGAAAGATTCTAATATGTCCCTAGGGGTCTTAGGACCCTTAGGGACATATGTCATCATGGAATGTGTCGAAGGGGGTCATATGTCACCCTATGATCCCCTTCGACCCATATGAATGATTCTAATATGTCCCTAGGGGTCTTAGGATGCCTAAGGACATATGTCATCGTGGAATGTGTCAAAAGTGGTCATTGGTCACCCTATGACCCCCTTCAACCCATATGAATGATTCTAATATGTCCATAAGGGTTTTAGGACCTCTAGGGACAAATGTCATCTTGTAATATGTCGAAAGGGTTCATAGGTCATCTTGTGACCCCCTTCGACCGATATAAACTATTTTAATATGTCCCTAGGGGTCCTAAGATCCCTTAAGGACATATGTGATCATGGAATGTGTCGAAAGGGGTCATAGGTCATCCTGTGAGCCCTTTTGACCCATATAAATGACTCCACTAGAAATAATATAGTAAAAATAATAATAATATAGTATAAAAATCGTATATATATATATATAATTTATAGATTATTATAATAATAACATAATATATTATATATTATAATTTACATATGATAATAATAATAATAATATGTTATAGATTATAATTTATATATGATAATAATAATAATATGTATTAATAACGTATATATATTATATTACGTTATTATATTTAATAAAAATATAGTAAAAATAATAATAATATATATTATATTTATACATTATAATAATAATAATAACATAATATATTATTATATATTAATAGATTATATATTATATCTTTACGTTACGTTATATATATATATATATATGTATATATATATATAATATTATATTATATTGTTATATAATATTATATTATTATATAATATTATATTATTATATAATATATAGATTATATATTATTTTATATATAATAATTATGTTATTATATTATATATTTATAGATTATATATTATATATTTACATATTTCATAATTCAAATTAGTTATATCACTTACAAATTTGTTTTTCCCTCTAATTTTTGTGCCTTTTCCCTCCAATTTTTATGTCGCTGATATTGGATATCAAATCTCATATCGGATATCCGATATGAGATCTGATATCCAATATGAGATCCGATATCCGATCTCATATTGGATATCCGATCTCAAATCGGATATCCGATAAGGCTTGGGCCTTTCTTTCCAAGTTTGGTACCTAGATACATGAAAAAAAGTCAGAGCGGATTTTGAAGTGCTTTTAGACGTGTTCAAACTCTATTTTTTTCACATTGCCACTTTTTGGGACACCATGATCCTGCACATACCCGTATACAACACTCGAGTACCGATAGATATCTTCACCAGTCTGCCATGAAGAACATGACTAAGCCAAAGTTTGTCTAGTAAGCATGAGGAGTCATCACGATGACATGGCATAACAGGTACGACAAGAATTGAAATTTAGTATGTATTCTAACAAGGATAGTGGATTCCAAAGAGGGAAGAAGAATCTAGATGAGAGTCATGCTAGATTGATAGTGCTACCAGTCTGGACCCTACAACATAGGTTTTATGAGTCGCTCATGACCTACTCAACCGTCCAAGTTCAAAATTCAAATTCACCAATTTGAGTGGGATATTCTCAAAAGGTTTCAACGCCCATTGAAAGGAAGTGACTTCATTACTTTTTGTGTGTGTGTGCATGTGCAAAATTAAAAATAGGTGTGAGACTTCTAAAAATAAAGGCTTAAGAGTAGAAGAAAAGAAAATCAAAAGTTGTATAAAGAAGAGTGAAAAGAAAAGATTGAACACTGGACACGAGTCAATAATTAGAAAGTTGAAAGGAGAAGAGACCCTTCCAACCAAAGGGAGTAGGAGATACTGCAAGGATAAGCAAAGGAGTGAAAAGAAAAATGACACAAAGAAGATCAAAAGGTTCAATGATTAGGCAAGGGGAGATCAAGATATCTCTAAGGCATTCACTGAAGATCTGCTAAGCAGATAAGTGCTACTTATCATAGATCACATTTTGATTATTCTTTAACCATTGTGATCAAGTTGTAAGCTCCTAATAGAGAATTCTTCAGTTGGAAACATATGGTTAAATATTTTAACGAGGTACCTCTCAAAAAGAGCATTAAATCCTTTAACAAGGTAACCCTAATAGGTTGATTGTAATCATAATAGTTTATAGAAATTCCTAACATGATGCTTTCTTAGAAGGAATAAATTGTGGCTCTTAACTAGACAACCTTTTATCTACAATAAAAGGCTAGTGGGTACATTATCCCCACCGTGGTTTTCATCCTCTCATCAAGGGTTTCCATGTACAAAATACGTGTGTTTATTGATGAATTCTTTGTGTTCGAGTATATATGACTTTATCTTACAACATTTATCTTGTTTCTAAGAATAACATGGTTTAAACTAAGCATAGTTGAAAGAATAGCTCAAAGAATAGGAGGAACAACTAGTTTGTGAGTGGTACTAATTCACCCCCATCTTAGTACCAATTGGGACCAACAATTGGTATTAGATCCTAGACACTAAAAGTAGCAAGCCTCGTTGCTTGAGGGAAGATCACTCAGCATCCATGAAATAGAGATAGCTATATGAAGAAGCACTTGACACCATACAAGACCTAAAAGAAGAACTTAAGGAATCTCTTGTGAAAAAGAAGAAGCTTGTGAAGAAACTTAGTGAGAGTCAAGAAATTATCATGTAAATGATAAATTAGATGGATCTAAAGAAATAAAATTTGACCTTACGCATGATAATAAGAAGTTGAGCAAGTCTATTGCCAAGTGAAAGAAAGAACAAGAAGATTCATCAGACGGATTGAGCCAAGAACAAAAGGAGAAAAGCAACATGCAACACAAGTATTGGAGAAAGCCAAGAGAACACTAAATGAAACCAATAAATAAAAGAAAGAAGATGTTTAGAAAACACCAGAAAAAAGGATTAGTAGATTCAAAAGCTCATGAAGGAACTAAGAGACACCAACAAAATCTATGACAAATTGAGAAGATTCAATGATAGCTCTAAGAAGGTAGATGAGAAACTCAAATATCAAAGGAGAATAAATGACACAACTAATTTAGGCTATGAAGGAGTGGACATGACTAAAGTAGGAGAAACATCTCAAGGGAAAACATCATCTAAAGGTATGAATCCTAAGAAACCTACTTGTTATTATTGTTGTAAAATAGGTCATACCTCAAATATATATGTTGGTATAGAAAGGTTGCACCAAATGAACAACACATATTCTTTGTGCATTGCAATTCCTACCATAGATATGGTCACTCTACTCTATACTATATGTCTTACACTCAAGAGTCAAGGTTAATTGAAAACTGCTACTATTTAAACAAGAATGGATACAAGGCTAAGGTATGTAGATCGAAACTATGGACAAATCAAAAATCTCAATAAACTCTAAGCCCAACTGGAACAACATATACAACATGTCTAAATACTCACCTTATGAGAATAAAGGACATATTGGTGATCATCGACAAGCAAGAACAAGTCAAAGGAACTACTTAGGACCATGGAGAGGAATATGCATGACCTCTTACTACTGCAACAAGATAGGGCATGTAGGTCAAGAAAAGAAGCCCAAGTGCAAAACTTGGACAATAAAGGAAAAAACAAACAATTAATCAAGAAGGAAGTCAGAAAAGAATTCAACAAGATGTGGACAAGAAAGGCAGAAAAAGAGGTCAAGCCTAGAAGTAGAGAGGTCACCTATTGTAGGTGAAATCTCTATGGTGAACTAATCTAGTCCTAGCTTGGATGGGGTTGCACACTAGAGAATGAATGATACACCAATCCCATATTCAAAATTGGTGGAAGAAGAAAAAACACAAGGATAAGTAGCCTATATTAAGAAACAAGAATGTTGTGAATGTGAGTATTGGTGTAGAATATCCCACATTAATTACAAAAAGTTGGGGAGACAAGAACTATAGTTATCATTTCTCATTTAGAGAAACCTAATGACAAGTTCAAAGGATATTAATAGGGCAAGGGGAGATTGATCAATTACCTTGAACATTAAATTCTTGTGCCTAAATGAAATCATGTAAGCCTAGCTAAGAAACTGAGCATCATCTCTACCACCATCAAGTTCTCCAAACCAAAAAGAGCACAAGATCACACTCAGTGAAATTAGAAAACTCAAACAAGAGCATCATGATGGATAGCATTCACAAGACTGTTCTCTCTAACAATGAAGAAATTTCAAAACTAACATACAGAGTCACTTCATTGAAAGTAGATGCAAGAAACCAAATAGCAACGATATCCTCATTGTGTATATATATATATATATATATATATATATATATATATATATATATATATATATATATATATATATATATATATATATATACACACACACATATATACATATATTCATACATACATATATATATATACATACATACATATATATATACATACATGTATATATATATGTATATACATGTATACATAGATGTATATACATGTATAGATATATGTATATACATGTGTGTATATATATATATACATGTGTATATATATATATACATGTGTATATATATATGTATATACATGTATATACATATATGTATACATGTATATATATATATACATAAATATATATATATATATACATAAATATATATGTATATATATATACATATATATATATATATATACATAAATATACATATATATATCTATGTATACATACATACATGTATGTATGTATACATACATACATGTATATATATATATATATATATATATAGATATATATATATATATATATAGATATATATATATATATATATATATATATATATATATATATATATATATATATATATTACTAGTGAAAGATGTAAGCAACTTATCTAAATGCCAAAATTGAGGATCTATAGGAGAATAAAATTCATGAAATACTCACTACATCCCTATAGGACAAAAGAATGAAGAAGGATAAATGACACTTTTTGAACACAACCTTACATCAAGTGATAAAGTTTCCTAACTTCATCTAGGAGGGCTGGGTGAGACATGTGCTGAGAAGAATAAAGTAGAAACTACATGTATCTTGAAAAACCCCACAAAATAATAAAAGGGGTCATATCTCAAGTAACATGAATCAACAACACTAGAGAAAAGCTAAATATAGACAAGGCAATACTTCATGAAGTGGCTAAAATGATAGGAGCAAAGAAAGAATGACAAACATTAGCCATAAAAGAAATCTTTGACCCTAAAATGAGATTTTTAGCAATGGAAATTGGTTACAAACTTTACTTCTCAAGAAAATTCAACAATATTCCATGTGGAGTGGTACACTAACCCTACCAAATTATTTGTGAGGGTGTACCACTCGACTTAAGTGGATGGCTACATGAACAATTGATGTTGAACCTAAAAAAGATTAAGGAAAACCATAAGGTACATGCATTCAAGTTTGGATCTCTTTTGGTATGTATATTCTTTTATTTCATGAGAGAAATTCTAGGACAAGGTCAAGTCATGTAGCTAGTTGTAAGATATAAAAATATGGATGAATAGGGCTTTAGAATAATGCACATGATAGAAATCCTAAACCCATATTTTTATACATACATTTGAATTGTAAAGGGATGGAATATAAATCTAGAAATGTTGATATTGATATGAAGAAATGAAAGTACTTACCTCCGAAAAAGAACCTGTTGGAAACCCAGTCAAACAGTCTCATAAACTATTGATTTTTATGATCCTGAACCGAAACTATGAGATCTACAAAACCCACAAATATTTTTCTTTCTTGATCCAAGTCAACCTTGACCCAAATGTAGGCTAAGATCTTATCCTAGGGCACAATCTTACCCCTTTATTTTTTATCTTGACCTGTACTACTCTAATGGAAATTTTGTTCCCAGATCTTGAAAGTTCAACGAAAAGGGTATCCATACCTACATTGACATTCCTTGTCCCACACCTATATCTTCAAGAAAAAGGGTTATTTTATTTGGATGAGGGATTTTCCTTGGTCAAACCCCAATTTGGAATCAATCTAAATAATGGAATTGAAATACAGAATGCTAGCAAGCAGTAGAAGTAGATCTATCAATGAAGCTATGATACTCAATAGATATGCAATTGTAATTGAAATGTAAAAAAGTATATTGATATGAAATCTTGGACTCAATAATATAAATCAATACCATAAATGTAAATCAAAACCTCCATGATTGTATGCTTGAAATCCACCTTGAGGGAAGAATGAATAGATCTTGAACATGAACAAAGGATCTTGAAGGAAGATCACACCACCATGATGGATAGATCAAGGGTTTGAATGATGAATCTTGAATGCTTGGACCAAATCCCTTTAAAGGTGTGAATTCTTGAATCCTTGATCTTCAATGGAAAACTTGAATTCTTAAATGGGTGATTACTTTCTCACTTGATTTCCTTTTTTGAATTTTCTTGGGAGAAAACTTGATTACTTGATCATCAAAAGTGGATATGAAAATGAGAGAGGAAGGCTTCCTTTTATACTAGTCTAAGGCACAAACTTCTAGAGAGGCCAGCATAGGATAATTAAATTTCAATTAAGCGTTAACCCCTAGAAATGGACCTAGATTAAATAAAATTTAATATTTTACCATTTTAAAGCCCAAAACAACTGACCTAGAAGCAAAAAAACAAATTTTTGACCTTGTCCGCATACACAGTAAACTTTTTGATGAAAAGGGGGATCTCAGTCAAATTTAACCTAGGTCAAGGTTGAGGTTGACCTTGACCCAGTGATCTAGGACCATTAGAAAATGAGCCAAAATGGAAAAACAGTGCTAGGTGAGGCCCAAATAGAGCCCTAAATAGGCATAGACGGTGGCAAGGGGGTAGAAAATAGGGGAAAACTTGATGAAGACCCAAAATACCCCCAAGGAAGGCTAAACATTCTTAACATGGAAATGCTTCCATTTTAAGATGATACACAAACTAATAAGCCCATTTGTGAAAAAATTGTAAAGTTTACATGTCACAAAATGGCGATGATATTTAATTCAAGAGTTATTTTGATAGATTTAGGGAAATAATGAGAAAAAAGAAAGAGAATACCATTTTTCTTGGCAGAGGAATACAAAAATGAATTATGTTTCTTAGCCAACATTGACTCTTGCATGATAAAAATGGTGAAGCCTAAGACTTACTAGCTTACCACATTCTAGTATGAAGTAACATAAGAAACAAAAGCAATTGTAGAACTAATATTGTCTATGCCTATTAATAATACACTACCAGTGTATAGATCTAGCATAATGAGAAGAAGCATAGTAGCTAGAATTGAAATGGACAAGGAAGAAAAAAAGAAGACAGAGAAGCCAAAAGAACAAGAAAGAGGAAGAAGGAAGTCCGAACCAAAACCATAAACCCTAGGAAGTAGAAAGATGAGGAAGGAAAAAATGACTCAATAAGAGAAACCACCTCACCTGAACCAAATTATAGTGATGATGATGATAACAAGAAGAAGAAGAATGAAGAAGAAGTGGTCAAGGAGAAGCTTGTACCTACACAACAACAATTCAAACCAAGATTTTTTAAATAGGTAAGATGAGATAATCTCACTCCTCCATTTTCTATTACAAACATATTGAATTATATAATGCACAATGGAAACTACAATTTAAAAATGTATAGATATGCACTTATGCATGAGAGAGATCAAAATAGTGTCATAAGTATAGTATTAGTTAGCATGAAGACTTGGAACACAATACAAAAAAAGATGAATATAGTCCTACCAAAAGAACTAGTTGACGTTATAATCAATAAGTAGAAATCTAGCAATGTGCAATTGGGAAAGATTATCAATGATACATTGATTAAATTCAAACTAGAATTCACTCAAACAAATATACAAACCTACACAAATTCCTATGTCAATGAGTCTTTAACTTAATAAAATGTTACATTAGTCACGAAAGGAAGGGAACTAGAAATGTTTGAAAGGGAAATCAAAAACCAAAAAAGGATAACTAACCAAGAAGAGGTAATATGAATGAGGATGTCAACTAGTCAAGAAAAAGCATTAACAAGACCAAATCCAAAGGAAAAGGGAAATACAAAAGACTATATCATTGATTAGAACAAGTAGAGTGGTATAAGTTGAGGAATATATTGAAGAATTGGATGAAGAACCTATCAACTCTACCCTCTGACCTCATCAAGGAAGTCACAATGTGCTAAGGTGAATTGGGTAGTCACAATGCATGTGGTCACTAGTGCTACCTAGGTGGATAAGACACAACTGGTAGTAGATAGAAAGGAAATTCCAATGACTCAACATGAGGAGATACAAGATGAAAATGAACCTAGATAGAGCATACTAGCTAGAGGGACACAAGGAAAAATTCTCATCTCCTAAGGTCACATAAGGAGACAAAAACTAAGAAATTCCAATGGAAATTATAACCGTAGAGGAACAAGTTGAAAATTATAGTACTAACCAACTAGTCTAACCTAAAAAAAGGCATTCCAAAAATCTACAAGGCCCTAAAGCACAAAAGGAAAGATACAACTAGGAAGCACAAAATTTGAACAATCAAAAGGAAAAATATCGAAGAGAATAAGGGCACCATTTTCATTATCTTCCTCTTCAAGCTCTAAAGATGAATGATAATTGTTTGAGTGGCATACATAGGAAGTGGAGAATCTTGAGGCAATTCAAAGTGCATTGGATGTGTGAAACATCAAAATGAAGGAGTTAAGTGACAAATAATTAAATCAACACAATACCTTGATGAAAAATATCACCAAGATAAAGAAGGAAAGCCTATGTGAGAAAAGGGTGCATACTTTGATCAAAGCAAATGAACTGATCACATGAATGCTTGGTGATGTGTAAAGAAATATTGGAACTAATCTTATTGATCAACTTAGGAACACTCTAAGGTATGAAAACATCAATGATAGAACATGTCCTCTTAGGAAAAAGAAGGAGCAAGAAAAGCTCAAGCAACTAATCGAGTATTGTCTACAACAACTAGGAATATTGTAGTTGAACTCCTAAAGGACATCACTTCAATCCTTCAAAAAATATCAAATTCATAGAAATTTTTGATAGACTTAAATGACTCATTGAGATAAACTCATCAGACTCTACAGGTCACTCAAACATCATTCGATGCATTGACTAGTTTAGAAAGCATGTATACCAGTCAAATTCAAGAAAATAACCATATGATCATTTGGGTTACTACTATTAAACACCAAAGGACCTCCATCCTATTCAAATTACAATGTTTCCTATAATAAATAATAGGAATTATTCAAGAACATATAAAGGAGGAAGATGTATTGATATGGTTGGGTGCCAAAGGCATGATTGAGGAAATGGACTAGCACCTACCAAAGATTATTAGCTTGACCCATGCACTCCACAAACTTCTAAACACCCAGAAGACATAGTTGAACACTACAAAAGATAGATATGCAAAAAGGGGGAGTGAATGCAAGGGGGAGATACAATTAAGATTCAAGGGGGGGTGAATGCAAAGGGAAAATAGTGGACCAATGAACAATGTAAAAGGGGAGTGAATGTAAAGGGGAAATAGAGTACGATGAACAATTTAAGGGGGAGATGAATAGGAAATGATAAAAGTAGGAGATGACACACAAGAAAGTGTGATGCTTAATATGAAAAATAAGAAAATGAGAAAAATAAAAAGAACAATGAGATAAGGAATACGTGTTAATCCCTAAGTCATGTTGTTTATTAGTGAAAAATACTTAGTCTTTCACAAGGTAGGGTTATTCGGTCATCACTGTGACCTAGTCATCCTATATAGGCCGAGCTAATGAGCAAAGAATTGTAAATATTCCAAGTCATGTATCGAGTAGTAGTTACTATCGAGTGTGCTAATTATCATCAAGTACTCCAGTGATTGTTGAATTTATTAGGGAAAATAGTTAATGTCGTGTGATATAGAGGCTAAGTCATTCAATTTATGCTGAGTAAAGTTATGGATGAGGAAAAAATGTTGAAATAATTTATATTGAGTGTTAGAGTGATGTAAATGTTGAGTAATGTAATTTCACATTTTTGTTTGGAATGACACAAAATCTAAGGTAAATCATTTTTATTGAGCTAGAAGCGTGTTTTGAAGATTGAGGAGGTAGTCAAGGAGACAATTTCACAGTCAAAGGAAGATCATTAATCCCTATGTGAGGCAATCCGCCAATTAGAAAATTGCAAGGACTAAAGGGTATGCACAGGATCATGGTCAACCAAACTATGGCCTTAAGTGGTAGTAAAAAACTAGCAAATTGGGGTTATCTTCACTTGACACATAATTTTAAAGTAGTTATGGGCTTTATATCAAAAAGTTGTAAGAAAAGAATCTATAGAAAATTGAATGCAGTTTCTAAACTACTAGGCCTTATTTGGAGAAAAAATTATTTGATTTATCAAAATTTTGGATTTTAATGCACTACTACAAAAATTTAAGGGCAAAAATAAAAAGTAGGTGTATGTCTAACCACCTTAATCAAAATCAAATGATAATATTTTTAAATATAATTATAGATATAAAAAGTAGACTCATGCCAAGATGTGACACATATTTTTGGCTATTTTATTCCAAATAAATAATTAAATATGAGTTTTCTACTATACTTTTTTTAGAATAAAAAAGTTCTTGTGTCTGACCACCTTAACTAATTGAAAACTTTACAATTTTATTTTTTCTTATACTAGGCGTAGCATAGAATGTGATGCAACTTTTCAATTTGAAAAATTGTCTACCATTTGAAAGTTATAGCTATTTTTCAATCAGTATGTCAATCCACAATTTATAGACATGTTCATTAAAAATTAACTAATAAATACTTATCGAACTTAGAATTTGACAACAATTATATCGATGGAATCTTGAGAGTATTATCAAAAAACCGTTTTCATTTCATTGAATTTTGATGAAAAAAATATTGTTAGATGGCTACTTGAAGTCAGAATGTCACTAAAACATGTCTCAAATACGCTTTTTGAGTTGACCAAAGAGGTTTAGTAAAAACCAAGCCTAATTGGGTACCCAAAATTTGGTGGCTATTTTTTTTTTCAAAAATTGAGAATGTAGGAAATAATTGTACATTTTAAACAAAGAGTTAATAAACATATTTAAATTTTTTTTCACATTTAGTTAATTATAAACATATTCAAATATATTTTCACATTTAAAATATAATGATATTTTTGAATACTATTATTTTTTAATTTTTATTATGCAACAAATTTTATTGTTATAATATTATATACGATACTAAATATGATTAGATATTATATTAGTATCGTACTACTATATATTATTATATAGTATAATAAATTATCTATAATATTATAAATATCATCTATATTACTATTATAATAATTATTATTATTAAATATACATTACTATAATATATATTATTACATACTATTATATAGTTTAATAAATTACAATATGATTGATTACCCTATGTCCCTAGGGGTCCAATCCCATTGGACCCATTACATCATGACATGTATTAGGACCCCTAGGGATACATGTCACAATGTAATGGGTCCAATGGGATCGGACCCCTAGGGACATAGGGTAATCGATGTAATGGGTCAAATGGGGTTGTGGGCTAGCCCATGGCCCCATTGGACCCATTCCATCATGAAATGTGTCCCTAGGACCCCTAAGAACATAGGGTAATAATTTCTATGCATTGAATGGGGTTGTAAGCTAGCCCACAACCCAATTGGACCCATTGCATCACGACATGTGTTCGTGGGGACTGGGTAATCGATTTAG
Organism: Cupressus sempervirens; assembly: GCA_028749045.1. Lineage (NCBI taxonomy): Eukaryota > Viridiplantae > Streptophyta > Pinopsida > Cupressales > Cupressaceae > Cupressus > Cupressus sempervirens. The sequence goes on from CM053792.1 coordinate 581,072,256, forward strand.
TGGGTCCAATGGGGTTGTGGGCTAGCACACGACCACATTGGATCAATTGCATCATGACATGTGTCCCTAGGGCTCCTACAACCCCTAGGGATAGAGAGTAATCGATGCATTGGGTCCAATGGGGTCATGGGCTAGCCCACAACCTCATTGGACTCATTGCATCATGACATGTGTCCCTAGTAGTCCTAGGACCCCTAGCGAAATGGGATAATCGATGTAATGGGTCCAATGGGGTTGTAAGCTAGCTTACTATAACGTTCGAACCATTGCATCATGACATTTATGCCTAGGGACATAGGGTAATCCATGTAATGGGTCCAATGGGGTCATAGGCTAGCCCACAACCCTATTTGAGCCATTGCATAATGACATGTGTCACTAGGGGTCTTAGGACTGTAAGGGACATAGGCTGATTGATGCAATGTGTCTAATGGGGTTGTTAGCTAGCCCTTGACCCTATTCAACCCATTGCATCACAATATGTGTCCCTAGGGGTCCTAGGACCCCTTGGGGCATAGGGTAAACAATCCAATGGGTCCAAGCCCACAACCCCATTTGGCCCATTGCATCATGACATGTATCACTAGGGGTCCTAGGACCCCTAGGGACATAGGGTAATTGATGCAATGAGTCCAATTAGGTCATGGACTAGCCTATGACCACATTGGACCCATTACATAGCAACATGTGTCCCTAGGGGTCCTAAGACCCCTTGGGACATAAGGTACTCAATGCAATGGGCCCAATGGATTTTTAGGCTAGCCCAAGACCCCATTGGATCTAATGTGTCACAACATGTGTCATTAGGTGTCCTAGGACCCCTAGAGACATAAGGTTATCAATGTTATGGGATGAATGGGGTAGTGTGCTAGCCCATAGGGCCATTTGACTCACTGCATCATGACACGTGTCCCTAACATAGGGTAATCAATGTAATGGGTCCAACGGGGTCATAGGCTAGCCCATGGCCCCATTGGATGCATTACATCATGACATGTATCAACTAGGGTCCTATGACCCCTAGGGACATAGGGTAATTGATGCAGTGGGTCCAATGGGGTTGTAAGCTAGCCCACAACCCCATTCGATCCATTGTAGAGTGACTTGTGTTATGGTAATCGATGTAATTGTTCTAATGAGATTGTAGGCTAGCCCATGACCCCATTCAACTCATTGCATCACAAAATGTATCCCTAGGGTTCCTAGGACCAGAACCCCTAGGGACATAGGGTAATTGATGCAAAGGGTCCAATGTGATTGTGGGGTAGTCCACAACCCCATTGCATTGTGACATATCTTCCTAGGGATCCTAGGACCCCTTAGGACACAAGGTAATTGATGCAATGGATCCAATGGAGTCATAGGCTAGTCCATGACCCCATTGGACCCATTTCAATGTGACATGTGTCCATAGGGGTCTTAGGACCCTTAGGGACATATTGTTATCAATGCTATGAGTCAAATGGGGTCATGCCTAGCCCACAACCCCCATTCAACTCATTACACCACAACATGTATCCCTAGGAGTCCTAGGACCCCTAGGAACATAGGGTAATTAATACAATGGTCCAATGGGGTTGTAGGTTAGCCCACGACTCCATTGAACCCACTACATTGTGACATGTGTCCCTAGGGGTGCTATGACCACTAGGGACATAGGGTAATTGATGCAATGGGTCCTATGATCTCATTCAACAAAATGCATCTATTACCCTATGTCCCTAGGGGTCATAGGACTTCCAAGGACACATGTCACCCTACAATGGGTTGCATGGGGTCGGCCCCTAGGGACATAGGCTAATCGATGCATTGGGTTTGATGGGGTCATGGGTTAGCCCCCAATGCTATTTGATTGATAACATTGATTATCATATGTCCCTAGGGGTCCTACAACCCCTAGGGATACATATTATGGTGCAATGGGGTGAATATGGTCATGGGCTAGTCCACGACCCCATTGGACCCCTTGCATTGATTACCCTATGTCCCTAGGGATCCTAGGAACCTTAGGTACACATGTCATGATGTATTGGGTCGAATAGGGTTGTGGGCTATCCTACGACCTCATTGGACCTATTTCCTCAATTACCCTATGTCCCTAGGGGTCCTACGACCTATAGGGGGACATGTCTCAGTGCAATGGGGCGAATAGGGTCATGGGCTAGCCCAAGACCCCATTTGACCCATTGTATTGATTACCCTATGTCCCTAGGGATCCTATGACCCCTAGGGAAACATGTCACAATGCAATGGGTCAAATAGGATCATAGGGTAGCCTACGACCTTATTAGACCCAATGCCTCCATTATGCCTCTAGGGACACATGTTGCGATGCAATGAGTCAATTCTGGTTGTGGGTTAGCCCATGACCCCATTGGACCCATTACATCAATTACCCTATGTCACTAGGGATCCTTGGACCCCTAGGGACACATGTCATAATGAAATGGATCAAATGGGGTTGTGGGCTAGCCCATGACCCCATTGCACCCATTGCATTGATTACCTTATGTCCCTAGGGGTCCTAGGACCCCTAGGGGCACATGTCACAATGTAACGGGTCCAATCAGGATGTGGACTAGTTGACGACTCCATTGAACTCATTGCATTGATTACCCTATGTCCCTAGTGGTCCTATGAGCCCTAGGAAAATATGTCGTGATGCAATAGGTCCAATGGGGTCGTCAGCTAGTCTACAAACCAATTGGACCTATTACATCATGACATGTGTCCCTTGGGCTCCTAGGACACCTAGGGACATAAGATAATTGACGTAATGGGTCAAATGGGGTTGTAGGCTAGCCCATGACCCTATTTAACCCATTGCATCACAACATGTGTCTTTAAGGGTTCTAGGATGAGGACTCCTAGGACCTCTAGTGACATAGGCTAATTGATGCAATGTGTCCATTTGACCCATTGCATCATGATATGTGTCCTAGGGCCCCATGGGACATAGGGTAATTAATGCAATGGGTTAAATGGGGTTAGCAGCTAGCCCATGACCCAATTTGACCCATTGCATTGTGATATGTGTCTCTTGTAGTCCTAAGACCCCTGGGAAGATAGGGAAATCAATGTAATGGCTAGCCCATGAGCCCATTCGACCCATTGCATCATGACATGTGTCACTAGGGGTCCTAGGACCCTTATGGACATAGGGTAATTGATGCAATGAGTTGTAGCCTAGCCCACAACCCCATTTGACCCATTGTATAGTGACATGTGTCCCTAGGGATCCTAGGTCCCATAGGGATAGAGGGTAATCAATGCAATTGGTTCAATGGGTTCGTAGGCTAGCCCATGACCCCATTGGACCCATTGCATCATGAAATGTGTCCCAAGGGGTCCTAGGACTCCTAGGGACATAGGGTAATTGAGGGAATGGGCCTAGTGGGGTCATCGGCTAGCTCACGACCCCATTAAATCGATTGTATCATGACATATGTCCTTTAGGGTCCTAGGACCCCTAGGGACACATGGTAATCATTACAATGGGCCTAATGGGGTCATAGGCAAGCCCATGACCCCACTAGACCTATTGCATCATGACATGTGTCACTAGGGATCCTAGGACCCCTAGGGACATAGGGTAATTGAAACAATGGGTCTAATGGGGTCGTAGACTAGACGATGACCCTGTTGCACCCACTGCATCACAACATGTGTCCTTAAGGCTCCTAGGAATCCTAAGGACATAAGATAGTTGATGATATGGGTTGAATGGAGTTGTAGGCTAGATCATGACCCCATTGCACTCATTGCATTGCGACATGTGTCTTAAGGAGTATTGGGACCCCTAGGGACATAAGGTAATCAATACAATGGGTCCAATTGGTTTGTACGCTAGCCCATGATCCCATTCGACCCATTACATTATGACATGTGTTCCTAGGGGTCCTAGGACCCCTAGGGACATAGGGTAACTGATACAATGTGTCTAGTGTGGTCATAGACTAGCCCATGACCCCATTCGACCTATTGCATAGCAACATGTGTCCCTAGGGGTCCTAAGACCCCTATAGAAATAGGATAATTGAAGCAATGGGTCCAATGGGGTTGTAGACTAGCCCATAACCCCATTGGACCCATTACATCATGATATGTGTCCTTAACACTCCTAACACAGCTAGGGACATAGGGTAATCAATTGTATGGGTCAAATGGGGTAGTGGGCTTGCCCATGGCCCCATTGGACCCATTGCATCAAGAAATGTCTCCCTAGGGGACCTTGGACCCATAAGGATATAGGGTAATTGATGTGATGGGTCTAATGTGGTTGTAGGCTAGTCTACAACCCCATTCAACATATTGCATTGTGATATGTGATGCTACGGGTCCTAGGACTCCTAGGGAGATAGGATAATCGATGAAATGGGTCGAATGGGATTATTGACTAGCCCACAACCCCACTCAACCCATTGCATCATGACATGTGTCCATAGGGGTCCTAGGACCCCTAGGGACATAGGGTAAATGATGCCCATTACATCATGACATGTGTCCTTACAGGTCCAAGGACGCTTAGGGACATAACATAATCAATGCAATGGGTCCAATAGGGTCATAGGCTAGCTCATGACCCTATTGGACCCATTGCATCATGAAATGTGTTCCTAGAGGTCCTACGACCCCTAGGGACATATGGTAATCAATGTAATGGAAAAAATGGGGTCATAGGCTAGCCCATGACCCCATTACATTGTGACATGCTTCTTTAGGGGTTTTGGGATCCTTATGAACATAGGGACCCTAGGGACATAGGGTAATTGACACTATGGGTCAAATGGGGTCGTGGGCTAGCTCATGACCCTATTTGCCCATGGTATCATGACATATGTCCCTAGGTGTCCTAGGACTCCTAGAGACATAGGGTAATCAATGCAATGGGTCCAATGGGGTCGTGGGTTAGCCCATGACCTCATTTGACCCATTGCATCATGATGTGTCCCTAAGAGTCTTAAGATCCCTAAGGACATAGGATAATCAATGCAATGGGTCTAATGGGGTCATAGACTATCCCACAACCCTATTATTCCTATTGCAACATAACATGTGTCCCTAGGGGTCCTAGAACCCCTAACAACATAAGGTGATGGATGAAATGGGTCCAATGGAGTTGTAGGCTATCCCATGACCCCATTCAACCCATTGCATTATAACATGTGTCTGTAGGTGTCCTAAGACCCCTAGGGACATAAGATAATCAATGTAATGGGTCTAATGTGGTTGTTGGTTATCTCATGACCCCATTTGACCCATTGCAGCATGACATGTGTCCCTAGGGATCCTAAGACCCCTAGGGACATAGGGTAATCAATGTAATTGGTCCATAGGGGTCGTAGGCTAGCACATAGCCCCATTCAATCCATTGCATCGCAACATGTGTCCCTTAGGGTCCGAGGACCAGGACCCCTAGGTCCCTTAGGGACATAGGGTAATTGATGCAATGGTTCAAATGTAGTTGTAGGCTAGCCCACAACCCCACTCAACCCATTACATCATGACTTGTGTCCCTAGGGGCCCTAGGACCCCTAGGTACATAGTGTAATAGATGCAATAGGTCCAATGGAGTTGTAGGCTAGCCTACGACCCCATTTGACTCATTCCATTGTGACATGTGTCCCTAGGGGTTCTAGGACCCCTATGGACATAGGGTAATTGATATTATGTGTTGAATGGGGTCATGGGCTATCCCACAAACCCATTAAACCCATTGCATCATGACATGTTTCCCTAGGGGTCCTAGGACCCCTTGGGACATAGAGTAATTGATGCAATGGGTTCAATGGAGTTGTAAGGTAGCTCATGACCTCATTGGACCCATTGCATCACAACCTGTGTCCCTAGGGGTCTTAGGATGTCTAGGGACATAAGGTTAGTGATGATATGGGTCAAATGGGGTCATGGGCTATCCCACGAACCCCTTTGACCCATTGTATCATGGTATGTGTCCCTAGGGGTCCTAGGTCCCCTAGGGACATAAGGTAATCAATATAATGGGTTCAATGGGATTGTAGGCTATCCTATGACCTCATTCAACCAATTGTAGCATGAGATCCTTATGGGTCCTATGCAATGGGTCCAATGGGGTTATAGGCTAGCCCATGACCCTATTCGATCCATTGCATTGCAACATGTGCCTGTAGGGGTCCTAGGACCAGGACCCTTAGGGACATAGGGAAACTGATGCAATGGGTCAAATGGGGTTGTAGGCTAGCCCACAACACCATTGGACCCATTACATCATAACGTTATTTTCTATGGATCATAGGATCCATAGAGGCATAGGGTAATTAATGCAATGGGTCAAATGGGGTCGTAGGCAAGCCCATAACCCTATTGGGCCCATTGTATCATGATATGTGTCCTTTTAGATCCTAGGACCCCTAAGGACATATGGTAATCAATGAAATGGGTCAAATGGGTTTGTGGGCTAGCCCATGACCCTATTTGACCCACAACATCAATTACTCTAGCCTATGACTCCATTTATATATTATTGAGGGTGAGTTTCAACTAGTAGAGAATAAGAAAAAGAATTCTTCCCACTATGGTTCATCTTCTAAGAGTGGGAAAAGGAACAATGTGTTGATATCAGATTGGTTTTGACAATTAAGTGTCAACACACTTAAGACATTTACTTAGTTCATGTTGAACTAGTAATGCATGCCAAGTATAATATGTAAATTCAAGACTATGCCAAGTTGCAATAAGTGTCGAGTGAATAGTAGATGCTAAGTAGTTCAAGTGCCAAGTGAATAGTAGATGTTGAGTTGTAATAAGTGCCAAGTGAATAGTAGATGCCCAACATTTCAAGTGCTGAGTCAAAAATAGAAATTACAGTATATGCCAAGCATCATTAACTTCAAGTGCTAAGTAACTCAAATTGGACATATTTGTTTGTAATTGCACCAACAACTATGTAAACCATTTTCAAGCTAACTTAAAGTTAGATTTTAATTCTTTAAACATAAGGACAAATCTATTTGTAGAATCCCTATGTATTTGCATGTAGCCAATTAGAAATAGGAAGGATTTAGTGGCAAAAAGAATGAATCTTAATCGTAGATTCATACCTAACCCTAAGCCACCAAAGTCTTTATAAGGAAGAAAAAGCTCCAAAAATTATAAGGAATTGAGAGCAAGAAAGAGATCATGTTATAGGAGGTAACAAGGGGTGAATGATTGAATTTGTTCACAAAGCATTCAAGGTGACTTAGCAGTGAGAGTAAATTGCAAAATCAGTTGGAGGAGAAAAAAGAATAGAAGGATACAAAAATTGTTATATCAAATCAAAGAGGATCAAGAAGGATACTGTACGGATTTGATCTTTAATCAAGAAACTAAAGCCAATCACAAGATCTATGCTAAAACATCCTAACAGGTGATGTTAGTTAAATCTCTTAGGTGGAGTAGTCCTAACAGGTTGTAGTAAATCCTTTAATAGGGTGACATTCTAAGTGGATTTCCTAAAGTCCTTTAACTAGGCACACTTCTAACAGGATGTTGAAATGCTCTAACAAGGTGGGACTTAGCAGTCTTTGTAAGCCTTTATTAGGGTAGGCCTTTCATAGGGTAGATCATGTTTCATGGTCAAACCATTGTAACCTTAATTGACTACACTTTATTACTGTAGTAATGAAGATTTGGGGTGTCATCCCCACCCCAGTTTTATCTTCTCATTTGGATAGTTTTTGGGTAATCATATCTATTGTTAAGTGTTTGTGTTTAATTATATGCTTACATGATTTAGATGTATGTGCTTTACATGTTATTTTCAGTTTATATATTACATGCATCTAATAAATGATGAAAGTTTTAATAGCTGAAGTTTGAACTTTTGATTCACCCCCCCAAAAGTACATGTTTCCCATTTGTAATTCCAACAACTGGTATCAGAGCCTAGTTCTTAGAAGAAGAAGCTTTGTAGCTTAGAGGAAAGATCTTGAAATGGAAGTCTACAAATTGGGAAAGACTATTGAGAACTAGGAGATTGAAATACATCTTATACTACATAAACTAAATGAAGCCAGAGATGCTTTGAAGAGTTCTCTGAAAAGAAGGAAAGAGATTGCCATAGCTGAAAATGACACTCAATACAAAGAGATTGACACCACAAAGCTATTTGTAGATGGTGAATCTAGTAAATTTGATGTAGCAATTGTAGATCTAATGGAGAAGAATAGAGCACAAGCCGAAGAAATCAAAAATCTCAAGTTGTGCAGGGGTCACAAGCTATATTGCTATGTGAGGTGACTAAACAAAAGAATAAAGCTATAAAAGACAAGGCCATGATTGAAGAAGGCAAAAGAATGCTGGAAAATAGATTGGAAGAAAAGTTAACATAGGTATCCAAGATCTCAAACATGCAATTGGATACCTTGAGCCAAATGAGGAATTCTCATCATGAGTTAAATGTCAAGGACATTGAGATAACTACATTGAAGTTGTAGAATGAACAACTAGATAATGATTTGAAAAGAGAAAATGAATTTGCTAAAAGTTTCAACAAGCCAAATGAAGCCATCAAGTACTTTGAGAAATTACTAAAATCCCCTAGATCCAATAGAGATACATCAAGATTGGGCTACATAAGCATTGAAGAAGGAGAATCATCCAAAGTTGCTGAGGAAAGGAACACCACAGATAAGAATTCCAAACCTACTTGTGATTATTGTGGAAAGAAAGGGCATATCACTAATGTGTGTAGGAGCAAGAATACAAATCAAAATGCTAAACTAAGAACATGGTCCATTGTCATAAGTGCAATAAACAAGGTCATTAGGCAAATGAATGCAGAACTAGAACCACAGATACACCAATATTTGAAGGATATTGCTACAACTGTCAAAAGTATGGACATAGAGCCTTTGAATGCAGATCCAAGTCCACATGGTCATCAAGCAAGCTAACAAAGATAAGAAGCTATGGAAACTCTTATGACTGGGATTACAATACAAGATATAGTTGTCATTATTGTCAAGAATATGGACATGTATCTAAAAAATACATTAGGACTCACTTTAGTGGTAATTACAAGAGGTGATTGAGTCAAACTATATGTTTTGGCTATTTGAAGACTAGTCACATCAATAAATGTTGTTCAACTAGGTCCAAGGCACCAAGTTGTGTATTTGATAAAGGCAAAGGCAAGGTAGATGTTGAACACATCAAGAATGAGATGAACAAGACATGAAAGAGAAAAGATGGTTATAGTACATCAAATGGAGAAGGGATCATTTCACCCTATGGGTCAAGTGGTCACACTTCATCAAACTAAGCAACAAGAGGTATGTAGGACTGATATTCAAAGTATTATATCATACATCAGTTCCAAAAGAAAATAGTACTGAAAAGATTACATTATCATGAACAAAGATGCAAGATGTTGTGAAAACTTCAAGGTTAAATCTTCAAGATTTTCATGTTATGGCCAAGCATGAAAAGTTTTCAATAGATGTCGAGTAAAAAAAAAATCATGTTGATGTCAAGTTTACAATTGTATGAGCATTAAGAATTAAATGCAAAATTTTGAAGGGTATATGGTTGATTTTCACTTAGTTTTCATCATAAAAAGTTCAAATGAGGGCAAGAAGGGCATGAAGGTGACTCAAAAACTAGTTTGATGAATTTGCACAGATTCCAGCGATGATCCAACATCAATTCACCAAATTTTAAAGGTATTCTTTATAAGCTGAGCTACACAGTTTGAAATTTGTATAAACCCTAGTTTGTCAAATGGTGTCTAGTTCAAGGAATGTAGAGGGACAAGAAGTTTTAAATTTTCAATTAGTTAGCAATTAAATGAAGCACCCACATTTTAGAGAAATTCTAGATGTTGCTTATACAGAAGACCCATCAAGAGTACTTTCCATGATCCCCCCAAAAGACATAATGGTCCAAGATGCCAGAAAATGCTACAACTGCAAGATAGGAGGGATAGGTGATATATAAATTAGGAAAGCCTCTGACAAGTTGTGTGAAAAAAACATTCTAAAAGAAGAATTTAAGATTTTTGAAAGGAGGGGTTTGACCCATGCCCAAGACTTTCCCACAGTGTTCAAAATAGAATGAATCAAGATAGTGTTGAGTAGAATACATGATGGATGCTTATGGCTAGAAGATGGTCCCATCAAAATTTCAAAGAGAATAGTTCATAGGGTAACTAGATACCCAACCCTAGATTGGCCAAATACTCTACAAAGTGATTCAAAGGAGGTTATAGAGAGAAACATAGGAGCCAAATGGAACAAGCATGGAATGACAATTGATACCATAATTGATCCTCTATTGGACTTTTCCATAAGAGTAATTTCTCATAAGTTTTATCAATCAAGTAGGTTAAGTAGTGTACCCTACATTACAATTGAGGTGGGCTATAAAATTGTAAAGGAGGACCATATCTATGATTTTTCTGAGCTTCAATTGCAATAGTTGATGGAAAATCTTGGAGTAGTTAGAAAAACCAAGAGTGCATAGTGTAATTTTGGATCAATATTTGTTTGCATATTTTTCTATGTTTAGAACACATTCCCATCTTTTGGCAAGGTGAGTTGTAAGACAAACAGATCAATGGTTGTACAAATCAATGAAAACATTGAGTAAATGGGTGAAAACTTTGAAACTATCATGACCAACTATTTTGAAGACTTCAAGAAGTTTATGAAACAAAGGATGAGAATACCTATTTCATTGGTTGAATAATATTACAATGACATATGATTTCTTGTTGATATTGATTATACATATGTATAAGTTACCATACCAAGTGTAAAATGGCTAAGACCCTTAGGCTATAAGATTAATGCTGATGAAGCCTCAACTACCATCACTACACTTCTTGTTGAAGAAGTTAATAAAATAGCCAAAATCTTTGGCAATTGTGATGTTATGAAGTCCAAAGTTGAGATGGAATTAAAGATGACCTCCACATTGAAGAAGAAAGACAAATGGGTGAAGAAATTAAAGGCCAAATTTGGTGAAGGCATATGTAAAGAAGAAGATGACGATGAAGAGGATGAAGAGGAGGAACGGGAACAAACTCAAGAACCTCTTGTAGTAACCCAAGGATTGGGAGAAGATAAGAATGAGGAAGAGGTAGAAGGTGCCGAGGAAGATGAAACCAAGGAAGCACCAGTACAAGCAGAACCAAAGAAGAGAAAGGCCAAGGCACAACTTGTGGTAAAAACAAAGGCAAAGAAGATTTATAAGCCAAGCCCAATAAGGCCAACAACACTAACAACTAGGGAAAGCACATGAGCCACCACACAAAATGCCAAGGAGAAAGCCAAAGAGAAGACAAAGGCTATAGAACAAAAAGGCCCAATGCAAAAGAAACAAAGAAGGAAATACATTGCACAACTAGAAACTAATGATGAGAGAATAGAATTAGAGGATACAAGCCAATTTAGAGTGGTAAGTCATCCACCAAAAATTGATCTTGAAAATATCTATGAAAATGTTAGAAATAATGTAGATTTGATTGGTTTGAAAAGTATTAATTTTGAAAAAATTGGTAGAGAAGAGTAGAATTTGATTGAAGAATCAATATGTGAAATGATAGATCCTTGACCAATCTACACTACAAGCAAGACTATGTGAAAATCTAGTATTGGTCAATGTAGATGAACTTCAGAAGGTAGTAGTTGACATAACAAGGGATAATGTGAATACACAAGAACCACCTTATGGCATCCCTTCAGCTACTAGTGCTCAACCTTTAATTCAAAAATTAGTACATACATCTATCAAGGTTGACACAAGCATCAAAGAAGATACAGTTGAGTAGGGGCAGACTTCCAAAGAAGAGGAAAAAGAGACAACAATAGAGCAAATAGGATAGATAAATACCTCTATACCTAAAACACAACCACAAGGTGCAAGTCAAATCATTTTGACTGACCAAAGCAGATCTAAAGAGATCAAGGATACACCAAAGGAAAAGGAGAAAGAAGCTATTCAAGCATTGGTAACATTACCAACATCAAGCACTCCTACAAAAATCCTTTAGAAGTAGAGCATAGAAGCTTTACCATTGCAAATTTTAGCACTAGGCTCAAGCTCTACAAAATTTGACAAGGTAACTCACTATGGTAATGTAACTTTAGATGAATAAATACTGATACCTTAGTTTGATTATGCAACAATGACACTAGAACAAATAGGAATATTACAACAAGCTTTGGAAAAGAAGAAACACCAAGAAGTGCTTAGATAGGAATTTAGGCAAAAGAGAGCATTGAAAGACATCAAAGAAATTTTCTTAGATGCATTCAACTTGCTTACACCTGAAGAAATAAAGCCTCTGTTGGAACAATTGTCAGAATTTGTTGGAAAGGTCAATAATGAATATATTGACATAGGTGTAAAACTTCTTAAGTGGTCAGAGAAGAAATTCTAGAGTAAAGTGAACAAGAAAATATTTGGTGAGATGACACTTACTCAAGTTACACTAACCACAAAGTTTGAGGATGTGAAGAATGTACTTGAGAATATTTTCTCATTGTACACTAAACTGTGTGACCCTGCACTCTTCACTCAAGACATAGAATTCTAAGTCTGGAGAGAAATCTCAATATATTAGGTATGCAACAACCTCAAAACCCATCTTAGAGTGAGAAGTATTTTTATACATTCTTTCAATCATGGAGTCAACTAGCTGTGTTAACAATAGAATAGGCTAATATAAGAGCCAAGTTGATAAACATTCAAGCCTCCCTCACCCCACATATGGAAATACTCCATAAAGAGCTACAATATGTAGAAACTTTGTTAAAGAAAGATCCCCATCTTTCTACATTAGATGGCCTAGTACACCTTGCAGCTAAGCTCACCATCCAACTCAAGTCATTGGATGTTGCATGTGACAACTAGGATACAACTCTGAAGATAATAATGGAGGTCCACAAATATTTTTTGGACAAATACACTATTAGTATATAGACCCTTTGACATCAATGTCAAAAAAGGGGGAGATAAATTAGGGGGAAATAAAGAAATAAACCAGCTAGGGGGAGATACACAAAAAGGGGAGATATAAGAAAAACCAAAGGGGGAGATTAATATAGAAAGAAAGGAGGAGATAATGAAAGGAGTTGATAAAGAAAGGAGAGAATAATGAAAAGAGGAGAGATGAATAAAGCAAAAAGGAAGCATGAACAAAGGGGGAGTAATTAGAACTCCAAGATATATATAATGTTGAGAAATATAGAGCAGTGATAGAAATAGAGCATATATCAGCTAAAAGTAGAGCATCAGTTGCAAATACATTGAAGGCAAAGAGTATCAATCAGCAGAGACAAATCTACTTAGAATGGAGAATACATTTTAGATACAGAATAGGCACATTAACTCAGGGGGAGTTACAATTTTTTAGGTATATAGATTATTACAAAATTTTGAAATTTTAAAGTTTTATATATAAGCCAAGTTGAGAATATGTTATACTCACAAAGATTAGATTGATTATGTACATTCAAGTTTTTTTGGCACTCATGTCAAAGGGGGAGATTGCTGATCTTAGATTGGTTTTGATAATTGAGTGTCAACACACTTAAGACATTTATTTAGTTCATGTCGAACTAGTAATGCATGTCGAGTATAATATGTAAATAAAAAACTGTGTTGAGTTGCAATAAGTGTCATGTGAATAGTAGATTTCAAGAAGTTCAAGTGCTGAGTGAATAGTAGATGTCAAGTTGCAATAAGTGCTGAGTGAACAATAGATGCCAAATAGTTTAGGTGCCAAGTCAAAAATAAAATTGCAGTATGTGTTGAGCATTAGTAACTTCAAGTTCTGAGTAATTCGGATTGGACATATTTGTTTGTAATTGCACAAACAACTATGTAAACCATTTTCAAGTTGACTTAAGCTTAGATTTTGATTCTTTAAATATAAGGACAAATCTATTTGCAGAATCCCTATGTATTTGCATGTAGCCAATCAAAAAATAGGAAGGATTAAGTAATAAAAAGAATGAATCTCACCTGTAGATTCATACCTAACCCTAAGCCACCAAAGTCTTTATAAGGAAGATGAAGTCCCAAAAATTATAAGGAATTGAGAGCAAGAAAGAGATCATGTTACAAGAAGTAACAAGGGGTGAGTGGTTGGATTTGTTCACAAAGCATTCAAGGTGACTTAGTAGTGAGAGTAAATTGTAGAATTAGATGGAGGAGAACAAAGAACAACATGATACAATGATTTTTATATCAGATCAAATATGATCAAGAAGGACACTATACAGATTTGATCTTTAATTAGGCATCCAAAGCCAATCACAAGATCTATATTGAACATTCTAATAGGTGATTTTAGTTAAATATCCTAGGTGAAGTAGTCCTAATAGGCTGTAGTAAATCCTTTAATAGGGTGACATTCCAAGTGGATGTTCTAAAGTCCTTTAACCAAGCGCACTTCTAATAGGGTGTTTAAATCCTCTAACAAGGTGGGACTTAACAGTCTTTGTAAGCCTTTAACAGGGTAGGCCTTTCACAAGGCAGATTGTGTTTCATGATCAAACCATTGTAACCTTAATTGGCTACACTTTATTGTTATAGTAGTCAAGATTTGTGGATGTTATCCCCACCCCAATTTTACCTTCTCATTTGGAGGGTTTTTGGGTAATCATAGCTTGTGTTAAGTGTGTGTGTTTGACTATATGCTTACATGATTTAGATTTATGTGTTTTACATGTTATTTTTAGTTCATATATTACATGTATCAAATGTATGGTGAAAGTTTTAATAGCTAAAGTTTGAACTTCTAATTCATGCCCTCTCAAAAGTACATGTTTCCCATTTGTATTTCCAACACAATGATGAAGTGGATTATGATACTGATTTGGGTACCGATGATGAGATTTTAGAGAAAAAAGGTAAGAAGGGAGAGTGGAAATAATTTATGGAAACTAGTGGTAGAAGAACTAAAGTCAGAAATAAAAAGAAGAGTATCAATAGCTTTATGGATATTTCCTCAAATGAGGAATCTCTTTGCTATATGCAGGCTATGAAATTAAGGGTAAAAAGAAGAAGCCCAAAGGGGATGTCAATTTGAACCTTGAAGATAACACTAAGAATGTTAATTTGAACTCAGAAGAGGAAAATCTGAGATAGAGCTTTAATACTAAAGATCATGGGAATGTGATTGGTGTGTTTGGAAACCTAGGTCTGATGAGGGATATTGATTTGATTAAGGATCAAATGTAGGATATCTAGAATGAGTCTGTGCATCTTAGTCAAACCAATAGAGGGAGAGTGCTTTGGGCCAACACTGGGATAGACTTACTAATCTTATTGGTACCACTGAAAATGTTATAAATATGATTAAAAGAGTTCCACCCTTAGAGGAGACAACCAAAAATATGAAAAAAATGGTGAAAGATTTATAAAAAAGTGTTGATAAGATGGATAGTAGAGTCATGGCTATTGAGAACACTATGAAAAAGATTGTTCAATAGAGCTACTAAATTTTAAAGGCCATTGCTAAAAATATTAAGGTTCTTTTGGAGAAGTTGGAATAGGGAAGAAAGGACCATGGCAATAAGGAGCTGAGGGATGATCAAGGACCTAGTAAATCTACTAGGCTAAGTTCAAAGAAACTCAAGGCTATGGAAGATAAAGAGCTTGATGAGCTAAGGGATTATATTTAAAATGAACATTCTGGTTGATCAGGCTATGGACCTATTGAAGACTTTCTAGCTATTCTTTTTCTATCTCTATTCTATTTTTTTGTTGTCTCTATTATTTTCCCTTTTGTTGGGGGATCTCTGGTTTTGGTTGCTAGTATTTTGAGTGCTAATGCATAGTTTCATTTGGAATTTTAATGCTTATATGATTTTCTCTTTGTAAAAGGTTTCAAGTCCTATTAAAACCTATTTTTACTTAATCAAAACAATTGTAGTATATTTATTCTCCAACCAATATGTGGCATTATCTCGAATACTAGAAAGATTTATCTTCTTTTAGTCTTTCAGTGGTGAAAATTTCTCCTTGTTCAATCTTGGTACCTTACACTTTTACATCTTCAATCTTTAGCTCAAGTTCATTTAAAATTCTTCCTCCAAGAAATCATATCTGATACCAAGTTGTTATATAACCAAAAGGAGGTGGTGAATCAATTATGTGCACTTATCATACAATCCCTTCAAATAATTTTGTACCAATAAAATGTCATAATCTTCAACAACAATCACTCAATCTAAACATTAATCAACTCTATCAATTAATATGTTCCAAACTATTAACTCACTCTTATTTGCATTACCAAGTATCGATAAAATTACTTCATGATTATCTAATTGTTGTTAACTATAAACCATGTAAAATAACTTGTAACAAAAATAAAATTCACATAATACACACTATGATTTTAATGTGGAAACCTTGAGAAGAGAAACAAAACATCAAATAGGAAATGTCAGATTGTGGTGACTAATCAGGAAAGTACAATACATACTTCATAATTAGTGGGGTTCG
Source organism: Cupressus sempervirens (assembly GCA_028749045.1). Classification (NCBI taxonomy): domain Eukaryota; kingdom Viridiplantae; phylum Streptophyta; class Pinopsida; order Cupressales; family Cupressaceae; genus Cupressus; species Cupressus sempervirens. The sequence continues at coordinate 581,088,735 of CM053792.1, forward strand.
GGGCATCGCCAATCATTTTGGTACTATTCACCATTCATAGATTCACCACTAAAGTTATGGCTAATTATGGTCGACATGTTATAACCCTAAAGTGGTTTAATACTTGTTTAAAAGGGTTTAGGGTTGGGTATTTTTCATTATGTTGTGATGCAAAATTGGTTCTTGTGGCAATATTGAGCTGTAAGGGATTACGGATTGTAATCAAGTTGTAATCACTAAATTGTAATAAGATTGGACTTGCTATTTGGTGGACGTAGCCCAAGGATTGGGTGAACCACGTTAAATCTTGGTGCCTTGTGTTCATTTGTGTGTGATCTATTATTTTCTATTATTGGTTATATTTGCATGTATTTTTTATTTTTGTCCGTGGTTTATCCTAACAAGTGGTATCAGAGCCAAGTTGTCTTTCAGTTATCCTCTGTAGGAAAGTCTCACGATTAAGTGGGAGTCTCAGGGTTGAGTGGGAGCGATGAAAGATGAGGGTAAGTTGAGGGTTGACATGTTTAATGGGTAGAACTTCCAGTTATGGAAGATGCAAATGGAAGACTATCTATATCAGAAGGATTTATGGAAGCTGTTGGAAGGCAAAGCCAAGAATTAGGGAACTATATCAGAGGCTGAATGGGATCTTTTGGACAGAAAGACACTCAGAAGCATTTGGTTATGCTTGGCACCATTAGTGGCATTTAATATTACAAAAGCAAAGATGACAGAAGATTTGATGAAAACCCTAGCGACACTGTATGAAAAGCCCTCTGCTCCAAACAAGGTATTTCTCATGAAGCATTTATTTAATATGAAAATGGTAGAAGGTGGATCTATTTCAGATCATTTAAATAAGTTTAATACTATTACTAGTCAGCTATCTCTAGTGGGTATCAATTTTGATGAAGAAATTAAGGCTCTCTTGATTTTGTGTTCTTTTCTTGAAAGCTGGAATGGCTTGGTAATGGCGGTGAGTAATTCTGTTCCTAGATCTAGTACCCTAAAATATGATGATGTGATTGGTGTTGTTTTGAGTGAGGAAACTCATAGGAAATCCTCAAGTGGATCTACATCAGGAAGTGCTTTGAATGCACAAAGCAGGGGCAGAACGACTAAAAGAGGAAGTAACTCTGGAAATTGTGGGAAATCAAGAGGAAAGTCAAAGGGGAGGAGGTCTCAATTGAGAGGACCAAATGATTGCTGGTACTATGGGAAACTAGGGCACAAAAAGAAATATTGTTGGAATTGAAAGAAAAATGAAGGAGATAAATCAGATGGAGACAAGGAGGCAAATGTGGTAAGTAACAAATCTGAAGAGGATGCTTTGCTTCTATCTTTAGAGAGTATTGATGATTCATGGGTTTTAGATTCTGGTACTTCATTTCATGCTACACCTCATAGAGATTATTTCATTGATTATGTCCAAGGGGATTTTGGGCTTGTTTATTTGGGGGATAATGAACCCTGTCAGATTGTTGGAAAGGGAAAAATTAAGATTAAGTTGCAGAATGGGAATCATTGGCTACTACATGAGGTAAGACATGTTCCAAGGCTGAGTAGAATTTAATTTCAGCCTAGAAACTCAATGATGAGGGTTGTGTAGTTACTTTTAATGATAAAAATTGGAAGGTTTCAAAAGGTGTGAAAGTAGGGACCTTATATCTCTGTACAGGTCATATTGTTCCTACTATGATTATTTCAGAGAAAAATGAATGTTTAGGAACAATTGCTGTAGTTGAGCAGGGAGAACAAATAGCTATTTTAGATTCTGATACAGCGTTGTGGCACAAAAAACTTGGGCACATGAGTGAGAAAGGTATGAAAGTACTTCATTCAAAGAAAGTTTTACCAGATCTGAAATGTGTTAAAATGGATTTCTGTGAAAGTTGTGTGTATGGAAAACAAAAGAGAGTGAGTTTTGTAAAGACTGGGAAGGAAAACAAAAAGGAGAAATTAGAGCTTGTGCATACAGATGTATGGAGACCAGCTCAGGTATCTTCCGTTGGTGGCTCTCATTATTATGTTACATTTATTGATGATGCAACTAGAAAAGTATGGGTTTATTTCCTTAGACAAAAATCTGATGTATTTCAAACTTTTAAGAAATGGAAATGCTTCGTTGAAAATGAGACTGGTAAGAAATTAAAATGTTTCAGATCTGATAATGGTGGTGAGTATTGCAGTCATGAATTTGAAGATTATTGCTCCACTAATGGTATTCATAGATAGAAAACTATTCCAAGGACTCCATAGGAAAATGGAGTGGCTGAACGCATGAACAGGACTATAATGGATTGCGCAAGGAGCATGAGGTTGCATGCTGGGTTTCCCTTACACATTTGGGCAGAGGCTATCAATACTACAATACATATGATTAATAGAGGTCCCTCTACTCCTTTGGGCTGTGGTATTCCAGAGGAAGCATGGACTGGTAAGAAGGTGAGTTATTCTTTTCTCAAGACCTTCAGTTGTGAAGCTTTTGCTCATATAGACTCTAAAAATAGAACCAAGCTAGAAGCTAAATCAAAGAAATGTGTCTTTGTTGGATATGGCATTAATGAATTTGGTTATAGGCTTTGGGATTTTGAAAATCTTAAAATTTTTAGAAGTCGGGATGTCATATTCAATGAGAAAGTGTTGTACAAAGATCTGTTGCAGCAACATGAGAAGAAAGAAGATGATTATGTAGTGCTGGATGATACTCCAAAAGCTGATGTTCTAGCCATTCTTCATGATGTGTAACAAATGCAACAACAAATACCACACACACCAGTGAATGTTAGATGGTCAACAAGGCACATTAGACCTCCACAAAGATTTTCTCCCTCTTTGTATTCTATTTTACTTACTAATGCTGGTGAACTTGAAAGTTATGATGAAGCTATGCAGGTGGATACTAAGATTTAGTGGGAGTCTGCAATGAAAGATGAAATTGACTCTTTGCTATAGAATAAGACATGGGATCGATGCAAGTTGCCTGCAGGTAAAAAGGATTTACAAAATAAGTGGGTTTACAAGTTGAAAGAAGAGGAAGGAGGTAAGAAAAAATTTAAGGCTAGGTTAGTTGTAAAAGGATTTGCACAAAAAAAGGGAATTGATTTTGATGAGATATTTTCTCCTGTTGTTAAAATGACTTCTATCCATACTGTTTTAAGTCTTGTGGCTACTAAAGATTTACATTTAGAGCAGTTGGATGTTAAAATAGCCTTTCTTCATGGTGATTTGGATGAAGAAATATATATGGCCTAGCCACGGGGATTTGAGGTCAAAGGCAAGGAGAAATTAGTGTGCAAATTGAAGAAAAGTTTATATGGCTTGAAGTAAGCACCTCAGCAATGGTATTTGAAATTTGACAGGTTTATGCATGACCATGGCTATAAAAGGTGTCATTCAGATTATTGTGTTTATTTTAAGAGGTTGGATGATGATAGCTACATTATTTTATGTCTATATGTTGATGATATGCTTGTAGCTGGGTCTAACATGGATCATATTAAGGGGCAGAAACACTAGTTATCACATGCATTTGCTATGAAGGATTTGGGGGCATCAAAACAAATCCTTGGAATGAAGATTTGCAGAGATAGGAAGAATAGAACATTGATGCTATCTCAAGCTGATTATGTTGAGAAGGTGTTGCAACATTTCTCTATGGAGAATGCTAAAGCTATCAGCACACCTTTACCTAGTCATTTGACATTGACTAAGGAGATGTGTCCCAAGACATATGAAGAGGAGGATAAGATGTCCAAGGTACCCTATGCTTCAGCTATAGGAAGCTTGATGTATGCTATGGTATGCACTAGGCCAAATATTGCACATGTAGTGGGAGTTGTTAGCAGGTATATGAGTCATCTAGGATTTGAGCATTGGAATGCTGTCAAGTGGATTCTCCAATATTTGAGAGGAACATCCAATAAGTGTTTACACTTTGGGGGCTCTACTACTGATTTACAGGGCTATGTTGACTCAGATTTGGCAGGGGATATTGATACTAGGCAGAGTACTACAGGTTATGTCTATACTATTGGTGGGGTAGCTGTGAGCTAGGTTTCCAGGTTACAAAAGATTAATGCTCTATCCACTACAGAGGCAGAGTATGTTGCTGCTATAGAGGAAGCCAAGGAGATGATATGGCTTCAGTTCTTCTTGGAAGAATTGGGACATCCTCAGAAGGATAATTATTTTTTCACAGATAGTCAAAGTGCCATTCATCTTGCTAAGAATTCAGCTCTACATTTTAAGACCAAACACATACAGTTGCAGAACCATTTCATTCGGTCAATTTTGGAGGATGGATAGTCAAAGCTAGAGAAAATACATACCAATGACAATCCAATAGATATGTTGACAAAGGTTGTAACAAGGGAGAAGTTGAACTCCTCTTTAGCTTCAGTTGGTCTTTTAGACTGAACATGAATAAAAAAATAGCAGAGTCCAAGGTGGTTTGATCTAGTGGGAGCCCCATGTGGTAGTGGTATTGCTACATGATTAGTCTCCAAGTGGGACATTGTTGTTTAGTGTGGAGCCTGATCAGTCCCCAAGTGGGAGATTGTTAGATTGTGGTGACTGATTAGGAAAGTACTGTACATACTTCATAATTAGTGGGGTTCGGGGCATCGCCAATCATTTTGGTACTATTCACCATTCGTAGATTCGCCACTAAAGTTATGGCTAATTATGGCCGACATGTTATAACCCTAAAGTAGTTTAATACATGTATAAAAGGGTTTAGGGTTGGGTATTTTTCATTATGTTGTGATGAAAAATTGGTTCTTGTGGCAATATTGAGCTGTAAGGGATTACAGATTGTAATCAGTTTGTAATCACTAGATTCTAATAAGATCGAACTTGTTGTTTGGTGGACATAGCCCAAGGATTGGGTGAACCACATTAAATCTTGGTGCCTTGTGTTCATTTTTGTGTGATCTATTATTTTCTGTTATTGGTTATATTTGCATGTATTTTTTATTTATGTCTGTGGTTTATCCTAACAGGAAACTCAAAAAGTTTCATTCTTCTGAAGTGAGCTCTACTGGTACCCAACCTTGTTAAAGGTTACATACACCCTATTAATGTGACCTTATTAGAAGATTTCACCAAAATATCATCTATACCTTATCAATCCCTACTCTTGAATAAAATGAGTGGCTTTATTTAAAGGACTTACAAACACCAATAATCGATGTTACCATACAAGATTTCACAAACTTGTTAGGTCCACTCGATTCTTCTATGATTTTCTGCTACAATGGTTAAATAGTAACCATGTAAAATGGTCTATTCTTGTTGAGATCATTGTTCTTTCTCTATCTCTATTTTATATCTCTCTAGTATCTTCTTTCACTCTGTACTTTTACTTAATGAACACCTTCTATTTCTCCTTCCACTGATTGATTATCCCGGCTCAAAAATCTTCTATCACCTTCTTCAGTAGTTTTCACTTTGATGTCCTCTCTTGCATATAATCAACAACTTCAACATATTCAACTTGTAACTAGAGACCTTAAGCTATATTTCTCTTCTCCTTAAATAGTTTTCTCAATGCTTGTAGATACTTCCATATTTTTTCACTTAAATATTATCATCAATCTTAGGTTTATCATATAATTCCTTCATAAATTGAATTTAGACACTCAAAAAATATAAATTGCATAGGAATTTGAGCACATCCTAATCCTTCTTCAATTTCCATCGTCACATCTATCTTAAGTTTTCCCAATCATTTATCTTTCAATAAACCTCAACTCATTCCTTAGACCATCTCGAACTTTCCTTATTTCCATCAAAATTTGGCCTAAGATTCTAATTCTCCAAAAAATTTCATTTAGCTATCACTCAGTAAACATAACATTTGTTCAAGTAATATACCACACAATAAATACTAACTTTCTTAGGAAATATTGTGTTTTCCTTCTTCTTTGGCCAATCCCTCTATAAATATTTTACAATCACTTGGCGAATATAGTTTCTCTTCATTAACATTGCAACTTGGTTAAGCTTTTGATCTTCAATATATTACGAAAAATACATGATTGTAAAGTAATCAAATCAATAATACATTATCATTGTCCAACTCATTAAAGTACCCATTAAATACTTTACATATTACTTTGGTCTTCATCATACTTTCAAATCCTCTTCATCAATCAAATGATATGGTATGTAACTAGGTTAGAATAATGTCTAGCCAACTAAGAATTTGACATTAATGAAAATATGATAACTGATATGACTATTTTACATACATGCATAGCATTATTAACTAACAATCTCCCACTATGTAATTAAATTATCAATTTGGGCTAAGAATTCCCCCCTTTGGCATTGATTGAAACATATAACATAATACTTTATATTAAAAAACTTTATATAACATAATCAAATTTATCCATTGACAACAATAAAAATTTTCAGCTCTTATATTCAATTATATAAACTCTATAACTTAGTGGGTATCTTTGATGAAGGGTGCTCCCCTTAATACCATAAACCCATAATAGAAACAAAGAAACAACAACAAATACAAGAACAAAACATGAACTTCTTATTATCACTACAAATATGGAATTACAAAATTCACAAGTACAATATGCTAACCCACATGGGCACCTTCATTACAGTAATCTACAAGAGTAAGTTGCAAAGTACCATCGAGTGTTGTCCTAGACAATGTTTGGGCCTTTCTTAAGTAGGCAATTTTATGTCATCGAGGAAGGTTCTAGATTATCAAACTTAATACCTAGGGCCGACAGACCCTAACAATACATATAGAGTTGGCCAGATACATCTTTGACAAATTATTTTAGAAATTTTAGGTATCCCAACTTTGGAAGGCCATAACTCACGAACCATTGCTTTGATTGGCTATTATAACCACTCTTTGAAAATGCTAGCTCCTGATCTACATCCTTAAAACTACACAAGCACCCTTCAAGTTTTTAGACCTCATCCAAGAACTCTAAGGTCTCTAATGGTGATCCTAAAGATTTTTCTCCTAAATTTTCCACCAAAAATCTATAATAACTTCTTCGATACTTAAGCTAGAGGAATGTGACTTTTAAGGTAGGCTTATAATTCTATAATGAACCTTCATGTATAAAATGAGAACATTCTAAGCTTATATGATAAACTTATTGAAAATAGAAATTTCCAATAAATAGTAACCACCCTATCTACTAGCCCTTATTAAAATAGAAAATACTAAAAATAAAAATATTTTTGGGTGAAGCAAGATTACTCTTACACCCAGGATGCTCTTGCATCAGACTCTCAGGGTAATTTGAGAAGTGACTTCGTCATGTCTTAGGTGTTTAGAGGAAAACCAAGATTCTTAATGTCCTCCCTTGTTAGCCATGATGAATCCTCTAGTATCCTCCCTTTCCATTTGACCAAGTATTTCTCATAAGTTTTGTTCCTTGTACTTTTGCTAATATGACTATCTAGTATCTCCTCAATCTCCTTTGTTGTTGAACTAGCTATAGAATAATCCACTACACTTCTGCAACTTTTTCACCATCACCTTGTTCATAATACTCTATCAAATTTGAAATATTAAATACTGGTGAAATATTCAATTCAAAAGGAAACTCCACTTCATAAGCATTTCTAGAATCATGCCTTTTCACTATCTTGCATGGTCCAAACTTCTCCATCTTCAACTTATTATATGTACCCACTAGAAAATGCTCCTTTCTCAAAGGACCCATGACTTCATCTCCAATTTGAAATTCCTTATACCTCCTTTTCACATAAGCCTTAGCCTTGTACTATGTATTCATCTTTATGATGCACTTCCTCACCTCCTCATGGATGTTATTCAAATGTTTAGCAAAATCTTTTGCTTCAACACTATACATCTCTCCTTTATCCAACTACCTTAATTCAGAAGCATTTTTGGGACTACTCCCATATATAATCTAGAATGGTGATTTACCAAGACTCCTATTTATAAAAGTATTATATGAAAATCCTACCTATGGTAAAATTAGATCCCATCCTTTTGGTTTGTATCCAACCAAACATCTCAACAAATTTTCCAAACTCCTATTCACCACTTTTGTTTGTCCATTAGTTTGTGGATGATACAATGAACTAAACTTCAAATTTGTCTTCAAATTCTTCCATAATGTATGCCAAAAATACCCAAAAAGTTTGGTATCTTGATGTAAAACTATACTCTTTGGAAGACCATGTAGTCTTACCACTTCTATGAAAAACAACTTTGCCACATGAACAATATCACTAGTCTTCTTGCAAGGAATAAAATGTGCCATCTTTGAAAACTTGTCAACTACTACAAAAATAGAATCATGCCCATGTGGCATCCTCAATAATGTAAGAACAAAATCCATGCTAACATCCTCCCATGACTTCTCTAGTATAGGAAATGGCTAATACAACCCCATTTCTGCTTCACTCCTTTCAACATCTAACATACTCTACAACTCTATACAAACTTCTTCACATCTTGATGCAACTGTGGCTAGTAATAATTCTCAGCAACCAAAGACATGGTTTTATCTCTACCAAAATGTCTAGCCAATCCTCCACTATGCTTCTCCTTGATGAGGTTCTCTCATTTTGTACTTCTTGGAATGTACAATTAAATTTGTTTAAATAACTTACTATCCTAGATCATGAAACCCAACCACTTTGTCCTATCAAGTGTAATAGATTTTGTACAAGCCTTCCAAACTTCACCAAAATTAGGATCATCTAGATACAAAGTACCAAGTTCTTTGAACCTAACCACCTCTATCTACATTTTTGTCAGAAAAAGTTGTCTTCTATGAAGAGCATTTCAAATTTTGTTAAACTTCCCTCTCTCATGTTTCAAAAAAAATGTATAACTCTACAAGAGCTAAACCCACTTCAAATGCCTTTGGTTTAACTTTTCTTGACTATTCAAATATTAAAAAGCTTGATGATGAGTATTCAAAACAAAATTCTTAGGAAGAAGCTAGTGTCTCCACTTCTTCAATGCTTGAACTATAGCATAAAATTCTTGATCATAAACATGATAGTTTCCTTTTGCATCATTCAACTTCTTACTAAAATAAGCAAGAGATCTACCTTCTTGGCTCAAAAAAACTCCTATTGTAATACCACTAGCATCACAGTCTACTTGAAATACCTTGTTAAAATCAAGAAGTGCTAAAATAGGCTACTTAGTAACTTTTTGTTTCAACAGATTAAAATTCTTTCCTATCCCTTCTCTCTCTTTTTTTTTTTTTCAGGGGTCCACAAATACTACTAAAACTTCTTATGCACTTTCTGTAAAAACTAGCTAGTCCATAAGAATATATTGCTTCTGATATACTCCTTAGAGTAGGCCATTCAGTGATAGCCTTCAATTTCTATCAATCCATTTTAGACCTTTTTTTGAGACTACAAGTCCTAGGTACACTAACTCTTTTACAAAATTGCATTTTTTCAGGTTTATCAACAACTTTTCTTTGCTCAACTTATCAAACAACTTGTAAATATGAATCAAATTTTCCTCCAATATCTTACTAAAGATCAAAATATCATCTAGGTAAACAATGCAAAACTTACCTAGAAACTCCTCTAGTACCTCATTCATGAGTCGCATGAAAGTGATCAGTGCATTGGTTAGCCCAAAAGGAATGACTAACTTCTCATACAGTCCTTCCCTTGTCTTGAAAGTAGTCTTCCACTCATTACTTTCTCTGATATGAATCTAATGGTACCCACTCTTCATATCTATCTTTGTGAAATACTTAGCTCCACTCAAACAATCCACAATATCATCCATCCTTGGCAACGAAAATCTATATTTGATTGTGATCTTGTTAATAATGCAAGAATCTATGTACATCCTCCATTCTTCATTCTTGTTTGGTGCTAATTGGGATAGTACAACACATGGACTCAAACTCTCTTGAATTAACCCTTTCTCTAATAAATCATGAACTTGTCTATTCAACTCCACTTTTTGCCAGTGTCATTCTGTGTGTTATCTTGTTTGAAAAACTAGCTCCTGGAACCAAATCCATCCGATGACTAGTCTTCCTCATTGGGGCAATCCATCAAGTACATTATCTGATACAATATCAAAAAACTCTTCCAACATATCTACAACTTCTGCAGATACCTCCTCTACCTCTTCTTTACTATCTTTTAGAATTATAGAAAAACACATATGCTCACAAGTTATACCTTTGAGAAACTTTTTTCCATCAACAAAATATATTTTGGTAGCACTACATACCTTTTCTTCTTTCTCCTTCAATGGCTTCAACTTATGCTTCACCCCATCCTTTGTCAATGTGTAGGTATTTTCTCTCCCATCATGTGCAACATGCCTATCAAACTATCAGAACCTATCTAGAAACATATGACATATGTCCATAGGTATGATATCATAAAGTATCTCATCTTGGTAGCTACCAATCTTGAACTTCACTAAGCACTGCTCATTGACCATGACCTTGTAATCATCTTGCAAATGTGGGTATTTCTATCTCTTTAACTTCAACTTGGTGACATTCATTTCTAACACTAGATTTCCAGTACTTACACCATCAGTAATCACATCACAACCTTATCTTCACATCTACACCTTGTGTGAAACAAACTCCTTCTTTGATCAAGTTCATTCTCACCACTTAGTAGGACTCTTTTATTAACTAGGACTTCTCCTCTTTCAACATCATTAGAATGTGATGATATGGCATCTTCATCAATATGTAAAACTCTAGCTTGGCATTTTGTTCTTTGATCTATCCTTCCTTGGTGTTGGAAACATTCAAATGCTCTATTCCCTTCTTCTCCATAGTGAAAACATTTCCCATTGAAGCCTCCTCTTTCAATTCCTTTTCCTCTACCTCTTCCTCTCTGATCCCTATTTTTTTGATCATGAAAATGATTGGAATTGTTTCCCCTCTAGTTCTTACTACAACTTCCAACCTCATCCTTGTTTGTTTGATAACCATTATGACCTCCATAAGATCATCTACCAAATCCTCCACCATGACCTCTTCCACTATTCTTGTTGTCAAACTTCTTGCTCAATTTCTCCTCAACTCTTAGGGAAAATTGGTATGCCTCCTCAATACTTTACATTCAAACTATACTCAACTCATCCTAAATACTTGGACTTAACCCATTGAGATAATAGGCCTCTTTATCCTTATCATCTTCTACATGGCCAGTTCTAATGAGAATTCGGTAGAACTCTTTAGTATACTCTTGTACAAATTTTTTTGCTTGCTTCAACCCTTGTATTTTCTTCAACAAATCAAGCTCATAATCCATGGGAATGAATTATCACTTTAGTTTAGCTATCATCTAATCCCATCTGGTGATTTTTTCTTTCCCTTTCTATTTCACTCTACCTAAAACTCCTACCACCAAATCTTTGCATGTCCCTTTAGTTTTTCCTTGGCAAACTTGACCCTATTAGGATCCTTAATATCTTCATTCTCAAAGTACTCCTCTAGTTCATTGATCCAATTGATCAGCTCCTTTAGGTTAATATTTCCTAAAAATGTGGGAACCTTAAACTTAGGTCTTTTTCCAATCTTGGAGATGGCCTTAAGAAGCCTTTCTTCCTCTGGGTTTAAAACTGCCTCTAGTTCAACATTTTCTTCTTCTTCATCCTCATTTTTGCTTTCATCTCTTACAACAAGATTTATTCCTCTATGCATTTTTTCTTCCAATTCTTTCATTCATCTTTGGAGGGCTCTAAAACCCTTAGGTATGACACCTAAAAGTCTTTTGCGCCACCCTCTTCATGGAGGCATTTTTGTGCTTTCATTAAAACCTTAGTGTAAACTACCTCACAATTAGTAATTTGTCTACACGCTCAACCCAAACCATGGTCCTAGTGTAAACTGCCTCATAGTCAACAATTTTTCCACACACTTAAGATCTCTAGCTCTGATGGCACTTGATGAAGGGTGCTCCCCTTAATACCATAAACCCATAATAGAAACAAAGAAACAATAGCAAATGCAAAAAAAAAATATGGACTTATTATTGCTGCAAATGTAGAGTTACAAAATTTAAAAGTACAATATGCTAACCCAAATGGGTACCTTTATTACAATTGTCTACAAGACTAAGCTGTAAACTACCACCTAGAGCTATCTTAGACAATGTTTAGGATCTTCTTAAATAGGCAATTTTATGCCACCTGGGAAAGTTCTAGATGATCAAACTTAATACCTAGGGCCAAAAGACCCTAACAATACATATAGAGGTGGCCAAATATATCTTTGACAAATTATTTGAGAAATTTTGGGTAGCCCAACTTTGGAAGGCCATAACTCATGAGCCATTGCTCTGATTGGCTATTATAACCACTTTTTGGAAATGCCTGCTCCTAATCTACAGACTTAGAACTATGCAAGTGCCCATATGTTGAGTTTTTGGAGCTCATCTAGGCACTCTAAGGTCTCCAATGGTGAGTTTGAATATTTTTCTCCTAAATTTTCCACTAAAAATTGCAATAACTCCTCTGATACTTAAGATAGAGCAATGAGATTTTTATGGTAGGCTTATAATTCTAAAATGAACCTTCATGTAGAAAATGAGAACATTCCAAGGTCATATAAAAAACTTACTAAAAATAAGAAGTTCCCATAAATAGTAATCACCCTGTCGACTAGTCCTTATTAAAATAGAAAAGACTGAAAAATAAAAATATTTTTGGGTGATGCAAGAGTGCTCGTACACCCAGGATCATCCTACATCAATCTTTAACAACATCAATATTTCTTCAACATTTTCAACATTTCTCCCCCTTAGGATATGATCTTTGATTTCAAGTTCAACCTTCAATCTCATCTTCTATGTAGCATCTTTTGTTAGTGTGAATGTTGATGGTATTCCTTTGGGACAATATCCTAAGAATTGGATAGATTGATAGCATGACTAACATGTTGCATTCATGATTGTATTTTTCATTGATGTCAACATAGCATTGTTTGTGTGAAGATTGGTAGAATAGAAGATAGAGAATGAGGTCATATGGACTATGTATTGATTATTAGGTCAAGCATAGTTAAGGATGGATTCGATATTGTATCCTAATGAAGAGGATAAGTACACGTATAAAAAGTTGAAGACATGTGAAAGATATTCTTGAATTACATAAGATGGTAAGAAGACATAGTACCTGATAAGTGGTTTTTGATGATTAATTTGTATCTTTTAATTAGGATAAATTGTGATGAGTGTAGCTAGACTATAATAGTAGAGAGCATGATGATGTCATCAATAAGTGCATAGGGTCAAAGGTCACACGTCTAAGAATTTGTAAAGATTGTAAGGCCATAATGACTTGTAATTATGAAAATATGTAATATTTTATGATATCTTAATGAAGTCCTATTATAATTAATTGGGAAGGCTTGAAGGATATCTCAAGGAATTATTTTGAGGATATGATTTAAAGAAAATTTATTTTCCTTGTGATAAAATATGATGTTGTTGTAGTTTAATGAGAGAAAGAGAAAAGTGTGAATACTTCAAGTGATATGTGAAGTTGATAAATGCCTATAAGCAATCCACAAGATTATTTGAATGCAAGATTGATGATCTACTATTGAGATTAGAAGAGATTTGGTCTAGTCAAGAGGACAAAAAAGGAGGTGAAGTTATTCCATTTTTTTTATTATGCAAGGAATAATAGAAAGATTAGTTGGATAGTGGTTTTAGTGATCTTGCCCCTAAATTTGTTTGGATAGTGGGTGTATACGCTAATATGTTAGCAAGAAACACTAATCTATTAAGAGAACAAAGCATTAACTAACAAAGATTAATATAACATATAAGAGAGACTAAAGAGGAACCCCTAATTAGGAATGTGAGCCAAATGAATGGACTCTCCCAATAGGAATTAGCTCTTTGCTTTGTAGATGAGTCTAAGTAAAATATTGGTATGTATGCTCAACGGGCTTCAAGTTTTCTTCAATGGTGGGGATCGGTAATGGCAATTTGGTAGCTTTATGAGCTCTCAATTTGGCATTATAAGGGTATGGTTAAGGGCTTTGGCTTCTCAAACTAGCATTATAACTTTAACTCAAGGATTGTGATGATATGGCTTGGGAGGGGATCCAATTTATAGGCTAAGGGCTAAGATGCAAGGATGGGAAAAAGATCATGGAGGGTTTAGATTTCATGAGAGGAGAGCACATAGATTGTGCTTCCTTACAACCAGTCAAAGAGTGACACATGTCACAGGGTGAGTGGATGGAAGAAAGGGCAAGGATGAGCCAGCAAAGGAGGCTCAGGGGATAATATCTTCATAAAGACCCTTCATAAATGGCTTGTAAGAGAAATGAATGGGCTTGTAAGAGTCTTTATGGCATTTGTAAGAGCATTCATGATTGGGTGGTTGGGATATTTTGAGGGAGTTGAGATTGTTGACTTTGCTTGGCTTAGGAAAGTCTTAAGCTTGCTTAGGGAATGTGACAAGGTTAGGGGTGGGATTAGAGGTGATTTAGGATTAGATTAGGGATGTTAGAGACATGCAAGTGGATGGCATTCAATGAGGGTGGGTGAGTTAGTGGCTAAGCTTGGTTAGTATGGGTAGATGGGGTGGATTAGGCTAAAAAGGGGGTTTAGGGATAGGCTTAGGGTGAGGATGAAGACCTTCTAGAAGAGTCTAGAATTTCCTAGGATGAGGATAAAAGGTTTTTTAGGAAATAAATAAATTTTTATTTATTTCATGGTTTGGGTTGAGGAAATATTTATTTAAACATTTTTAATAAACATGAGGATTGATATTTAACCTCAGTTAAATATTTTGAGTTGGGATTAAGGGTAGAAAATGATGGGATTAGCCTTTAATAAAAATTAAAGAAGGATTAGAAGATTTTGGAAGAGGTTAGTGGTCTTAAGGAAATTGGCCAAGTTTTGGGCAAAAAATAAATTAAATATTTATTTTGGGATTTTTGGTCAATTTATTAAATAAATAATTAATAAATAAAGAAAATAATGTTTAAATAAGATTTAAACATTTTTGGGAGGGATTCCTTAATTAAATATTTTTAATTAAGATAAAGGGATTTAATGGCATAAAAATAAATAAATAAATTAAATAATTAATTAATTAATAAATGATGATGTCATCAGGAACTTTTTTCGAAAATAAAAATACTTTATTTTCTAAAGGATTTTAGGTGTCTACAGTGGGTCCTTCTATCTTCTACAACTCTTAATAGGGACTAATATACTAAATATATTTCATTGGATCTTAATAGAGTCCATCCTCTTACAAGGAACTTTTATACTAGTACATCATTTTATGAGTACCATCGCTACTAGGGATCTCTCTCTGATCAATGGTTTCCCTAGTTAACATATCTATTGTTATTGTGTATGTATATCTTCTTATAGTTGTTGATTATATTGTTCACATGCTTAAGGATTAACAAGGTTGATATATATTTTAATAGTTGAATAATTGATTCATCCCCCCCTTCTTAGTTATCCTGGTGGACTTTACTTTCAAACAATTGGTATTAGAGCATCAAGTCCTTGAAGAAAAATCTTAATAGCATAAGGAGATCAATGGTGGGTCACTTTAGAATAGAAAGTCTTGAATTTGATGGAGTCAACTATGACAATTGGAAGGAAAATATGAAGACTCATTTTCTATGTATGGGTCAAAGGTATTGGCTAATAACAAAGAGTGAAAATGAGATTAAGGAAAAAAAACTTGAAGAATGCAGCGAAACTAAATTTTTTTGTTTATGTATAATATTCTTGCCAGAGAAGCATTATTGTCAAGTCTTCTTGAGAAAGAATATAGTTAGGTAAAATCATTAGAGATATCTCATGAAATTTGAGTAGCCTTAGAATCTAATTTTGAAGGTGATAGAATGCTAAAATTATCAGAGCACATAATTGGAAATGTCTTATTTAAGATGTTAAAATGGTGGAAGAAGAATGTGTGAGAAGCTATATTGGTAGATTATCAGATATTTTTGCAGGAATGAATTCTTCTCAGGGATCTAACGATGAAGATGAAATTAGATGGAAGATTTTGCAAACATCGATACCACCATTTAGACAACTAGCATAGATGATTGAGAAATCGATACCTTGTACTAAAAATTTTCCTAGAGAGACTTTACTTGGAAGATTGGAAGTAGAAAAAGTAAGCTTGAAGCAATTTGGAGAATTGCCTAGAGTGGAAATAACTTTTAGTGCATTGAGTGCTCATCCTTCTTTATCAAGAAGTGCAAGAGCCAAAGGAGAATATACTAGGACCAACATATCCATAACTAACAAGGATAGAAGAATTGAAAAAGGAATTTCCCTACTTGTAAGAAGATAGCTAAATGGTAAAGGAATTTTAAATGTTGGACTTCCAATGAAAGTGTTCATTATGCTTTTAAGTGTCTTAAAAGAGAGAAAAAAGTATAAGAAGAATTTTAAGTCTAGAATGTTAGCATGAATATTGATGATATTCATTTGGGGAGGTATCCTAAGCATTGCCAGAGCATGTGCGAGATTTTTGGCATGATTGTATGTTACATTCATCACTATTTTTGTCATTTATGTCAACACAGTAGTA
The DNA here is from genome assembly GCA_028749045.1 of Cupressus sempervirens. Taxonomy (NCBI): domain Eukaryota; kingdom Viridiplantae; phylum Streptophyta; class Pinopsida; order Cupressales; family Cupressaceae; genus Cupressus; species Cupressus sempervirens. The sequence goes on from CM053792.1 coordinate 581,105,272, forward strand.
TTTCTATGAAGACTAGATGATTAATAGGTAGAGATCAAGGTCATAAAGATATAGAATTGATGATTAGGTAAAACATAGTTAAGGACATGTTCTATATTGAGTCTTAATGACATGGTTAAGTGTGCACATAGAGAGTCAAAGATATGTATAAAATCTGCTTGATTTATAGAGAGTAGTATACATAGATGGTTCTTGAGAAGAAATTTTTGATAGTTGGATTGTATCTCCTAAAAAAGATAGAACCATGACATGCGAAGATGGGAAGTGATAGTAGAAAGTCTAATGATGACATCAAACATTGTGCAAGGTCTAACATAACACAGGTGAGAAATTGTAAAGACCATGAGCCAAAAAAATTATGTAATTGTAATTTAATTATTTATCTTAATATGGTCCTATTATAATTAATTGGGAAAGCCTCAAGTCTGATTGAAGGAATTATTTTGAGGACATGGTATAGAGAAAGGTTATTTTCCTTTTGGTCAAGTGTGATTCATGAAGACATGTGTGAAGTGTTTCATAAATGCAGGTAAGCGATCCAAGTGATTATTGGATACAAAGTTGGTAATCTAGTATCATGATCTAAACATCAGTTGATAGGATAGAGGAAGAGGAAGTAAAAGTACAATTCATTTATATTGTTGTGCAAGGAATAATATGTAGATTAGTTGGATAGCAAGTTTAATAATCTTACCTTCTAAAACTCCTAATAAGGTAGACACAAATCTTAACAGGGTTGGAATCTCCTAACAGGGATTCAAAGTTGCCTAACAGGGACTCATATATACTGAATGCATTTCATTTTCTCCCAATAGATTTTATCCTCTAACAAGTAACTTTTATATCCCTCTAATCAAGGGTTTCCCTAGTTAACATATTTGATGTTATTGCATATGAGTATCTTGTTATGGTTTTTGGTTATATTATTCACATAAATAAGGGTTAATAAGGTTTATAATTGTTATAATATTTATATTATGATTCACCCCCCTCCTCTCATTTATATTAGTAGACTTTACATTCTAATAATTGGTATCAGAGCTTTAGGTCCTTAAAGAGAAAGCTTAATAGCTTTGTGAGATCAATATGAGTTACTTTAGAAAAGAAAGTCCTAAGTTTGATAGAGTTTTAACTATGACAACTAGAAGGAAAAGTTGAAGACTCATTTTCTATGTATGGGTCTAGGATATTGTCTTTTGACCAAGAGCGACAAAGCAATTGTGGAAGAATGAAAGCTTGACGAATGTAGTGAAGTAGAAAGAGATCTGTTTATGTATAATATGTGAACCAAAGAAGCATTACCATCAACTCTTCCTAAAAATGAATACAATCAAGTAAAATCACTAGTGACATTTCATAAAATTTGGAAATCTTTAGAATCTACTCTTGAAGGAGATAGGAATACTAAAAGAAAGAGATTACAAAATTGGATATGTTTGTTTCAAGATGCTAAAATGATTGAAGATGAATATGTGAGAAGCTATATTGGTAGAATATCTCAAATTGGTGTAGGAATTAAGTCTTGTGAAGGATCTAAAGAGGAAGATGAGATTGTATGGAAGATTTTGAAAAATTTTACACCACCATTCAAACCAATAGAGATGATTGAACATTTGATATACCTTATACTAAGAAGTTTACTAGGGAGACTTTTCTTGTAAGATTAGAAGTAGCATAATCAAGTTTGAGGTAGTCTAGAGAATTGACAAGAGAGGAGATAGCTTTTAGTGCATTAAGTGTTTGTGCTTCTTTATCTAGAAGTGAAAGCACCCATGTAGACTATGCTAGTAGCAATATATCTAGATCTAAAGAAGATAAGAAGATTGAAGAAGGAATAATACTTCTTATTAGAAGAGAACCATATGGTAAGAAAAATTTCAAATGTTGGACTTGCAATGAATTTGGTCATTTTTCTTCTAAGTGTCCTAAAAGAGAGAAAAATTACAAGAGAAATTTCAAGCCTAAAAGGCCTAGAGATTGTTTCTATGAAAATGAAGATGATGAATTTGAGGAAAGAGTTTAAAGTGAAATTGATGATGAGTTATGATTTGTTTCTATAAAAGAAGAAAGTTCTAAGATTGAAATTAGAGAAGCTACAACCCTAGTTTCTCAAGTTGAAAAGAAATCTAATTGGATTATAGACAGTGAATGTTCATATGATATGACTAGTGATATGAACAAGTTTTTTAAGTTTAGAAATCATGATGGAGGAATTTTTAGAATGGGAAATAATGTAGCTTTTCACATCAAAGGGATAAGATCTATTAGTCTTGCTGGAAAGACTAATACCGATGATGTTTATTTTATTGATGGTTTGAATCATAACTTGTTAAGTGTTTGATAGTTGGTTGATAAAGGTTATTCATTGTATTTTATAGAGAAGACTTGTATTATAAAATATATGGATGATAAGTCATTTAAAATAGGTACAAGATCCAGAGGTAATATGTTTCAATTAAATCTTATTGTGATGACTTATTTGGTTGTGAAAGTGAATAACAGTTGGTTGTGGCATAGAAGGTTAGTAGTACATTTGTAGTTAGAGATTTATGTAAGATGATGGAGCCTACTAATGTTATTTGTAAGGAATTTATAAAGGCTAAATAGAAGAAGGTTTCATTTCCAAGCAGGAAGTTCACTATTAGTAAAAATTTGGAGTTTATCCATACAGACTTGACTAGTCCTACTAGAACAAGAGGATTATATGTAGAAAGGTATTTTATGATTTTTGTTGTTTGATTTCACTAGAATGATGTGGGTAACATTTTATAAAGAAAAACCTGAGGTATTTGACAAGTTTAAGATATTCAAGAATAGAGTTGAGTATGAATTTGGTGCAAAGATTAAATGTTTAAGATTAGATAGAGGTGGATAATTTACTTCTAGAGAATATAACATGTTTTGTGAAGAGAATGGAATTAAGATATAACTATTTTCACCCAAAAATCCTAAGAAAAATGGGATAACAGAAAGGAGGCATAGATCTATATCAAATCCACTAAGAGAAATGATATTTGAGAATGATGTATCCAAGACATTTTAAAGGGAAGCATTAAATACAATAGTATACACCATGAACAAAGTGCAGATTAGAAAAAGGTACAAACAAGATCCCTTATGAATTATGGTTTGGTTATACACCCTTAGTGAATAATTTCATAATATTTGGAAGTAATTGTTAATAAGGAGAGATGATGATATTGGTATGTTTGATTCAAGAAGCGATAAAGGTATGTTCCTTGGTTATTCATTGAAAAGAAAAGCTTAGAGATGTTTTAATAATAGAAACAAGATAATTGTTGAGTATATAAATGTAAAAGTGGATGAAAATTTTGAAGTTAAAGAAAGGATGATAGATTGTAATTCTAATGAGGAAGAAGATAATCCTAGATCTATGAGACAAAATGTCAAAGTTTTCTTTGAGACTAACAATGATTTTCATAATAATGTAAAAATTATTGAGAAAAGAGGAGAATCAAGAACTGAATCAAGAGAAGAAATAAGAATTGAAATAGAAACTCCTACACAAAATAGGAATTTGAAAAAAAATTACTCCATAGAGTAGATTATTGGAAGCAAAGACAAAGGAGTGATGAAAAGAAGTAGAGTAAATGAGGAATTATGTTTGATTTATCAAGTTGAACTTAAGAGCATAGATGAGGCATGGAAGGATGATTACTGAATTCAAGATGTGAAGGAAGAACTAGATCAAATTGTGAAGAACAACTCATGGAAATTGGTTCCTAGTCTTAAAGACAAGAATGTTATAGGAACAAAATGGGCATTCAAAAATAAGATGAATGAACAAGATGAAGTTGTGAGGAATAGAGCTAGATTGGTATGAAAAGGACATTCACTACAAGAAGTCATAGATTATGAAGAAACACATGCCCTTATAGCTAGAATGGAAGCAATAAGAATGTTCTTGGCTTATGTAGAAAATAAAAAATTTAAAGTATATCATATGAATGCCAAGTCAACCTTTCTAAATGGAGAACTTGAAGAAGAGGTTTATATTGAGTAGCCTGAAGGATCTTGTTTGACAAAAGAAAAAGGCATGGTTGTATGCGTGGAATGTGGCCTATACTAACACACACACTTCAACACAGTCATTATTTGCGAATTCATCTCGGAATGAACATGAGATTGTTAACCCAAGATTTTCCCTACAAGACGACCTATTGCCTTCTATCTAAGTGGATTTTACCTGCTAATGCTCTCAGATTTGAGGTACAGGTAATCGGACCATCTAGAACGAAGGGTTTTGAATGCAACTATATGATTATGCAAATTAATCTATATGAATTGCAAGCATTAATCTAAAAAGAAATAGAAGAAATTAAGCTACATGTATGCATTGTTTAATCTAAATGATACTAAGAGATTAAGCAAAAGCACATATAAAAATATGATAGTGAGTATGTAATCCGACAACAATTCAATAGCATGAGAATTCAACCTCCCCCCTCTTTTGAAATGAGGAATTGAGAGCTTCTTAAATAGAATCCAAGAATTGATCAATGGTCAAGATCAATTTGGATGGAAAGTCGAGTTTAGAAATGATATTTAGTTAGAATGGAAAGTTTCCTTATGAAAAGGAAGTTAACTAATTTCTTTTTAGTAGAATAAGAAGTTAACTATTTTAATTCCTTTTATGATTTCAGTCAACTGAGAGTTTCTATTTTTGAACTGAAGAGAGAATATTGGAGAAGATATTTGATTTAAGGAAATTAAATATGACATCATAATCGAGTATTCTAAATTGAATAATTAAATTCAACAATTAGAATAAGAATATTTAATTAAATCAAATATATTTAATTCCTTTGTACATTAGCTAAAGAAGTAATTTAATTTAATTAAAGTACAAAGACTTATAGTTAAATTTAATTTAATCAATAGATTTAATCTAGCTAATTTGAGTCAATACTTAGCAATTAAATAAAGAGTGTGAGTAATGCAGATTAGGATTTTTCACATTTGATAATTAAGTCAAGTAGTAAAAATCAGAATAAGAATTGCCTAGTGAAATAGGACTCACAATTGATCAGATAGACCAAAATTGGTATAATGGTAATGATCCAATTTTGGGATATTACATTTTGCCCCTCTTTGAATGAATGTGCAAGTAGCATGTTCAATTCAAAGAAAATTAGAAAACATGATGTGAAGATCAAGAAATGAGATTGGTTCTGAAGTTGATGATACAAAGACTGATTGATAAGCTTTTAAGGACCATCTCTAGAATAGAGCTTAATCCCAAGGAATCCAAGCAGAATACCTAGATACCCAAAATTGATAAGCATTTTAAAGGTTTCCTTTAGAACAAATTTTAACCTTTAAGGATCCAAACAAAATGTCTAGATACCCGAGATTGATAGCATTTAAAATATCTTTTCTAGAATGGAGCTTAAACTATAAGGATCTAGATAGAACACCTAGATACCTGAGAGTGATAAGCATTTAAAAGATTATCTCCTGAATGGAGCTTAACCTTTAAGGATCCAAATAGAACACCTAGATACCTGAGAGTGATAAGCATTTAAAAGATTATCTCCAGAATGGAGCTTAACCTTTAAGAATCTAGATAGAATAGCTAGATACCTGAGAGTGATAAGCATTTAAAAGATTATCTCCAGAACAGAGTTTAACCTTTAAGGATCTATCTAGAACACCTAGATACTTGAGATTAAAAGTATTTAAAAGATCATCTCTAGAATGGAGCTTAACCTTTAAGGATCTAGGTAGAATACCTAGATATGTGAAATTGATAAAAGATAGCAAGATCAAATTATGAGTCATAGAATCATCCCCAGAATGAGGCTCAATCCTTAGGAATCAAGGTTTAGATTGTCCCGATACCTATAATCAAATGAAGAAAAAATGAATTAGATGACAAAGATGCTTGGTACAGAGCACAGATAGCTCTAACAGACTAACTTGATAGTTCAGACTCAAGATCTCATGTGAAGATCCTTTGAGAGGCGCATGAGAAAGTACACAAGGCCATGCAAAGACTCGGGGTAGCTTAAAGATTTCACACGAGGATATGCTCTAGGCCACGCAAAGTAGTGCAAGGTTAACAACAAAATAAGGACATCTGAGGCAAGATCTCGCATGGAGATGTGCAACTGTTTGCATGAGAACTTGGATAGAGTTGCATGAAGAAGTGGTAGGAAAACAAGTATTCACACAAAAGTTTACAAACTGTATGTGAAAATGGAAACCAGACTGACAACTGAATCAGACAGTTTGGATAGATTGTTGATTCGTTTGGTAGATTTTAGATAGATAGCAAGGTTGATTTTCAAGTATTTAAATAGCATTTGGTTTTGAAAAAGGAAAGTGTTTTCAAAAAGACACGGGAAGCAAGTAATACTCAAATATAATCCAACTGAGGGCAAAGCAACTCAGAGGGATAGGGGAGTCTTGACTTTAAATTTGTTTGAGCGAGTTTGGACCTGTTTAGGACTCGATCACAAACACGCTTTATCCCTAGAAGGAAAAACCTTTGTCCCACATCTTATGTGCATGTGTGTACCTCACACAGCCATGTCACCCCCTAGAGGGCACCCATGTTTTTAGTATATTCAAAGGACTCAATAGTATACACTGAATGAGCAACCTTGTGGCAGGGGATGAGTGCGTATACCACCTTCAAACGTCCAGTAGCATGCCTATGGTGAGAGATTATGCCTCCTTTAAGAGGTGAACTGGGTAGCTTCTAACTAAAAGGTTTTTACTTGGCTTCTGTTCGTATTAATTCCCAATGGCTCTGCAAGCGAAGTTGAGACCAGCAGCCCACACTAGCATTCAAAAGTGCAAACTACTTGCTTAGCAAGCTAAGGGCCAATGCCGACCAGTGCACAGATAGAGCTTCCCCTTGATATGCAATATCAAGAGTCAAGGGGAAGAAATTAATTCGACTTTGGAGTCTTTCGCTCTACAAAGCATCTTGATTATAGTGAGTTGGAATCTCCGGTGAAAGGAGTGTTCTCACTTGGGTCTTTCTTGGAGGTTGGATCACTTTGGTAGGCCCTCTAAAGGATTGAAATAGACTAGTGGTCTAGATTTAAGGGTCTAAGTTTCTGATTTCCCTCAAGGGGAAAGAGCATAATTCTCTACCTTATTTCCTTCCCCAAACACGCAAAAAAGATTGATTACCCACTTAGTTTAATCAATCCAGACTCATCCTTCCTTAAAGATTTGGATTCTCTTAAAAGAAAATCATCATCTTATCATAGAAGAGAACAAGCACTAGAGAACCACTAAGCTGCTTGCCTCCCTCAAAATGTCATCTTTTGGAAGTGTCTAGGTTTCTGATTCACCCTTGGTCTTGACCTCCAAGTGGTGAAGAGCATAATGCCATATTCTTCCATTTTGCACCTTAAGAAGTTCACAAGCCCCTAATTAATCTATGTTTTGAAAGCAAGAAAGAAGACACATTGTTTAGTGGGTTTTAATAGATTCTTCGACAAATGTGTCTTCAACAATCATCCTGCAAGTAAACAATTAGTCCATTTTTGAGTGGTTTGTATAAGGAGTCTTCGTCAAATGTCTTGTAGACAACTATTAGGCTATAGAAAACCAAAAAAATAGAAATAAAGAAAAAATGCTTAAGAGAAAAAGTGTTAGTAAAATAGAAGCTTAACTATGGGAAAATAAAATTTAACTTTTTTAATTCTTTTTTATACCCATAAAATAGCTGAGAAAATGTCAAAACTTATGAAAACATCAAAATTCAAAAATTTTTTTATACTCTTTTTTTTATTTTTTTATTTTTCTAATAAAATTATTTTATTTGGAAAATTGGAAAAAAATTGTCTTCTATATTGTTGTTGCAAAATTTCGCATGAAATCATACATAGACTCGAGGGAAATCATCCACAGACTTGTGCGAAATTTTTTTTTAAGTCACGAAATCATTCATAGGTCCACGTGAAATCTTTCTATCTCACGTGAAATCTTGCACAGGGTTGCGTGAAATCTTTTACTGAGTCACACAAGAAAATGATGAGCCGCACGAAGATTTTTGCAATGGTGCACTTTTTTGCGTGATACCGTTTTAAACTTCGTGCGAGCACTTCAAATCCTCACACGAAAATGGAAGGTCTCGCATGAAGATTTGAGGTTCTGTATGAAATAGTACGGACATAATGCTAAAATAACTGAAAAAATGCAGATGAGGCCAGAGAAATTGATTTCCTCGGCCCTATGGTGGGCACCAGAAATGTATGCGTGGAATGTGGCCTATACTTGTAGACACCTAAATTTGATTACACCGCTTTGGTAATCTAATTTAGCCATCTCTAAAGACATAATTATTTAAATTCCTATTTAATTAATCCTTTGCCATCCCCTAGCTAATTAATTTAATTAATCATCTATAGTCCTAATTGATAAATCAAATAACCTATTATTTATCAATTAAATCCTATTCTTTTATCTAATTCCAAAAATCCTCATTTATTAAATAAATCTATTTGATAAATAAAATCCTCAAATCTAAAAACCCCTAACTTATCCCTAATCCTCCATTTAGCCTAATCGACCCCATCCACCCATACTAACCAAGCTTAGCCACTAACTCACCCACCCTCATTAATGCCATCCACTTGCACATCTCTAACATCTCTAATCTAATCCTAAACTCAAGCCTAATCCACCCCCTAATGTTGTCACATTCCCTAAACAAGTTTAAGACTTTTCTAAACCAAACCAAAGTCTCCCCTCAAAAATATCAACCACCAAGTCATGAGTGCTCTTACAAACCATAAAAGACTCTTACAAGCCCACTCATGACTCTTACATCCATCTTCCACACTCTTCCCTCTTCCACACTCATTTTTTTTACATCTCTCTTACATACTCAACCCCACTCATCATGCCTTTAACCAACCCTTTACCCTACCCTCTCACACTCATCCTCCTTGTGACAAGTGTCACCTTCCCATTGGTGCTAAACAAGCACAATCCATGTGCTCTCCTTTGAGTGCATCCTAGCCCTCCTTAAGCCTTCATCTCTCCTTACATCTTAGCCCTCCATCTCTCAAGCCCTTAGCCTATAAATTGAATCCTCTCCCAAGCCATTTCAATCACAACCACTTGAGTAAAGTTATCATGCTCTTTTGAGAGCCAAAAGCCATACCCATACCCTTATAATGCCAAATTGAGAGCTCACAAAGCTACCAATTTGCTATTTACCCATCTCCACCATTGAAACAATTTTGGGCAAGCAATTGAGCATACATCCCCAATCTACACATAGACACATCTCAAAAACAAGAGAACAATCTCATTAAGAGAACTTATCCATGGCTCACATTCTCATTTGAGTTTGTCTTCTCTTTATCTCTCTTATATGTTATGTTAGTTTAATATGTAAATGGTTTCATTGAATTAGTATTTCTAGCACATTAGATTAGTGTATACATTTTGGCATGCCCGGTGGGACCTCACTATGGGTCATTTTATTCATCCGTTTCAATCTACATTATGCTTTTACAAACTAACAATCTAATGGTTTGTTGTTGTTTGAGTGGGTGCAAGTTATTTTTATTTGATTTTGCAAGTTGAAGAATGCATTAGAGAGAAAGATACATCCTTTAAAATCCAAAAATAACCAAAAAAATAAAGAAATGGAAAAAACCCATGCTCGTCGGTTCATTGCACATAGTGTCATCTTCGCAAACTGGCGTCTTCGTCTGTCGTCTGTACAGAACATCGTCTGTGAAAGCTCAACTGTCGTCTTCGCACACTCAAAATGTAGTCTGCGAGTTTCGGCATCTCTGCCTATTTTTTGGTAGTCTGCGTCAAAACCTAAACTATCGTCTGCGAATTTTGACATCTGCGTAAATCAATGTCTATGAGTTTTAGCATCTTCGCCTGGCTTCTGTCATCTGCACCGCCTTGAAAAGCTCAAACTGTTGTCTCTGCCACCGCTAGTAGTCAATTGTTGTCTCCACCTGGAAACTGTCATCTCCACCATCGCCAGCAGTCAACTGTCATCTTTGATGCTGCCAACTTCCTTTTTCATCAAACTATCGTCTGTGAGTTTTGACGTCTGTGAGTTTCAGTATCTGCGAGTTTCGACGTCTTTGCCTGATAAACTATCGTCTCTGCCTATTAATGTTGCATTTCCATTTTAGCATATCAGTTCGTATACTTTTTATTTAACAAGAAAAAGAAAAAAAAGAGGAGTATAAATCAAAATTTGACTTTTAGTGGTTCCATAGGATTTAGACCATTTTAAGCAGTTTTATGTGTAGGAAAAACAACAAAAAAAGTTAAATTTTTTTCCCATAGTTAAGCTTTCATTTTTGAAGATTTTGGGTGACTAACTAAATTGCTTTTTTTGTCTCATTGCAGGTTGGAGCACATATGAAACCACTAACCATGTTTCTTGCAGGTTCTCATGTTGCTAAAAAATGAACTTGAATATTTAATCATTTGTCTTTGAATGCATGTTGCTAAAATGAACTTGAATGTTTAATCATTTATCTTTGAATGTATGTTGCTAAAATGAACTTGAATGGTTAAACACATTTTTCATTGAATGAATGTTGCTCAAAACACACTCTTGAATGCCATGGATTAAAATCAATTTTTCTTGGAATGCATGCTTAAAACAAACAAACTCAATCTTGAATGCAAAGAATCAATGCAATATCTCACACTTCAATTTTTGGGGCATTAAAAAGAACAAACAAATCTCTCTTTTGCATGCAATTTAGGCAAAGTTTGATTTTTGGAAAATTAAGAAACTTTGTTAAGTTAAATACAAATTTGCAAAAATTAATTTGAGTAGTTTCTTGGACTCACCTCTTTTCTAATCACCCATCAATTCAACCATTGGTTGCAATCTCAGCGCCATTTATGGGGATGGATCTACTTGAAAAAAGTGTTAAATATTCCACAATCTAACTAGCTCACTTAGTCTTTGAACGTTTGCTTTAATTTTATCAAAATTCTTAAATGACCAAAATTCTAGATTAAATCGATCACACTTCAAGTTTGGGCACTAAAATTGAACAACAATTGACGTGGAGAGCCTCCGGGCGCACGCTTGAAATTGAATCTCACACACTTTTGTTTTGGGCTTAAAACAAACTCACACTCAATCTTGAATGCCTTTAAGAAAATTAATCGATACTTGACATGGAGGGCCTTCAGGCATGCGAGTTTTCTTTTGTTGACCCTAACTCTTCTTCTTGTTTGCATTCTTCGATAGATTTACTTTTGTTGGTGCTTCAAGTTGGAATTGAACATTGTCTCTTAAATATGAGTGCTTGCAAAGTCTAGATTAGCACACATAAGAGTCAGTTGGTAAAAGAACAAGCGCATTTTTTAGCCCAAGGTCATCCAAGTCTTCTCTCCCCTTGTTGTCTTTCGAGACCATCTTGGGTGCATAAGATTAGGATCCAAAACCTTGTTTCTTTTTAGGAGGCCTACTTGGGGATTTTATCACCCCTTGGATGACCTCAACTCCAGCGTTCTGACGGAGTATAAGAATCAGGAGGTGAATCAAAAGACACCTCTCTTGGGATCAAGATTTTGTCACTTGAGCTAAGCCTCAAGAAACTTTATACCCTTGAGAAGTGAAAGAGGAGAAGTGGGTTACCGCTCCTCTCGTCTGTGTGACATCTTTTTAGTCTCATCTATGGATTTGGGCCTCATGTACCTTGCATATATCGAGGACTCCCTAGCTAAACCAACTGTCAGCCTTGCAGAAAACCATTTAGGGTGTTAATGTGCTTGAAGTGACTGATCAAAACATTTGTAGAACATAAACACTCCTTGGTGCAAGTATCACATTCTGAGAACCACAAACTTCTATCTGGGTGTTCTTATCTATTGCTTGATTTTATTTTACTTGTTGAATGAATGTTTGCCAAACTTGGTCAATCCTAGCTTAGGGAACACTTAGCGTAGTCATTGCCCATTTTAGAAGTTGAACAAGTTGAAGCAAAACAACTAAGATCTCTCAAAGCCAAGCAAATTTAGTAATTTATGTCGGAACAACCCAAACCCAAACAGAAATTTCACAAAGTCAAAATCAAGCCATCTCTGGCATACCAAGAACTTTCAGCCAAGAGAAAAGAAATAACACCAAGCCCACAAATTGCCAAACTCCACAAAGTAGAGGACAAAGCTACAGATGAAGCACTTCAAGAGGCCTAGTTAGAGTGCACCATCAAATTTAGCCAACATCCAGGAGTTAATCCTTCTTATGCCTTACCAACTAGGCATGATTTCTATGATTAGACACCCTTGTTTCTCCACATCTTCTTGGATAAGCTTCACCTTAGAGTCATCTTTGTAGAAAAGCCAGCCATCTTAGGTTATCCCCTTAAGCATTATTAGCTCATCCATCTCATTTAGGACCAAACCATCTAGCCAGCAATCCAAAATCTTCACATCCAAGCCTTCAAAATTTGTTGTCACCTTGCCAAAAGTTTGCCATTCCTAAAATCTTCCAAATCCACCAATCTCACCAAGGTTATCCCTTTTCCAGAGCTTTTTCTAGGATAATCTAGCTTTTTCACTTATTATCCCTCATCACCTTGAGCTAAAGGTTGGGATCCACAAGTGGTCAATCTCGTGTTCTTCCTAAAGGATCATCAGTCTATCCTTAAGTCGACACAATCACCACCAAGCTTACCCATAGGAAAGCAGACCTTTCATGCTTTGGCAACATATCTTTGAAGTTAGAATCCCCAACCCAATCCTCCTTAGGCTTTTTCATATAGCTTTGCCTCAACCTAGGAAATCATTTGCATAGAAAAGCCTCCCCCTTTTTTGCATCCACCAGCATTTGTTGCATCTCATCCCTAGGAGCATTTTTCATGCCACCCGTCACTCGCTTAGCCAAGAAGAAAGAAACAATGGAGCCCTATCATTTGGATTGAACAACCTCACCCCCATTGAGAACTCAGCCATCCTTCATCCCAGAGAAAGCTATGCCATCACCTATTGACATTGAAGCTTTCATGAACCAACTAGGAAATGCAGTATTGGTAAACACCATTATAGACAAGAACAAAGAGACAATCATGGCTAATTTTCGAAGGGACAATGTAGGAACCTTTGACTTTGGAAGACCCCCTCCATTATCAGATCCATCTCACCCATTGTTTGGGAAGCTGCCACCACCCATCGGCTCTTATGATCCAAATTATCATCAATATATACCAAAAGAAGAGCCTCCAACCAATCCATATGATCCAACAGACCCAAACATACCATCCTCCACCCAAGTTGAAATCTCCATGCCGCAAGCCAACCTAGCCACCACCACTCCATCCTTGGTTCATACCTCTCCACTCCAAACCCCCTTTACCCAAAATACCTCACTGTTCACCCCCTTCACTATTGCTGTTGGTGCTCTCCAACCCAGCCTTCCAAATCCACCCATCTCCCAAATCAATGCTAGCATCTTTGGCCAACCTCAACAATATACAACAAGGATGCCAACCATGGGACCAACTAATCAACCTTTCATCACCCCAGCTTGTTCACCACAACCCAAAGCACAATCCCATCATTTCTATTAGGTCTTGGGAACTCAATACCATCAGCCACAAATCCACAAGCTACTACCTTCACTCCACAAAGCTATCAAATCCCACAAGCTACTACCAATTTTCTACCAAGCTCCCAAGTGACTCCAGCTCCCGCCACCACTCTACCAAGCTTCCAAATCCAGCCACCAAGCTATCAAACCCCATCAGTTCCATTCCCAAGCTTTCAATTCCCACCACCTCCACCACCAACTAATCCATTACCTCCTATTACCAACTACTTTTCAATGCCAATTCTAGGAGGTAATCCACCAATCTAGCCAACCACCAATTATTTGCAGGTACCATCCCAAATGGGGACGCAACCCACATACCTTGGTCAAACCCCACAAGCCCCCTGATCCTTTCCCAAAGCTTCACAACCATCTTATACCTTACCTCCACAAAGCCATTCATTTATCCCACAGCCAGCTTATGTTCCTCAATCCCAACCTCAAATCCCATATCAACAGTAAGCCACGCAGCACATGCAGCAATATGCGCCACCTCCCCCTTAACAACCCGTCATCCACCATGTAGCTACCCAAACAATGTACAATCCCTATCAGAAAATCCCTCATAGCCATCCATATTTAGTTGCCCCATCTAGCGCATACCTACCTCAAGGCACTCCTACATTGGGGGCACCCCAGCCATCACCTATCAATTCAGAATGGGAGCAAATAAAGACAACTCTGAAAGTCATCCAAGAAGGGAATGATCCGAAGACATTAAAGTTTGAGAATGTGTGTCCTTACCCATTTGAAAGAACCATTACCATGACACCATTTCCCAAACACTTTGAGGTACCCAAATTTGACAAATTCAGAGGAAAAGGAGACCCTGTCACACATATCAAAGAATTTTACATGCACTGCCAAGACGTGGCATACAATGATGTCTTCCTCTTGTGCCTTTTTCCCAAAAGCTTGGCTGGACCAGCTCTTGAATGGTTTTACAGAATCCCCTATGGCACAATTAAAAACTTTGCTGAATTATTTGAGCCATTCACAGCCCAATATGCCCATCTTGTTGAAACAGAGCTATCAATAGTTGACCTTGTCCACACTAAGCAAAAAAGTGGAGAAAGCCTTGCTGAACACCTACAAAGATGGCAAAATCTTACCACCCACTTATCCTGCACTTTGCCAGAATGCCATGTGGTGAAAATGTTTATTGATAATGCACATCCCAGGTTGGATCACCACATGACCATGAACTGTTTGCAGACCTATAAGGATATCAAAGAGAAAGGAATGATCCTTGAGAAAGGACTCATCAAAGATGGTGTGGTCAAGATCTACAAGGAAACCAACCAAAATCAATCACATTCCAATGAAAAGTCTAGGTATTGGAACAAAAACAAGCACGTTGCAATAGATGGCATCACTGACACAAGATATGTGAATATTGTTGGTCCTTCCCAAAATCAGTCTAACCCACCATATAAAATAAATAATCAACAAGCTATCAACTACCAACAATAGAATAACCAAAGGTATCAAAACCACAATACAAGACCCAACTTTCAAGGGTCTAACAATCAAGCTAATGCCATCAATGTATCTATAGGGAAAAAATCTAGATTCCAACCCAAACCTAGAAACTATACACCCCTTGGTGAGCCATTGGATGTCATTTTTGAGAAATTGGCTAAGGAAAACCTCATCAAATTTCCTCCTACCCAGAAAATTGATCCAAGCCAATCCAAAGTTGCATGGTACAAAGACAATGAGTATTGCAAGTTCCATAGGGTAAATGGTCACACCACCCTCAGATGCATGAAACTGAAAGATTATGTGCAGGACCTCATTGATCGGAAAGAAATCACTGTTGGTGCCCAAACCTCTCCCAATGCAGGCTTACAAATTTATGAAAATGCTTTTCCTCCACACAACAACCAAAATCCTGGGAAAGAACCTATCCAAAACAACAACAACACCAACAACTACCAACTAAACCAACAGCATGGGAAGAACAATGACCACACTTCATCCTATATAGACTATGGTAGCCTTATAGGTTGTATATTCAAGAAAGAGCCTTCTGTCATTGTTATCAATATCTGAGGACCAGACAATGAGTTTGCAGTTATCACTCAAAGAGTGTGATTTAACATCACAGGCCCACCAGTTTCATCAGCACTATCAACTCCATAAAAAAGTTGGTACAATATCTTGGAACACCTTGGGAACATGCTAGCCCAAATCTCCATTTTAGACCTTCTCTGCACTAGTCCTGTGTACAAAGACATCCTTAACAGTGCTCTCATAGAATCCCATGTCCCTTCTGATATCAATGCTACTAATTTTTGTAATCTCGTCAGACACCTATCCTCCTCATGTGCCCTATCATTCAAACCCACCGACATACCCATGGTCAAGCCAGATCACACCCTTTCACTTCACATAGCCATCATGGTATCCAATTTCACCATGAAAAGAGTAATGATAGATAATGGATCAGCCTTGAATATTTGCACCCTAAAATTCATAAAACAAGCTGGGTATACTGAGGCAGATATGATCAGTGAAGTTATCACCATCAAATCTTATGACAACTTGGAAAGAACCACAGAAGGGACTATTTTGCTACCAATCAAGGTTGGGTCAGTCATTTGAGAGATAGTTTTCCATGTTGTTGATCTAAGCCTACCATTTAACATCCTCCTCGGTCACCCATGGATTCATGCTATGAAGGCCATTCCATCCACCTACCATCAGTGCATCAAATTTATGCATCAGGGCACTAAGGTGACCATCCGTGCCAATCCAGAACCCTTTGCTTACTGCAATGTGGTTGAAGCTTCATATACAAACCATTGCCCTAGAATAGACATCGGCACAACCATCGCCAACTCATCCCACAATTGTAATGACACAGAAACCATCCTCGCCTCCACCCTATCTACTGTAAAGATCAACAACAAAGGCTATGTAGAATATAGTCTGTCAGATGCATTTGTTGTCGGAGCAATCCCACTTGATCCACATACCCATGGACGACTGACATATCACAAAGCTAAGGAAATTTCACCTCCTCGATACAAATAGTTTGGCCCAACCACCTTTGTATCCTCAAAAATCCCTCTTCATGAAGAGCTCACTCCAAATATCAACAATTGGTTACATAAGGATGCACCTCCAAGAAATCAAGAATGCCTTGATCACTTCAGCCAGAAGTATCCCCAAGAATATAAGCTCATCACTAAAAAATGGAACTATCAAGGAGGTGGTCTAGGACTAGAAGAAAGAGGCATGTAGTGACCCATTGATGCACACAAGTGGGAATCGAAGTCAGGTCTTGGCTTTGGCATACCCACAACTAGGGGTACCAACAAAAATGGTCATGCTTTTTTGAACATCCATCGCGACCTTGTCAAAATCGAAGACATTCCTGACGAAGTTGAAAAGAGAGCCTACAATGATATCCCAGACCAAATCTTCCTAGGAGACTCTATTCTCTAAGAACAATCCATCCATCTGATTGACCTACCACTCACTCATCCATAACTCATAGATTGGGACCAACCAAGTGTCATACACATTGATGAGTTCGCATCAGAGGAAGTACTTCTGAGATTCATGGGAGCTAAAACACCTCACAAGTAGGCAAAGCTAGATTCTGCCTATATCTATAAACTAGATCCCAAGGGATATTTTGGAGAAAATCCCCAACCTAGTTCCGATACACCCAAAACTGGAACTAAGGTGAATCTGGGACTAGCTAAGGTAGCAAAGAGAACCCCTCAGCAAGAAAATCCAGAGCCACAAGCAGAACATGAGGATTTAGTATTGCCTCATCAAGATAATCGACCAGATGTATCATCTATTCTAATTGAGGATACTAGAGAAGTCAACATCGGTTCTTTAGAGATCCCCAGACTTGTTCACATTGTTGCATCCCTTCACAAGACCAAGTTGATCTCCTCTTTGAGGTCCTAAGAGAGAACATTGGCCGATTTGCATGGTCATATCAGGACATGCCAGGGTTGGATCCAAAGCTTGTAGTTCACCATCTTGCAGTCGATCCAAAGATCAAGCCCATTAGGCAAAAGATTAGAAAAATGCACCCCAAGCTGGCATTACTGGTCAAAGTTGAATTAGAAAGAATGTTAGCTGCTAAGGTTATCTGACCTATCAACTACTCAGAGTGGATCTCCAACATGGTCCCTATCACTAAGCCTTCCGATGACATCAGAATCTGCACTGATTTTAGAGATCTTAACAAAGCTTGTCCAAAGGATGATTTTTCCTTGCCCAACATAGATATGATTTTCCCTTATGGATGGATTTTTTGGGTATATTCAAATCAAGATTGCAGAAGAGGATCAGCATAAGACAACATTCACTACCCCTTGGGGAACCTTTTGCTACACCATGATGCCTTTTGGCCTAATGAATGCTGGGGCTACCTATCAAAGAGCTATGAGAACCATTTTCCATGATCTTATCCATAGCATTTTGGAAGATTATGTGGACAATATCCTAGTCAAATCTCACACCTTCATGGATCATCTCATTGACCTGGAGAAAGTCTTTGATAGGTTAGCCCAATATCATCTCATGCTAAATCCCAAGAAGTGTGTCTTTGGGGTCACATCTGGCAAGCTTCTAGGCTTCATAGTTTCTAAACGAGGTATAGAGATTGACCCCAAGAAGGTCAAGGCTATCTTAGACATGCCTCCTCCCCAGACACTGTGACAACTTTGCTCTCTTCAGGGAAAGCTTCAATCCGTCTGGCGTTTCATCTCCCAGCTTGCAGATAAGTGTACACCATTTTCACATTTACTAAAGAAGGATGAGAACTTCAAGTGGGATCCTTTATGTCAATGTAGCTTTGATCAGCTCAAGCAGTATCTAGCCAATCCCCCTATCTTGGTCCCACCTGTTCCTGGTCGTCCCTTAATCTTGTACATATCAGCAACACCTATTGCTCTAGGGGTACTTCTAGCATAGCTTGATTATTATAGAAAAGAAAGAGCCATCTACTATATGAGTAGAAACCTAGTTGGTTATGAACTCAATTAAACTCCTATGGAAAAAGCTTGTTTGGCAATTGTTTTCTCAACTTAAAAGCTTCGCCACTACATGCTAAGTCATACCATCCAACTAGTATCCAAAATTGATCCTCTCAAGTATATTCTCTTTAGAAAAGCACTCACAGGTCAGCTAGCAAAATGGGTTATGCTACTAAGTGAGTTTGACATCCAGTATGTGGACAGAAAGGCAATCAAAGGGCAAGCTATAGCAAATCTCCTAGCTGATGCACCTCTAGTAGATGCATATCCTTTGCTCACCGAATTTCTAGATGAGCATATCTACCTAATTGAAGAACAACCCCCATGGAAGCTTTATTTTGATGGCTCATACACATCTCATGGATCAGGGGCAGGAATATTTCTGGTCACACCTTAAGGAGGTTATATTCCAAAATGCTTCAAGCTACAATTCCCTAGTACCAACAATATAGCAGAATATGAGGCTCTCATAGTAGGATTAAAGATAGCAACCAAATGGAACATCACTGAGTTACAAATCTTTGGCGATTCTCAGCTCATCATCAAGCAAGTCCTAAATGAATATCAAACCAAAGATGAAAAGCTATTACCCTACAAAGAGCTAGTTGATCAGCTGACCCAGCATTTTACAAAGCTTCATTTTACACAAGTGCCTCGAATGTAGAACAAGATAGCAGATGCCATGGCCACTATCAACTCGCTCTTGGAAATTCCCCAAGAAGCTACACAGTATGAGTTTTTAGTTGAGTAGCTCCTCACACCTGCCTATGTGAATGAGGATTCAAATTGTGTTTGTATCTTGGTTGGTCCCCAATCCCCTTGGTACCATGAAATTCATGCTTACCTTAATGATGGTATCATATCCCCTCACCTCACACGTACCCAATGCTAGAACCTCATCCAAAAATCATCCCGCTATGTTATCATAGCCAATACCCTATATCGTCGGGGTTATCACGATACCCTCTCTCGATGTTTAGATGAAAATGAGGCCGCAATGACATTAAAAGAAGTACATTCTAAACTTTGCGGTGCCCACACGAGTGGTATTGTCCTAGCATGAAAAATCCTTAGAGCAGGCTACTATTGGCCTACCATTGAAGAAGACTCCTGTGACTTTGTCAGAAAGTGTCTCCCATGTCAGCAGCATGCAAATCTTGTGGATGCTCTAGCACAAGATCTACAGCCTATTGCACCACCTTGGCCTTTCGCTTGTTGGGGCCTTGATCTAGTTGGAACCATCACACCTCTCTCATCTGATGGACATAAATGGATAATAACAGCTATAGAATATTTCACTAAGTGGGTGGAAGCAATCCCCCTAGTCTCAGCTACAGGAGTTCAGGTCTCCAAGTTCATCTTGTACCACATTGTTTGCCGCTTCGTCATCCCATCCACCATCTTCACTGACCACGGAGGTAACTTTTGAAATCTCAACATAGAAGAATTATGCACTTCCCTTTGCATCCATCACCACTTTTATAGTCCATATTTCCCACAAGGTAACGACCAAGCAGAGGCAACTAACAAAACCCTCCTCAAAATCCTAAAGAAAGTTGTCAATGATTTCGATCGCGATTGGCACCTACAAATAAATCCGTCTCTATGGGCCTATTGAACTTCCTTCCATACATCCACAAGCACAACTCCATACTCCTTGGTTTATGGTGTTGAAGCAGTACTACCCATAGAGGTTGAACTTCCCTCATTGTGCATATCTTTGCGAGGGAAAATATCAGATGAAGAATACAGAGTAGCTCAGCTCACCCAGCTAGATCTCTTAGAAAAGAAGAGATAACAAGCCTATGACCATCTCACAGTCTACCAAACTTGTCTCAAAAGGAATTTCAAAAAGAAGGTGCTCCCATGACACTTTCAGCCAGGTGACATGATCCTCAAAGAAAACATGAAAGTCCAAGCAGATCGAGAAAAGAAAGGCAAGTTTGAACCTACATGGCTTGGTCCTTATGTTGTCACTGCATCCTTTGGCTCTAGAGCCTATCAACTATCTACACCAGAAAGGGAACTCTTGAATGATCTTACTAACATCATTCATCTCAAGAAGTTCTATGCTTGAAGATACTTGGTATACCCAGCTTTTGGAAAATACAAAAAAATAGTAAAGAGAAATAAGCGTCCAATGGTGAAAACTTGGCAATTCAAGCGCCTTGGATAGGTACCTTGGTGAAAACCTGGTAATTCAGGTGCCTTGTGTACTAAAGACTAATCCATTATCTATCACTATCCTATCCTTCATCCATTCACCTACCATCCCATAAAATACCTACTTGTTACCTTGGTGTTCCAACCAAATATCCAAAATCTAATGGAGCTTGTAAATACCTCCTGTACAGCTTGTAAAATCTTGTAGCTCAGCTTGTAAAAATCTTGTACCAAAGCTTGTATTATACCTTGTAAATCTTGTACCATACCTTGCATATCTGAATCTTGTCCAAAGCTTGTACCATATTCCAGCTTGTAAATAAGCTTGTATCTTAGCTTGTATACTATCACGTGCACACACAAAACCCCATTTTCACTTAAGCTTTTCACAAACCATCTAACTATCCACCTATCAACTATTATAGATATCCCACCCTTCATGAACATTCCCATCTCACAAAACCAAAACATGAACAAAATTTTACATTTGTAACATATCTTGGTTCATCAGCTTGTACATCCTCTTTAGCTTAGTACCATTGTATCTATCCAGCTTTCGTGCCAGTTCCTCCTTGATCAACATCTTGCACACATCACACAACCCTTGGTTAGCTATTCCAATGCATCCTTTAGCTAGATCTCCTTTCACCAAAGTGTTATCCTTCTTAGTTTAGCTTGCCAGACACATCACTCATCTAGATCCATCAGCTTAGGTGCTTTTCTCATGTTTGATCTTGGTCCATTAGTACCTTGTCCCACCCATCTCGTTGGAAAATGGTTCTCTTTTGGATTTTTGCTTTCTTTTGATTTGGGGATCTTTCCTTTTGGGTCTTGAAAATATCTTTTCCAAGAAATCTCCTTGCTCCCTCCTCAAGGTTGCCATGATCTTCCATATCATGGTATGCTGCAAATGGAGCAATCAAAGCGTAAGGTCTTGATCGTGTCTTTTTCTTGTTTTCTTTTCTGCTTGTGGGTTACCCAGTGTCATTTCCATGCTGCTTCCTTTAGGATTCATGTGTGATACTGGGGCAATCCTTGCATGTTTGTTTCAAGTCAGTTCATCAGTCCTCTAGATGGTTGGTGAAAAGGCCTTGATGTTCTTGGTAACCTTGGCAATTAACCAACAGTCCTATAGCAAATCTAGTGCTCAACTACATGGTGGTACTTCTCTTTGAAGTATCCCCCTGCTCAAAAGGCTTCAATGGATTCCCTTCATCTCCATTATCCCCCATCCATATCCTACATCTATTGCTCCTCCCCCAGCTTATGCATCAGTATCTCTTTGAATCACTCCTCACGCTTAGCTTTAGAGATACACAATCCTAGTCTTAGAGATCCACCAATCAAATCAATCCACCAAGCCTCATCTTTCGAGATCCACAATCCTAGTCCTAGGGATCTTCGAAACCCATCTTCTGCCAATCTAACTCTTTGAAATCCTATTGCATCAGCTTTATCATTCCATCATCCATCTCCCTATCATGGATTCCTTTTATAGTGCTCTGCTCCTCCATCGCCCCCCCCCCCCCCCCCAATCCTGGAAAGTCTTAAGCATGCTTTACTATTGTGCCTCTGATTCTCCTTTATCATTCTCTCGTAGTGAGAGTTTGAGCTAATTTAGACCCTCCTCTTTGCCAATCTATGTCTCTGCTCATCTTGATTTCTTGTACTTTTCAAGAAGCCATCGAGCCTCTTTTCTCTCTTCACCGCCTTCTTGAGGGGGCATCATCTAAGTGTAGTCTCTCCTCTTCTTATCTGAGACTGGGGCAACCTTGTTGCTAAAACATCTTCCTCGTGTCTTCTTTATTCAAACTTCTTTGAAATAGTGTTGTCTCAAACACTATGTCAAAGAGGGGCAAAATGTAGACAACTAAATTTGATTACACCGCTTTGGTAATCTAATTTAGCCATCTCTAAAGGAATCATTAATTAAATTCCTATTTAATTAATCCTTTGCCATCCCCTAGCTGATTAATTTAATTAATCATCTATAGTCCTAATTGATAAATCAAATAACCTATTATTTATCAATTAAATCCTATTCTTCTATCTAATTCCAAAATTTCCCATTTATTAAATAAATCTATTTGATAAATAAAATCCTCAAATCTAAAAACCCCTAACTTATCCCTAATCCTCCATTTAGCCTAATCCACCTCATCCACCCATACTAACCAAGCTTAGCCACTAACTTACCCACCCTCATTAATTCCATCCACTTGCACATCTCTAACATCCCTAATCTAATCCTAAACCCAAGCCTAATCCACCCCCTAATGTTGTCACATTCCCTAAACAAGTTTAAGACTTTCCTAAACCAAACCAAAGTCTCCCCTCAAAAATCCCAACCACCAAGTCATGAGTGCTCTTACAAACCATAAAAGACTCTTACAAGCCCACTCATGACTCTTACATCCATCTTCCACAATCTTCTCTCTTCCACACTCATTCCTCTTACATCTCTCTTACATACTCAACCCCATTCATCATGCCTTTAACCAACACTTTACCCTACCCTCGCACACTCATCCTCCTTGTGACAAGTGTCACCTTCCCATTGGTGCTAAATAAGAACAATCCATGTGCTCTCCTTTGAGTGCATCCTAGCCCTCCTTAAGCATTCATCTCTCCTTGCATCTTAGCCCTCCATCCCTCAAGCCCTTAGGCTATAAATTGAATCCCCTCCCAAGCCATTTCAATCACAACCACTTGAGTAAAGTTATCATGCCCTTTTGAGAGCTAAAAGCCATACCCATACCCTTATAATTCCAAATTGAAAGCTCACAAAGCTACCAATTTTCCATTTACCCATCTCCACCATTGAAGCAACTTTGGGCAAGCAATTGAGCATACATCCCTAATCTACACATAGACACATCTCAAAAATAAGAGAACAATCTAATTGAGAGAGCTTATCCATGGCTCACATTCTCATTTGAGTTTGTCTTCTCTTTGTCTCTCTTATATGTTATGTTATTTTAATGTGTAAATGCTTTCATTGAATTAGTATTTCTAGCACATTAGATTAGTGTATACAATACTAACACACACACACACACACACACACACACACACACACACACACACACACACACTTCAACACGGTCATTATTTGTGGCTTCATCTTGGAATGAGCATGAGATTGTTCACCCAAGATTTTCCCTTTAAGCCAACTTGTTGCCTTCTATCTAAGTGGATTTTAGCTACTTATGCTATTAGATTTGAGGTACAGGTAATCAGATCATCTAGAACGAAAGGTTTTGAATGCAACTATATGATTATGCAAATTAATCTATATGATTTGCAAGCATTAATCTAAAAAGAAATAGAAGAAATTAAGCTACATGTATGCATTGTTTAATCTAAATGATACTAAGATATTTAAGAAAAAGCACATATAAAGCTATGAAAGTGAGTATGCAATCCGATAGCAATTCAATAGCATGAGAATTCAACCTCCCCCCTCTTTTGAAATGAGGAATTGGGAGCTTCTTAAATAGAATCCAAGAATTGATCAATGGTCAAGATAAATTTGAATGGATGGTCAAGATTAGAAATGAGATTTAGTTAGAATGGAAAGTTTCCTTATGAAAAGGAAGTTAACTGATTTCTTTTGAGTGGAATAAGAAGTTAACTATTTTAATTCCTTTTATGATTTCAGTCAACTGAGAGTTTCCATTTTTGAACTGAAGAGAGAATATTGGAGAAGATATTTGATTTAAGAAAATTAAATATGACCTCATAATTGATTATTAGAAATTGAATAATTAAATTCAACAATTAGAATAAGAATATTTAATTAAATCAAATATATTTAATTCCTTTGTACATTAGCTAAAGAAGTAATTTAATTAAATTAAATTATAAAGACTTATAATTAAATTAAATTTAATCAATAGGTTTAATGTAGCTAATTTGAGTCAATAATTAGGATTAAATAAAGAGTGTGAGTAATGCAGATTAGGATTTTTTGCATTTGACAATTAAGTCAAGTAGCGAAAATCAGAATAAGAATTGCCTAGTGAAATAGGACTCAAGATTGATCAGATAGACCAGAATTGGTATAATGGCAATGATCCATTTTTGGGGTATTACAATGGTATCCAAATTGAAGAAGGCATTGTATGATCTAAAGCAAGTACCTATAACATGGTATGCAAGGTTATATATAAGTATTTGGAAAAACTTTGATTTGCTAAAGGTATGACACATAGTAATTTTTATTTTAAAGAAATTGAAAATGGTTTGTTGATAATTGTAATATTTGTAGATGACACAATCTTTGGAGGTAATGATGAAACAAGTGATAACTTTTTTGAAGAGATGAAGAATGAGTTTGAGATGAATATGATTGGTGACATGAAGATTTTGCTAGGTTTACAAATTGTGCTAAATAAAGATGGTATTTTTGTATCACAAGCTAAGTATTTGAAATATTGTTGAAAATATTTGGCTTGGAAATTTCTAATCATGTTGGTATGCCTATGATAACTAGTCACAAGTTATTTATTAGAGATGAGATACCTAAAGTTGAGAAGAAGTATAGATCAATGATTAGAGGTCTACAAAATCTGACTCACACTAGACTAGATATAGAAAATGTAGTTAGGATAGTAGCAAGATTTCAAGATGATCCTAAGGAATCTCATTATGCAATAGTAAAGAGGATATTGATATATTTAAAGGGCACACCTTATTTTGGATAATGGTATGATAGATCATATGATTTTACTTTATGTGCTTATACTAATGTAGATTGGGAAGGTAATATAGATGACATAAAACGCACTAGTGGTGGAGCATCTTTTCTACAAAGATGATTGGTTTCTTGGCTAAATAAGAAACAATATTGTATTTTACAAAGCACAACAAAAGTAGAGTATATGGTAGTAGTAAACAATTATAATTAGATCATGAGGATGAAGAAGATGCTAAAAGATATTGGGATAGAGTTTTTAGAACCTATTATCATACATTGTGATAACACAAGTATGATGAGTATATATCAGAATCTTGTATTGTATTCTAAGACTAAACATATATCTATTAAATATCATGTTTTGAGAGAGAAAGAAATCATATGGGAGTATGTCAGTACAAAAGATCAAATTTCAAATATAGTTATGAAGCCTTTATGTAAATATACCTTTGAGTACTTGCGAGGTATGATTGGGGTTATGTGCCTACCTACTTTTGAGTAGTTGATGCAGATATAGCATAAGTCTAGTGGTACAAGGCACTATTGTTTTCCTAGACCAAATGTTGATGCTTCCTATATGAGGGAGTATATGAGATGAGATGAGTCATCTAGGACCCTTAATAGTTGATTTAGAATAGTGGCTTTGGGCACTTTAGTTGATTGAAGACTTGGAGAAGATGATTGACATAATGATGCCTTTGTCGTTTGTGTCAATGGAGGAGAGAATTCATGAAAAATATATCTTTAGTACTATGGTGGAGAGATTGCATAGAGAAGTTGATGCAAGGAAGGTATGAGATAACTAGGGCCTAATGCACACCCAACTATCCAAGCTGTCTGCAAGAGTAAACATAGTAGAAAACAACACAAATAACAACAACCAAAGGAAATAGAAGATCCAATACCCAACTATAAGGACTTATGGGTTACATCCAACATTACAATTTAGACTTCAATCTTCAATGATAAACTTTGTATTCTAACTTTGCTTCTACTCTTCTTACTCTACTCCTCTCTAATACTCTACCCAAGACCCCTTTAAATACTTGCATGGTCACAATTTGGCATATTACAAATACCAACTAGATAAAACCTTACATTAAATGTAAAACAAGCCACAAGTTAGCTCTCAGCAAATATACACCACAAAATTAAATAAGCAAGGTTGGCCCAAACTGGAACCAAACACATACAACTCAGTCAAAGAAAACCCAAAACAATACTAGCACTTGACAAGTTTGACACACACACAAAATAAAAAATCCAAAGAGATCTCAGCAACCATAGATAACTTGACAACCACAAAGAACTCAGCAACCACATAGAAATGGGCAACTACTTCTAACTCAAAAACCCAAAGAGAACTCAACAAAAACTATGAACTTAGAAACCAAAGAGCATTTAGAAATGAAAGGCATTATAGCTCAGAAAAACTAAGGAACTAAGCAAACATGTAGGATATCCATGCAACCTAGGATGCTCCTACATCAAACAATTAGGGTTAAAAGAAATGATTCTACTAAATCATTGAGATGTCACAAACTAAGCTAAATCCAACCCAAATTGGGAAATCCATGTAGCATTTTCAACTAGTCTAGTCTTCCACTTTACCAAATACTCATAGTAATCATTTTCTCTTGTGTTCTTACCACCTCTTTGATCCAATATATTTTCAACCTCTTAAATCTATTTGTTAGGATAATTATCTAAAAAAATAACTTCTTCATCTCACTCATGATATTTATACATTGAATATAGGAGATTTATCCATGTCATTACGTAACTCCAATTCATAAGAATTACCACTATAAAACTTTGTCAAGATCTTATAAGGTCCAAACTTCTTCATCTTTAGCTTATTGTATGCTCCAATAGGGAATCTTTCTTTCTTCAAATGAACTACCACCTTATCACCAATCTCAAAAACATGATGTCTTCTAGACTTATCATTATTCTCCTTATACTTCATATTACTTTGTCCCAATTTTAACTTTACTTCCTCATGCAAAGACTTCATAAAATTAGAAAAATATTCCCCTGCATCATTTCTCTTCTCTCCACTAAAAATATCCCTTGAATTTGATATCCCTTTAGGCTACATTCTAGTAACAATCATATAATTTTTTCTTTTTTTGTACTCCTATTCATAGAACTATTATATACAAACTTAGCTTGTGCTAATACTAGCTCCCAATTACTTGGCTTATCTCCAACTAAACATCTTAAAAAATTACTAAGGATTCTATTCACAACCTCTTCTCTCCATCTGTTTGTGGATGGAATGTAGAACTAAACTTCAACTTAGTACCCATATTCTTCCACAAAGTTTTCCAAAAGTAACCAACAAACTTACTATCTCTGTCAGAAAAAAATACTTTTGGGCAATCCATGTAATCTAACAATCTCTTTGAGGAAAATATCAAAAACATGCTTGGCATTTGATGTCTTCTTATAAGGTGTGAAATGAGCCATTTTAGAAAATTTATATAGAATAACAAATATAGAATCATACCTCTTCACTATCTTAGGCAATCCAAGAACAAAATCCATACTCATGTCATTCCAAGGTTTCTTAGGAACAAAAATAGGTGTATATAATCTAGTATTCTAACTTACTCCTCCATAACTCTTTACAAACTTCTGAACATCCTTATACACTTGTGGCCAATAATACTTATTCTTCAAAAAACTTAATTTCTGATCACTTCCAAAATGTTTAGCCAATCCACCACTATGCTTTTCCTTAATCAAATTCAACCTCATAGAACTCTTTAAAATACACAACTAAATTCCCTTAAAAAACATACCTTCTTGAATAAAATATTCATCAAACTTACTTGGTTGTTCTATTAAACTAGGTGATATGCACTCTCTCCACATCTTAGAAAAATTAGGATCAATATCATACAATTCATTCCTCTCATCAAAACTAAGAACTTCAACCTTCATCTCTGTCAACAAAGAATGTCTTCTACTCAATGCATCAAAAACTTGGTTAGTGACTCCACTCTTATGTTTAATAAAAAATGTGAAACTTTGCAAGTACTCAACCCACTTCATATGTCTCTGATTCAACTTATGTTGACTTCCCAAGTATTGTAAGGCTTTATGATCAGTAGACAATACAAACTCCTTAGGAATAAAATAAAATCTCCACTTCTTCAATGCTTGAACAATAGCATAAAACTCTTGATCATATACAAAGTACTTCCTTTTAGTATCATTCAACTTCTCACTAAAGAAAGCAATAGATTTACCTTCTTGACTCAATACAACTCCTATTACACTACCACTTGCATCACATTCAACTTGAAATAGCTTATTCAAATTAGGCAAAGCCAATATAGGTAACTCAACAACCTTTTGTTTCCAAGTCTCAAAATTTTTATCACTTCCATGTGTCCACTTGAATTTCTTTTTATCTCCTCTCATTGTCTCAGTCATAGCATTACAAACAAAATTTTTTTTATAAAAGTCTTGTGAAAACTAGCCAAACCATGAAATGATCTTATCTCACCCATATTCTCAAGTGTAGGCCATTCCAAAATGCTTTAACCTTCTTAGGGTCCATTCTCAAACCATTAGCTAAAATCGCAAATCCCAAATACACAATTTTAGATGCTCAAAAATGGTTTGCATGTACTATTTAATCATTTTTCACACTAACTCATCCAATTTTCTCATTTCACTAATTTCAATCTTTTGGCCAAGTTGATTATCATTCGATCATATTCCAATAATATTCTTCATCATTCATATCCCCTTTCAAAATCATCCCAAATCAACCCAAAATTATCCCAATCAACCCAAAATCATCCCAAATCAACCTAGAATCATCCTAAATTCTTTATAATCAACCCAAAACATGTTAGATATCTCAAATCAATCATCATCTATTGAACCCTAGGCATTGTCATGTCTCCCAGTGCTTTGGAAACCTATCAAATTGGACCTTAGTACTATCATGTTCCTTAGTACTAGGTCAAATCTATCACTTTCATCATTTCATCATTGACATTATTGATTCCCTCAGTGTTAGATGATGGCATTATCAAACCAATTTAATAACATTGACAATGTTCCTCAATGTTATTATGTTCAACCTTATCAATCAATTTTTATCCTATAGCATTTTGAATGTTAGTTGAATATCACATATTCTTAATCCATGTCATGTGTCCTTGGCATGCTATCAATCCTAGTCAATCAATCAATTAATTTGATCATGGCTTTGATCTACCCACCATCATCCTAGTCAATCTACATAGTCATCGCATCTCATCAAAGAATATTATCACATTTTAACAAATCAAATTGGCCAATCACTTACTAACTTACCCTATAGGATTAGTTAACACATAATAAAATCCTATGTTAGTCTAATCATTTTCATCATGCATTACTAATTATTCTTCCTAACTAACATTCTCAATAAATTAATATTTATTAATTAATTGATTCATCATCGCAAACTATGAAAATTCTCAATTTCCTAAGTTTTATTTTCCACCACTAATTTCCATTTTTCTAACTTCCATTTGTGTGGATATATGAACCTTTAATTCAAATATTCCACCTAGCCTTGACACATGGACATGACACATTATAGATTCCCTATTCATACTTGGCTAAAATATGTCATATTTGATATATTTTATTCCTTACACATATCTATAATTAGCCCCCATCATCATAGATTTTTGACTATAAGTGGCTTTTAGGTATCATGTACACATCATAGATTCTCCTCCAATTTAAAAAATGTTAATTTCCATGCATCATAGAATCTCACAAGTGGCTTGGAGATGTCATATGCACATCATAGATTCTTCTCCACTTTTAGCCATATTGACTTTCATGTGTCATAGTATCTCATATTTAGCATCTTGTGTCATATGCATCATGGATATTCTAAGGAATATCATGTCAAGTTGCACATTTGCATTGACAAGTGTCCATCCTCTTATTCAGTCCTCTCCTCTTGTATGTTGGCTATAAATTGAGCCTTCTTGCTCCCTTTTTCAGTCGTTAACATCTATCTCCAGAATCCTTAAGAGCCACATTCTTAGAGTCTTTGTCTTTAGCCTCCATTAGGCTTGAAATTTCTCTTCTAGTATTATTCATAGCATCATCTCATCAATAGTATTTTTCCTTCAATTGCATGCTTTATAGGAAATTGGAGTTACATCAAATGGAGAAGAAAGGACATGGGAGTTACAACTAAAAGAGGGAGTTTTACATATGGTTATTTCTTTGTCTTAGTTGGCTTTTATGGTAGATTATAAGGGTATTAGCATATGTTTATTGAGTTTTGGGATTGCTCATAGTATGTTAGATAATAAACTATTTTTTGGTCCTAGAATTGATGAACCCAAAGTGAAGATCATGAGAACTAACTTGGATTTCTTGTTTTTGTGCTTGTAGGTGCAAAGAAGGAGCTTGCTTGAAGGAGTATCATGTCTATCTACTCTTTCTTATCTTACCTAGTCTAATTAGGGGACCTAGTCACATGTTTTTATCTTTCATGTATGCATTTTTTGTTATCATGAATGCTAATGATACTACATTGGGGGAGTGTCCTAAGCATTGGAGAGTATTGATGTGTTGCATTCATGATTGAATTTGTCATTCATGTCAACATAATAGCAATTCTATTAAGACTAGAAGAATAGTAGTCAATAATCTTAGTATGCACAAGAGCCAAGAAAGCTTTAGATGATGCATAGTGGAGGACATGTTCTTGAGGTTGTCTTGATGACATGTTTTAAAGGACTAAGTTTGATTCGATGTTGTATGAAATTTGCACTTGTTTTACTAGAAGTAGTGTAGAAACAAAGCATTAGAAAATAGAGTTTTGATGATCTATCGCCATCTTTCGCCTGAGATGTAATGAAGGTGATGTGTAGATAATAGTGATAGAGGACAATAGTGTGGTGACACCAGCATATGTGCAAGACATGGTTTCACACATGTCAAGTTTTGTATAGACTGTGAACCAACACGATTATTGTAATTGTGAATTAATTAATTATCTTATTTTAATTAATTGGAAAAGCCTTAAGGCCAACTTGAGGAATTGTTATGAAGATATGGTATAAAGGAAACTTGTTTTCTTTATTTGTGTATATGATCTAAATCAAGAGGATCAAAAGGAATGTGAAGTATTGGTGCATGGTGTAAGAAGGAGAAGAGTACTTACTAAATGTGTGTAAGCGATCCAAGGGATCATTGGATACACAATATGGGATCTAGTTACAAGATTTGAAGGAGCAGAAGTCCAGTTGACAACATATGAAATCGGGAAGGAAGTATATTTTAGTTCTATTATTTCATAAGGAATAATACAAAGATCATTTGGATAGTGGGTCCTTTGATCTTAACTTTGAAGCTATTTGGACAGTATGTCTAGTTGTCTTTCACAACTCCTAATAGGGTTTCCGCAACTCCTAATAGGATCAAAATCTCCTAATAGGGATTTGAAGTCTCCTAATAGGGACTTACATGTACTGAATGTTGTAACAGACTCCTAACAAGGTCTATCCTCTAACAAGGGATAATTCTATTAGTATATCATCTTATTGGTAGCATCCCCACTAGGGTTTTCCCTCTGATCAAGGGTTTCCCTAGTTAACATATCTAGTGTTAATTGTGTATGAGTATCTTGTTGTGATTTCAGTTCATATTAAGCACATGGTTAAGTTTTCTTAAGGTCAATTTTTGTGATGATAGTTTGATAATTGATTCACTCCGCCATGTCTCAGTTATATCAGTAGACTATATATTCAAACATTTTTGTAGTGTGTTGTCTCAGGTGTAAACTCTACTTAGGGCACACTTGGGGCCTTTAGGAAGCCATTTTAGGGCCTAGGAGTTACTATAATCCCTATCTATTTTTATACCTAACCAACTACACTCCAAAACCACCAACTATGCCCTTTTAGGCCCAATGTTCACCATGGGCACACTCTACACTATCTTAGTGCACTTGGTTGAGTAGGTTTCAAATTTTCAAGTTTTAAGTATTATATTGGCCTCATTTCCCCATAGTCTACATCCACTTTCTCAACTATTCTTATAAAATACCAACTACACTCGAACTAGCCCCAACTACACCAGGGGAAAAATTAGAACTATCTAAGCACACTTGGGGGCCTTCTAAGGCTTTTTGGCCTTTTGGACCATAGGCTTCTCTTTCAGAGCATAGTTGATTCACATAAAGCACATGCTTTAATCAGAATTTGCATATAGGGTTTCAATTTCATTCTAGGACCTAGGATAGATGTTTTTCATATTATTGATGATCTATTTGTAGCATGTGGAAATCATTGGGAGAAGACATATCAATTAAAAACTAATAATGCTTATTTGTAGGAGATTGTTGAGGACTTGTGTGCTTGTCTAAACCTTGTGTGTGGATTTCCTAGATTAGATAACATTGTTGCAAGATAGAGTTTTTGTTGCACCAAAAGATCAACCTATTAATACTTGATACGAACACTAGACTTATATAATGGAGGAGGTAGTCAAGCCATGTCACGAATCCTAAAGGGGAAGACCAGAAGTTAGTCCTACAATTCCTCTCTTAGTGTTACTCAAGGAGATTCAAACCTATGACAAAGCTAGAGTTTTCATTGCATCAATAGATTGACCTATTAATGCCTGATACAACCACTAGACTTATATAACACAAGAGGTGGCTAAGCCAAGTCATGAATCCAAAAGGGGAAGGCTGGTGGTTAGTCCAACAAATAGTTTGTTTGGTGCAATAAAAATAATTTCATTTATGTCTAGTGCCCATGCATTTTTTATAACCATAGGAGTTACATGGATGTATCCTCTTCCCTCACCATTCATTGATCTTGTGTGCAAGATAAATCTATGCAACTTCTTTAGAGAGGCTTGCCTTGGACCCAAGACTCACTACTTGTTGTGTGCTAGGGGATGACCTTGAAGCAATAATGGGCCAAAGTTAGGTCAACATTCTAGCTGCAATAACAAACTCAATATGGTTAATGTCATGTTGGTGCTATTGTTGCATGATAACTCTCCTCTAGTACCCTTGTGGTGTGTCAACTATGGTTCTTGGGGCTGGGAGACCTTCTATAGAAGTTTATCATTCACTTGCTAAATGGAATGCTACAAGTAAACACCTTGTCTTAGTAGCCAAAATTCCTTCTATCCATTGGCTCAGGAGGTCATGCATGCCCATGAATATATCCCACATATTTGTGGTCCTTAGTAGAGGAAACAAGCCCTTGGAAAGTGATGACCCTTGGGATTTGGATCTTGGTAGCCTCAAGAAGTGAGTACACTATAAGGGGGAGCCTATGGTACCAAGATCCTAGATTTTCTACTCTAGATATGTATTATTAAACTTCAATTCAAGTGGGAATTCAACGGATACAGTCTTAAAGCCTAGGTTGTGGTGTGTCTTTTCAATTTAACAATAATTATTGTGGTTTATTGTGGCTTATGTGTGTAAATAACGTTAATCAAGATAAAACCAATCTTGTAAATTTACACCAACACACATGTGAACCTTGGACACTATCAAACATTCTCAATACACTATACCTCTTATCAACAAATTGAAAACTTTTGTCCAAACACTTGAGATGGAAAACATGGAAACTTGTAACCTTAGGAGTGCTTGACATGACTTCAATTCTACCCTTACATAACATAACATTACACTTTTCATTCTTTGAGCTTCATTCTTGCATCCTCTAGGTCTCATTTTGCATCCCCTACCTTTCATATTGCATTTCTTAGGGTTCATTGTGCATCCCTTAGTCTTTGCATTCTAACCCTAAATTTGCATCTTGCATCTCCCAACTTGTATTCTTCCATACCCAACCTTTAGTTTTCATATCTTAACTCTTATTATGTTTGTCATAACCATCATTTTACACCTTCATTCTAATTATAACACTATCATATGTCAACTAGGTCTCTGGAGCAATAGTTTAGAAGCCACCAAGCCCAAAATAACCTTTATTTTAGACCACTTTACCAACTGCACTCTGAAACTACCAACTTTGATCTAACAAGCTCTAACTACACCATGGTAATAGTTGGCTCTATTTGAGCATGCTTAGTTTCTAGAACACCTAGTTTACTCTTCCAAATAACATTTTGGGACCCTTAAGTTGTCACTAGATGCCTAGATAGATCCCCCTTATGATCATGTCCTAAACTTCACCCTGCATGTCTTAACCTTAATTGAGCACACCTTAGGCTTCATTCCAATATTCATTACCCTCATTTTGAATCCCAAATATTATCCTAACATCATCCCCAACAACCTATCTCTCTGGTATAACAATTTGATAGTCAACTAGTCTAAAATCAACAAACTTTTAACCCAATCTCCGAATTGCACTCAAACAAGCCCCAAGTGCACCATAAGCATAGTTAATGTTTCCAGAGTGCACTTGGTGTTATCATAGTGCACTTAGTAACTAGCATGACCATTTTGGGCCTCCAGACTACATTTTGGGACCATAGAACTGCCTCCATAAGCATGTGTAGGCCATCATTCTAAATACAATCTAGAACATTATTTTGCACCCCAAACATCATTTTGCATCCTAGCACCTTTGTATATTACATATCCAATCAATATAATCCTCATTTTGATTATCCCTAAACCTCATTTTGAACCACAAAATCCTTTGAACTTAGTAAAAAATTAGAACAAAGTATGAGCCTTAGCGTATCTCATAATGTTAATAGATGATGGATCTTGACTAGTCCTTTTGTCATAATTTTTATCATTTTATCGGGTCAAACTCTATATATGTCTTAATGTGTTTAACCTTGTCATTTTTATTAACTTGATCTTTTTTTATTTTTGTCTTTTTTTGGTCAAGATCCAAAGTCCATATTGACAAGGCTAAAACTCTTAGAAAATATGTTTCAAATATTTGATCCTAAGTTCAAAGCCTTGTATACACCCTTGCCATAGCATCATCATATTCCTCGTGTCCTTAAATTTCATTTTTATTAACTCAAGTTGCATAAAAAGTTCACCTTGCATAGTTCAAAACACTATCACATCTACCACCATCAACTTGTCTTCTTGATCTTATATCCTCATGTTGCATGTCCTAAATGTCATTATCAACCTTAGCATACCTTCCTTTACATAATCCAACTTGGATATATCAACCTCTAACATCATTTCAAATGCCAAAGTCCAACCCTAATCCATAGTTTGCATACCATATAGTCATTTTCATACCCACAAGTAAAAATCCAAAATATCATTCAAATTTGCATTTTTGCATGATTTCCTTAGGACATTTCTAGCTCATTTTTCACTTCCATAGATTTCATAGCATACCTAAACCCTTAAAAATCCAAAACAAATACTCATATCTTCCATACCCACTTCCATATTATAAAGTTTTGCCCTATTTTACCAACCACACCACTGTTTTACCAACTACAAACTTTAGGGTGCACTTGGTAATTAGGGGTTTCAATTTAGCTTTTAGAACCCTAAACTGTATTCTCGTAGCTTACATTGCATCCCTAAATCCTAGAAAAGACCTCAAAGCACTTAGATCATCCACACTCACCATATTTGTCACCCTAACACAAAATTTTACCAACTGCTTACCTTCAAGGCTCCAAGTGCACCAAGGGCACACTTTGTACTATTAGAGTGTAGTTGGTAGTTTAGGTGTGCACTTGGGAGGTAGAGTGTCCATTTAGTGTTTTCTCCATTTCATTTTCAACCTTGCATACCATGCCAACACTTACAAGGACACAATCAACTCGGAGACTAGAAGTACTATATCAACCCTTATTTTTTGAGGCACAAACACAACCTAAAGCATAGCCTAAATCTCATCCAAGACACAATAAGAGCAAGAAACCCTAATAAATATTGACAAGGACCAAACTAAAGCATCACAACCTTTACTCATGGACCCATTAAGCATGTATTCATAAGATCATAACCATCAAGGAATAAAAAAACTAATCCCAAATGATACATCTACCATGCGGTTTCCTTTAGACACTTCCCCTACACATGGAATGGTCCAATGGAGCTCTAATTCTGAACCCATATTCATACCTATACCAACTAGGTGTGGAAGTGTACCTACAACTATTGAGGATGAAGAAACTCTCTTATTCAAATTCACTAAACCTAGCACAAGTACCTTCAACACCTCAAACATACAAGGTGCTTTACACCTATGATTCTGACATAGATTATGGTATCATATATGAAGAAATGGCTAGGGCTTGCCAAGACAAGACTTTTCGAAAGAACTTTAAACTCTTGGCAGCCAAAGAAATTGTCAAATTTAATCCAAATTTGGAAGGCCCTAAGTCCAAATATCAAGGCACCCCAACATTTGAAAGCATACAACCCATGATTAATTTGGACTTGGACAAGGGAAAACAACCTTTGAAATTTTCAACCACATAGATAACACCTATAATATCTCACCAATAATCAATGATCAAAATTCTCCAAAGTACTTTTGAGCACACTAATATCAATCCCTTGTTTGATGAACCTCCATCAATCAATGACAACAAGACTCTCTTCAAATATCCCAAAAGGACATTAAGAATTAACCTCAATCAAATAATGAAAGAACAAGAGGTGCCTAAGGGGACTTTCACTCTAGGGATGCTAAACATACCTCGTTTGGAGGAAAATCAACAAAGAACACCTTTAATCCTAACTCTACCAACTATAATGACATCAAATGTTATGGAGCCCCCTATGAGTATACCATGTGAAACATCAATTGCAAAAACCCCTATTGACATACAAAGGAAGAGTCTTATTGATATTTCACCCATTCCCCAAATGAATACATCTCATTAGAAAATCAATATGATGTCCTAAGGTGAAACATTTAACACCCAAACATATTGAAACAAAGGCCCTAACATGATGTTCACCTCTAAAGCACCATTGCTAAAATAATGAAAAAAGGAGCTAGTATTGAAGATGCCCTCATTTGTAAGGGAATCCTCAAAAGAAACAAGGAAAGCACCAATAAAAATTCATATAATGACAAGGAGAATTTTTTCTCCAAAAACAAGAATATAACCAATGAAGGCATTATGAATGCATGAAAAATCAATGCAACACAATGTCAAATGACTCTAAAAGGAGAAAACCATAAAAATTCATACACTACTAATTAAACACCATCTCAACATAGAAAATTGAGACTTTCACACAGGATAAAACTTGAAGACATCCTAGAAACAAAGACATGAAATTCACACCCTTGGGGATACCTCTCAAGATTGCACTTCAATAATTACTTAGCAATAACTTCTTGTAGTTACCCCTGATCAAAGATGAATCATTAACTAAAACCTCTTGGTGGGATGACAATGAATTTTGTGATTACCACTACACCCAAGGACATAATACCTCATCATGTTTTTAGCTAAAACATGGAATACAAGACCTTATTGATGACGGTGTGATCACAATCAATCCATCACTACTAGCATCCAATTCTAATCATACTATTCTTAAAGATCCTTTTGGTAATCATGTCAAAGGCAAAGCTTCTAGTTCAAACTTTGACTTGCAAGATAACTAAACATGCACTAGGTATACCGACACCATCAACTATTTCAATGAGTCTAACTCGCACATATTCACATTCACCTTAAAAGATGAAGATCCTTGTTATGTTCTCACCACCCACCACACTTGGATTACCTTACCTAGAGCCTTAGCTAGACCTATGACTCTAGTTAGACTTACCACCTTTGTTAATCCTATGGCCCTTGGTAGACCTATTGATCCCACTTCTTTACATTACCACCTTTTAGACAAGATTGGTAAAACCCCTGCAAAAATATCCATCCTAGATTTGTTGTGTGCATCACCCCAACATCAAAAGATCCTTGACCAAGCTTTAAAAGATTCTATAGTACCAGATAACATTAATGTTTCCCAATTCCAAGTCATGGTTGGGAACCTATCTACATCACAACATATCACCTTTTCCCCTTGAGATATTCCTAATGATAAACCCAACTACAACGAGCCCCTTCATCTCAAAATCTTTATCCTCCAAGGTTAGACGTGTCTTGATAAATGGAGGATCAGGAGTAAACATCTGTACCCTTAAAATTGTTAAGGGTTTGGGTTAATTTGAAGAAGATGTGGATCCCTCTCAAAAAATCACAATAATGGCCTATGATGATGGTGAATGCTTCTCAAGGGACATTATCATATACCCATAAGAGTTGGTCTAGCTACTAAGAATACATTATTCTAGGTCCTAGATATTTAAATGAGTTGCAACATGATACCAGGACATGCTTGGATCTATATTTTGAAAGAAATTCCCTCTACATACTACCAATATCTATAATTTTCCTACAACAATGTAGAGGTTACCATCCCTAGTGATCTAGACCCATTCCAATTCTATGCCAATCTTAGAGAAATTAATGCATACTAAGTCTCAATGAACAATGAAGCAAATCCACTTGATTCCTCCAAATATGTTGATCCTTCCATACTCACAACTACATTCAAAGGAAAGATCAAAATTAAAGACCAAGGTTATGATGAGTATTCCATGTCATAGGCCTTTCACATTAGGAAATTTCCCCTTTCTACCAAGTCCTATAACAAACCACAACTTATGCAGATCCAAGCCAAATTCACATTATAGAAGAAACCTTATGTGACTTTCACTAGTAAAGGTAGCCTGCACGAAGAGCATATTTATGAAAATACATCTACATGAATTGAAAAGGCTAAAGAATAATAAGAACCTACTCGTATATCTTCAAAAAAATATGGACCTAGATTCACCATCATGTAGAAAAAGGGATATGATGAATGTAGTAGCCTGGGACCTCAAAAAAAAGGCATTATTCAACCTATTATTGTAGTAGGATGACATCATAGCATAGGACTTGGATTCAAACTATTTGTATTGGGTCTGTCTAATACTAAGTCATCCTTGTCTAAGATTCTAAATGCTTCAATCGATGAAATGGAATTTGAGAACACCCCACCTGAAACCATAGAAACTACATCCAACATTGATGACCACAATAGCTCCTTTTGCCTCGACACATCTTTGATCCTGATGAACTACCCATACAAGATAAACACATCACTAGGAAATCTATTGGCCCCTCAACTAATCTAGAATCTTGTGAAAAAATACATTAGGACCCAAGCCTTGCCACCTTTAAATATGGCACTTATGACCCATTTAATAGAAATACCCATATCCTTTTCTTCAACCAAAGATAATTCAACACTGATGATGGCATTTTCTTAGTTTACCCCAAGCTTATTGATTGGGACCAACAAGAACCACCAACATTTGACCAGTTTGAAAATGATGATGCCATTGCAAAATTCTTTGAACTCCATGAGGACTTACCATGAGGAGATCACAAGTTAGGATTTTCTATTGACCTAAATATCATGGCATACTTTGGGGAGTCAACTCTGTCTTCTAGTCACAAAATTAGAGAAATAGAAAAAAAAAGACAAAAGAAGGTCTCTTGGTGAAAACTGAAAGGTGCCATTATACCATGAAAAAGTAAAAATAAAGGACATATCAAGGGTGAAAACCTCTCTAAGGTGGCCAAGGATGGAATATTTTGGACATACCCCGTTGAAGGAAAGATCAACACTACTTGTGGAAATGGTAGAAGATATCAATGGGAGCACCTAACAACCCTAAGATCAAACATATTGCAGCCTTGTTATCACTAGAGGAAAGAGATGAGTTTTTAATATTCTTTCTAGAAAGGAAGATAAAATTCACCCAACCTTATGCAAACATGCCTGGATTAGATCCTAAACTAGTCCTCCATCACTTGCCACTAAAACCAAGAGTTAAACCAATAAAGAAAAAGTTGAGAATGATGCATCCTCAAGTTGCTCTCCTTGTCAAGGGAGAATTGATAAAAACTATCGGATGTAGGCTTCATAAGACTCATTGATTCTGTGGAGTGTATATCCAACCTAGTACTAGTAAGAAAAAACTCTAGGGGAATCTAAACATGTATAAACTTCTAGGATCTTAATAAAGCATGTCCCAAATATGATTTACCATTACCAAATATAGACATCATCATAGACATGATAGCTAGATATAAGATGTTATCATCGATGGATGGATTATCTAGCTACAACTAGGTGAGAATAAATCTTGAGCATAAATAAAAAACAACTTTCACATGTCCTTGGGGAACATATTGCTAGAATGTCATTCCTTTTCGCCTTAAAAAAGTGAGAGCAACCTATCAAAGAGAAATGACTATTGTCTTCCATGATTTCATGCACATCCTAATGGAAGACTATGTAGATGACTTACTTTGCGAATCCCCTAGAAGAAGGAATCATTTTGGTATCTCATACAAAATATTCAATAGTGGAGAGCTATAAGCTCTATTTTAATCCCTAAAAGTGTGTATTAGAGTTTTTTCTGGAAAGATCCTAAGGTATATTGTTTCTCAATGAGGCATCAAGGTTGATCCTAAACAAGTGAAAGAAATACTTGAAATGCCTCCTCCAAAAAATCTAAGAACACTAAGAAGTCTACAAGGGAAATACAATCTATCCATAGATTCATTCCACAACTAATAGATAGATCTCACTCATTCCAACATTTATTACATAAGGGAATATCATTTCAATGGAACAACTAGTGTGATATGTCTTTTCAATATCTCAAAGACTATGTTTTGCATCCACTAGTTTTAATGGCTCCTATTCCAAGAAAACCATTCATTTTGTACATCTCAGCCACAAAGAAAACATTAGAAGCTCTCCTAGAACAAACTAATGAACAAGGAAGAGAGTAAGCCATTTACTACATCAGTGGAACACTTGTGGGATATGAATTAAACTATTCACTCATTGAACGAGCATGCCTTGCCATTGTCTTTGTAGCCCAAAAGCTAAGACATTACATGCTTCATCAAAAAACAATGCTTATCTACAAGATTGACCCATTAAAGTATCTCCTAAGAAAGGCCACTCTCACAAGGTCCTTAGCTAAATGGGCTATGATCCTTAGTAAATTTGACATAGAATATGTGCACATAAAGGCAATCAAAGGACAAGTAATTATTGAACAACTAGTAGAAGCACCTATGAGAGATGATCATCCTATGTTGATAGACTTTCCATATGAAGCCATCTTTGACATGGATATAGCCAATGAATGGAAGCTTTACTTTTATGGATCCCATATAAGAAATGTTTCAAGAGTGGGCATTATGTTTGTCACACTGCAAGGAGACATAATCCAAAATTCATACTGGATAGCATTTAATTGTACAAACAACATAGCAAAATATTAGGTAATGATCATAGGACTGGAGCTAGCTATCCAATGGAACATACAACATTTGTAAGATTTTGGTGATTCCTAGTTAGTCATCTAGCAAGTCAATGATGACTATGAAACCAAAGATGATAAATTAATACCTTACAAACATATGGCATATTCTCTCAAATAAAAAAATTTCACTCTCTTTTTGTCGGCTACCAAGAATACATAACAAGCAAGCTAACACTATGACCACTATCACTTCTATGATTGATATGCCTCAAAATGTGGAGTGTTGTGAGTTCATTGTCAAGAAACTTTTGATTCCATCATTTGAACCCTCTCAATCTGAGTTCATGTGTGAAATTTTTGGTCCTAATTCCCCTTGGTATCAAGATATCTATGATTACCAACATGGCAAAATCCTACCCCCCAACTTATCCAAGAATGAACATTGAGCCTTTATCCATCAAGCCACTTGATATATCATCATCAGTGACACCCTTTACAATATATCCTTTGACCAAACCCTTCTCAAATGCCTTGACTCACAAGAAATTGAAACTTCCTTACACAAGGTTCATGAAGGTATATGTGGAGGTCATTTCAATGGTCTGAGTTTAGCCAATAAGCTGGTAAGAGTTGGATATTATTGTCCCACCATGGAACACAATGCATATAATTTTTCCAAAACAT
This sequence comes from Cupressus sempervirens, assembly GCA_028749045.1. Classification (NCBI taxonomy): domain Eukaryota; kingdom Viridiplantae; phylum Streptophyta; class Pinopsida; order Cupressales; family Cupressaceae; genus Cupressus; species Cupressus sempervirens. The sequence goes on from CM053792.1 coordinate 581,147,716, forward strand.
GTCATAAGTGCCAAATACATAGTAATCTGATCCATGCACCATCATAAGAACTAAAACTAGTCATATCTCCATGGCTCTTCTCATAGTGGGCATTTGATCTTGTTGGAGCTATTTCTTCTCTTTCATCTAATGACCATACATTCATCATCACAACAACAGAATATTTTACCAAGCGGGTTAAAGCTTTCTCCCTAACTTTCACCAAAAGAAAGTAGATTTCAAGGCTCATCCTAAACTATAGAATATGTTAGTATAGAGTCCTCTTGGCTATTATTTATGATCATGGTAGTTAATTTCAAAAAAAAGATGTTGATAAGCTCTATAAGAAATATAGCATCTAGCATGGATATTCTAGTATTTAAAATGTAGAGGGCAATGGTCAGGCATAAGCATCTAATAAGACCATTTTCAAGATTCTCCAAAAGACTATCAATGATTCTAGTCAAGATTGGCACTTACAACTAAATCTAGCTCTTTGGGCCTATAGAACAAGTGTGCATACTCCAATTGGCACAACATCATACTCTCTTATGTATGGCACTAAGGCCATACTTCCTATTGGAGTTGAAATTCCATCATTGAGAGTATCCTTATAAGATGTTGTTGATGATGACCACTATAGAGTATCCAGACTCCATAAACTTAAAATTCTCAATGAGCATAGGCAAGCCACCTTGACACATCTGCAAGCCTACCAAAACTGACTCAAATGAAGCTATAATAAGAAAATTCAAGGTCATCATTTTGAGGTCAATGTTCTGCTCTTGAAGATGAACTACAAGACTCAGCAACATAGAGAAAAACTAGGCAAATTTGAACCAAATTGGGAAGAACCCTATGTAGTTACTACAACATTTGGGTCTAGCATATATCAACTTTTGACTCTAGAGGGTGAAGCATTACTTGTGTCTATCAACAACATGAATCTCCACAAGTACTATACTTCATTTCATATAAAAGTCTAGAAACAAAATCCAAAATAGTAAAAAGTCCTTAAAAAAAGAAACAAAAAAAGTGAAAAAGTCATGAAAAATGGACGCCTTGATGAAAACTTAGAAAACAGGCATCTTGGCACAAAAATTTGAGTCAAGAGAAAAATATCATCCAAAAGTGAAAACCTAGCAAATAGGCGCTTTGGACAAGTACCATGGTGAAATCCTAGCAAATAGGCTCCCTATTCACATCCTTCATATTGCTAGACATCCCTAGTCCTTGATCATGGGCAAAAAATTGGTTAATATCCCTTATTATCTTACCCAAGTGTCACTAGTTTGTGCATACTCTATCTTTGGCCTTTGTACATAGTTTTTTTCTTGTCTGGGGGTATATCACCTACACAGTGCCTGCAAGTTTGAACTTAAACTAGGGGCATGTCCCTAGGCATATCTTATCCACTAGATTTATCACATATCAGATTGGAGCTTGTTGCTCAAGTTTCATTTCATATCATTTTTTCTCTAAGGTTTTGAGTCAAGTCAAGTGTCAATATCTTGAGTCTAAGTCTAGATTTCCCATAGGATGGCCTTTCTTCTCATGATTCCTTTGAGATAACCTGATGTGAGAAATCATATGAGAAATGCACTAGTCCAATAGCTAGATGATTAGGTTTTAGAGGGTTTGTTATGTGTATCCCTGATGAAAAGAAGGTCTAGATATCTTAATGATCCATCTTTCTTTATTCTTTATCATGTTGGAGACAAAGATTCATGCTAGATTACATTTTTCCTAAAAGAAATTGCAAATGATCAAGATAAAATGCAGGAGAAGGAAATAAATCATTAGAAATGGTGAAAGAACCTAGTCAAAGGTCTCTATCTAAAGGAGGGATACATTTAAAAGAGATCACAAGCATATTTAGGGAAAACAGTAGTGGAGAACATCAAAGAACAAAGCTAAAAGATGATATGCAAATTGTGAGAACCATTCAAAAATAATATCAGTTGAATTTGATGTAGAGATAACATTGAAAAATGTAGAAATGGAAAAGAACATGGTCAAAGGTGGCAAGAGCTAAGTTTAAATTGAATCAACAGTCCAAAACACATTAGAATGTCCATGTCATCAAGTTGAATAATCAAGTACCCTTGGAAATATGACCTTTTCCACAATTGCCAGATCTTAAAATATCTATGCTTGTCATTATGTCGCTTTCCAAAGTTGCACAGGAAATAATCATGGCAACATAGTGAAAAGTTGACACCTATCTATGGGACCCAATTGATTTAGGATCTTCTTTGAGTCATGCATAGTAATTAAGAAACAAAAAAAGGATCATTGATCTTAAGACAAATCTATGACTATCATTATGTCACCGTGTAAAGTTGTTCGATTGTTAATTATGGTGACATAGTGATAGAGAAATAGATGTCCCAATGGTCCCGTTACTTTTTGTAGTTGTCAAATTCTCTAGGCAATGAAATAGTGCCACTTGTCCACCATGATGTACATAACTAGAAGGTGGACCCACACTATAGACCAAAAAGGATAGTTAAGGCATTTCTAAATCTCAACTATCAGATCTTGGAAATCTATGGTTATCATTATGTTGCATGTGGATTAATACAATTAAATATAATGTTGCAAAGTCATGAAGAACAGTGAATAGTTAGTGTCAAATGGTCATTGCATGATCTTAAGCTAGAAGACTTAAGAAATGTTAAGTTGCAACCTAGAAACTATAGTAACAATTAATCTCAAATGGTCATCACATAGTTGCAGGTTAGAAGTAACAGTTAAGTTTAATGTTGTGAAAGTGCAATCATAGTTAATGTGCAATTGTCACCAAGTCACTATAGTTAGTAGAATAAAAACATATTAAGCTATGACCCAATGAAAAGTATTGAAGTTAATTGCATGGTCACAAGGTTAAATGTAGAGTTAAGTTTCAAAGTCGTGACTGAGTGAATACAAAAATATCACATAATCGCATCAAATAAAGGAGTAACAAGGTAACAATGAGACAATTTATTATTTTTTAATCATGATCATTGAATATCCTATTTAAAATGAGAATTAAAAACTATAGTAACCATTGGAATATGAATTATATGGACTTGGTGCCAAAGGAAGAATATAGAAGAAATTAATTTTTTTACAGGGTGTCCTAAAGTCATATGAAGATAAACAATCATTGTGTGTTTCCAAAAGTATCATAGATTCAAAATAATCAATGCAGAAGATGTCACACATTCCTATTATAATTCAAATAAGATATTTTCCATGTTTTATTCATATTTTCTTTCTATTATGTGGCTATTACTTTGCCATAAATGAGAAATAATAGAAAACTATAAATGTCATCTCTTTTGACAATACAAAGGTCAAAAAACTTGATGGTAAAGTGGTCTGTAATTCCATTTACCCTATTTTCTTGTGATGTTTTATTACCCATTGTTAGATTAGTTTTGCATTGAGAGTTGAAGGACAATGATATATGATCCTATGATATTCAGGTGGATTCCATTTCACTTTGATGTTTGTAGCATAGGTAATTCTATTTACTTTCTTCATGTATGATTATGGTTCATCTCTTGCTGGTTTCATAACATATTAGATAGTTTTTTTGGGAAGTGAAAGATAAATGTGCATGAATCTATTATTTATTAGTTGGATTCTATTTCATTCAAGGCTGATAGTGAAAGCAATTCCATTTTCCCTTCATGTACATCTCTTCTTCATTCTTCTTCTACATTTAGATGATTAATCTACATTTAGAATAGAAGTAAGGGTTAGAAATATCAAGATAATCTACTATAGTAATTCCATTGAGTGTGGTAAATTATTCAAATCTAGCTTGCATGATTTGTTTGTGCCCACAAACAATTTAGTTATCCTTTACTACTCTCATGTTAAAATCTCGCAACATCAAAACTTTTGATCTCATAAAGACATATTCATTGCACATTATTGAAAGTCTTAAGGGATATGTACCTTGTAATTCAAAGGGTAGTGATAGAATACATACACTAACCCATTTGTTGGTAACATCCTTTTGTCTCTGCAAAATATTGGGTATCAAAGAGTTAGGTTATAAAATCTAATAGGAGGACAAACAATCAACCAGTAGAGCTAAAATGTTGGAATTCTTTTAGAATAACTAAGAGGGGGAGTGAATTCATTGCATTCATTATGTTCTACTAAAACTTATATGTTACTATCAAATCAACTTGCAAAAATGTAAAGCATTAAACACAACACATTCATCAACACATTTGACACAATGATTTAACGTAGAAATCCAATTTGGGAAAAACCACCAGTAACATGCTACTCCTTTTTCACTCTTCTAAAGTGATGTCCTATGAAAGGCCAACCCTGCTAAAGGTTACAATAAACACAATTAAATGTGACTCAATTAAGGGATTTCAATCAACCTATTAAAATTGAGCCTTGTTAGAGGACTTTAGGCCATTCACTTGGAATGCCACCCTATTAAAGGATTTTTTAGTGACTGTTATGTCAACCTTAATCCAAAGGATTTACCCTAGATTGATACACTTGTTTGAGAGTAATAGTAGAGCTTTGATCTGATACAACTTACAACTTCACTTGCAGATTATAGATCTTTGTTTAGTCCTCAATTGTTCTTGGCCTTCATTCTTTGCATCTCTAAAAACTTGTTCACCCTTCAAGCATTTAACTCCTTAAGCCTTATTGCTTAGCAAACCATTGTAGACACTTCTCTTGGGTCACTTGATGAAGCAAAACCCTTAATTCCTTCTCCTCCTTGAGTTCTCGCACATGAAACCAATCTCTCTTACTCTTTTGCTTCATGACTAGACATTCCTCTATAAAGGAAATTAGGATATTTTCCTTCTAATTATCCATAATCTAAATTAGGGTTTTGGATGGATTAGGTAGGATACAATGTATCTATCCCATATTTTGTCTTCTCTAGAAACTTCTCTTAGAATCCATTTGAATTCACCTCCAAAATAGTTTACACAAAATTCTATGCCACCAACTTATCAATCTTATCTTCCTCTTGGTTCACAAGTTTCAAGAAAACAAACTTGCTAGATTTTATTTGGTGAGTCTTCGATCTTTGTCATAATGTAGCAACTCAACATTATCAATTGTATAATGCTCAACACATATTACATCACTCGGCATCAACTAGATTTTATTGGTGCTTGACATCAACTAAAATTCACTTAGCATCTATTGTCTTGCTTGGCATCTACTAGAATTTTCTTTCACTCGGCTCGAACTAACTTTTTGCTTAGCTTATACTAACTTTGCTTGACACCTACTATCCACTTGGTCAAGTTCGGTAGATAAACTTTGTTTAACTTGTTCTACTAAATTTTTTAAGTGTAGCCAGCCATTTTGTAACCTTAAGTAGATCATCAATACATCATGTCATCATTGTCTTAACTGATTCTTGTACTTCATTACATAATCATAACTCAACCTTTCCTCTATGTGCTTTTGTTACATCTTGTTGATCAAATCCTCCTGATCAGTCAACTGAGTGATAGTACTTGAAACATATAAGCAATTTTCTTACCAACAAATAGTAGGTTTGACATCAGTGACAAAACAATGATTGAAACACATAACAATCTTCCTTATAGAAATGATCTTTTCAATCAAATTTCAACAATCTCCCTCTTTGAACCAAATTGATTAACTAAGTCAATTAGATGGCGAACATCTTGTTCAATTAAACTAACTAGGTTAAAATAGTAGGACAATACTAAAAAGAAAACTTGTATTGAAATTTCTCCCTCTATCAAAAACTTCCATCTTCTGATTAGGTTTCAAAATATAACTCACTCTAAGTCTTATGCCTCTCTTTCATACTAAATTGATCAGCAAAAAATCTCCCTTTGATAATGATCCTTCTAACTCTCTGATCAATGTCTCCTTCTTTATTTTGATTCTTTCTCTAATTGCTTTCTTCCTCTTTGATCTTTTGATCAGTTTTTGCTATTTCTCCCTCTTTCTTTCTTCTGATGATGTACTTTCTTCACTATTCCTCTTGTACTTGATCAGTTTATTATACTTTCTCCCTCGTTAACAACAATGCCAAAGACATATACCAAACACTTGGCATCTTTAATACATGCATATAGGCTTTTGTAGGTTCTTCAATTTCTCCCTCTATCACCTTGCTTGTGACTGATTTGTAGTTTTAGTTCTATGATTACTTTAGGTAGGTCCTAAAGTAAGATCCACTACATCAATTTGTATTATATGAACATCAATTTGTTTGATGCAAGACACTCCCTCTGTCTCTTACATAGAGTTTGATAGGGGTATCACCCCTAGTTTACCTCTTAGATACTCATAAGCATCCTTAGGTAATGCTTTTGTGAAGATATCAACAATTTGTTCCTTTATGTTAACACATTCCATCTTCACCTCTTTATCTTGAACTAATTCTCTTACATAATGATACTTGATCGCAACGTGCTTTGTCTTGGTATGCATTACTAGATTCTTTGATATAAAGATAGGACTTGTATTATCACAATAAAGTATCATTAGTTCCTTGATTTCTTCCTTCATTCCCTTAAGTAGCTGTTTGATCCATACAATGTTTGTGCAATTGATAACAACAACAACATATTCTACTTCAATAGTAGATTGGGAAGTACAACTTTGGTTCTTGCTAGTCCATGTAACTAGTCTTTTACTTAAGAAGAATGCTCCTCCACTAGAGGTTTTTTTGTCATCAATTTTTCCATCCCAATCAACATCAGTGTAGGCTCCCAATTCAAGCTTTTCATTCATCTTTTAGTATGAACCAAACTCTTCGATTCCTTTTAAGTATCTCATTATTCTCTTCATAGCCATCAAATGATTCTCTCTAGGATTTGTAGAGAATCTTGTAACTATCCTTACAAACAATGCAATATTAGGTCTGCCATGTAGTACGTATTGCAATTTGTCAATCATGGATCTTTATAATGTTTGATTTACATCAGCTAAATCATCATTCTTTGATAGCTTGAGTCTTGTCACCATAGGTGTACTTACTAGTTTGGAATCCTCTAATCCAAATGTCTTTAATGTCTCTTTGATGTAGTTTTACTGAATCATATATATAACATACTTCATCTAATATACTTGTAATCCCACAAAAAAATTGAACTCTCCAAACATAGACATTTAAAATTCTTGCTTCATCTGATCTAAAAAGTCCTTACACAAAGCATCTTGTCCTCCAAATATGATATCATCAACAAATATTTTAAATAACAAAATACCATTGCCTTCTTTTGTCTTTATGTATAGATTGTTGTTATCATCAGTCCTTTCAAATCCAATCTTTACAAGATAAGTATGAAGTCTCTCATATCATGCTCTTGGTGTTTGCTTCAATCCATATAGGGTTTTCTGTAGTCTACATACCATGTTCTTATCATTTTTATCAGAAAATCCTTTTGGTTGTTATATGTAGACTTCCTCTTCTAGTATTCCATAAAAAAATGTAGACTTAACATCTATCTGATAAACTTTGAAACCTCGGTATGCATCATAAGCAAGTAGAATTCTCACTCTTCCATTCTTGCAACAAGGGAAAATGTTTCATCATAGTCAATTCCTTCTTCTTGTGCATATCCTTTGCAAACTAATCTTGCTTTGTTTCTTGTCATTTCACCATTCTCATCTAGCTTGTTTTTGAATGTCCATTTGGTGCCAATCACATTTTTTTCTTCTAGTCTAGGAACTAGACTCCATGTTTTGTTCTTCCCTATCTATTGAATTTTTTCTTCCATAGCTTTGTACTAGTCATCATCTTCTAATGCATCTTTTACTATCTTAGGTTCCTTCATTCTTAATAAACATGATTCACATCTCAATCTATTTCTTGTCATTGGCCTTGCATCTTTGTTTCCAATGATTTGATTTGCAGGATGATGTCTTTTGACATATTTAGATAGTCTTGGCCTAGTTCTTGTAACTACATTTTATCTCTCAGCTTCAATGTCACTAAGTACATCTTTGTTAGGTATTTCAACATCTCTTGCATGTGAAGTAATCTCAAAATCAAAATGTGCATTTTCTTCATTTTGCAACTCGACATCTGAATGCAGCTCGATGTGATACCCCAAAATTGGCAGATTGCCATATTAACCAACCTTGGTTTATTCAATTATTCTTAAGTCCTATTTTACTAGGCAATTCTAATTCTGATAATCACTGCTTGACCTAGGTGTCAAATGCGAAAAACCCTACTCTGCATTAATCACATTATTTATTTAATTATTAAAGTATCAACTCAAATTAGCTATATAAACCTGTTGATTTAATTTAATTTAATTTTGAATGATCTAATTTAATTAAAATTAAAATTAAAATTACCTCTTTAATTAATATATAAAGGAATTAAATACATTTAATTTAATAAGATATCTCCTATTCTTAATTATTGAATTTAATTACTCAATTAATTAAAGTTATTTAGTTATGAGGTCATATTCTATTTTATTAAATTAAATATTCTCAAAAATGGATTCACTCCTTTTATCACTCAAAAAGGACCTAGTTAACTCCTTTTATCACTCCAAAAGGACTCAATTAACTCCTTTTATCACTCAAAGACAACTAGTTAATGAGGAAGTTTTCTTTATGACTAGCTCTCCTCTTCAATCTTGATCATCCATTTTGATTAATCTCAACCATTGATCATCTCTTGGATTCTATAAAAGAAGCTCTCCATTCCTCATTATGAAGGAGGTAGAAAATTGGAATTTGCATTGAACTTATGCTAGAATATCCACTCATTTTCTCTTACATTCTTAGCTTAAATTCTTACATTGCAATCTCATATTAGCTTAAAATGCATTCATTTAACATAATATGTTTATGTATTTCTTAGCTTAACAATGCATTCTCATCTAGATTAATCTTGCATATCACATATAGTTTAAAATCCTTCATTCTAGAGGTTTGGTTGCCCGCTTCTTGTTCTAAGAGCAAAGGCATAATCCTTCTAGTTAGAAGGAAACAAGTTGATTTGTCAAACTATTTCAAATAAATGATTCAATGTTCATTCTCGGATGGTTTCATATATAATGACCATGTTAAAGTGTGTGTGAGGATCTAACGCCTGCATTTCACGTACACATTTCTGGCACCCACTGTGGGGCTAAATCTTATATTTAGCCTCAAATTATCACTTTTTAGATGCTAATTAATTTTGCCTACAAGTTTTTAAAGATTTTTTCATATCTCCTAAAAGATATGGAAATTATTAATGAAATTTATTTTGTAGGTTTATCTTGATGTTTTCAAAAATAAAAATAAAAAAATCAAATTTTGTTGGATTGATTTTTGATTTTTGATTTTTTAAAATGTTTTTTAATGATTTTTTCATTAAAAAAATCATTTTGGGCTAAAATCAATGAATTAGGATTTTTTTTTTTTGTAGATTTATATGCACATGTAGAGCTAAAAAAAAAGTCAAAATTTTTGGGTTGATATTCCATTTTTAGAAATTTTAATGTTATTTTTTATATTAAAAAAATTGGGCTCAAATCGATGAATTTGGAATTTTTTTTTCTTTAGATCTATATGCACATGCACAACTCAAAAATAAAAAATCAGAGTTTTTGTGTTGATTTTCCATTTTTAGAAATTTTAATGTTGTTTTTAATGAAAAAATAATTTTTGGCACAAATCATTGAACTGAATAATGAAATATTTTTTCTAGGTTAATATGGATATTTGGGCTCATAGAAAAAATTTCAGATTTTTCTAAACAAAAATCTATTTGTAATAAATTTTTTATGATTTTGTGATAAAAAATTCATAATAAAAAATTCATTTATCACTCAAATAATGAAATTTTGATCTAGAAATGTTATTTCAGATTTGGGACAATTTGAGGAGATTCCAATAAAATTTTCAGATTTTTCTACTCAAACATCTATTTTTAATAAATATTTTCATGATTTTTCATAAAATAAATCAATTTATGACAGAAATCATAAAATTTTAATCTAAAAAATTTATTGCAGCTTTGCAACTCTATGAGGAGGTCACTACCAAAAAAACAAAAATTTTCGTTCCAAATTCTATTTTTAATAAATTTTCAATGTATTTTCATTAAAAAAAAACTCATAATGCAAATCAATGAGTTTTAATCAATTTTTTTAATTATTTCAGGTTTGTGAAAAGGAGTAAGAAAGTAGATGGGAGGATTTTAAACTGAAAAGGAATGAACTTGAAAGATTAATCATTTGTCTTTGAATGAATGTTGCAATTAAATTTAAAATCCAAACACACTCTTGAATGCCTCCAAATCTAAAACAATCAAATTCAATCTTGAGTGTCTTAATAAATTGACAAATCTTTCATTTGAATAAATGTGATACAAACTAAATCTTGAATGTCATGGATTAAAATCTACATGTTTTTCATTGGAATGAATACTAAAAACACACTCTTGAGTGCCTTAAAGAAAACACATTTTCATTGGAATGCATGTTAATCAACACAATCTTGAGTGCTTAAGGATCAAAGAATCATTGCAATGAAATATTTGGATTTTGGTGCTTAAAATGAATACATTCAATCTTGAATGCATAAAGGAATTGGACATTTCCCTATCAATTTCTTATGTTGATAACATTTTTTTTGCTTTTGTTGATGAATTCTTGATTTATTATGTTGATGACGTTGTAAGTTGTAAAGAACCTTGCATGCTAAACATGAGTGTCTTCAAGAGTAGGACACAAAATCTAAAGATTCATTGAGAAAGAATGAGTGTCTTTTAAACTTCAAAGCCGCTTACATATTCACTTCCCTTGCACCTTTGTGTGATTTTGAGTGCACAAGAAATAAGTGGACTTGTTTTATTTTTAGGAGGCCTAATTGGGGATTTCATCACCCCTTAGGATGTTCTCAACTCTCGTGTTCTGGTAGAATATAAATATTGGAACATGAATCAAAATACACCTCTCTTGGAAGTATAATCTTGTCACTCTTGGCTAAGCTCCAAAGAACATTATACCTTTGGGAAGTGAAGGTGGAGATTTGGGTTACCGTCTCCTCCCGGTTGTGTGGCATTATTTTCTTTCATATATTGATTTGGGCCTCATGTACCTTGTGTATATTGAGGACACCTTATAGTTGATCTTTGTATATCCTAGTTGAAAGCCTTGATAGCATTGTTATGTGTTTTGTGTGCTTGATTATTCAAAGTCCAAAATCTGCATAAATATCAAACAAGTCAAAACTATTGAAATGGTGAGTTAAACATCTAATGAGAAACTACTTGAAAATGAAAACTCTACTATCTTCTTGAATCTTCATTGGTCTATGTTAAGAAAAATCCCTACACAACTATACATGCAACTATCTGAAGCTAAACTATCTTGGTTGGACACTTGTGAACCACATCTGAACTAGTCTCTTTACTCCACTATTCTACTTGTTCTACTATGTTGTTATCCTTTTGTATCATGATAGTTAATCTCTTGGTTGTTCTAGCCACTAACTATTCATACCCTAGAAAACATCACCCTTGCTATCACTTACACCTACTTTGAGATGACATTTTAAGTGTGGTCTTAGTCTAAACTTGTCAAACTTTTTCTACCTATGACTATTGCAACTAAGGGTGGAAGGGAGCTTTTTTGCTTCACATAATCCTAGGACATCACAATGGCTAACAACAAATGCACTAAATCCAATAGTCCTAGTGAAGAAGAATATATACTTATTGTTGGATACAATTGATTAATCATGTGTTGTCTTTGATGTTACACAAATGTCATATCAGTTAACAGATAGTGCTTACCAAGCTCACTTGGTCAATGAAGATAGTTTTCCTTGTCTACCGAGCATTCGTAGGTTTACTCTAAATAGATGATAGTGTCTACCAAGCTCACTTAGGTGATGAAGGAATTATGGCAGAAAAGAGTGTTAACCAAGCTCACTCAGTTAACAAAGGGAAATTTTGATAGAGTTAGTACTCATTGAGTTCACTCAGTTGCCAAAGGATTTCTACAAGTTCACAATGTTAACAGAGCCTCTCTTGGTTAACATAGAGAATCATTGCAAAGAATCTACCGAGCAGGGTCGGCTTTCAAAAGATTTTACTTGTTTTGGCATATAAATCTTAATTACACTATGTATTAATTCTAGCCAACTATGATGATGAATATTGGTTAATGTAAGTTGAATTTGGGCCAACTTGACAATCTAGAAGGTATAAATAAAAGGTCAAGTTGAGATTTCTAGTGTGTGTTCAAGTGTATCGATTGAATTGAAAAGAAAAGAGAGGGAGTGAACTTGAAGGATAAGTAGGTATCCTTATGGAGTAGAAAAGTAATATTTGATCAGGAAGGATTAAGTTTAAGTAGAAAAGAGATCTAGATTCAATAATTTAGTTGCATCACAATCAGGTCATTTCATTGTTACTCTCTAACCATTGTAGCAGTGATCTAAAATCTCTTAACAAATTTGGTTTAACAGCCAGTTGCAAATCCTCCAAAAAGGTAGAAATTCCATTGAATTGTTTTAAGACCTCTTTCAAGACCACTCCTAATAGGGTGATTAAATCCTCTAACAGGGTCACACCTAATAGTGTGTTTTGTAACCTTTAACAGGGTTGGCTCCTAATAGGGCTCACTTAAAATAGTAACTAGTTACATTGGTGGCTTTTCCCAAATTGGGTTTCCATGTTAAATCCTAGTGTCTAAATGTGTTCATGTTATTTCTCTTATGCTTGCAAGATTAATTATTGTTAATGTTTTAAGATTTGCTAAAAGTAATTCACACTCTACATTTACCAAGTTACAACATTCTTTTTGTGTTTACCGAGTAACAACAAAAATCAATTTTCTCAATCTAAATTTTATTATTAACATCTAAGGGATCTGGGATTTATTTTAGTGGTAACTAATTCACCCCCCTCCCCTTGATGCTTGGTTACTCCTATATTTCCAACAATTGGTATTAGAGCAATTTGGTGCTTGCAGCAAAGGTTTCAAGCACCTAAGCTAAAGATCAAGATGTCTTACAAGAGAGAGATTCCAAAGCTAAATAGAAACAACTTTTTAGCATGGTAGAGACTTATGAGACTTCATCTAGCCACCATTAGTGATTTAGGCTACAAATACCTTGATGAAGAATACAAAACTCCTACTAGTACATTATCTATTGGAGATCTTGCTGAGAAAAAGAGCCATAACATCATGATGATTGATATTGTATCTACTCTCAGATATGATGAATTTGATGAGATCAAAGACTGTAAAACTGCTTTTGATGTGTAAAACAAGCTAAAGGACATATATGGTGGTGATGAAAATGTAAGGAGAGCTAAAGAGAAAGCCTTAGAGGATAGTTTGATCAAATGAGAATGAGAGAAGATGAAAATGTTTCCAAATATGTGGAAAGAATCAAAGCTAGTGTCAGTGCAATCAGAGCTTTTGGAGGAGAAATCAAGTAAGAAATTTTTGTAAGTAAAGTTCTTAGAACATTTCTTCCTATCTATGCAATTAGAGTATTTTTTATTCAAGAAAAGAGACGTGATCCAAATCACAAGTTAAGTTTGGATGCTTTAGTAGGAAGATGGATAGCTTTTGAGCTAGACAATTTTGACAATTATGTTCCAGCTTTTAAAAATGTTGAGTCTAGATTTGAAGCTAAACTTTCACTCAAAGAGAAAGGCAAGAAAATAAAGGACATTTAGTCATAAAGTGAAGAGGAAATAGAGGAAATTTATGATAGTAATCTTGAAGTTGTTGAACCTTTACTTGCAAAGAAATATTCTAGAGGTAGAGGAATATACAAAGGTAAAGTTCCTTTAATATTTTTTTCATGTGAAGAGATTGGTCATATTGCTACTAGGTGCCCAAATAGAGAAAGAAAGGATGAGAAGAAGAGCCACAAGTACAAAGGCAAGAAGGAATCCAAAAGTCACAAATCCTTCAAAGATAAAGGTAAGAAGATTTGGTTTATGGCTAACAATTCTGATAACAGTGAATATGAAATAGTGTGCATTGCTATAAAAGATGAATCTGATGAAGAAGAAGATAATATGGCACTTATCTCTCATGTTAGTAAAAATGACAAATGGATCATAGATAGTGTATGATGACATTATATGATTGGAGAAAAAACAAAATTTGAACACTTTGAACACAATGATGGAGGTAGTGTAAGGTTTGGAAATAATGAACCTTGTTGCATAAAAGGGAAAAGTTGCATATTATTAACCAATGAACTTGTATGTGACAATGCCTATTGGGTTGAAGGATTGAAAAAAAACCTAATAAGTGTGGAACAACTAATTAACATTGGATTCAAGATAGAATTCATGCATGGAAAGGCAAGGCTACTAGATGACAAAGGGAATCTGATTGGATCAAGCAAAAAAACAAGAGGTAAACTATTTTATCTTGATCTTGGTGATTGCTCATGTTTTATTGCTCAAATGAAAGAAATTTGGTTATGGCATAGAAGATTATGTCATGTAAACTTTGCTAATATGGTCAAGATAAGAAAATTTAGAAAAGTAAGGGTTATCCCTAGTTTGAAGAAACTAGATGTTTGTTTATGCAAAAATTGTCAGATTGGCAAAATGGGAAAGACTAGTTTTAAGAGAAAAAACTATCAATCTGAAGATGTCTTGTAAATTGTGCATACTGACCTATGTGGACCCATTGGAATAGAAAGTTATAGTGGAGAAAAATTATTTATTCTTTTTGTTGATGACTACTCTAGAATGATGACTATTATGTATGTTAGAGAAAAGTCAAAAGTATTTGATAAATTCAAATGGTATCTAGCAAGAGTAGAAAAAGAAACAAGAAAAAGATTGAAATGCTTAAGATCAGATAGAGGAGGTGAATTCATCTCTAATGAATTCAATAATTTTTGCATTGAAAGAGGAATCAAAAGTCAAGTATCAACCCTTGGTACTCCTAAGCATAATGGAATAGCTAAAAGAAGAAATAGATCCATGATGGATTGTGCAAGGACTCTAATGATTAAAAAGAATGTTGCTATCAAATATTGGAAGGAAGCCATCAGCACTACAGTTCATACTTTGAACCAAGTAAAGTTGAAGAAGGACTCACATAAAACTCCCTATGAATTATGGTATGGCTGCAAACCCAATGTAAGTTACCTAAAAGTATCTGGCAGTAAATGTTATATCTTGAAAGAGTCTAGAAAATGCAAGTTTGATGTGAAAGGTGATGAAGATATATTCTTAGGATATTCCTACAAAAGTAAGGCATATAAATGTTTGAGTTTATGTACTCATAAAATCATAGAAAGTGCACATGTGAGAATTGATGAGTTTGTAGAAAAGACTGAAGAAGAAAGCAAAAGGGAGCCAAGAGATTATAAAATATCTATTTATTTTGAACCTAATATATTACTCTACATAGCTAACAATAAGGAGAATTCATCTCTTGAGTCTTCCTAAGCTATCAATAGGCAAGAAGTACAAACTAAGTCATAAGGACTTGAGTCCCATTGTGAAGCTATCGAGCTAGTGCCTACCAAGTCTAAACAACCTGAACTTGAAGTTGAAATTCAAAATGAAGAAAGTATAATTCATTCAAAAGGAAAAGGACTTGTATTGGCCACGTATGTTAGAAGGCATCATGCACCTGATGAGATCATTGGAGATAAATTAGAAGGCACTATAACAAGATGAAAATTGAAAGGTACATGTTTACTTGCTGATTTTGAACTTAGAAGTGTTAAGGATGCTATAGAAAATGAAATTTTGATTGAGGCAATGAACAAAGACATAGAAAAAATAGAAAAGAACAAAACTTGGACTCTTATTCCTATCCCTAAGGATAAAAATGTGATTGGAACAAAATGGTTATTCACAAATAAGCTGAATGAAGATGGACAAGTATCAAGAAACAAAGCTAAATTAGTGTGTAAAGGGTATCCTCAAGAAGAAAGAAATGATTATGGTGAGACTTTTTCTCCTATTGCAATATTACAAGGTGTTAGGACCTTACTTGCATATGTAGCTCACAGAGGATTCAAATTATATCAAATGGATGTTAAATCTATATTTCTGAATGGAATTCTTGATGAAGAAGTCTACATTGAACAGATAGAAGATTTTGTTGATCCTGACAAAAGGGATATGGTCTGTAAATTACACAAAGCTCTGTATGGCCTCAAACAAGCTCCTAGAGCCTAGTATGAAAGACTACATAACTACTTGATACAGATTGGTTTTTAGAGAAAAATTGATAACAATAGTTTGTACATCAAGGAAGGACCAGACAACAAAATTGTGTTGGAAGAGATATTTGTGAATGATACTCTATTTAAAGGAAATGATGACCTATGCAAAGAATTTTTAGAACAAATGAACAAAGAGTTTTGGATGTCCATTTTTGGTGAAATAAAATTCTTTTGTTGGATTGCAGATACAATAGAACAAGAATGCTACCTATATCACCCAATCCAAGTATGTAAAAGAGATACTCAATAAGTTTGGTATGGAAAATTCTAAACTAGTTGGTACCCATATGTGTAATAGACTCAAGCTTACCAAAGATGATGACTTCAAACTAATAGATTAGACCTTATACATATCAATGATTGGAAAATTATAGTATGTACTTCACACAAGGCCTGATATTGCTTTAGCAATTGGGATAGTGGCAAGATTCTTAGCTAAACCTAGAGAAAACTATATGATGACAATAAAAAGAATCTTGAGATATCTGAAAGGTACTAAAGACTATGGCTTATGGTACAAATTTGGAGGAAACCTAGACCTAAAGGTATTCACTAATGCTGATTGGGTAGAAAATCTTGATGATAAAAAAGGCACAAGTGGTGGAGCTTTCTTTCTTGGTAAAAGCTTGGTATCTTGGACAAGCAAGAAGCAAAATTGCACATCCCAATATATAGTAGAAGTAGAATATGTAGTACCAGTAGTGAATTGTCTTAACATTGTTTGGTTCAAATAATTGTTGGAAGGAATGAAGGTTAAAATCAAAGAGCTAGTAGTCATGTATTGTGATAACACCAACACAATTAACACATCAAAGAACCTAGACAAAGCACATTGCTATAAAATGTCACTTTGTCAGAGAACTAGTGTAGGAAAAAGAAATTAGGTTGGAATATGTCCATACAAAAGAATAAATTATAAACATATTCACAAAGCCATTACCTAAGGATGCATTCTTATATCTAAGAGGTAAGCTAGGGGTCATTCCCCTATCTGAAGCTCACTAAATGAAGTTTAGTAATGGATCAACAAGAACCTAGCTAAAGATCAATTAACTGATGTAATATAATCAAGAAAATATTACATATGAATTAGTACTCAAGGTACATTGATATAAATTCTATGTGTTGTCAAAGAGGGAGAAGTTTACCATCATATCTTTATCTTTTTGAAATTTTGTAGAGGGAGAAGTTTGAAAAGAAATTATGCAAAGGGAGAATATAGCATAAATAAGAAGTTATTATGTAAAATCAAAGAGGGAGAAAATTTTTTTCAAAGGGAGTCTTGTTGTAAAAATTTCATTGTACTATGACATGTTGTGTTGCCATCAATGCCAAAGAGGGAGATTGTTAGATATAATTGATTAATTGTGTGTTGTCTTTGATGTTACACAAATGTCATATCAGTTGATAGATAGTGCTTATCAAGCTCACTTGGTTAGTGAAAATAGTTTTCCTTTTCTACTAAGCATTCACAGGTTTACTCTAAACAGATGACAGTGTCTATCGAGCTCACTCAGGCATCAAAGGAATTGAGGCAGAAAAAAATATTAATCGATCTCACTTAGTTATTGAAGGGAAAGTTGGATAGAGTTAGTATTCATCAAGTTCACTTAGTTGCCAAAGGATTTTTTCAAGTTTTCAATGTTAACTGAGCCTCTGTTGGTTAACACAGAGAATTGTTCCAAAGTTTCTACCGAGTAGGGTCACATTACAAAGGATTTTTCTTATTTTGGCATATGAAGCTTAATTACTTTGTGTATTAATTATAGCTAACTATGATGATGAATATTGGTTATTTTAATTTGAATTAGGGCTGACTTGACAATCTAGAGGGTATAAATAAAAGGTCAAGTTGAGATTTCTAGTGTGTGTGTAAGTGTATTGACTAAATTGAAAAGAAAAGAGAGGGAGTGAACTTGAAGGATAAGTAGGTATCCTTTTGGAGCAGAAAAGTTATATTGGATCAAGAAGGATCAACTTTAAGTAGAAAAGAGATCTAGATTCAGGAATTCAATTGTATCACAATTAGGTCATTTCATTGTTACTCTCTAACCATTGTAGCAATGATCTAAAATCTCTTAACAAAGTTGGTGTAAAAGCTAGTTTTAAATCCTCTAACAAGGTAGCAATTCCATTGAATTGTTTTAAGATCTCTCGCAAGGCCACTCCTAACAAAGAAATTTAATCCTCTAATAACGTCACACCTAATAGTGTGTTTTGTAACCTTTAACAGGGTTGGCTCCTATAAGAAATGACAAGATAGAGCAAGGAATGAGAAGCAATCCAAGTAAGTTAAGTGTGAAATAATGTTACCATGAGATAAGCAAAATCCAAGAGCATACACCAAGAGTTCAACAATGGAGACAAGGATTTATAAGGGGAAAGCAAAGAAAACCCCTTGTGAGTATTATGAATGAAGGCAAATTCCTAGAGAAGAGAGAGAGAGTGTGGTGGAGCAAAATAGATCAATACAATAACATCAAAGTGATGTGTTTAAAGAAGAAAGAGAGAGGAGCATCTCTTTTAAAGAGATGAGAAAGGAGTTGCATGTGTTCGCATGTGTAACTCCCATTTATATGAATGCCACATTCATAATAGGTGTGTGCAAAGTGTCACAATCCTCTTAAGGAGGATAAACTAAATTTCTTAATAAAGGAATTATAAAAATGAGTTGTCCTCACATGTGGAATAAAGGAAAAATAATGACATGTCCTCCACATGTGTACATGATGCAGAGCCCTCTGTATTTATCTTCAAGGAATCTTAGTTCAACTCAAGGGATTCACAATACTCTGGTACACCCTCAAGGAACCAAGAACATCTCAAAGATTACAACAAAGAACCCTGACATTATACACCGATAAAGACAAAATCTTCACTCACACAATCAGATTGCTATGTCTGATTCCATTGTTCATAACTTCTGTTCTAAACGTCTTCTTGAAAATTTTTTTTGAGGAATTCTTCCAAATTAGTAATTATAAAACATATTCAAATATGAGACCAATCTAATAAGCAGATTATAAATTACGTACTCTGAACCAAGACCCATTTTCTCTGTCATAAACTAGAACCAAAACTGGTAACCCTGCCTAGGGCATCAAATATCTTCCTCAAAATAAATCTAAATTAAACTAAACCAATTCCATATCATCCATTATTAAGTCTAGTTTCCAAATATGTAAGCCATTCATTTTTCTCATTCATATATAAATTTTCAAGCACAAATCACTATCTGTAACTCCAATGGAAGTTGTTAAAAACCAGTTTTCACTCAAATGCCCATAACTTTCACAAATCTATATAAAAACAACCCAAACCAAAAGGAAATGAAATTTAACTCATGTATCTTTCCAATTAATATTTTTAGAGGTCTTTATTTTCAAAAATGTTCTTGTACCAAACGTTTCAATCTGACTGTAGTTGGGCATTCTCAAATCTGCAATTTACAAGCTTTGCCAAAACCTGCATAACTTCTTCATTTCTAAATAAAACAAATCCAAAACAAATCCAAAAGAAATTTTATTAACTTCTCTATCCAAATATTCAAAATTTACATGGTGTCTAGGCTGTACATGGTCGTACAAGACCTATAACCAACACTAAAACTGGAAACCAATCAAAATAACAACTCAGAATATTACCAAATTTGTTTCAAAATGTATCTATTCCTTTCATTCATGCTTTGGTTCGACCTTACATAAATTTTTATAGATTTTTTGGTTGGTTATAACTTCCAAACCACCTTTTAAACCAACCCATTACATTCCTTTAACCCTTTTGCATTTTTGACAACATTTTATGCACTTTATGCATTTTTACATTACAACTTTCATACAAACCCAACCTAGACCAACATTATGACTCAAATGACTTTAGATGGATGTCAATAGATCCATTCACCAATTAAATAAACATTTTTACATTATTTATCATATTAAGACCTCCTTTGACAACTTATTACAAATGGCTTCTCTAGCTTTTATATCTTTGTCTTCTTGAAATTTAGGTGCCTCTGCACCAGTACAATAGGAAAAACTACATTTAGGGATCCTTGGAATATCCCAATTAAATACATCCAAGGGAAGATTAATGTTTCTAACACCCCCCCTTAATCTTTACTTGGGGAGTTTACATCAAAGGGTTGTAAACCCAAATTTTTACAATGAAATTGAAATCTCTCTTTAGAAGGTGGTTTTGTCAAAATATCAACCACTTGATGTTCACATTTACAATAAAGAAGAGTAACTTGCTTGTCTTCAACTTGTTCTTGAATGAAGTGATGTTGAAGTGAAATATGTTTGGTCCTTGCATGAAAAACTAGATTCTTTGCCAAGGCAATAACACTTTGATTGTCACAATGTAGAGGGGTAGGTGCTTTTTGAGGTAGACCCAAATCTTCAAGAAGTCTTCTAGGCCAGAAAGCTTCCTTAGCTACATTGGTACAACCTTTGTATTCAACTTCAGTTGAGCAAAGGGAAATAGAGTGTTCTTTTTTACTTTTCCAAGAAATTGCACCTGAACCAACAAAAAAACAATAGCCACAAGTGGATTTCCCATCATTGGGATCTCCACCTAGATCAGAATAAGTATAGCCATGTAAAATAAATTTAGAATTGGCATCATAAAATAATCCCATATTAATAGTTCCTTTAATGTAACTTAAGATTCTTTTAGCAACTTTAAAGTGAGTTTATTGAGGTTTAGACATAAATCTAGAAACTAAACCAACACTATAAGAAATATCAGGTCTAGTAAGAGTTAAATAATTTAAACTTCCTACCAATTGCCTATAAAAAGTTTCATCAACAAAAGGAGTATTCATATCAGCCGTTAATTTAGTTCCTAATTCACATGGAATTGAAACATGGTTAGAATCATTCATCTTAAATCTTTCTAAAAGTTCATGAGCATACTTGCTTTGAGAAAGAAAGATACCCTTAGGAGTTTTCCAAACTTGAATACCTAAGAAGTAATGCAAAATACCTAAATCAGTCATCTGAAATTTCTGTTTAAGTTGAAACTTAATATCAGAAATCAAAGCATATGAACTAGAACTGAGACTTAGATCATCCACATAAACAATAACAATGATAATATCATCTTTAGTATGTTTAATATACAAATTAGGATCATTATTACTTCTAGAAAAGCCTTAAGAAATAAAGAATGAATTAATTTTAGAATACCATTCTCTAGGTGATTGTTTGAGACCATAAATAGATTTTTTTAATTTGCAAACCAGATTTTCACTAGCTTTCTTAACAAATCCAGGAGGTTGATCCATATAGATTTCTTCATGTAAATCACCATTTAAGAAGGAACTTTTAACATCCATTTTATGAATGGGCCAATTCATTTTAGATGCTAAAGCAAGCACTAATTTGATAGTAGGCATTTTAGCAACAGGAGCAAAAGTTTCATTATAGTCTAATCCTTCAATTTGAGAAAAACCTCTAGCAACTAATCTAGCCTTAAATTTACGAATTTCATTAGTAGCATTCAATTTTGTTTTGTATAACCATTTACATGAAACTATATTCTTGCCATGAGGTAAATTGACTAAGTCCCAAGTTTGATTAGCAATTAAAGAGTCATATTCCTCTTGCATGGCCTTTTGCCAATGAGGTTGAGAGTTAGCTTGATCAAAAGACTTAGGATCATTAGAATTCATAATAGTAGTCATCAAAGCATAATTACAATAATTAATCCTTCTATGTTTAATTCCACCAAATCTAGAAATGTAATCATCACTTTCATTGATTAAGTTTTGAGCCCATTTAGGTTTACGTTTAGTTGTAATGGAATCATCACTAGAGGAAGAATCATTATCAATAAAAGCATCATTAGTAGCTACTTGAATATCATTACTAGTAGAAGCAAAAATAATAGGTGGTGCTTGAGTTGGAGGGTTAAGAGGAGGAGTAGGGTTAAGAGAAGGAGGTTGGTCCTCCACTAGCACAATTTTAGTGCCACTGAATTTTGCATCATGTGTAGTAGAACAATCATGTACACCATTTTTTGCAATGCAAACATCTCTAGCAACTTGAACTTTGTTAGTAGTAGAATCATAAACACGATAACCCTTAGTGTTTTCATCATAACCAACAAAAATATAAGGAGAAGACTTAGCATCTAATTTATGCCTTTTTTGTTTAGAAGTATGAACATAAGCAACAAATCCAAAAATTTGCAAATGATGTAAATTAGGTTTCCTACTAGACCAAGCCTCTTCTAGAGTAATATCGTTGAGAGCTTTGGTAGGAGTCCTATTAAGAATATAAGTTGCACAAAACATGGCTTCAGCCCAAAATTTATAATGCAGATTCTTAGCATGCAACATGCATCTAGCCATTTCAACAATGGTCTGATGCTTTCTTTCTGCCATACCATTTTGCTGTGGTTTATAAGGAATAGTAAGCTCGTGTTTAATTCCACATGATTTCAAATAAGAATGAAAAGCATTATTCGCATATTCCTTTCCATTATCAGTTCTGAGAATTTTAAGTTTAAAACTAGATTGCCTTTCAACATATAACTGAAATTCAATGAATATATCAAGAACTTGATCCTTGCTATGCAAAAAATAGATCCAAGTTCATCTAGAAAAATCATAAACAAAGGTAAGTGCATACCGAGAACCTTAGATGAAGTTATTCTCCATGGGGCCCAAAAGGTCACTGTGGACAAGGTGTAACTTATGAGTTGCCCGCCATGATTTACCACTTGGAAAGGGCTCCCTATTCATCTTACCACTCATACAACTAGTACAAGCAATCTTAGAAGGAATAATGTAAGGAAAGCCATCAACCATATTGCTTTTGTGCATTAAAGTAATATAATCCGAATTTAAATGGCCATGTCTTTCATGCCATATATTGAAATCAATGGAAGTATGTAAAGAATATCATGAACTAGAAAATTCATGGAATTTAAATAAGTTGTCATTATCCATTTTAGCATGAGCAATCACTTTTTTAGTTTGAGGATCTATGACATAACATGTATGTTTATAAAATTCAACTTTATAGTCCTGACATAACTTTGAAACAGAAACCAAATTAGTTTTTAGATCAAGTACATACAATACATCATGCAATTTACTATTAGGAATAGTGACATCACCTAAACCTTCAACTTTACAAGTCTGATTATTAGCTAACTAAATAGGAATGTTAGCAATATCAAGTTGCAGAGAATCAAAAATTTCTTTATGAGAAGTTACATGTTGTTATGCACCACTGTCAACAATCCATTCTAAAGGTCTACAAACATTAAAGCTACAAGTAAATGCATGACGAGAATTGGAACCAGTAGAGTTACCTATTTTATTATTTGTTTTTTGATTATGGTTACTGTTGTTCATAGGTTTTTTATCATTTTTCTTTTTAAAATAGTTATTGACAACATGACCATCTTTGCCACAATAAGAACAATGAGGTTTGGAATTTGAATGATTCCTTTAATAATTATTATTACGATTGTTATTATGATGATTGTTATGGTTATATATTGTTATTATTGTTATATTTGCCATGAGATTTATTATTGAAATTATTAGAATTATTATTGTAGTGTTTGTTATTATGATTATTATTATTATTATTTGAACGAAAATTATTATTATTTGAATTCTGAGACATAAATGCATGTTCAGTTGATTTAAGAGTACCAAATTGAATTAGCTTAGCTTCTTCCTGTCTTAATAAATTTTGAAAAATAACATAAGTTAACTGAGTAGTTAATGTAGGAATAGCAAGCTAAGCATGAACATTACTTATAAATTGTTGAAACTGTCTAGGAAGACACTTTTTAAGAATAATATGAATTAAGCAAATGTCATCTAACTGAACACCTAAAGAAATGAGTTGGCTTTTAATAGAATCAAATTTTAACAAAAATTCATCCATGGTCTTAAAATCTGTATACCTGAGATCTTCAAGTTGATCCTGCAATTGCATTTTGCATGATTCATTTGCACTATCATATTTGATTTTTAAAATTGACTAGGCGTCATGGGCTTTAGAACAATGTGCAATTTAATAATGTTAAGATCTCTTCCTACACTTTGTTAATTATGTCTTCAAATGGTGTTGCAAAAAATACAAAAGAAATGTATACGCAAGTTTACAAGTACATGATTGCTACAAAAGGAAGGTCATGTGATCAAACCACGCCCACATTCTCTATTATTTTCCTAAGGAACAAAGACCAAAGGCGAGAGAGAAAAAATGTCTAAGAGAAGGCTTAGAGTAGCAATGAAGGAGGAGAAAAATGATGGCTACAATAGTCTGATTAAAGAGTCTTCTATGGCTCTAGTAAATACGTACGATCGCCTAGGGTTTCCTTTCATGGAATGGCGAGTGAAGATGCTGCTCATAGAGTCTCTAGTTTCTCAAGAAGCTGCCTCTACTCAGGCAACGCACTTTTGTGTCGCAAATTAGATTTGGCTGCGAATGGTCCCTATTTCATCCAGTGTGGCAAAGGTTTTTGGTCTCAGGCCTTGGAAGCTTATGGCCCTACCCTAACTTTGTTGTAGGTTAAAAACAATTTTGTCAGTTGCAGGTTTCCGTGGATGATGTGTGAGGGTTTTGGGGTTGCTCACTGAATGGGAATATAGCAAGGAGGCAGAATAAAGGAGAAACAAAATGAATGAATAAAAATGTAACTGTTAAAAGAGATACACGATTAAAAAATATGCCAGACTTAGCTGGGTATGGCAGATAGAGCTGTGATGAAATAAGGAGAAGACAAATAAATAATGCTACAGATCACAACAAACCAAAAAAATGCAGATTCAACAGAAATGAATCCCAAATGATAATGTAAGGAAGGTCGAATACTTAACAAGAGGAATGCTAAATAAATGGAAAGCCGAATGGGAAAAGGAAAGATCAGACGAAATCAAGGAAACATATCCAAAAAATAGGGAGAGATGTTGCACGAATAAGAAAATCTAAAAAAAAGGTAAGTTTCCAATTTGAGAGACACAGATGCAAAAAGAGAATTATATATATATATATATATATATATATATATATATTTCAAAAAAGTAAAAATTGAAGTGTAAAGTACAGATTCTATAGATTAAAAATATATATATATATATATATATTTTAAAATTAAAATCTCATATATAAGGAAATAAAAATTTTAAAATAGAGATATAGGAAATGTTTTTAAAATTCAATTTTTTTTATATAAAACTAATCTATTGTGATTACTTAGATTTTTTTTAGTAATTTCACATAGGATAATTATTTCCTTAATATTATTGAAGAGAAATAATTTTAATTAAATGATAATAATTAATCTATAAAAAATTGCACAATTAAATGCTACTGCACCACAAACACTAGAATTAATGCTTAAAATATTTAAAATTAAAAATTGCACAATAAATGAGAGTTATGTGAGAAATGCTCCTTGTTTTGGTGGCACGCCTTCGAAAACAAGAGCAAAAAAAAAATTGAATTTTTGATAGGAAAACCCTTTGGCGGCAAGCCTTCCAAAGGGGGTTAGTAAAAAAAATGATAAATGCTGATAAAATAAAACCTACACACACAAGACGTTAGGATGAGAAAACAACCACAACAAAAACTTATTTTCTCAATAACATCTCCAAATAAGGTGTGCTCCAATGAATGGCAACCATCAACACAAAACCTAAAATGAGGATTAGTAATGAAGCTCTGATACCATGTAAGAAATGACAAGATAGAGCAAGGAACGAGAAAAAATCCAAGTAAGTTAAGTGTGAAACAATGTTACCATGAGATAAGCAAAATCTAAGAGCATGCACCAAGAGTTCAACAATGGAGACAAGGATTTATAAGGGGAAAGCAAAGAAAACCCCTTATGAGTATTATGAATGAAGGCAAATGCCTAGAGAAGAGAGAGAGAGAGAGTGGTGGAGCAAAATAGCTCAATACAATAACATCAAAGTGATGTGTGTAAAGAAGAAAGAGAGAGGAGCATCTCTTTTAAAGAGATGAGAAAGGAGTTGCATGTGTTCGCATGTGTAACTCCCATTTCTATGAATGCCACATTCATAATAGGTGTGTGCAAAGTGTCACAATCCTCTTAAGGAGGATAAAATAAATTTCTTAATAAAGGAATTATAAAAATGAGTTGTCCTCACATGTGGAATAAAGGAAAAATAATGACATGTCATCCACATGTATACAATAGGATAGACTACATTTAGGGATCCTTGGAATATCCAAATTAAATACATCCAAGGGAAGATTAATGTTTCTAACAGCTCCTAACAGGGCTCACTTTAGAAGAGTGAAAAATAGTAACTAGTTACATTGGTTATTTTTTCCAAATTGGGTTTCCAAAGTAAATCCTAGTGTCTCATGTGTTCATGTTATTTCTCTTATTCTTGCAAGATTAATTACTATTAATGTTTTAAGATTTGCTAAAAGTAATTCACATTTTTCATTTACCGAGTCTCAACATTCTCTATGTGTTTACCAAGTAACAACAACAATCAATTTTCTCAATCTAAATTTTATTGTTAACATCTAAGGGATCTGGGATTTATTTTAGTGATAACTGATTCACACCCCTCTTAGTTACTCCTTCTACATTTCCAACACTTATTGCAAACATGAAGAAACAAATCCAATCAATGCGCACTCAACTTCAAAGAATGAAGGAGGAAGATGACACATCATGTAACAAATTCTCCTTGTGAGATTATTTACCTTCCTATAATGTTAAGCCCAAGCCATCTCAAAAAAATACACAAACACCCAAGAAATCTCAAAATATATTTGAAGAAAAACCTAGGGAACCTAAACCAAAGTGTGATTTCACTCCTTTAGAAAGATCTTATGAATCAACTTTGGAAGAACTTCTTCAAAAGAAACTCATTGTTTTACCTAAAGTCACTTTGGTTGGAGTCTTCTTTATGAGTAATTATTGTGCCTATCATAGACATAATCTACATGAAACTTCACATTGCATGAAGTTGAAAAATAAAATCTAAGATCTATATGATGTTGGCATAATTAAAAAACTTAAGAACTTATCTATCAAAGATGCTACTATCAAGATTGACAAACATCATGAAACCATGTCTAGCAATGGTTCAAATTCAACTTCTACTTCTTCCAACATGCCATCACCTTCTAAAGTTACAACATACCTCCACCAAAAAAAGAACCTAATTCTTTTGCTATTGACTATGTGTACCCTCAAGGGTTGCCAAAAGAAATCCATGATATTGATTTAGCTCCAAATCTCTCTCATAATACTCAAGCTAAAGATCCAAAACCTTCATGTGTTGTTACTCCTATTATTCCCACTCCAACTAGCCTTTCACTATCTCTTCAAGAGCTTGCCATGTAAACTCCACATTCCATCTTGTCCTTAGAAGTGGATCCATGTCAAGGGAATTTTAAAAAATCTAAAGATCAAGATCAAGAACCCTCTCATATCCCTCAAGATTTCATCCCTCCATATCAATAGCCGCATAATCCTCCATCTCCCATATCATGCCTCTCTACTAGGCAAGATCATGATATTCCTTCCACCATCCCTAATGAGATTACTGAAGATCATGATAAAAATACTTTTTCTATGCTATCCAAAAATCCTTGTCAAGATCAAAGTACCTCCTCTTGTTCTACTTCTCCATACTCACTTCAAAATTATACTCAAGCTTTAAGTTCTCATATGAAAGGGGTTTCTCCTATTAAAGTTATTCATGGGTCTTTAAATGGTCTAGGTCATGTTACCCACTCTAAGGATGTTGATATCCCTATCCACTATCCATTTGTATCTTCTATATCTATTCTTGGTCCTTATAAATCTAAGCTAAAGCCTTCAAACCTTACATCTATTTTGGGACCTTATGTTCCTTCATCTCCTAATTCCACTATTAACACATTACCTATTTCTCCTACCCTACCTCAAGATCAACAAAGGCACAAATCCTTGAGTCCTTCACATAAAGCTTTCCATCTAAACCTTTCATATCAACCTTGTTCATCCACAAGTCTCAATCCTTTTGGAAGAAATTTGGATGATCAACTTAACAATAAACATGAGAATCCATTTATAAATGATCACCATGTATCCTCTAATCTAAATTTGAATCCAAAAATAGAACTATTCAAGAGACCAAATAGGTCCACTAGAAAAAGAACAAAATAAAATAAAATATGGGTTTCTAAATCCACCATTGAAGAAATATGCTCTAAACCATCCAAAATTGAAGAAAAATATAAATCCATATGAATTCCCAAGTATCTCTTGAAATATTTGAACTTTGAAAGAAAATCAAAGTTGATATTCAAGCTTCCAAAGGTTTCTACTTCATCTTCTTCTAGTCATCTTCCTCAAAAGATTATGAAACCTTCCACTCCATCTTCCTCCAAAATTATTCTACCACCTCATACATTAAAATCTCAAACTATTTTATCCATATTTCCTACATCATTCCTCTACCCTTCAAGGTGTGTGCCAATGTTGATCTTGCCCACTTTTTCTTCTCCCCTTGTGCATCCCTTTCAATACCCTATCAACACCACCTTCTATCTTCCTTCATTTTATCCTTCCATCCTATTTATCTCATCCATATCCTAAAACATTATCCTCCATATATCTTTTCTACTATCTCCCTTTCATTACCCTATCAACATCTTTGAGCATACCTTTCTATGGTCTTGGCTTATCATAATTTCTCCTTCCAATAGGAGCACTATTCGAATTGAAAAAAGGCTTGAATTATTTCCAAAAACTCTAAAATTCCAAAAAAAAAGTACCTCGATGAAAACTTTGAAACAGGCACCTTGGTGGCAAAAGTAAAGATAAATAAATTCATCCTATGGTGAAAACTACTTCTTGTGGTACCTTGGACAAGTACCATGATGAAAACTTGGCAAACAAGCATCATGTGTAATTCTTCCATAATCCATCTATTCCATCTTTCCTCTTTGATCTTGACACTATTGTGTTATTTTTTATCATTGGTTATCTTATCCACAAGGATTCCTATCATGATCCTTCTTATCCCAAGTTATTGACTCATAGCCTCCATAATGAGCTTTTACCTTACTATGATTTATTATCACTATCCTATCCACTTGACCCCTTGGTCTTAATCAAAAGAAAAAAGAATATGGTTCATAGAGGCCTCTTGACATATCCACTCTTTTGGATGACTTTCTTCCATGACATCATGCTATTTCACTCATTGACTTTCATTAATTATCCAAAACCCACTTCATATGGCTATCTTACATTTTCCCTAGCTTGGGTACTCTTGGAGAGCTAGTTCTTGAGGATCACTTTCACTTGCTTCATACTCCTTGCCTATCCATCTCTACTTATCCACTAGCTTGCTACTACATCTTGTCCTACACCTTGCTAGACACTGGAACAAAATAATATGATCCTACTTGAGAGCTCATAATTTCCCAAAAAGTTCTTAAAATTTGAAAATGTTTTGAAAAAGTCTAAAAATTGCAAAAAGTCTTGAAAAAATCGTTATCTTGGTGAAAACCTAGCAATAGACACCTTGGTAATACCAAAAATATTTGAAAAATACAAAAAAATACAAAAAATAAAATCAAAAAAATGAAAAATAAAATAAAAAACAAAAATTGAAAAACAGAAAAAGGGCCATTGATGGAAACTTGGAAATAAACATCATGGTAGGAAAAATAGAATTTCTACCAAGAAGGTGAAAACCTGGTAAATAGGCACCTCTTGTTCCCAATGCTATATCTTACAACACATCTTTAGACTCATGTACAGTTGCTTTCTTGCTTTAGATTTCTACTTTCGCTCATGTATCCATAGATTGAATCTTTTCATAACTTGGGGGTAACACACTATAGTGTCATAGGAATCTCTCACGATCTATCTACTATTGCTAGTGTCACTTAGAGATTCCTCTCATAGAATGTCTCTTGCATTAGTCACTGGTTGTTCTAACTATGTATGTCTACTATCGCTAGTGTCACTTAGAGATTCCTCTTACAAAATGTTTCTCGTGTCAGTCACTAGTTGTTCTAACTATGTCTGTCTACTATTGCTAGTGTCACTTAGAGATTCCTCTTACAAAACATCTCATGTTAGTCACCATTTTTTATAACTGTGTCTATCTACTATTGCTAGTGTCACTTAGAGATTCCTCTTATAGATCATCTCTCATGTTAGTCACTAGTTGTCCTAACTACGTCTGTCTATTGTCACTTTTGTCAGTTTTTGAGATTCCTTTCATGGAAGATCTCTCTCGCATTAGTCACCACTTGTTCTAACTATGTCTGTTTACTGTCGCTCAGTTTCCTACCAAGGTTCTTCTTACTGAAGATTCCTCTTTAACTTTAGTCATCAGTTGTTCTAACTGTGTCTACCTACTATTGTTAACCTATTGAAGAGATTTCTTTCAAACATGTTCTGAACATTGACACTTAACATTAATCTTATAACATAGAAGCTAAAACTCAAAATGATGAATTTATTTGGATGTATTGAGCTTTTCTTTTTTTGTTTTACTTTCATTTTAATCATGTTTCCTCAAGAAACTCAATGATGTCATTTTTGACAAGAGAATAAAGGGCTAGGGGCATGATCTTTTCTTTTCTTTCTACCTACAGTTTAGTTCCAATGATCAGAAGCATACATATAAATGGGGTGTCCACTACAAGAGCCTCCATCTGGTATTGGATGGTTCTATATACGTCAACTCCATTTATATGGATAAATCAGTGAGGTTGGTCATTCTCCTTACTTATTGGAGTGAACTCTTTATGCTACAATAAATATTGATTCTTGTCCTACTAAGTGAATGTACAGGTCATTGTGAGTATATATGGAAAACTTCTATCTCAAGTTAAGAATGCAAGGACTGTTGTGTGTAGAAGATTTATTGATTAGTTAGCATAAGAGGGATCTCTCATGTGTCTGGTGTGTCTACATGCAAGAAACATTCTAGTCATCCTAGTATTTATGTTTTGATGCTTATGTTAACTTGCTACATTAAAAGGGATAAATGTTCTAGTCACTCTAGCTTCTTGTGCCTCGAATGCTTACATTTAATCTTGACAAAACTAGAACATATGTCCTATTCATATTTCCATGATTGCAATGTCAATGGGAACTGTATGATGTATGGAATTTTACTCTATGCTCAGTGATGATATTTTTTGAAGCTTGATAACTAGACCTAGAGTTGCATCTAGTTTAAGATTGCATCTAGCATAAGATTGCATTGCATAGACACATGGTTCAATTGTAGATTTACTTACTTCCTTCATGATGAGGAATTCTTGACTTCTTCAAAGTATCATGCTTTTTTGCAACTGCACAAATGATTGATTAATCACCTTATTTGCTCTGAATTCATTTTTGGGATTGAATTTGAAATTTGACACACTTAAACAGCTCAAAATCACATTTTAAAATTTTGGGACCAACACGATCAGATAATTTTGCAATCCATTTTTCTGATACTTTGTGAATCTTGGAATCTTTTCAAATCACATTGTCTTCAAATTTTCCAATAAAATTCTAGAAAAGTCAACTCTAGTAAAACTTTGGTCAAAATTGGTCTTTTAGACCTTAAAATCACTTCAAATTGACTTCAAAATTTCTTCTAATCATTTTGATCCTTTCTATATACTTCTAAACCTCAAATTTCTTTAGTATCTCTTAAGATACTATGCTACATCATATTTTTGGTGTGTCATTTTTTGATTTCGCTCCCAAGGGGGTAGGATGATTACATCATGGAATCTAAATTTCAACTCAATCTAAATCTTATGTCCTCATTACTCAGGGCATCTTGATACTCAGGGCATCTTGCTCCCTTCTATTTGGCATCTATGTCATCTTTTGATAAACTGATCACATCTTATAACATTTTTGGTTAGAGTTTGATGATTAGGTATCGGGACGATCTAAACCTTGAATGCTAAAAATCAAGCCTTGTTCTGGGGATGATTCTATGAATCATGATTGGATCTTACTATCTTTTGTGTACCAATATTCAGATGTTCTATCTAGACTCTAGGCTATTAAGCTTCATTCTGGAGATAATTCCAAATTCTTGCTAAGGATTAAGCTTTGATATGGAGATAATTCTAACTTTAACTAAGGATTAAGCCTCGTTTTGGGGATAATTATATGAATAATCTTTAATCTTGTCATCTTCTAATGGAAAGGTATCAGGATAGTCTAAACCCTGACTCCTAAGAGTTGAGTCCCGTTCTAGGAACAATTCTATGAAATTTGAAAATCTTTGTGCTATCAACTTTGTTATCTAGGTGTTCTATTTCGATTACCTAAGGTTAAGCTTCATTTTGGAGATAACCTGAAGCAATCTCATTTCTTCATCTATTCTTCATACTTTTGATTTCTTTGAATCAAACATGCTGCTCGCACATTTATTCAAAGAGGAGCAAATGTAATACCTCAAAATTGGCACATTGCCATATTAACCAACTTTGGTTTATACAATTATTCTTAAGTCATATTTTACTAGGCAATTCTAATTCTGATAATCACTACTTGACTTAGGTGTCAAATGTAGAAAACCCTAATCTACATTAATCACATTAATTATTTAATTCCTAAAGTATTGACTCAAATTAGCTATATAAACCTATTGATTTAATTTAATTTAATTACGAGTGTTCTACATTAATTAAAATTAAAATGACCTCTTTAGCTAATATACAAAGGAATTAAATACATTTAATTTAATAAGATATTTCCTCTTCTTAATTATTTAATTTAATTATTAAATTAATTAAAGTTATTTAGTTATGAGGTCATATTCTATTTTATTAAATCAAATATTCTCAAAAAGGGATTAACTCCTTTTATCGCTCATAAAGGAATCAGTTAACTCCTTTTATCACTCAAAAAGGACTCAATTAACTCCTTTTATCACTCAAAGGCAACTAGATAACTCCCTTTTCATGAGGAAGTTTCCTTTATGACTAGCTCTCCTCTTCAATCTTGATCATCCATTCTAGTTAATCTTGACCATGGATCATCTCTTGGATTCTATAAAACAAGCTCTCCATTCCACATTACAAAGGAGGTAGAAAATTGGAATTTGCATCGAACTTATGCTGGAATATCCACTCATTTGCTCTTACATTCTTAGCTTAAATTCTTACATTGCAATCTCATATTAGCTTAAAATTCATTCATTTAGTTAATATGTTTATGTATTTCTTAGCTTAACCATGCATTCTCATCTAGATTAATCTTTCATATCACATACAACTTAAAATCCTTCATTCTAGAGGTCTTGTTTGCTGCTTCTTGTTCTGAGAGCAAAGATATAATCCTTCTAGTTAGAAGGAAATAGATTGATCCGTCGAACTATTTTAGATAAAAAATTCAATGTTCATTTTGGGATGGTTTCACATATAATGACCATGTTGAAATGTGTGTGAGGATCTAAGGACTGCATTTCACGTACACACTCGGTTCCTGAATGTAACTTGACATTCACAAGTTGTGACTTGATAGTTTCTGAGACTTGCTATTGATTTGCAACTTGAATTGTAGCATCTTCTTCAGTAGACATTCCTTCATAGAAGTATACAAATGATTTGTATTCTTCTAGTTCTTTTATAAGTTTAGCCTCATGTACTTCTATAAATTCATAAAAATTCTCATTTGCACTTTCCAAAATTTTGTTAGCGTTAGTATTTAAACACTTGTAAGATTTAATTCTTGTGGAGTAACCAAGGAATATACCCTCTTCACTTTTTGTATCAAGATTTCCATTTTAAACATCTTTAAGAATATAACATTTTCCTCCAAATACCTTAAAGTATTTCACATTAGGTGGATATCCATACCATACTTCAAAATGTGTTGAATGTGTACCTTTCTTGACTTACACATGGTTCAAGGTATATACAATAGCACTTACAACTTCTCTCCAATATTTCAGAGCAACATTCTCTTCCATCATAAATGTTTTAGCACAATCCATTATAGACCTATTTCTTCTTTCAGCAATTCCATTTTGTGGAGGAATCCTAAGTGTAGATGTATGTATTTTGATTCCTCTAACATTATAGAACATCTTAAACTCATTTGAAGTGAATTATCCTCCTTTGGTTGATCTCAAGCATTTTAGACTCTTACCTATTTCTTTTTCCACTCTTGCCAAGTACCACATAAACATTTGAGAGGCATCAAATTTTTGTTTTAGAAACATGATTGTCATCATCCTAGAGTAATCATCAACAAATAGCATTATGTACTTATCTCCTTTGTAGCTTTACACTTCAATAGGTCCACACAAGTTAGTATGAACTATCTCTAGTATTTCTTTAGAGGTATAAGCTTTATTCTTAAGGCTTAACTTTGTCAATTTGCCTAGTTGACATTGTTTGCATACTATTTTATCAAGTATCTTCAACTTAGGAAAACCTCTAACTCTTTTCATGTTACTATTACTAATCAGATTATTAAATTAACATGATAAAGCCATACATCATCAAATTTTGCAATAAGACAACTAGCATCCTCTATATCTGGATAGAACACATTACTTCTAGTTTGATCACTTTTTCTAGTCAGCTTCCCATTTGTGTCATATATCTTGGCAATTTTATTTTCAAATTCAACTTTGTGTCCCAAATTATTGAATTGCAACACAATTAACAAGTTATAATTTAATCCTTCAACATAGTAAACATTGTCACATGAAATCTTGTGTGTGTGTTTGATAGACCCTTTTTCTTTTATCAAACATGGTGCATCATTACCAAACCTTACACTATTTCCATCATAACAAGTTAAGGTAATGAACTTACTTTTGTCTCGAGTCATGTGATGTGAGCATCCATTGTGAATGATCTATTTATCATTCTTGTTCACACAAGTCAAAAGTGCAATTTCCTTATCCTCATCAAATTTTTCCTGCATTGCAACATATACCACTTCATCATCATGTTCATCAGAGTCATGTTCATCAGCAATGTAGCATGACTTCTTGTCTTTGTCTCTGTAATCTCTACCATCATCTTCTCTTCTATTTTTGTGCTTATTTCCTTCTTTGTAGTTCTTACATCTTGTAACAATATGACCAACTGCATTGCAGTTGAAACAAATGATGGGTAACTTACCTTTGAACTTTCATTTGCCTCTGTGAAATCTTCTTTCCAGTAGTACTTCCAATTGTTCAATATCTTCCTCATCTGTATTGTTGTCACTGGATGCATATTTTGTCTTTCTTTTCTTCTTCTTCTTCTTCTGCTTTACCTCCTCAAAATCCCTCAATAACAATTTAGCTTTGAAACATGATTCAATACTCTTTGGTTTGTAATTGTCAAAATTAGATAGCTCAAAAGTAGTGAGTCTACCTACCAGACCTTCAAGGGTTAGATTATTTCCTTGTATACATCTCAACTCTTGGATTGTAGAAAATCTAATAGCATAAATAGGTAGTAATGTCCTCAAGACTTTACTTAGCATAGTATAATAATCTATTTGACCAATAGCACCTTTTATTGCACTAACAAATTCTTTTATCCTACCAACATATTAAGCAATATTCTCACCTTCTTCCATTCTCATGTCATCAAACTTACCTCTGAGACTCTCAAACTTCGCTCTTTGAACATTTTTGTCAAGCATCCCACATTTTCTTTGCACTGCCAAGAACTTTGGTATCATCAAATTTGGTATAGCTTAGGGTAGAGAAAATCTCCAACTTTGCCTGATTGTGTTCTTTATTTTTCTTCATATCTTTAGTAGTTAAGGCTCCTACTGGATCAACATGCTCCACTATAATGGAAGATTATGCATGATCTCCAAGTCCTCCAAGGTGTAGCTTCATCAAGATTTTCCATGCAGCAAAGTTACCTTTGTTGAGCTTGGGTACTTCTCTTTTAGCCATCTTGCTCTTTATGCTTCTAGTACCTTAAAAGTAGTCCTCTTAAGTAGATGTCTCTAATACCAATTGTTGGAATTCTTTTAGAATAACCGGGGGGGGGGGGGGGGGGGGGGGTGTGGTGTGGTGAATTAGTTATTCAAGGTCCAAATGTATAAAATAAAATCTTTCTTACAATTTAGTGAACCCGTAAAATATTCATAACCATGCATGTATTCATTATGTATCTACTAAAACTTTTATGTTATTGTCAAATCAACTTGTAGAAATGTAAAGTGTGAAATACAACACATCCATAAGCACATTTGACATAAAGATTTAATGTGGAAACCCAATTTTGGAAAAACCACTATTAACATGCTACTCCTTTTTCACTCTTCTGAAGTGGTGCCTTGTGAAAGGCCAACCCTGTAAAAGGTTACAATACACACTATTAAATGTGACCCAGTTAAGGGATTGCAATCACCCTATTAAAAGTGAGCTTTGTTATAGGACTTTAGGCCATTTTTTTTGAATGCCAACCTATTAAAGGATTTTCCAATGGCTGTTAAGTCAACCTTAATCCAAAAGATTTACCCTAGACTAATACAATTGTTAGAGAGTAATAGTAGAGATTTGATCCAATACAACTTACAACTTCACTTGCAGATTACAAATCTTTGTTCAATCCTCAATTCTACTTGGCCTTCATTCTTTGTAGCTCTTACAGCTTGTTCACCCTTCAAGCATTTATCTCCTTAAGCCTTCTTGCTTAGTATGCCATTGTAGACACTAATCTTGGTTAACTTGATGAAGAAAAACCCTTAATTCCTTCTCTTCCTTGGGTTCTTGCACATGACACCAATCTCTATTACTCTTTTGCTTCATGACTAGACATTCCTATATAAAGGAAATTAGGATATTTTCCCGCTCATTATCCATTGTCTAAATTAGGGATTTGGATAGATTAGGTAGGATACAATGTATCTACCCCATATCTTGTCTTCTCTAGAAACTTCTCTTAGAATCCATTTGAATTCACCTCCAAAATAGTTTACACAAAATTTTGTACTACTAGATCATCAATCTTATCTTCCTTCTAGTTCACAAGTTTCAAGAAAAAAAACTTGTTAGCTTTTATTTGGCGAATCTTCGATCTTTGTCATAATGCAACAACTCATAATTATCAATTCTTTGATACTCAACACATACTACATCACTTGGCATCAACCGTAAAATCACTCAATATCAACTAGATTTTACTGGTGCTTGACACCAACTAAAATTCACTCGGCATCTATTGTCTTCCTCGACATCCACTAGAATTTTCTTTCACTCGGCTCCAACTGACTTTCTTCTTAGCTTGTACTAACTTTTCTCGGCACCTACTATCCACTCAATCAAGCTTGGTAGATAAAATTTGTTTAACTTGTTCTACTTAACTTTCTAAGTGTAGCCAACCATTTTGTCACCTTAAGTAGATCATCAATACATCATGTCATCATTGTCTTAACTGATCCTTGTACTTCATTACATAATCATAACTCAACATTTCCTCTACATGCATTTGTTATATCTTGTTGATCAAATCCTCCTCATCAATCAACTAAGTGATAGTACTTGAAACATATAAGCAATTATCTTACCAACAAATAACAGATTTGACATCAGAGACAAAACAATGATTAAAACACATAACAATCTCCCTTATAACAATGATCTTTTCAATCAGATTTCAACATAAAATGTGTGATTCCTTTACAATCCTAAAAAAATCCATAAAAATCACAAAATGTCCTGAAAAAATCCACAAAAATCATGAAATGTCCTGAAAAAATTCATAAAAATCATAAAATGTCCTAAATAAATCACTAAAAATCATAAAATGACTTGAAAAAATCCATAAAAAATCATAAAATGTCCTGAACAAAATGATACAAATCTAAAAATATCTTGCAAAAAACAATAAACATCATTAAAAATCCTGAAATAAACCCTAAAAATAATAAAATATCCTAAAGAAATGAGTAACACAAAAAATCAAATATCCTCAAAAAACCCTAAAAATCACAAAACCCACCACAAACTTGTGAAAACTTTGTAAATACTCACTATGGATAATCACCCCTTTTGCTTAAACACTTGCACTTTCACAAACTAATACTCAAAGCACTACACTTGAATGACAATCACAATATCCGATAAATTTGAACCAATAATCAATCCAACTTGTCACTACCAACTAAACCAACAATCTGACCTATCACATCTTCAATCTATCAAACACTTTCTAATGACCTAAAACACTAAAAAGCAAGCAATAATGGACAATAATAGATGTTGGTTCACATTGTTTAGTGAGTGATTAATTTTTTTCCTTGTTTTTATTTGATCATGTTCCTATTTCACTCAATGATATAAAATAATCTATGAGAGTGATCGAGATGGTTCATTGTCATCTTTTATTTTCTGTCTATTAAATGTATATTTGAGAGTCTAGGGCATGTATATATGCCTCAAGAAGGATAAGGTTACTTTTTATCTACATCATTCTTGTTTACACAAAGGATTGCATCTACTCTCTAGCCCTCTATGGCCATAATGCATTGCATTCAATTTTCCATATCAAATAAAGCTCTATTGACATATAGTGCACTTTATGAAAGAAAAAAGTCCTCACCTCATACTAACTAGCCCTCATATTGTATCCTTTGTCTTCTAAAATCCATCTTATTCACCACCACCATATTCATATACTCAAGATCATCAAAATCATCTTCATCATGCATTCTTACTTTCTTGCATAATCATTCCCTATCTATTAACCTTATGTGGCTTTCCACCATGTTTGGCCTCAATTTGACCTAGGTTTGACCAATTTTGACAAATTTTTACCACATTTGACCACTAGTTACTATCTTTACCTATGTTTTGAACTCTTTATAGGGTCTTGAGCATGTAGACAAAATTCTGGGTCAGTCTGAGTTCATTTGCACTCTTTTTGACCCTTTGCATTGCTCCTTGTTAGCTTTGTACTAAGTTTCCCTAAATCTGAACTAAGTTTGACCAAATTTGACTATTTTGACTTATTTTGACCTATATGTTTACCTCATTTATGGTTTTGGGCATGCACACAAAGTTTCAGGCCATTTTGCATCTAGGCGAACTAATTTGGCCCCTCGGAGCCTTTTGGGGAGTAGTCTGCATTACTAGAGCACATTAGGGCTTCCCAAATGCATACAAGGTGCCCTTGGTCATCTTAGAGCACACTTGTCATGAAAAAGTGTGCCCTTTGTGCACTTGGGTTAGTTAGATGCCCAAAACTACTCCCAAGGCCCTGATTAACCCCTGTTTTGCACTATGGAACCCATAACTTTTGTGTTTGAGCTCCAATTTTTGATATGTCAATTGTGTTGGATTCATCTTTTCCTTGTCAAAAAAATGACCTATCATTTTCATTATTTAGTCAATTTCTTGAGGGGGGACCCATACATATCACCACTACTAGGGCATGTTTTTATGGCTTTTTCATTAGAGTCCTTTGACACAATGCTCTAAATGATATTATATCAGAGTGGGAAAAAATATAGATTCTTAAAAATGGTTAGTATCTATTGTTTAATCATTTTTTCACACTAACTCATCCCATTTTCTCATTTCACTAATTCTAATCTTTTGGCCAACTTGATTATCATTCAAGCATATACAAAAAATATCCTTCATCATTCATATCCACTTTCAAAATCATCCCAAATCAACCCAGAATTATCCCAATCAACCTAGGATCATCCCAAGTCAACCTAGAATCATCCAAAATCAGCTCTAATCAACCAAAAACATGTCAAATATCTCAAATCAATCATCATTTGTCAAACTCTAGGCATTGTCATGTCTCTTGGTACCTTGGAAACCTATAAAATCTTATCAAATCATCAAATCTTACCTTATTAATATCATGTCCCTTAGGGCTAAGTCAGATCTATCATTTTCATCATCTCATCATTGACATTGTCAAGTCCCTCAGTGTCAAATCATGGCATGATTAACCCAATTTAATAACATTGACAATGTCTACCAATGTTATTATGATCAACCTTATCAATCAACTTCAATCCTATACCATTTACAATGTTAGTTAAATGTTACATATTCTTAATACATGTCAAGTTTCATTGTCATGTTATCAATCCTAATCAATAAATCAATCAATTTGATCATGGCTTTGATCTACCCATCATCATCCTAGTCAATTTACCCTATAGGATTAGTTAACCCATAATCTAATCCTATGTTAGTCCAATCATTTTCATCATGCATTACTAATTATTCTTCATAACTATCATTCTAGATTAATTAATATTTATTAATTAATTTATTCATCTTCACAAACTATGGAAATTCTC
Source organism: Cupressus sempervirens (assembly GCA_028749045.1). Classification (NCBI taxonomy): domain Eukaryota; kingdom Viridiplantae; phylum Streptophyta; class Pinopsida; order Cupressales; family Cupressaceae; genus Cupressus; species Cupressus sempervirens. Next base: position 581,188,165 of record CM053792.1, read on the forward strand.
AATTTCCCAAGTTCTATTTTCCACCTCTAATTCCATTTTTCTAATTTCCATTTGTGTGGATCTATGAATTTTTAATTCAAACATTCCATCTAACTTTGACACATGGACATGACACATCATAGATTCCCTATTCACACTTGGCTAAAATATGTCACATTTGATATATTTTATTCCTTATGGATATCTATAATAATTCCCCATCATCATAGATTCTTGGATATAAGTGGCTTTGAGGTGTCATGTGCACATCATAGATTCTCCTCCACTTTTAGCCATGTTGACTTTCACGTGTCATAGAATCTCATATTTGTCATCTTGTGTCATATGCATCATGGATATTATAAGGAATATCATTCCAACTTGCACATTTGTGTTGGCAAGTGTCCATCCTCTCCTCTTGCATGTTGGCTATAAATTGAGCCTTCTTTCTCCCTTTTCCAGTCTTCAACATCTATCTTTAGAATCCTTAAGAGCCACATTCTTAGAGTCTTTTTCTTTAGCATCCATTAGTCTTGAGACCACTCTTCTAGTATACTCAATAGCATCATCTCATCAATAGGATTTTTCTTTCAATTGTGTGCATTATAGGAAATTGGAGCTTTAACTAAAAGCGGGAGTTTTACATATGTTTCTTTATTTGTTTTAGTTGGATTTTATAGTAGATTGGAAGGGTATTATGATATTTTTATTAAGTTTTGTGATTTTTCATAGAATTTTAGATACTAACCCATTTTGTGGTCCTACAAAAACCTCCTCTTGCATAAATGAATATTTCTTCAAATTAATCATCAACTTCTCCTCCTTCAATCTCCACAATACTTGTCTAACATGCTCAATATGTTTTTCCTTAATCTTACTAAATATTAAAATATCAGCCAAATAAACAATCACAAACTTACCCAAGAATCTTTTGAGAACTTCATTCATTAACCTCATGAAAGTACTAGGTGCATTAGTCAAACCAAAAGGCATTATCAACCATTCATACAAACCATATTTTATCTTGAAAGAAGTCTTTCATTCATCAACTTCTCTGATTCTAATCTAATGATAACCAATCTTCAAATCAATCATGGTAAAATACTTTCTCCACTCAAATAATCCATTAAGTCATCCATCCTTGGTATAGAAAACCTATATTTCACCATGATCTTATTAATAGATATAGAACTAGTACACATTATCCATTTTTCATTCTGCTTAGGTGCTAATAGAGTAGGTTCAACATATGAACTCAAACTTTCTTTGATCAAACCTTTTTTCAACAACTCATGCAATTGTTTGTTAAGCTCTTCATTTTTAGTAGGTGTCAATCTATATAGTTCTTTATTTGGAAAACTAGCTCTAGGAATCATATCCATGCAATGACTTATATTTCTCATTAGAGGTAAACCATCAAGTATATCCTTTGCAATTATAGTTCCTCTTCCATTTAATTCATGTAAGTCATCCTAATGGATGAAACCTTGTTTATCCTTCCTTGTGAAGTGATCATGATTGGGACCATGAGTGGTCTACACCCTTGAGGTGATTTGATTTATGTTACTATATCAGTTTCTTTGATTATGCTTATGGCTGATTTTTGAGATTATGATGTGTGAGATGATTTCATTGAGGTTGTGCTAGTGGTTTCCAAGATTGATGTGGTATCATGACGTTTTCATGTGATTACCCTAAGATGTGTGTAGAGATTGCAATGTGTATTATTATCTTGCTACACTTGACTAGGTTCCTATAGTAGTGGTTAGTCATGTATTTGACCATGTTCACTTATGTGTTTTAAGTGCCCATTTTATATTTTTTAAATAACCATTATTAAATGTTAAATAATTAGAAATAATTGTCCATGTTGAATTCATTGGTTATGTGCTATAGATATTCACCTTGATCATTTTGATAATTTATGCAAAATGGGTTGTTTAGATAGATGATTTGAATGTGATTAAATAAATGGTTATAAGAGAGGACTTAATGCATTTAATTCTTTGGCTAAATTTTTCTATAAAATTGTGCTTGATTGTGTTGTTTAGTGTGTAGGATTTATGTCCCTAGTAGTGGCACATAGAGTTAGTGATTTAGCTATTCATATCTATTCAATGTCATCCCTATATGGTTGACATATCATGTTTAATTGTTTGAATTAATCACTCTAGTGATTTAATAAATTTAGACTCATTTGAATTATGTAATTAGACCTATGAGCATGTTTGTACATTTAGAGGTTCGCAATTGTCAAGAAAGTAATTAAGGAATTCTATGATTTTTGGTTTAAGGGAATTTTGGGCCTTATCTTAATTTTATTCTTGGCATCTTTTTCTTTTTTGAATTCCAATTACTTGGAATAGCATATTTTTATTTGGATGGATTTAGGGTTTAACTAGGTGACCTAGTTATTTACCTTAATCCTTTATTCACTTATCTTAAGAAAAAATAATTTAGTGCATGTTTTATCCATGTGTTCAAAGGATCTCCAAGTGGGGCATTACATATAGTATCAGAACCAATGTTCAAACATTGGGATCTTTAAATATATGTTGCCCATATAGTTGATGTTGCATTTTGTGAGTGCATGTGCCTCTCTGAGAGCTCATGATATTTGTTGCTTAGGTATCTACTTGGGATGGACTTTCTTGTATAGTAGATGCAACCAAAATAGTGTGAGGAGAAGGAAGTGATCATTTCCTTATTTTGTGGATGAAATTGATGTCCCTTAGTATGGCTGGTTGCTCATGTTACCCTATTGGCTAGAACCACTAATTAGTGTCCATGTGTTGGCTTTGAGTGCCCTTTTTTTTTGTACCTGTGGAGTAAGATGCATTGTTGTCCCTATTTTCTCCTATTTGTAAGTAAATAAATAAATCTTATTTGTGATTATGTGTTATGTCAATATAGTAATGAAATTTTTACTTTCATTGATAAATGAGTGTTTAGTGTGAATCATTTCAAAGAATTAGGTGTTGTATTAAGATCCTTTGGGTTAAGGACTTAAGTCCCCGAACTAATTTCTCCTTAAGATTATGGAAATTGTATTAAAATTGATGGATATCTAAAATTTTCATTGCATGGAAAAAGATTAAGGAAATTATTGTAGTCTCCATATGCATGAGGTTACTTGTGGTATATTGCTTGATTTGTATGAGTGTATTCTCCGGCAACACTGCTAGGATGATGTATTCCTTGGCATTGTGTAGTGATTTATCCCTCTTGTGTGACTATTCTCAGTCATCAGATATAACATGATTTGATTGATTCCTTATTTATTTGGGCTAGAGGTACCTTCCTAATGTTGTTGGGCTAGCATTAGTTTTCAGTATTTTCCTTTCTTAGACTAGTCATCAAATTTCTTTGTTGCTCTCTTTATGGTTGTTGTCACACTTGACTCTTTGTTGAAATGAGATCTTTTGTGATTTACTATTAGAGTTTAAAATTCCCCAATTTAGGCTTTTTTTTTTGGGTTCATGGTGACTATTCTACATGTGCTTCACTAGTGCCCTGTTGTGTGTTGTGACCCTATCATGTTCATTTCTAACCTCTAGTAGTACATAAAAGGGATAATATCATGTATAAAATACTAATGTGTTTGTGATAGATGTAAAGTTGTTTGTATAATTGGATGGTTCAAATGATGATTAAATATAACTCTTGAAATAAATTTGAAAGGATATGCACTTGTTGTATGGAAAGTGACTCTTGAACCCTTGCTTTGAAAACATTTTAGTTTCTTTGTGCATTAATGATTGTGTTATGTTTAAATAATTAAATTATAAAAGAGAAGTAATATTGGTTTCAATGTGTGAATTATCTTTCATTTCATTCCTTATCTCATTTTTGACATGTCTTCTCTGTGGTTGTGTTGGACATTGTGTTTGTTGCTTGTCCTGGTAATCAAGATTGTTTAATTTTTCCTTTGATGTTTTATCTTGAGTGGTGAATCAACTCTTAGGTCATAGGAATCTTTAAGATCCATCATGTTGTAGGCCTCACCAAGATCTTTTTGATGCATTTTGAACAAATTCAGTTGAAGTTTAGACTTGAGTTATGGCCTCTAGAGGGAAGGAAAATTTTGTGCTTATTTGGTGTCATCCTCTATGGTGGGTATTATTCCTATTGTATCTGGTTGTGGCTTAGTTCACCTTTGAGATTGACCTTAGTTGTGAGCTTCTATACTAGTGTATTCCCTTGTGCTTACATCTATGGAGTGGGTAGTTTAGTTAATGTAGAATGAATCTTTTGATAGTTGGTGGAATCATGAGTTTTCCCTAATGTTTATTGGGATGACTCAGTGTAGAGGTTGAGATAGAGAGTCCCTCTTAGTCCTAATGCTCTGCAATTTCTACCTCTGTAATCTTGTATCTTCAAAAGGTTTTTCTCAATCAAGTTGCTCACTACAATTGACTTGAGGCTAGAGATTGAGTTTAGCAGTAGGTAGGGTGTAGTTTTCCCAACATTTTCTTGCATGGACATGGTATCGTTGGACACATGTTACCATCTTATGACTTGGTATGAAGTTATTACATAATTTTGTCCATTGATGATATTATTTGCAACCTTGTGGAAAGGTGATATCTTGTCTCATTAGGTAATTTAACTAGGTACTCCTACACTTGGTGGTTAGTTTTGGAAAGTTTCCATTGGAGTGTGAAACTTTGTTAGTAAACCATCATCCTCTATGTTCAAAGGGTGAGTTTATGTGGATTCAAGGATGCTCATGTATAGCATGATAGTATTTTGGTAATTATGGGATGGTTATTCCCCATGAATTCCAACTCTTGTTGAATGTGCATAGTGTTTTGACCTATTTTCTTGTCACTTTATATGTGCATGTTGTAGTTGGGTACTTGTGGATGAGGTAGAGTGGATTTTTCCTTACCTTGTATTATTGACTTTATGCCTAGATTGGTTTTCCTAATACATAGGAAGTTCCTTATTGGAGGACCTTGTGTCAATGTGACACCTATCCTCTTGTGGTTGACCTATTTTGGGTTGACAAGAAGGTTTGTGAAGTTGGAGTGATCGGGTTTCACTTGTGAGAAGGCCAATGAGTCATTGCTAGTACTACTTGGTTTTGATTTTTCAATTGGTTTGTTTGGTCTCTATTCTTAGATTATAGGTTTCCAAGAGTAAGCCTAATCTTTGCGGGGGATGATGTAGTGCCTTTTTTCATTTGATTTATGTGAGTCATCCTCATGGATGCAACCTTGTTGATCCTTCCTTGTGAAAGGATTGTGATTGGGACCATAAGTTGTCTACACCCTTGAGATGATTTGATTTATGTGAATGTATCCATTGCTTTGATTATGCTTATGGCAAATTTATGATATTATGATGTATGAAATGGTTTCATTCAGGTTGTGCCAATGGTTACCAAGATTGGTATGGTATCATGATGTTATTTTTTAATTACTTTGAGATGTGTGTAGAGATTTCATTTTGTATTATTATCCTACTACATTGGACTAGGTTCCTATAGTAGTGTTTAGTCATGTATTTGACCATGATCACTTATGTATTTTAAGTGTGCCTTTTATATTGTTTAAACAACCATTATTAAATTCTTAATTAATTAGAAATGAATTGTCCATGTTGGATTCATTGGTTATGTGCTACGGATATTTACCTTGTTCATTTTGGTGATTTATGCAAAATGGGTTGTTTACATAGATGATTTAAATGTGATTAAATAAATGGTTAAATTAGAGGATTTAATGAATTTATCACTTCATCTATATTATTGTATGCAATTGCATTAGATCATATTGTTTAGCGTACATGATTTATGTCCCTAGCAATGGCACATGGAGTTAGTGATTCAACTACTTGTATCTAGCCAATATCATCCATGTATGGTCTATGTACCATGTTTAATTGTTTAAATTAAACCCTCGACTGATTTATTAAATCCAAATTTATTTACATTATGTGATTATACCCATGAGCATATTTGTGCATTTAGAGGTTCACAATTGTCATGAAAGTAATTAAGGAATTCTATGATTTTTGGTTTAAGGGAAATTTGGGTCTTATCTTATTTAATTTAGTTCCTGATAGTTTTGTTGTAGTTGAATTCAAATGACTTGAAATAGCCTATTTTCTTTTGGGTGGATGTAGGGTTTAACTAGGTGGCCTAGTTATTTACCCTAATCCTTTATTAACTTGAAAAGTTTATAAGTATGCAAAAAGGAATTTTATTCCTCACTTCTCACTTTTTGAAATAGAAAATTGAGAGAAAATTACAAATCCTCTTCATGAGGAAACACTATTCTATTTATTGTGGGAGGTATGGGCATGGGATCATTGTGAGATTGGTCTCTTTCGATATAGCTCGGGGAGACCTTGGATTACCCTGATTTTTGGCCACTTCCACAGGGTTTTTATTTTATTGCTCATGTTTCTGTATTTTCCCTTTTGGCTGTAGGTAGGGCTCTCCCATTTTATTGTTTTAGCTCCATTTATGCTTTGATCTTTAGTAGCCATTTGTCAGGAGGTTGAAAACTAGTGTCCCCCTCTATTTTTGTATGCTAGTTGTACTCAGTTGGGTGGGTATGAGCATTTCCCTATTTTTTGGGATGGGGGTTTGGGGTTTTGCACAATTATGCTAGCCATTTTTCCATACGAACTTCAAACCCAAATTTTATTGGATATTTGTAGTTTTTTTTTCCTAAGACCAAATGGGTTTTAATTTCAAAGTTTTTGAATTTGGAGCTTTTTCCCTTGATTTGTGTGCTACCTAGCTTTCTTGGGTTTTCATTGCATGGTTTTGGTCATATATTTAGACTATCCATAGGATGTCAGTTCAACCATTTTTTGCATTCTGTATGTTTGCATTGGAATGCATGTCGCATATATACTCATGACTTTGTATTCAGTTGAATGATTTTATATTTGGTGTTTTTTTTTTTCTGATCAAACCCTTGTTTCTATTTCATAGACACTAGGATTCATTTAGACTCCATACTCCTGGATTGAGGCCATTTGAGATAGTTCATGATGTATGATTTTATTGTACTTTGTGATTCATATAGAATCTGTACTCCCAAGCTTGTATTTGGTTGTGTGTTATTTTTCTTGTGTTCTCATCCAACCTTGGTTTTGTGATCTTTGTGATATTGGTGAGCCACACATGAGTATGTGTGCATGTGTTTGTCAAGGGCATATGAGACCTGACCTCTTAGTTGCTATCAGTTTAGATATGTTCATTTGGGGTTGGGTTAGGAATATACATTGCCTATGGCGCTCATCATGTGATGAGCATGGGTATGTAGGGTAAGTTGGTGAAGGGGTTGCTCTCATAACCCTGGGCAATGTTCCTGACAAGGTGTATCTGTAGAAGTTTCTAATAAGTGGTAACTTAATAATTACATGGAAAAATTAACAAGATAAGAAATACACTATTGGAATCCTATGGGGTATAGTCTATAAATACAATATTGGCCTCCTGAGAGTGGTGCCATGGTGAATGTTGAGTGATTCATGGTTCATACAACTTAGCCAGAGACACAACATGTTAGCCTCTCAAGGGTGTATCAAGGGGAATAATTTGTTAGCATGTTGAACTTGGGTGTGCAAGAAATCAACTCTACACCAAATTCCCTACATAGTTTACCCATAGAATGTCTAACTAGGACCTATTGTACTTGCATTGTCTCATTATATTGTTTGAAGTCCTCTTTACTATTTGGCGTGAGTGATAGAAATGTACATTTTCTTTATGTGTGGTTGTGGTTGGATCATTATCTCCATCAACATGGTGGGAGTGGACCTACAGGTTCCATGTGGTTGGGAGGCATAGTTACCTTTACTACTGCTAGGGAACAATGTACAAAGATGGTTTGTTTTCCAATTGAGATTGATGCTTGATGTTTACTTGGTATTTTAGGTTTCTAGAGTATGTTCCCTTGTGATTTATGCTTTTATTAGAATGTATAGATATCATGTTTAGATTATGTTAGCTTTCATTTGACACATTCCTTTATTATGATGTTATGGCATATGGTTGTTGATTTAATTCACTACTAGTTGGAGTATCTATTCTATTTTGGATTAGCATGTCAGGACTTCTTTTTCTTATGATGTTAATTATTTTTGGAGTAATGCCCTCATAAGATAGCTTTGAATACCTTGTTAGAAATTTGGGATGTTATGCACATGGGATGGCTAGGGCCTTTGTAGTCTCATGATGTTGTTATGGTTGGGAGGAACCATGCATGAGTTTTAGTTATGACTGGTTCTTAGATGTTTATGTTTTCCTTCATATGATGTTTGGTTTATGAACCATGTATGTACATTGTGATGTTTCTTTCAACATGTTCCTTCATTTTCTATTATTATTTGAATGGATGGATATTTTCTCCTTCCTATTGCATGGTGTCTTTGTTTTTATGTGTTTGAGTGTCCAAGCCTCGATTATAGTGGATCTGATACTCCCTATTGTGGAGGTTCTACATATTTTCCCCTTCTATTTTTTCATCAAGTTGTTTCTTTTCAATCCTAGGTAATAATAGTTCAACATTTGGTGATACTATAAGAGTATCACATGCCTTGAGGAGAAATATCATGTGATACTAGAAAGTATTGTCGCATGGTAGTGCAAAATATCACACGATACTAGTGAAGTATCACCTAGCCATACTAAAAATTATCATATGGCCATACTAAGAAGTATTGCCTAGCTATAATGAAAAGTATTTCCTAGGAAAAAAGTATCTCCTAACTTTAGTAACAGATATTGTCTAGATGTTGGAATGTGTCACTTGATTTCTTGCAAAACTTTGTCAAGGAAACGATAGGCATCTCTGGACTTTCCAATTGAGAGTTGAAGGGTGTTTTGGGTACCCTTAAGGGTTTCACTCCTTCCTAGTTTAGCAAATTTTCTATGGGGTTTCAAATATATCATTTAAGCATAAGGAATAATTCCTTATACTTAAGATATATTTCAATATATGTGATGATTCATTTGAGATAGGTTCTAGAGCTCTTCAAGTTAAGATAAAGATTCTAGGAAATTTTGTTACTTAAGGATTTTAGACTTAGTCAAATTTCATGAGTCAACATTTAACTTTCAACATGGTGTTTAGGAGATGTGTTGTGTTAAATTTGAGCCCTCACCTTGTGCATGATTATTGTTGGTCTCTACTTGTGGTTCTTGATTATGATATGATTAGTGGATATGGACTTGCATGTCTAACCATGCTAGGAGCTTTTACTTTGGGATTGAATGAGAACATACCCTTGGTATAATATCATAATTCATGTGATCTTGGTTTTTGGGTTGTAGTTTTGAGGTTGGAGATCTTTATAAGTGTTTGTAAGACTTTTTTTGGTGTAGGAGCATGTGATTTTATCCATGTTCACTATTCTCGTCACCTTGTCCCATTGTTTCATTATTGCACTTGGTTACTTTTGTTGTTGTTAGGTAACTTATCTTAAGAAAAAGATTATTCAGTACATCTTTTTCCCTCGGGTTCCAAGGATCTACAAAAGGGGCATTACATCTAAAATCAAAGCCCATGTTCAAACATGGGGATCCCTATATATATATTGTCCATATGGTTGATGGTGTAATGTGCAAGTGTGAGTGCCTCTTTGAGAGCTCATGATCTTTGTTTCTTAGGCATTTACTTGGGATGGACTTGATTTTCTAGTAGATGTAACTAGAGTAGCATGAGGAGAAGGAAGTGAGCCTTTCCTTGTTTTGTAGATAGAATCAATGTGCCTTGGTATGGCTGGTTGCTTGTGTGACCCTATTGGATGGAACCACTAATTGGTGTCCATGTATTGGCTTTGAATGCCCCTTTTTGTTTGTCCTTGTGGAGTAGCATGCATTGTTGTCCTTATTTTCTCCTATTTGTAAGTAAATAAATTAATCTTATTTGTGATTATATGTTAAGTCAATATAGTAATGAAATTTTTCCTTTCATTGAGAAATGAGTATTTATTGTGAATCACTGCAAAGTAGAAGGTGTTGTATTAAGATCCTTTGGGTTAATTATTTAAGTCCCCAAACTGATTTCTTCTTAAACTTATGGAAATTGTATTAACATTGATGGATATGTAAAAGTTGCATTGAATGGAAAATAATTAAGGAAATTATTGTAGTCTACATATGCATGAGGTTAATGATGCTATATTGCTTGATGTGTGTGAGTGTGTTTTATAATGTTACTAGGATGATGTATTTCTTAGCATTATGTAGTGATTTATCCCTCTTGTGTGACTATTCTCAATTATCACATGTAATGTGATTTGATTGATTCCTTATTTATTTGGGTTGGAGGTACCTTCCTCATGTTGTTGGACTAGCATTGGTTTTTAGTATTTTCCTTTCTTGCACTAGTCATCAAATTTCACTACTGCTCTCTTTGTGGTTGTTGTCATAGTTGAATTTTTGTTGAAATGAGTTATTTAATGATTTACTATTGGGGTGAGAATTCCCCCATTTGGGATTTTTTCTTTTGGTTTATGGTGACTATTCTACCTATGTTTTATTGTTGCCCAATTATGTGTTGTGACTCTATCATGTTCATCTTGAACTTTTGGTAGTACGTATAAGGGATAATATCATGGAGAACATACTAGTGTTTTTTTGATAGATGTCAAGTTGTTAGTATAATTGGATGGTTTAAATGATGATTAAATGTAACTCTTGAAATAAATTTGACAGGATATGCACTTGTTGTATGGAGAGTGACTCTTGAACCCTTGCTTTGAAAACCTTTCAGTTTCTTTGTGCATTAATGCTTGTGTTATGGTTAACTAATGAAATTATGAAAGAGAAATAATACTGGTTTCTATGTGTGAGTTATCTTTCATTTGATGTGTTATGTCATTTTTGACATGTCTTCTCTGTGGTTGTGTTGGACGTTTCATTTATTGCTTGTCTTGGTAATCAAGAATATTTTATTTTTCCCTTGATGTTTTATCTTGAATGGTGACTCAGAGCTTAAGTTACAGGAATTTATAAGATCCATCATGTTATAGGCCTTGCCGAGATCTTTCTGACACATTTTGAACAGAGTCAATCGAAGTTCAAATGTGAGTTATGGCCTTTAGAGGGAAGGGAAATTTTGTGCTTCTTTGGTGTGGTCCTCTATGGTGGGTGTTATTCCTACTATATTTGGATGTGCCTTAGTTCACCTTTGAGGTTGACCCTAGTTGTGAGCTTTGATTCTAGTATATTCTCTTGTTCTTACATCTTAGGAGTGGGTAGGTTGGCATGGTTATGCCACAAGCTCAATTAATGTAGAATGTGTATTTTGATGGTTGGTGAATTCATGAGTTTTCTGTGATGAATATTGGGCTGACTTAGTGTAGAGGTTGAGAGAGAGACTCCCTCTTAGTCCTATTTCTATGTAGTTTCTACCTTCCTAATCTTGTATCTTAAAGAGTTTCATCTCAACCAAGTTTCTCATTGACATTTGAGTAGTAGGTGGGGTGTAATTTTCCCAGCATGTTGCTAGAGGGGCATGGTATTGTTGGACACATGTTACCATCTTATGACTTGGAATGAAGTTATTACATATTTTTTTCCAGTAATGAGATTCTTTGCAACCTTGTAGAAAGGTGATATCTTGTTTGGATAGGATATGTAACTCTAGTTTCCAGTGATAGTTGAACTTTTTGTCTCATAGAGGCTATGTGCTCCTACGCTTCATGCTTAAGTGTGTAAATTTTTCATTGGAGTGTGAAACCTTGTTAGTAAACTATCATCCTCTATGTTCAAAGGGTGAGATTACATGGATTCAAGGATGCAAATGTATGGAATGATAGTATTCTATGAATCTTGGGATGGTTATTCCCCATAAATTCCAGCTCTTGTTAGAAGTACATAGTGTTTTGACCTATTTTGTGGTCATTTGATAGGTGCATGTTTTTGTTGGGCTCTTATGGACTTTGTGGCTTAATTGGTTTTACTAAAAAATAGGAAGTTCCTTGTTGGAGGACCTTGTGTCAGTGTGACACCTATACTCTTTTGGTTGACCTATTTGGGGTTGATGAGAAGGTTTATGATGTTGGAATGGTATGTTTTGACTTGTGAAGAGGTAGATGAGTCATTCCTATTACTTAGTTTTGATTTTTCACTTGGTGTGTTTGGTCTCTATTCTTGGATTGTAGGCTTCCACGAGTAAACCTATTCTTTTGGGGGATGATGTAGTGCCTCTCCCATTTTATTCATGTAAGTCATCCTGATGGATGCAACCATGTTGATCCTTCCTTGTGAAGTGATCATGATTGGGACCATGAGTAGTCTACACCCTTGAGGTGATTTGATTTATGTTACTGTATCAGCTACTTTGATTATGATTATGGCTAATTTATGAGATTGTGATGTGTGATATGGTTTCATTGAGGTTGTCTATGTGGTTACCAGGATTGATGTTGTATCATGACGTTGTTTCATGATTATGCTGACATGGGTGCAAAGATTGCACTATGTATTATTGTCCTACTACACTAGACTAGGTTCCTGTAGCAATGGTTAGTCATGTATTTGACCATGTTCAATTACGTGTTTTAAGTGCCACTTTTATGTTGTTTAAACAACCATTATTAAATTCTTAATTAATTAGAAATTACTTGTCCATGTTGCATTCGATGGTAATGTGCCACAAATATTTACCTTATTCATTTTGGTAATTTATGCAGAATGGGTTAGATAGATGATTTGAATGTGATTAAATAAATGGTTAAATTAGAGGATTTAATGCATTTATCACTATGACTATATTATTATATGTAATTGCACTTGCACTTGATCATGTTTTTTAGTGTGCAAAATTTATGTCCCTAGGAATGGTACATGGAGTTAGTGATTTAACTATTCATATCTAGCAAATTTTGTCACTAAATGGTTGACATATCTTGTTTAATTGTTTAAATTAAGTCCTTCAATGATTTAATAAATCCAAACTCATTTTCATTATGTTCTTAGACCCATGAGTGTGTCTATGCATTTAGAGGTTCACAATTATTGCAAAAATAGTTAAGGAATTTTGTGATTTTTGGTTTAAGGGAGTTTTGGGCCTTTTACTATTTAATTTAATTCCTAGAAGCTTTTTCATAATTGAATTCCAATTACTTGGAATAGCCTATTTTCATTTGGGTGGATTAAGGGTTAAATTAGGTGACTTGGTTTTTTACCCTAATCCTTTTTTCACTTGAAAAGTCAATAAGTATCCAAAAAAGAATTGTATTACTCACTTCTCACTTTTTGAAATAGAAAATTGAGAGAAAATTCCAAATCCTCTTCATGAGGAAATACTATTTTTTTCATTGTGGGAGCTACAAGCATGGGATCATCATGAGACTGGTCTCGTTGGATTCAACTTTGGGAGGTCTTGGATTGCTGTGATTTTTGGCCACTTCCGTACGTTTTTATTTTATTGCTCATGTTTTTGTATTTTCCCTTTTGGTTGCAAGGAAGAGCTCTAGAATTTTGTTGCTTCAACTTCATTTTTGCTTCCATCTTTTGTAGCCATTTGTTAGGAGGTTGAGAACTACTATTCCCTTCCATTTCTATATGCTAGCTCTACCCAATTTTCCAAGTATGAGCATTTCCCTATTTTTTAGGATGAGGGTTTGGGGTTTTGTATCATTATACTAGACATCTTTTCATATAGACTCCAAACCCAAATTTTATTGGATATTTTTAGCTTTTGTGCCCTAAGACCAAATGGGTTTTAATTGCAAAGTTTCTGAGTGTTGAGATTTTTGCCTTGATTTTCACATCACCTAATTTTCTCAAGTTTTCTTTGCATGATGCTGGTTGTAGATTTAGATTATTTATAGGATGTTAATTTGACCATTTTTGCATTCTTTATGTTTGCATTAGGATGCATGCGACATCCATATTCATGACTTTGTGTTTAGTTGAGTAATTTTATATCTAGTGTTTTTGTTTAGATCAAACCCTTGTCACTATTTTATGGATGCTAGAATTCATGTAGAATCCATACTCCTAGATTAAGTCCAATTTAGTGTATTCATGGTGTATGGTTTGATTGTATCATTGGAATTCTTGTAGAATCTATACTCTCAAATTGAGGCCAGTTGAGTGAGTTCATGATATAAGGTTTTATTGTCCTTTGTGATTTGTGTAGAATATGTACTCCCAAGCCTATATTTGGTTAAGTGTTATTTTTCTTGTGTTCTCATCTAGCCCTATTTTTGTGATCTTCATGATGTTGGTGCACCACACATGAGCATCTACACATGCATTTATTGAGGGCTTACAAGACCTGACCTCGTAGTTGCTATCAGTTGAGATATGTTCATTTTGAGTTGGGTTGAGACTATGCATTGCCTACAGGCACTCATTTTGTGATGAGAATGGGTATGTAGGGTAAGTCGGTGGAGGGGCTTCTTTCATAACCCCAAGTTGTGTTCATGATAAGGTGTACATGTAAAAGTTTCTAATAAGTGGTAACTTAGTAAAATCATGGGAAAATTAACAAGACAAGAAATACATTATAAGCATCCTAAGGGGAATGATTTGTAAATAAAATGTTGGCCTCCTAAGGGTGGTGCCAAGGGGAACACTCAATGACTCATGGTCTGCACAACTTAGCTGGGGGCACAACATGTCAGCTTTCTATAGGTGTATTGAGGGGAATAGTTTGTTAGCATGCTAAGCTTGATTGTCCAAGCAACCAACTCTTCACTAAAGTCCCTACATAGTTGACCCATAGATTGTCTGACCAAGACCTATTGTACTTGCATTGTCTCATGATCTTGGTTATAGTACTGTTTACTGTCTAGCATGAGTGATAGACATGGATGTTTTCTTTATGTGTGGTTGTGGTTGGACCATTCTCTCCATCAGCACAATGGGAGTGGACCTATAGGTTCCACGTGGTTGGGAGGTGTAGCTACCTTTACCACTACCGAGGATTGGTGTACAAAGATGTATTATTTTCTAGTTGAGATTGATGCTTGATGTTCACTTGGTATTTCATGTTTGTAAATTATGTTCCCTTTTTTATTTATCATTTCATTGGAATGTATGGATATCATGTTTAGATGATGCAAACTTTCATTTGATGCATTCCTTTATTATGGTGCTATGGTATATGGTTGTTGATTTGATTCACTACTAGTTGGAGTATCTAGGCTTTGATGGATTAGCATGTTAGATCTTATTGTTC
Organism: Cupressus sempervirens; assembly: GCA_028749045.1. Lineage (NCBI taxonomy): Eukaryota > Viridiplantae > Streptophyta > Pinopsida > Cupressales > Cupressaceae > Cupressus > Cupressus sempervirens. The sequence continues at coordinate 581,203,305 of CM053792.1, forward strand.
ATATGATGTTAGTTACTTTTGTAGTAGTAACATGCTCATAAGATAGCTCTTACTATCTACTTGACAATTTGGGATGTTACGCATAGGGGATGGCTAGGGCCTTTGAGGTCTCTTGATGATATATAGTTGGGAGGAACAACACATGATTTTTAGTTGTGATTGGTTCTTAGGTGTTTATATTTTCCTTCATATGATGTTTGGTTTAGGAACCATGTATCTATATTGCAATGTTTCTTTCTGCATGTTCCTTCATTTTCTATTATGGTTTGGATGGATATATGTTTTCTACTTCCTATTGCATGGTGTCTTTCTTTGCATGTGTTCGAGTGTCCAAGCCTTGAATATAGTGGATCTGGTACTCCTCGGTGCGGAGGTTCTAACTCTTTTTCCCTTTTGTTTGTTCATCAGGTTATTTCTTTTCAATCCTCAGTGATAGTGGTCCAACATTGGTTGATACTGGAAGAGTATAAGATGCCTTAAGGAGAAAGATCATATGATACTAGAAAGTATTGCACCATAGTAGTGTGAAATATTGTATGATATTAGTGAAGTATCGCTTGGCCATACTGAGAATTATCATCTAGCCATACTAAGAAGTATCACCTAGGAAAAAAGAATTGCTTGGCTATAGTAAGAAATATCATTTGGCTGTTGGAAACTGTCACCTGATTTCTTGCAAAAACCTACTTGGGAAACCAACAGGCATCTTTGGACTTTTTAGTTGAGAGTTGAAGGGTGGTTTGGGTACCCTTTAGGGTTGCAATCCTTCCTAGCTCTACAATTTTTTTGTGGGGTTTAAAATATATCATTTAAGTATAATTACTTATACTTAAGATATATTTTAATATATTCAATGATTCATTTGAGATAGGTTATGGAACTCTCAAAGTTAAGATAAAGATTCTAGGAAATTTTAGGGCTTCAAGATTTCAGACTTAGCCAAATTTTAGGAGTTGGAATTTAATTTTTAGCATGGTGTTTAGAAGATGAATGGTGGTAACTTTGAGCCCTCCCTTTCTACATGATTTTTGTTGGTATCTACTTGTGGTTCTTGATTATGATAAGATTAGTGGATATGGACGTGTATGTCTAACCATTCTAGGAGCTTGTACGTTGGGATTGAATGAGAACATCCCATTGGCATAATATCATGACTTGTACAATCTTGGTTTGTGATTTGTATTTTTGAGCTTGGAGATCTTTTAAGTGTTTTTAAGACTTCTTTTGGTGTAGGTAAATATGTGAGTTTAGCCATGTTCCCGGTTCTCGTCACCTTGTCCTAGTGTTTCATTATTGCACTTGGTTACTTTTTTTATTGTTAAGTAGATTATCTCAAGAAAAAAATTATTCAGTGCATGTTTTATCCTAGTGTGCCAAGGATCTCCAAGAAAAGTATTACATTTGGAATTAGGCCCCATGTTCAAACATTGGGTTCTCTATGTATATGTTTCCCATATGGTTGATGTTGTATTGTGTGAGTGTAAGTGCCTTTGTGAGAGCTCAGGAACTTTGCTTCTTAGGTATCTAATTGGGATAGACTTACTTGTCTAGTAGATGCAACTAGAGCTTTGTAAGGATAAGGATGTGAGACTTTCCTTGTTTTGTAAAAAATTGATGTGCCTTAGTATGGTTGGTTACTTGTGTGACCCTATTGGATGGAGCCACTAATTGGTGTCCATGTGTTGGCTTTGAGTGCCCCTTTTTGTTTCTTCTTGTGGAGTAAGTGCATTGTTGTCCTTTTTTTTCCCCCTATTTGTAAGTAAATAAATTAATCTTATTTGTGGTTCTATGTTAAGTCAATATAGTAATGAAATATTTCCTTTCATTGAGAAATGTGTGTTTATTGTGAATCATTGCAAAGCGGTAGGTTTTGTATTAAGATCCTTTGGGTTTATGATTTATGCCCACAAACGGATTGCTTCTTAAGCTTATAGAAAATATATTAAAAGTGATGGATATCTAAATGTTGCATCGCATGGAAAAAAATTGAGGAAATTATTGTAGTCTACATATGCATGAGGTTATTGATAGTATACTACTTGATGTGTGTGAATGTGTTCTCGAACACCACTACGATGATGTATTCCTTAGCATTGTGTAGTGATTTATCCCTCTTGTGTGACTATTCTTAGTCATCACATGCAGTGTGATTTGATTGATGCCTTATTTATTTGGGCTAGAGTTACCTTCCTCATGTTGTTGAGCTAGCATTGGTTTTTAGTATTTTCCCTTCTTGGACTAGTCATCAAATTTCTCTATTGCTCTCTTTGTGGTAGTTGTCAAACTTGAATTTTTGTTGAAATGAGTTGTTTGTGATTTAATGTTGGAGTTGAAAATTCCTCCATTTGGTTTTTTTGTTTTTGGTTCATGGTGACTACTCTACATGTGTTATACTATTGCTAAGTTGTGTGTTGTGACTCTATCATGTTTATCTCAAACCTCTATTAGTACGTACAAGGGATAATATCATGGAGAACATAGTAGTTTATTTGTGGTAGATGTAAAATTTCTAGTATAATTGGATGGTTTAAATGATGATTAAATGTAATGTTATTCCCAAAATAAATTTGAAAGAATATGTACTTGTTTTTATGGAAAGTGACTCTTGAACCCTTGCTTTGAAAACCTTTCAGTTTCTTTGTACATTAATGCTTGTGTTATGGTTCACTAATGAAATTATGAAAAAGAATTAATATTTGTTTAAATGTGTGAGTTATCTTTTATTTCATGACTTATGTCATTTTGGACATGGCCTCTTTGTGGTTGTGTCAGTTATTACATTCATTGCTTGTCTTGGTAATCAAGATTGTTTGATTTTTTCCTTGATGTTTTATCTTGAGTGGTGACTCAGCTCTTAGTCATAGGACTATCTAAGATTGATCATGTTGTAGGTATTTTTGATAAATTTATGAAGCATTTTGAATAGAGTCAATTAGAGTTCAGACATGAGTTATGGCCTCGAGAGGGAAGGTAAATTTTATGCTGCTTTGGTGTCATCCTCTATGGTGGGTGTTATTCCCACTATATCTAAGTGTGGCTTAGTTCAACTTGGTTGTGAGCTTCTATGCTAGTGTATTCCCTTGTTCTTATATCTCAAAAGCGGATGATTGGCATGGTTATGCCACTAGCTCAGTTAGTGTAGAATGGGTATTTTGATAATTGGTGGAATCATGAGTTTTCCCTATGCATATTGGGTTGACTTAGTGTAGAGGTTGAGAGAGAGAGACTCCCTCTAAGTTCTAATTTATTATAGCTTCTACATCCTTAATATTTTATCTTGAAGATGTTTGTCTCAGTCAAGATTCTAAATGATAGTTGACTTGAGGTTGGAGATTGAGTTTAGTAGTAGGTGGGGTGTAGTTTTCCCAACATGTTGTAGGAGAGACATGGTATCGTTGGACACATGTTACCATCTTATGACTTGATATGAAGTTATTACATAATTTTGTCCACTAATGACATTCTTTTCAACCTCATGGAAAGATGATGTCTTGTTTGGTTATGTTATGTAATGTAGTGCCTACCCCTAGTTTGCATTTCTGTTATCATTACTGGACTCTTTTAGGCCAATTTATGCTTGATGTTTAGTAGCATTACTTTTAGATTATTATATATTGTTTCAAATTTAGTTGATTTATGATGAGATTACTTGGTAATCTATACTTCATGTATGCATGATGATTATTAAAGTGTTTTCAGTTATTGATGATGATTAGTTAGATGGATTATTATGTGTTTTCTTATTAATACTTACCCCATACTACATGTGTATGGTGTGTGTGTATGTTTTCTTTACGTATAGCATTTTTGATGTGGTTAATGAAGGGAGTCGTAGTCACCTGCTAGTCGGGATCTACATGATGCATCACTTCCTACCATTGCTTGTTTAGCTTAGAATATTGTGTTTGTACATGTGTGGATTTTATGTAGGTTGCAGGTACTGAGTATCACATTCTCTGAATTGCTAGGATGAGTGTACCCTATCGCATTATCTCAATGGTAAGAGAGGGGAGATAAATTATTAAGTCCAAATCCTAAACCTTTAAGCCAGTTGTCTTAGAAAATTAGGACAAGTATCTGAGTTGTGTACCCTCTGAATGCATCGAATGATGTTAATTCGAGATTGTAATCCCTTAGTTTGATTTTGTGTGTTTTTCTATGATGAGTTTTCATATTTTATTTTATGAGTCTTTGGTGAAACTTTCTATTAATTAAGTCTAATTAAAAGATTAAATTAATAATTTAATTTAATGGAAAATTAATTAAATAATAAAAATTAAATTTGAAGATAAAAGTTATAAGAATAGATTTAGACTGTGATAATATTTATTTAATTTAATAAAATATATTTAGAGCTCATTTTTAAATTAATGCTAAATAATATTATTATTTAAGTTAATAAATAGTTATCAAATTTAAATGTTCAAAAATAAATTAAGAAGTGGAAAAAGGAATTAATTTATGAAAAAAATTTATGTTTGCATGATGCGTGAATGAGATTAAAATATAAGAAATTAATTAAAAGATAAAACAAGTGAATTTAATAAAGATATTTTAATTACATAAAGTACACATAAGATTAAAATTTAATAAATTAATTAAAGGAGAAGTCAAGTGAAAATTAAACAAAGTAATTTAATAATTCAATTAACGTGCATGGAAAAGTTAGCAAAAAGATAAAGGAAAGATAAAGAAAAGTTAATTTAGAGTTGAGGTCTAGTGAGCAAAGAGATCTCTCGAGTGAACACATAATTAGCACCCTGAATTTAGGAGAGAACTCCTTATCACCAATTGAGGGTTCATTTTTGAGGGGCACAAATTTGGACCACAAATTTTGGAGAACGAAAGATTTTTTAGAAAGGAGGAGGTTCTGAGAGGTGGAATTTCTCTACAATTTTCTTGGGCGTAGTGATTAGTATCAGTGTCTAGGTAAATGCTTGTGATTATTCACTAAATTTATTACGCTCTTTTCTTCCTATCTTCATCGTGTTTGTTGAATGTGTTTTTGAAGAAATCTTGTGACAAATGTTTTAGTAGCATGTATTTCCAATAGGCATGTTAATTCCTTTGTATATGTAGAGGTTGGAAATTCTTCGAAAACCTTATCCATTAATTTTGCAAATTAGATATTAAAAAATGAGGAGGATTTTAGTTTTAAAAAGAAAATTTTAATTTAGAAATTCGAATGGTTAATCTAATTTCTCCTATCAGGCTAGGATTGCAAATATTTATTAAAAATAAAATTAAAAAAATATATAAAAATAATTATATATATATATATATATATATATATATATATGGTTATTTTATTGGAAGGGAATTATTTTTTAAATTTTTTTATAAAAAATAATAATAAATAAAAATTATTAAACAAAATTTGATTTTTTAATATAAATAATTTTAAAAAAAAATTAAATATATTAATATGGGGATGGGTTTTGCCCACCCCCCTTTACCTATATGCAGGCGGCTTCTATTTGTAGTCGTACCTGCAACTATGGTTGTAGTACAACTATGACAACAATTGTGCACTGACGGTATATATATATATATATGGTCATTTTATTGGAAGGGAATTATTTGTTTTAAATTTTTATTAAAAATAATAATAAATAAAAATTATTAAACAATTTTTTTTTTATATAAATAATTTTTAAAAAAATTAAATATATTAATATGGGGATGGATTTTGCCCACCCCCCCTTACCTATATGTAGGCAGCTGCTATTTGCAGTCGTACCTACAACTACGGTTGTAGTACAACTACGACAACAGTTGTGCACTGGCGGTATGGCTGTGATTTCAAATCCCATGGCTTTAATATGATATCATTTTTTTTTGTTATATATGTTATATATTATTTTTTTTAAAGGTTTTTTTAATAAGTATTTATTTAAAAACTTTATAAATAGTTAATTTTTAATATTGATAATTCCTAAATACATATGTTAGGTATGGTAAATTATTAATTAAGGAATTTCTTAATAAATTTGATAATACTATTTGATAAAATATAAATAAAGTTAATTTTTAATTTTTAATTAATAATAATTTTGTTAATTAATATTAATAAATGAGATATTAATATAAGTATTTAGTTTGATAATCATCAATTAATTTAATTAAAAAAATTATTCATTTAATTAAATTTAATTAATGATGAATATGGTTAAATGAAAATTGTAGATTTATTTTAATATTATTTTTAATAATATTGTTTAGGTTGGAATTACTTTTGTTTTAATAAGTTAAATAATTAATTTGCCTTTAGATCATTTTAGAAAATTGATTTAAATCAAATTGGGTAATTGGACTTTTATTCAAATATGCGAAATGGGTTAAACTATATGGATTAAGATGTAACCTTTTAATTTCAAGAACTCACACTAAAATGAAAACTGAAACCTTACTGTGAACTGACACTGTGTATTCAAGACTAAACCAAAATATGACCAACACTGTTGTTTGTATGTTGTTTGTGTTTTTGGGGTTTGGGGTTGACTAGAGTATTGACCAGTTTAGGACATTTACTAGAGGCTTGGGAGTTGTGTTTGTGACGCCATGTTGATGTTTTGATCTCGATCTTTTTAAAACTAACCATGGTAAAGTGATGGTATGCTCTATGATGTGTGTTTATCTTTTGATTGCTATTGCTTTCTAGTGTTCTTGTGTGACATTGAGGTGAATGTATGATCTACTTGACTTAACCATTTATGATACCTTGATCAGTTATATTTCAATTGCTTTCCAGTCACTTTGATAGGACTAAGGTGTTTTGAATGATTTTTTCTTGATGATGTCATGTTATGACATAATTGAATTCACCATTTTTAAGTCTTTGATCAGCATTATTTTGGGATGCTTTCTAGTTGCTCGTGGAGAACTGATGTGTTATTATGATTATCTTCTAATGCTTTCTAGTTGCTTTTATAAGGCTGAGGTAAATTTATATGATTCTTGATTTATACTTTTATGAGCCTAGGGTAGGTTATTTGCATGTAGTGTCGAGAAGTGGCTTGCAATGGGGGCCAGAGCCCTAAGTGGTTCCTAGGGTAACCCATTGTAAGTTATTTAATAAGTGAAAAAATTACACTAAATAGGGATAAAAATGAACCTGATAAGAGTATTTGTATGTTCTTGCCCATGCCTTGAGTGCTAGTACAGACTAGGATGGGAGTAAAGATAATGCTTGATTGTGACCTTGCATTCCGTAGTATGCCGTGTTAGTACAAGAGGATACTAGTGGCTACATTGGGATCACTAGGGGGCTGAGGTCTTGAGAGACTGTCAGGGTAACTCTAGCATGATTCATGTGATGATACTTACCCACTTACATAGTATGTTTCCTACGTGTCTTTACGTGCCTCTGCAAATTAGATGTCGACCTATCTTAGAAACTTTGAGTTAGAATACTTTTAGGATTTCCTAGACTTAGAGAGTATTTTTGATGTTTGGATTGATATCTTGTTTGGGAATTGAGACTATCTGGGAGTGGGCCATTTAGGTTCCATGCGATTGGGTGGTAGTTGTTTATTTACTCTTACCGTTGAGATCCGTCCATAGTCAATGTGGGTAGAGCATTCTTGTTTGCATTTCCTTTCATTCTTTCTATGTATCATTATGATGGATGGTTATATTTCATGACATATGTTTATACATTTTATGATTGATGGTTATATCATGTATGGTAGATGGTTTCATTTATTTTTATTGTACTTTGTATCATGGATATGAGGAGGATGATGTATTTCTAATTCTACATATGTATATTCTTTTAGCCTTTCATACCCTATGACATGTATAGTAGATGATTGAGCATTCTAAATTTTATTACCAAGTGGCATTCAGAATAAATGTATATTATTTAAATAGACATTGGACTTGATAAATTATTCTTTCATATGGATGTGGTATTTAATGGACTTAGTAATAATTAAATTTAAATGTGATTCAACGTCATGGGATCCTTTAAGGAATGTAACCTATTATGTATGCTTATAGATGATTGTATGTTATTGCTTCCGCTACTTTATGTTGACATGTATGTTGTTCTTGTTCAAAAAAAAAAAGGATTGGCAAACTTAGTAAAACTTTAGGTTAATTCTATTGGATCCCTTGGTGGGGCATTACATGTAACCCTAGTTTCTAATAATAGTTGAGATTTTTGTATCATATAGAGTATGTGCTCCTATACTTGGTGGTTAGTTGTGGAAATTTTCTATTCAAGTGTGAAACTTTGTTAGTAAACTATCATCCTTTGATGGAAGTGTGTAGTTTTTTGACCTATTTTTTGATCACTTGATAGGTGTGTGTTGTAGTTGGGCACTTGTGGACAACGCAGAGTGGCTTTTTCCTTACATTGTATTTTTGACTTGGTAGCTAGATTGGTTTTCCTAATGCATAGGAAGTGCCTTGTTGGAGGACCTCATGTTAGTGTGACACCTATTCTCTTGTCATTGACCTAGTTGGGGTTAACAAGAAGGTTTGTGATGTTGGAGTGATAGGGTTTGACTTGTGAAGAGGTTGATGATTCATTACTATTTCTTGATTTTGATTTTGCACTTGGGTGTGTTTGGTCTCTATTCTTGGATTACAGGGTTCTAGGAGTAAGCCTTGTCTTTGGGGGGGATGATTTAGAGGCTCTCCCATTTTATTCATGTAAGTCATCCTAATGGATGCAACCTTGTTCATCCTTCCTTGTGAAGTGCTCATGATTAGGACCATGAGTGGTCTATACCCTTAAGGTGATTTGATTTATGTTACTATATCAGTTGCTTTGATTATGCTTATGGCTGATTTATGAGATTATATTGTGTGAGATGATATCATTGAGGTTGTGCTAGTAGTTACCAAGATTGATGTGGCATCATGATGTTGTTTCGTGATTACCCTAAGATTTGTGTAGACATTTCAATGTGTATTATTATCTTGCTACACTAGACTAGGTTCCTGTAGTAGTGGTTAGTCATGTATTTGACCATTTTTAGTTATGCATTTTAAGTGCCCATTTTATATTTTTTTAAAAACCATTATTAAATGCTTAATTAATTATAATTGTGTTATCCATATTGTATTCATTGGTTATGTGCTACGGATATTTAGCTTGCTCATTTTGGTAATTTATACAAAATTGGTTGTTTAGATAAATGATTTGAATACAATTAAATAAATGGTTAAATTAGAGGATTTAATGCATAGATCACTTTGGCTATATTATTATATGCAATTGTGCTTGATCATGTTGTTTATTGTGCAAGACTTATGTCCCTGGTAGTGACACATTGAGTTAGTGATTCAGCTCTTCATATTTAGCCAATGTTGTCCTTGTATGGTCTATGTATCCTATTTAATTGTTTAAATTAAGCCCTCCAACAATTTATTAAATGTAGACTAATTATTTATATTATGAGATTAGACCCATGAGAATATCTATTTATTTAGAGGTTTGCAATTATCATGAAAGTAATTAAGGAATTCTATGATTTTTGATTTAAGGGAATTTTGGGCCTTATCTTATTTTATTTAATTCCCAAAAGTTTTGATGTAGCTGAAATCCAATTACTTGGTATAGCCTATTTTCATTTGGGTTGATTTAGGGTTTAATTGGCTGACCTGGTTATTTACCCTAATCTTTTATTCACTCAAAAAGTGAATAAGTATCCAAAAAGGAATTTTATTCCTCACTTCTCACTTTTTGAAATAGAAAATTAAGAGGAAATTCCAATTCCTCTTCATTAGGAAATACTATTCTATTCATTGTGGGAGCTATGAGCATGGGATCATTACAAGATCAGTCTCATTGGATCTAGTTTGGGGAGACCTTGGGTTACCATGATTTTCAGCCACTTCCACGGGTTTTTATTTTATTGACCGTGTTTCTATATTTTCCCTTTTGGCTGGAAGGTAGGGCTCTCCTATTTGATTGTTTTACCTCTATTTCTTCTTCTGTCTTTAGTAGCCATTTATTAGGAGGTTGAGAACTAGTGTTCCCCTCCATTTCTGTATGCTAGCTCTATCTAGTTGGGTGGGTATGAGAATTTCCATATTTTCTAGGATAGGGGTTTTGCACTGTTATGCTAGCTATTTTTGCATACAAACTACAAACCCAAATTTTATTGGATATTTTTATGTTTTTTTTCCTAACACCAACTGGGTTTTAATTACAAAGTATTTGAGATTTGAGGTTTTCAGCTTGATTTGTGTGTCACCCAATTTTTTTTTTTTTTTTTGTGATGTTGTTTGTCATATATTTAGATTATTTGTAGGATATCAATTCGACCATTGTTGCGTTCTTCATGTTTTCATTGGGATGCATTCCACATTTGTACTCATGACTTTGTGTTTAGATGACTGATTTTATATATGATGTTTTTTTTCTAATTGAACCCTTGTTGCTATTTGATGGATGCTATGATTCGTGTATAATCCATACTCCCTGATTGAGGCTAGTTGAGTAAGTTCAGGATGTATGGTTTTATTGTCCTTTTTGATTCATGTACAAAGTGTACTACTAAGCTTGTATATAGTTGAGTATTATTTTTCTTGTGTTCTCATCCAGCCCTAGTTTTGTGATCTTCATAATGTTGATGCACCACACACAAGCATGTGCACATGTGTTTATCAAGGGCTTATGAGACCTGACCTCTTGGTTGCTATCAATTGAGACATGTTTATTTCGGTTTGGGTTGGGAATATACATTGCCTATCGGAACTCATTGTGTGATGAGCATGGGTATATAGGGTAAGTTAGTCGAAGGGATTCTGTCATAACCCTGTGCTTTATTCTCAATAATTGTATGTGTAGAAATTTCTAATAAATAATAACTTAATAAATTCATGGGAAAATTAACAAGAAAAGAAATATATTGTTGGCCTCCTAAGGGGAATGGTCTATAAATACAATATTGGCTTCTAGAGGGTGGTGTTGAGGGGAACAATCAATGATTTATTATCCACACAACTTAGCTAGGTACACAACACATTAGCCTCTAGAGGGTGTACCAAGGGGAATAGTTTGTTAGCATTTTGAGTTTGGGTGCCCAAGAAACCAACTCTCCACTAGAGTCCCTATATAGTTGACCCATAGAGTGCCTAACCAAGCCCTATTGTACTTGCCTTGTCTCATGATCTTGGTTTCATTTTTGTTTACTATCTGGCATGAGTAATAGCCATGGACATTTTTCTTTCTATGTTTTTGTGTTTGGATTATTATCTCTATCAGCATGAGAAGAGTGCACCTATGGGTTCCATGAGGTTAAGAGGCATAGTTACCTTTACCATTGTTGGGGACTAGTGTATAGAGATGGTCTATTTTCTAGTTGAGACTGATGCTTGATGTTCACTTAGTATTTTGGGTTTCTGGAGTATGTTCCCTTATGATTCATGCTTTCATTGGAATGTATGGAGATCATGTTTAGATGGTTTTAGCTTTCATTTGATGCATTCCTTTATTATGATGTTATGGCATATGGTTTAATGTTTGATTCACTACTAGTTGGAGTATCTATGCTTTTTTGGATTAGCATGTTAGATCTTCTTGTTCTTATGTTGTTAGTTACTTTTATAGTACTAACACCCTCATAAGATAGCTTTTACTATCTAGTTGGTAGTTTGGGATGTTACACGCAAGGGATGGCTAAGGCCTTTGACATCTTATGATACTATTATGGTTGGAAGGAACCACACACAAGTTTTAGTTGTGACTAGTGCTTAGATCTTTATGTTTTTTATTAGGTAAAATAGGTTTTACAGGGATCCTAAAACCCAAAGTTTTACAGAAAAAAAGTGATAAAAAATAGTCTAAACAAACAAAAAAATTGCCTCAAAAGGCCGAAAACAAAAGAAGGCCCAAAGCCAAAGTACAAAGGCCAAAGACAAAGCTAGGTGAATAGGCTAGTGGCCATCCATGTCCAAGGCCTGTAGGGTTTCTACAGCATCATTGTTCTTGTAATTGGACGCTTCTTCCTGAATCCTAGTAGGAGTGTAGATCTTTATGTTTCCCTTCATATGATATTTGGTTTATGAACCATGTACGTACATTGCGATGCTGATTTTTGTAGCCTTCATTTTCTGTTATGCATCAGATGGGATATATGTTTTCTCCTTCCTATTGTATTGTTTCTTGCATTTCCTATGTTCAAGTGTCCAAGCCTTGATTATAGTGGATCTGGTACTCCTCGGTGTGGAGGTTCTAACTTTTCTTCCCTTATGTTTGTTCATCAAGTTATTTCCTTTCAATCCTGGGTGATAGTGGTTCTACATTGGGTGATACTAGAAGAATATCACATGCCTTAAGGAGAAAGATTGCATGATACTAGAAAGTAATGCACCATAATAGTGTGAAATATTGTATGATACTGGTGAAGTATTGCTTGGCCATGCTGAGAATTATTGCCTAGCCATATTGAGAAGAATTGCTTGGCTATAGTGAAAAGTATCACCTGGGCAAGAAGTGTCACTTAGATATTGGAAAGTGTCACTTGATTTCCTAGAAAAATTTGCTCGAGCAAACAACAAGTATCTCTAGATTTTTTGGTTGAGAGTTGAAGGGTGTTTTGGGTACCATTTAAGGTTGCACTCCTTACTAGTTTAGTAAATTTTTTTGTGGGATTTAAATTATATCATTTAAGTATAAGTTGAAATTTGAAATATATTTAATTAATTATACTTAAGATATATTATAATATATGTGATGATTCATTTGAGATAGGTTCCAAACCTCTCTGAGTTAAGATAAAGATTCCAGGAAATTTTAGGGCTTCAGGATTTAAAACATGGACAAATTTTAGGATTCAAAATTTAGCTTTCAACATGGTTTTTAGGAGATTAGTGGTGGTAACTTTGAGCCCCCATCTTCTACATGACCATTGTTGGTCTCTACTTGTGGTCTTGATTATGAAATGATTAGTGGATATGGACTTTAATGTCTAAACATGCTAGGAGCTTTTACTTTGGGATGGAACAAGAACATCCCCTTGGTATAATCTCATGATTCATGTGGTCTTGTTTTGTGAGTTGTGCTTATGAGCTTGGAGATATTTGGAATTGTTTGGAAGACTTTCACTAGTGTAGGTGAACATATGAGTTTAGCCATGTTCATTGTTCTCATCACCTTGTCTTGGTGTTTTATTATTTTACTTTGTTAATTTTTTTGTTATTAACTTATCTTAAGAAAAAAATTATTCAGTGCATGTTTTATCCTGGTGTTACAATGATCTTTGGGTGGAGCATTACAACAAAAATATCTTTATACTCATTCAAAAATATTGTAATTTCCACTGGCACTTGGTCAATTCTACCAGTTTCTATTGTCACTCAGTTACCACTAACTTCTGGCACTTGGTCACAACTTACTAGCACTCAGTTAACACTAGTTTCTGATACTCAGGTTCTACTGGCATAACTTGATCTCCTAAGAATTATGGTAAAATATATTTGTTTCTTATTCATTTCCTTTTCAAATTTCATTCCATTAACCATGCAAATTTTTATAGTAGTACAATTAACCTCATCTAGACTTTCAATCAAAGACAACAATATTTTCTTTCTCACATTCACCCAAAGAGTTTATTGATCCAATCTTCCATCATGCATAGCATATAATCATATTTCCAAGGTATACCCAAAAAAATATGACAACAATCCATCAACATAATAGCACATAGAACTTCATTAAAATAATGTCCAATCTTGAACTTCACAATACATTGTCCACTTACCAATATGTTATGCTCATCTTTGATATATGAAACATGATAGGGTTTAGGATGCTTCAACCTCTACCACCACAACTTTGTAACCAATTATTTTGATGCTAAATTTGTAGAACTTCTACTATCTGCAATCACCTTGCAAAATTTTCCAACCGTCTTACATCTAGTCTTGAAAAGACTTCTCATTAGGATAGGTTCCTCATCACTTCCCTTATTGCATAAATTTTTTCTCACCATAAAATTTCTCTAGCCTTAGGTCCACTAGATGAACCCTCAATGTATCCTTAAACCACAACATTTATGTTACCTTTCTCGCTTTAAGAGGACCTACACTCAAAGGATCTATGCCCTTTTTTACCACATCTTAAACAATTACCACAAAAACCACCTCTACAATAATAATTAGCTCTTCCTCAATAAGAATCACCACTTTTCCACTTAGTCTTTCCTTTATCATAATTCTTCCATTCAAATTTTCCCTTTTCTTGATCAAATTTGTCAGATCTTCCACCTTCTCCATAAGATCTACCTCTACCTCTCTAGAATCTACCACCTCTACCTCTTTGTCTTTGTTCATTCTTCTTTATCAATATATCCTAAGATTTCAAGGCATATTGATATGCTTCCTTTACACTTTCCAATTTCACAAGACTTATCTCATCTTGAATCCCAAATCTCAATCCATTTATGTACCTTGGAATTTTTTGAACATCATCATCCACATGTCCAGATGTGATGTCCAATATATAGAATTCCTCAATATACTTCTTCATAGTCATGTCCCTTTGTCTCAAATTTTCCATCTTTTTCAACAAGCTAACTTGGTAATCAATAGGAAGAAATTTTTTCTTTGCCTTTTTCACCATTTTCAAGCAAGTCATAATCTTCTCCTTTCCTCTCCTTTGTCTATCACTTTGTAAATGCTCTAATTGTAGTGAAGCATGACCTTTCAACCTAGAAACCACAATCTTCACCTTCTTATTATCAGAATTGATTTCATACTAAAAGAACTTCTTCATTTTAGTTATTCAATCCGTTGCAATATTGGTATGAAATTTTCTTTCATAAGGAACAACTTGTACAATAGGTTTTGAATTTTCCCTAGATAATAATCTCAATAATCTTGCCTCATCTTGATCTACTTTAAGTTCTGGATTAGTGTTTGGTGTTGCTACTTCATCATCACTCACATCATCAAGGTGCACTCCTATCCTTTAGGATGTTTTCATAATATATAATATGGCTGCAATATGCATCAATGTATCCAATACAACATTGTTAGCATTTACCCTACCTCGAACCATCTTATAATCAATTTCTTACAATATCATAACCCTTTGTAAGTTATAGGTCAAATCCATAGATCTACAACCCTAAAACCAAAATTCACTTAGGGTTCTACATGATCCAATCTCCACAAGGATGAACCTCAAGCTTTGATACCACCTGACACAAGGAAGCTATGAGATAACTACGGCCTAAGGCACACTTAGCTATCCAAGTCACCTTCAAGAGTAAACATAGTGGAAAACAACACAAATAACAATAACCAAAGGAGATAGAAGAGCCAAGATGCTTTATAGATTCATCAAATAATCAATATACATGCCTAGATGTAAGGATTTTTGGGTTACAACCTACACTACAATTAAAACTTCAATCTTTAATGATAAAAATTGTATTCCAACTTTTCTTTTTCTCTTCCTACTCCACTCCTCTCTAAGACTCTACTCAAGATCCCTTTAAATACTTACATGGCCACAAGTTGGCCTATTTCATATACACCCTAAATAAACCCTTACATTAAATGCAAACCTAGCCACAAGTCAGCTCTAAGAAAATATACATCATGAAATTAAATAAGTAGGGTCAACCTAAACTAGAACTAGACACAAACACAACTCAGTCGAAGAAGACCCAAAACAATACTGGCACTCAACAAGCTTGACACACAAACAAACTTAGAAAACCAAAGAGAACTCATTAGCCATAGATGACTCAAAAACCACTTCAAAATTAGAAACCACTTAAAACTCAAAAAACTAAAGAGAACTCAGAAACCATAGAGAACTCAAAAACCACGAAAAACTCAACCCCCACTTCAAACCTGGCAACCAAAGAGTATTTGGCAATGCAAGGAATTGCAACTTGGTAGTCACTAAGGACCTCAAAAAATATGTAGGATAGTCATGGAAGAAATGATGCTCCTAAATTAGAAGTACCATTATTAGGGAGAAGATACCTCAATAGGGGAGAAATAATTGATTAAGGCTAGAGAGATTAAGATCTATTATGTATGAATAATATAGAGAAGTATTATCGATATCAATGGGAAAACACATTGAATGGGGGAGAAGGTGAGAATTGTTCCTAAGAATTAGAGTGTGAACAATAAATGTTAATAGAGCAGTGTTCTTGTGAGTTTCAGAGTTGATTGATGAAGAAGATTTGAAAAGAATAGAGTAACAACAAAAACAACAAAGTATTGATTTGCTATTCTTGCAACTTAGATTTTTTTCATCTATGTTTTTATCAATGCAAAAGGGGGACGTTTCTAGCATGAATTCTAATGATATTCCCTTGGGGGAGTATCCTAACCATTTCAAGAGCACATGGGAGATTATTATCATGATTGACATGTTGCATTCATGACTATGTTTTTCATTGATGTCAAGATAGAAGTATTTCTGTGAAGATTGGTAGAATAGAAGACAAAGATAAAGGTCGTATGACCTGAGAATTTATGATGAGGTCAAGAATAGTTAAGGAAATGTTCTATATTGTGTCCTAATGAAATGGTTAAGTTTGCACATAGAGAGTCAAAGATATGCAAGAGATATGCTTGATTCATAGAGCAAAGTATACAAACATTGTTCTTGAGAAGCATGTTCTGATGCTTCTATTATATCTCCTAACATAGTGTTAGTGAACAGATTGTCCTTCGAGAAAATGCATGCAAATCTGACCTTGAATGCCCAACTAAAAGGACAAATCGACACCAACAGTTGGATAGGTTATTATTAGATTAATAACCTTCCTCTGAATTTTATCAGGTACAACTCCCCGTGCAAGATTTACAGTGAATTAAATGTGGGTGCTTTTACCAGAAAGCATGAAAGGATATCTAACATCTACTTTTAAACACATAGTAGATGTGAAACCTAAGAACTAAAAAGAAAGGAAACAGAATAAAACAGATTACACAAAGTTAACCTGCTGTATACTGCATTACAAAGGATAAAAGTCAAAGAACAATTTCCATCTTCCTGAGAAAAGATAAATCAAAGCTTCCAGAAGATCCTGATATAGAATGCGTTCAAAAAATAGTACATCTAATGCGCTTAAAGAAAACTGAAAGTTACAACAACATAACCATCAGTGGAAAGAAACTACATAGACTCAAAGTTCTAATTTGCAGATATCTTTTAAACCTCCCCTCTTTAAGATGTAAAAGACTACAAAGATCTTATTACACATGCATCAGAAAATGAAAACCATCTCCCCTACATTACATTTCAAAATCAAAATCCTCTTTAATCACTAACACAAAGTTTAGCAAGTGAAGCTCTATTTTGCTACAGCTTCAAAGTCTGCATTCTTTTCCCTAAGAAAAAATCTCCCCTTGCTAACAGCACATAGTCTGTAGCTGCCGAAAGAACCCATGGAATCCCCTAACACTGTATTCACAGCCTCTATCCTACTGTAGCCCAAAGTCTCCCAGCCAGAATTCAAAAAATTGGAACCCCTTCTTGTTTAATGCTTTCATCATTTATAGAATTTGGTGGTCGACTGTTCAATTTCTATAACTGATTCTTGAAAACCCGTTGCTCTTCTCTCCTCATTTTCACTATGAAGAATTATTGCATCTTTATTAACCTTTATTCAAAAAGAAATATTCCCAAGAATATGACTTTTTCATTATAAGGCATTCCCCAAATTTTATATCCTCGAAATATGACATGGGACATTCTAATAAAATTATGACGTTTTATCAAATGTTTCCCCACCTACACCTTACTATTTCTATTTTGGACAAGTGTGTGGAGCTGTTTGACACATGTCATCTTATGTGTGGGGATAGAATAAGAATCGAGTCTCCCTTTTCTCTCAAATTGTCTAAGCTTAATAGAGAGAGGAAACTTTTAGTCATCACCCATTGCTAGCTCAAGTGCATAATCATCTCTTTCGATAGGTCCTTGAAGCCAATAAGACTTATCTTAATCTTGAGTTTTGACTTTAAAATCCGAGGCTGGAAAACCAACACAGAGAAGAGTGTATCCCTTAGACTTCAGTTCAGGAAAAGCTCCAAGAGCTTTGGGCTGATATAGCACTTTGATACAGTGTGTCTTTTAGATGATGATCTTGAATATAATTGGAGCAGAATAAGAATTGAAGATAGTGACTTCATCATCATTCTCTTTGGCAATGGATGCCAAAGTGGCAATTGCTCTTAGACGTTTCAACATTAACATCTATTATCACCACTGTCATCTCTATTCCTAGATCACCAAAGTCGATTCCCATTATTAATTTTAGCATTCGCAACACATGCTCCCATACACAAAACTAAAGTTTAGTTTTTTGGCTAGTTATAACCCAACTGTCAACTTCTACCATTGCTTCGTGGCTTCATTCCAAAATATTGTTGCCTACTATTTGAAGATCGTGACACTTTTTTTTAAAAACTGCCCATAGGAATTATTACCATGAATCAAGATGCATCTTTATAGTGCCCAAGTCTAAGCATGGATTTAAGAGTTTCCCCACATGTATACATGGGACTGAAGTCAGATCTGCAAGCTCTTCACACTTTAGTTGAAAGGGGGCACGGGTTACATGTTGCTTAGCAAATGTATCTGTTCCTTCAAAATCAATTCCTGGATCTCCATGATTCTTCCACTGTCGCCTTGACTTGCATGAATGGGCATGTGATCGATTCCATTATTATCAAAATGTTGATATTTACTTTAGGGAGATTGATGATCTTCAAACAATCATAGCTCTTGACTATCCCATCAAGTCAATCAGTTTGAAACATGTTCGACACGCTTCTACAACATTATAGAATTTTTATCTTACAAGAGAAGAGTCAATCATTGTCATCTAGGCTTGATGAACTAGACTACACTTTGCAGCATTTCAATCCCTAAACTGTATTTCTACACTTTCTCAAAACTAATGAACTGACAGAATTTGAAACTGAGGTTCCCACCATAGCCTTGCACATTCTGGGCATCATCTTCTAGACATGCCTGTGGTGTTACATAGAACCACTAACTTTACTTGAAATGCAGAATGAATCCTTGAACTTGTTGAATTGACAGAATTTGAACTTAGATTATGAATCTACAAGTTGAACCAGTGAACCGCCTTGTGCCTCTGAACTCTTTGAACGACTGCACCTAATCACTTTGAACTTTCTAGATTTGTGAGCCTATTGTGAAGTCGTCTAAACCCGAATTAAATGATCTTTATACCTCTATTCTAGATCATGGGAGTTGATAATTTGAGCCTAAACCTTGATTCTGAACCTGCATATCAAGATACTGAACCACTTTGAACTTTCTGAACCACTTCGAACCAAGTTCAAAGTATTTCAGAGAGGTTCAGTAACTGAAACTGAAAGCTTAAAAATTTGGGTCTATACGTGTACTAACACATAGATAGAATCATGACATGTAAAGATGGTGAGTGCCATTAGATATTTTCATGATGATTTCAATGAGTACATAAGGTTTTAGGTCACACATGTGATAAATTATAATGACTGTGACTCAATGGTATTGTGTAATTGTGATTAAACTAATTATTTTAAGATAGTTCTATTATAATTAATTGTGAAAGCGTCAAGCCTAACTCAAGAAATTATTTTGAGGAAATGGTATAAAGGAAGTTTATTTTCCTTTAGGTCAAGTGTGATTTGTGAAGATATATACAAAGTATTTGGTAAATTGAAGTAATTGATGCAAGGGATTATTGGATGCGAAGTTGTTAATCTTATATGAAGATCAGAAGTCTGGTTGGCAAGACAAAGGAAGAGGAAGTAAAAGTAAAATTCATTCCTATTATTTAGCAAGGAATGATATGGAGATTAGTTGGATAGTGAGTTTAGTAATCTTACCCCTAAAGCTATTTTGACAATGGGTCCATTGCCTTCTACAACTCCTAACAAGGTTGACACAACTCCTAATAGGTATTCAAAGTATCCTAATAGGGACTGATATGTACTAAATGTATTTCATTAGCCCCTAATAAGAAAATTTTATATTATTACACCATTTTTTGGGTACCATCCCCATCAGGGTTTTCTCTTTGATCAAGAATTTCCCTAGTTAACATATATGATGTTATTGTGTATGAGTATCTTGTTATGGTTTCTTGTTATATTTTTCACATGTATAAGGATTAATAAGCTTGATAATTATTATAATAGTTATATAATTTATTCAACTCTCCCCTCTCCTCTCTCATATGACTGGAGACATGAAAGAGTTTGCTAAGTTTAGTAACCATGATGGATGAGTTGTCATATCAGGGGAATAGAATCTATTACTTGTGATGGAAAAACTAACACTGAAGATGTTAATTTTATTGACTAATTAAAGCATAATATTTTAAGTATTGGAAATTTGGTTGAAAAAGGTTACCAGTTTTAACTCATAGAGAAGGCATGCATTATCAAGGATAAATATAGTAAGTTGATTGGAACTAGTACAAGATCTAGAGATAACATGTTTCAATTGAACCCTACAAAGATGACTTGTTTGGTTGCAAAGGTGGATAATAGTTACTTATGACATATAAGATTTTTTCATATAAAATTTGAAAACATTGTGAAGGCTAGTATTATATTTTCTACCAAAGGTCTACCTAGAATTATGAAACCTACTAATGTTATTTACAAAGAATGTGTTATGACTAAGTAGAAGAAAGTTTCTTTTCCTAGAAAGAAGTTCACTAGCAGGAAGAAATTGGACATTGTTTATATAGATTTGTGTGGTCCTACCTAAATAAGAGGATTCTATGGTGAAAGGTATGTTATGATTTTTGTTGATGGTTTCACTAGAATTATGTGGGCAACATTTCTTAAAGAAAAGTCTTGGGCATTTGAAAAATTTAAGTTGTTCAAGAATAGACTTGAGAATAAATCTAGTGTAAAAATAAAATGTTTAAGATTGGATAGAGGTGGAAATTTTACTTCAAGAGATTTCAACATCTTTTTTGAAGAAACTGGTGTTAAGAGATAAGTATCAACACCTAAGACTCGTGAGCAAAATGGGATTGTTGAAGGAAGAAATTCATCTATAACAAAAGCAGTAAGAGCCATGATGTTTGAGACTGATGTATCCAAGAAATTTTTGAGAGAAGCAATCAACATAGTAGTATACACCATGAACAAAGTGAAAATAAGAAAAGGTACAAACAATACTCCCCATGAATTATGGTTTGGACATGCCCTTCAATTAAATATTTCATAATTTTTTTAAGTGCTATAGAAAGAGAGATGATGATATTAGTAAGTTTAATGTAAAGGGTGATGAAGATATGTTCCTTGGTTACTCATTGAAAATAAAATCTTATAGATGTTTTAATTAAAGATCTAAGATAATTGTTGAGTGTGAAAATATGCAAGTCAACAAAAAGTTTGGAGTTAAAGAGAGAATGTTGGATTATATTTTTGATGAAGAAGAAGATAATCGTAAAGCTATTAGAGACAATATTGAAGTTTTAATTGAGACTAACAATGAGTTGTAGAATGATGGTGAATTAGTTGAACAAAGAGAAGAACCAAGATAACAAGTAAGATTTGTAACAACAACACCTACACCAAAAAGGAATTTGAGAAAGAACTACCTTGAGAAATACATTGTTGGAAGAAAAGACAAAGGAATTATGACAAGACAAAAAGTACATGAAGAATTGTGCTTAATTTCTCAAGTTGGACCAAGAGCATAGATGATTCTTGCAAGGAAAATCATTGGATTCAAGAAATGAAGGAAGAATTAGATCAGATTGTGAAGAATGAGACATGGGAATTGGTTCCTAGACTAAAAGAAAATAATGTTATAGGACCTAAATGGGTATTCAGAAATAAGATGAATGAACAAGGTGAGGTTTTGAGGAATAAAGAAATATTGGCATGCAAAGGCTATTTATAGCAAGAAGGTGTAGACTATGAGGAAACATTTCCCCCTATTGTGAAACTTGAAGTAGTAAGCATGTTCTTGGCTTATGTAGCAAATAAGAAGTTAAAAGTGTATCAGATGAATATAAAGTAAGCAATTCTAAATAAAGAACTTGAAGAAGTCTACATTTAGAATCCTGAAAGATTTCCTTTGATAGAAGAAGGCACCTAGAACTTGGTATGTAAGAATATACAAATATTTAGCAAAGTTAGGATTTACTAAAGGTACAATAGATAGAAATTAATTTTTGAAAAAAATTTAGAATGGATTGTTGATTATTCTAATATTTGTGGATGTGATAATATTTGGAGGAAATGATGAAGCAAGTGATAAATTTTCTAATGAAATGAAGAATGATTTTGAGATGAGCATTATTGTTTAAATGCAATATTTATTATGTCTATAGATTATGTAGAATAGTGATGGTATTTTATTATCATAAGTTAAGTATTTGAAAGACTTGTTGAAAAGATTTGGATTGGAAAGTTGTGAGCCTATCGGTACACCTATGATAACTAGTCACAAGTTATCTAGAAAAGATGAGACACCTATACTTGAGAAAAAGAAGTATATATCTATGATTATAGGTTTGCAACATATGGCTCACAGTAGACAAGATATAGAAAATGTAGTTGGGATAGTAGCAAGCTTTCAAGTTTATCCTAAGAAATCACATTATGAAACAGTAACAATAATATTCATATATTTGAAGGGTACACCTGATTTTGGATTGTGGTATGATAGATCAATTGATTTTATTTTATCTATGTATACTAATGTGGATTGGGTAGGTAGTGTGGATGATAGAAAGAGCACCAATGGTGGAGCATTTTTCCTTGGAGGAAGATTAGTTTCTTGGCTAAGAAAGAAACAAGATTGTATTTCACAAAGTACAATAGAAGAATAGTATGTACCAGCAACAAATATTTTGTAATTTGATCATGTGGATGAAGTATATGGTGAAGGACATTGGGATAGAGTTTTGAGAACTTGTTATAATACATTGTGATAACACAAGTAAATTAAGTATGTCTAAGAATCATTTGTTGCAGTCTAAGACTAAGCATATATCTATTAAGTATCATGTTTTGAGAGATAAAGTTCCAAAAAAAGAGATCAAATTAGAGTATGTAAGTACAAAAGAGAAGATTGTAGATATCTTTATGAAGCCATTTCCTAAAGATACATTTTACTATTTACTGTAGGACCAGAAAATGGGCTACTATCTAACATACTATGAGAAAATCAAAAATTCAATAAACATACACTGATTTGAAGCATAAAGATTCTCATAAGTTAGGATCTCAAGACTTGGGATTCAAGGAACTTGAAGGACTAGAAATGAGAGGAAGAATGCTAAATTTATAATCAATACACAAGATGAGAGCATTGGACTTGTCACCTTGGATATGCGACTTGGCAAGATATTCCTTTGAGAATCCATGACACCTATGACACAAGATGCCAAATATAGGATTGTACGATGCTTGGAAGTCAAACATGGCTAAAAATGGTGGAGGATCTATGATGCATCATGTGACACCTGAAACCCACTTAAAGCCAAGAATCTATGACAAATGGAAGCCAAATATATAGATATGTGTAAGGAAATAAGAATATGTGGATGATGACATATCTTAGCCAAGTGTAAATGGGGAACCCATGATATGTCATGCCCATGTGTCATGATGATTTCAAGATTATGTCAATATTATGTGGAATATCTGAATTAAAAATCCATACATCCATACAAACAGAAATTAGGTATTTGGAAATTATGAGTGGAAAATGGGACTTAGGAAATTATGAATTCCCATAGTTTGTGAAGATAAATCAATTAATTAATAAAATATCAATTAATTCAAAATGTTAGTTAGGAAGAGTAACTAGTGAAATGACATAGGATTAAATTATGGATTATTTAATCCTATAGAGAATATTAGTAGATGATTAACCAATCTGATTAAATAAACAAGATAGAATCCTTTGATGCAAATGTGGATCAACTATGATGATGATAGGTAGACCAAAGCCATGGTTAAATTGATTGATTGATTAAAATTGATAACATGCCAAGGACACATGACATGGATTAAGGACATGTAACATTTAGCCAATATCGTAAATGCTACAAGATCGAGATTGATTGGTATGGTTGATCATAATAACATTGATCAACATTGTCAATGTTATTAAAATGGTTTGATGATGTCAAGATTTGACACTGAGGGACTCAAAAATGTCAATGATCAAATGAAAAGAATGACAGTTTGACCTAGCACTAAGAACCATGACAGTATTAAGGTCAGATTGATGGGTTTGATATATTGATAGGTTTCTAAGGCATTGATAGCCACAAAAGTGCTTAGGATTGGATATATGATGATTGATTTAAGGTATCTGACATGTTTTATGAGGATTATAGTTGATTCTATATAGATTTGGGTTGATTCCAGGTTGATTTGATATGATTTTTATGATGTTGAAATGGTTTTACATTGATCAGATATGATTTTGAAATGATATGCAAAAGATGCACAAGAGGATATGAATGATAAAGGATATTGTTGAGATATAATCAAACTGGCCAAAAGATTGGAATTAGTGAAATGAGGAAATGGGACAAGTTAGTATGAAATATTGATGAAGCAGTAGATGTGAACCATTTTTTAGTGTCTACATTTTCCCCCTCTTTGATACAATGTAATTTAGAGAATTGTCTCAAAGAACCCTGATGAAAAGCCAGAAAAGCATGCCCCAATAATGGTGGTATATATGGGTGCCCCCCAAGAAATTTATTGAGATAAGCATATGATAGGTCAATTTTTTGATAATAAGAGGACAAAGCCATAGCAACTGATAGATCACAAATCAGAGCTCAAACACAAAAGTCATGGGATCCAGAGTGTAGAACGAGGGTCGATCGGGGGCACGGGATTAGTTTCATGGTTTACCATTCAATAATGAAAATGATAACTAAATTTGTTCACAACAAAGATACTAATCCAATGCAATTGAAACATTGAAAATTCAAGTTAAAACACAAAATGTATGGGCTCAGTAGTGCAACATAGGGGCTTTGGGAGTAGTTCTGGGGATGTTATTGCCCCAAGACTAACAAAAATGCACTTAACTATGCCTAGGATGCACTTGGTGATGCCAAGTGTGCTATTATAGTACCAAGTGCACCTTGGGCACACTTGGGAAGCCCAACTGGACTCTGGAAGTGCAGACTGCATCCCAGAACACTCTAGGGACCAAAATTAGCTTGACTGGACTTAGAATAACTTGAAACATTGCGTGCATGCCCAAAATGATGAAAAGATGTCATAACATGGGTGAAATAAATCAAACATAGTGAATTTTGGTCAAACAAAGGTTAGACTGAGGTTGGACTAGGTGGAAAGCCATAGAATGTTGATAGATAATGTATGATGATCTAGGAATGTAGGTTGAAGGAGGAACATGATTTGTTGTATCAGAATACATGATCATGGTGGTGGAAGAAGAGATTAATGATAAAAGACCAAGGAGGTAAGATAAGGACTAGTTAGAATGAGGTGAGAACTTTTTCTTTCATAAAGTGCACTCTATGTCAATGGAGCTTTATTTTGATATGGAAAATGGGATGCAACACATTATTGCATAAAGGGCTAGAGTGCAAATGCAAACCTTTTATGCAAACAAGAACGATGTAGATAGAAAATGAACCTATCCTTCCTAAGGTATATATACATGCCCCTAACTCTCAAGGTACATGTTTAATATATGAAAAAGAAAAGATGACCACGAACCATCCCAGCCACTCCCGCAGATCATTTTATATCATCGAGTGGCATAGGAACATGATTGAAGAAAATCAAAGAAAAAATAAATCACTCAATAAATAGCATGAGCCAATAGTTATTCTTGTCCATTATTAATTTCCTTTTAGGTTTTTAGGTCTTTAGATAGTTTTTGAAAGGTTGATCATGTAATAGCTTTGTTTTTTGATTCAATTGATAGGTTCATAGTGACATGTTGGATTGATTGTTGGTTCACATTACATAGATATTGTGATTGTCATTGTAGTGAACTACTTTGAGTTTCAGTTTGTGAAAGTGTGAGTGTTTAAACAAAAGGGATGATAATCCATAGTTATTATTTACAAGGTTTATTACAAATATTGGTGTTTTTTTTTATTTTTAGGGTTTTTGAGGATATTTGATGTTTTTGTATTACTTGTTGCTTCAAGACATTTTATGATTTTTAGGGTTTACTTAAGGAAATTTTATGATGTTTAGTGGTTTTTTCAGGACATTTTATGATTTTTATGAATTTTTTTTAGGACATTATATGATTTTTAGTGAATTTGTTCAAGACATTTTACAATTTTTAGTGAATTGTTCAGGATCATATGTGATTTTTTTAGGATTTTTTTTAGGATCATATTTAGATTTTTGAGGATTTTTTAAGGATCATATTTGATTTTCTAGGATTTTTTTCAAGATCATATTTGATTTTTTAGGATTTTTTTAGCATCATTTTAAGCATATACAATTGTTAGCTCTAATTTGATATGCGATAAGTCTAATGGCTAAAAAGTGTTGCCCCTAGTTCAAGTTCAAATTCATGCACTATGTAGGTAATATGGCCCCAAACAAGCCAAAAACTATGTACAAAGGCCAAAGATAGAGTATGTACAGATTGGTGTTGCTCAAATAAGATAAGAATAGACATTAACCAGTTTGTGGGCCATGTCAAGGACTAGGAATGTCTTTCAATATGAAGGATATGATCAAGAAATGACAAAGAGGAAAAAACTAGATGGAATCTTGATAGATGGAGGAGAAATAATTGACTACACATGGTGTCTACTTGTGAGATTTCACCATGGTACTTGCCCAAACTGCCTATTTTCTAGGTTTTCAATTTTGGAAAAAAAATTTCTCTTGATTCAAATTTTCATTCCAAGATGCATGTTTGCTAGGTTTTCCTTCAAGGCATCCATTTTTTCATGACCTTTTTTCCACTTTTTTCTTTTCTTTTTTCATGACTTTTTGCTTCTTCTTGTTTGATATTTTTCAGGACTTTTAGATGGAAACAAGAATGTTGTTCATGACTACTAAGAAGAAATTGTTAGAATTCTTTTAGAATAACTGAGAGGGGGGTGAATCAGTTATTCAAGGTCCAATAATGTCCAGTACAATTTTTTCTTTCTAGCCTTTTTACTTTCTTGTCAAATCCTTAATGGCATATAATTGAAATTATCATCTATGCAATTAAACATTAAACAATCATGAAAAGTAAACATGCATCACACCATAACACAAAGAATTTTGGTGACCCAAAAACCCTCCAAGAATAAGAAGGCAAAACTAGGGTGGAGATGATACCTACAAAATAATTGCGCAATTGATTTCAACCACTTCTGATGGTCTGCCCTGTTAAAGGCCTACCCTATTAAAGGCTACAACACGCTATTAAATGTGACCCAGTTAAAGGATTTCTACACCCTATTAGGAGTGTGCCTTGTTAGAGGAATTAAGAACATTCAACTTAGAATGCCACCCTATTAAAGGATTTACATAGAGCTATGAGGCCCACCCAAGTCCATGGGATTTATAGTCACCTTCTCAAAAGAATATTTTATCCCTCTCTAAGGATCTTCTATCCTTTTCTTGAGGCTTATCCACCTAGCTATTAAGCTAACCTAGCAATGTAGGATTTCTATGTCTAATACAATGGTAAGAAAGTATTAGAAAGGCTTTGACCTGATAAAGATTGCAACTCTAACCTTGCAAATTTTAGATAACTCTTCAATTCTTTTCTTTTCTTGGCTTTTCTTCCTTACAGTACTAACAACTTGTCCACCCTTCAAGATCTGTCTCCTTGAGTTCTTCCACTCATTATGCCAATGCACTCTATGGTCACTTGATCAAATTAGAGTCTTAATCCTTTGTACTTACTCCTCACTATGTCCTTCTTTTGACACTTCATACTAGCCTTCTCTTAGCTTCTTCACACGACCACACTTGTGACCAACTCACTCTCTCCAGTTTGATCTCTGACCTGTAACTCCTTATAAAGAAGTTATGTTCTTCATTCCCTGCTCAAATCTTCCCACTCATCAATTTGATTTGATTTGGAAGAATGATATTGTTTTCCCTCCAAATTATTTCTTCCAGAAACTTCATGATAAGTCCATCAATATTCACCTTGAATTGGTTTGCATGGTTTACATAAAATTCTATGAAATCTACTCTTCATCCTTATCATCCAACTAATTCACAAAATTGAATGTAATAAACTTATCATTACTGATCTGGTGAATCTTTTGACTTAACAAATAATGTAGCAACTCAGCATCATTGGTTTACTGATGCTCGACACCTTCTGTGTTACTTGGCTTCTACTTCATTTACTGATGCTCGTCACCTAAATTTTTTTCCTGAGTTATTTGACACTTGAACAATCCTATGTTACTCAGCACCTAAACAATCCTACATTACTCAGCACCTAAACAATCATGTGTTACTCGGCACCTCAAGGATTGCTTAGCACACACTAAAGTTGAACTTGCTCAACTTCAACTAAGAATTTTCTCAGCTTCAACTAGCTTGCTTGGCTCTCTCAAATGAACTTAGTTAAATCTTACATCTTTGATGTGTCTTAGTGTGTCCATTCCTTGTGTCTTAGAGTATGTCATCAATACACTATTTCATCAATGGCTTAGCTGATCCTAATACTTCATTACAACATCATTACTTCAACCTTTCTCTAGGTGCTCTAGTTACATCTTATTGATTGCCTCCTCCTTGTCAATCAACCAATTGATAGTATTTGGATCACTGAAGCAATTGTCATTCCTGCAAGTAGAAAATTTTACATCAATGACAAAACAATCATTGAAAGCATTCTTTACCAGTTCCATCATTCTTCATTCATGATCTTTTCAATCATTTCAAACATAAATCTATTGTTGGTGCTACTAGCTAATAATCTTTGGACCCAGAACTGAGCATAAATATATAGGATTTGTTCTTAGTTTGTAGCTAAAATCAAACCATTGGAAAGGCCTCAAGATATACCATTGCATACCATATATAAGATAGTGTTTACTTCTTGCAAATCAAGGGTCAAATAATTCTTTGTATGGGATGCCACTGATGATGACATATTCAAAGACAAGCTGGATAGGTTAGATAGTAGGTGATGGGCTCATAAATTAGCCATCTTTCTCACCACTTTTTATCCTATTTCTAAGACATTTGATTGCACATAGGCATACATTTATGGTTTTAAGCATGTGAACTTATGGTTTCTATGTATATGATTATATATGTGTGTGAACATAAGATGGAATGTGGATATCTCTAAAATCATAATATCTACTTATTTTCATGGATAAGAATGGTGAATAAAATAGTTATACATGTTAATGGATGCTTTATCTCCTAAGCTATGCTTTAGGTAGTTACCTCTTGTACGAATAGGTTTGCAAGAGTGATAATTAAGACTACCACCTTTTCCTAATATTAATGATGTGGAAATATATATATGTGTCTATGTTTGGATGTGTGTGCATTAATTATCTTGCAGGAGTTGAACATAGATAGTCAAGGACCAACATACTTGCGCAAGAGTCATCAAAGACAACTATGATTGCAGAATCTTCATAGGCAAGTCCATGCCTTCTGTTGCATGCAATGCATAGATTTAGTGTGCACTATATTTTGGGATTTTTCATGGTCTATAATGTTTATGTTATGAAACTTTATGAGTTGTAACAAATTCTCATTGTGAACTGATCATAGGTTTAGGCGTTAGTGTTAGTTTCCTTTTAAATAATTGATTGTTGTGACTCTTTCGGGAGTTAGTCAAACAAACTAGTTTTTAATATAAAACTCTTGCATACTATTTTGATCAAGTGTAATTGTTTTTATGGATGAATAGAATGTTCAACTTGAGTTTTAACTTTTATCTTGATTGTACTTTTCATTCACTCATTCAAGGGGAGCCCACTTGATGAGTGAATTGCTTTGTTAGGATAGAGTTCATTTTCTATTCATTTAGATGTTTTAGAACTCTATTGTTCCTATAGCCATTGATACCAGAATTGAAATAGTTGCCAATAATAATTTCCTATATTGATTAGAATACAATTTCTTATTATTTTTAGTTTACTTTTCCTAAAGCATAAGCATTTAAATTTCTTAAATAGAATTAGAAGAGGAAGTTTGAAGCATATACTTTGCAGATGCCATTCCAAGTTTACATCCCTAATCGATAATTAAATGAGACTAAATAGTGCATTATGAATCATTTGGGGTGTCCAATCCTAAATTAAGTAGTCCATTGCTTTGGGTTCTAATACCATTGTTTGGCCAATCATTTTTGGCACAATTGTCAAGGATGGTGTTAATTCAAACTAGTCCTTGTAGTTGCAGTCTTAGTTTTAATTTAGTACTTCACTAAAAAATTTATGTATAAAGGAAGAGATCACCTTAGGAGATTTATTCCTCGTAACTATCAAGCAGAACCATTTGATTTATTTAATCCTCAATTAGAAGAACCACAAAGTGAGAACAAAGAAGAAGAACCCCTTCAAAATCCATTCATTGATGCTTAGGAAGACATATCCTCTTCATTTTATAAAGAATCACTGTATTTGAATGACCTATTTGCTAAACCTAAATATCAAGATAATATGCTTGCTCTTGTTGTATATCAGCCACCACCATAAGGTCCTCCTACTAGAATGGCTACTCAAGCTTTCTTTCCTTTTCCTATACCTCAATAGCAAGGCAACCATAATCTAAAAAATATACCTTCTGCTACAGTTCCCAAATTTTATGGTCTCCTGATAGAAGACCATAAGATCTTTCTCTTTTAATTTGATATTCTTTGTAGGAGTTATGACTATACCACTAATTCCCACAAGTTGAAGTTTTTCCCATCAACTCTAAAAGAAGCTACTTTCAGATGTTTCATGGGGTTGGGTGCTAATGTTGTAGAAGATTGGGATGCCATGTGTACAATGTTTCTTACAAAGTACAAGGAATACTATAGAGGTCAAGATTTGAAAGGTGATGACATTTTAAAAATATCTTAGAAGTAGAATGAAACACTGGATGATTATGTATCTAGATTTATGTTTAACCTGCAACATGATCCTCATCACTAGCTAAATGAGGCATTTTAGAAGCACCTTTTCTTAAGAGGTGTGAATGATGAAAGCATTGAGGCTTTAGACATGATGGCAGGAGGTGATATCACACAAGAAGCATGGGTTGACATAAGGAATATATGTGAAAATTACTCAAAGGCCACTTTGAAGAAGGGTAAGGGACTCAAAAACCTACCACATAAGTCCAATGGTGGTTCTAGAGTATCTAAAATGGAGCTGTCTAATCTACTATTTGATTTCAAGTAGGACATCATTAATGATGTCATAACTTAGCTGGATAGTATGCAAGCAAGAAGGAATAAGGAAGAGTCAGATGTTGTGTTTGTTGAGTACTATTCTCATTACAGAGAAAGGAAAATAAATTATAAATGCAGGACAGTTGCATATGTGGACATTAACTCAATGCCCACCAAGTTCAAAGCTATAGACAAGGAAAATGGAGACATTTTCTATGTTGCTCAAAGGTGTCCATGGGCCTAGAGACAAGGTATGCCTTCAGACCTACTAAATAATTTTGGTAATAATAATAGTAGTTGTTGGCCAAACCAAAACCCCCAGAATTATACTTCTTAATGTCAAAATTGAAATCACAATTGGTCCAATCAATAGCCATACTAGAACAAAGCCTATCAGTGGAAATCACCATTTAACCCATACCAACAACAATATTACTCTTACCAATAGTTGTAGTAGAATAACCAATGGCCACCTTAGGGTAACTGGCAACCACAACCTTAGTGGGGACCTAATCAAATTAATTAGTAACCAACACTAATGCCTACAACTTAGTAGCAAGCTATTTTTCCACCATCTCCTATAGCAAATAGCACTCCTTAGAAGCCAAATTAGCTTCTAGCTTAGCCAACTCCAAATCCTAATAGTAAGCAATAGGTCTATTCCTTGCATATAAATGATATTCATCTTAGATCAGGAACTACACTGCCTACATCAAAAGAACCAATAATAACCAAAGTTATTGATACTAAGGATATACCCATGAGCCAGCCTATTAATGTTCCACCTATTGCTCAAACTGCATTAGTACCTAAAACTCCTCCTTATTTGCATATATTGTCTTAGGATGTGCCTCCAAAAGAGAATCTTGTCACCTTTGATTTGATTGATCAGCTTAAAAAAATGATAGTCCAGATTCCCTTGTTGGAGGCACTTAAAGAAATTCTAGTCTGTACCAAAGAAATTAAAGAAGCCTATATCACGTAGCCTAGAAGGAAAAAGAAACACCCTAATACTAACCATGTCTTAGGCTAGCTCTCTAATCTCATGTTAAGTAAAAATTGTCATGCCTAAGTATTTAGATCTAGGAAGTCCAGTTGTAACCATCTTCATTAATGGTATCTAAATTTAGAATGTTTTAATTGACTTAGGAGCATCAATTAATGTTATGACTAGAGAAGTTATATTGAAGCTTAGTATCATTGGTTTATAGGACACACCAAAAATATTATAGGCAACTAATAATTCCATAGACAAGCCTAATGGTATGGTTGAAGATATTTTTGTTACTTTGGATTCTTTAGAATACCCTTCAAATTTTATTGTCCTATCACCCAAAGCCACTCTTGGAGGTTATTCATTAATCCTTGGAAGGCATTGGTTAGCCACATTCAATGCTTGCAGTGCATGCCACTTAGGAAAGATCACCATATGAAATGGAATAAACACCAAAAGTTTAACTTTGTATTCTCCAGCAAAGCCCCAAAGTGAACTTGATGGAGTTGTCTAGCCTGACTTGGGAGATGCTAATTTTAAAGTAAGCTCTATGCAAAAACTCATGGTCATTGAAAGAAATCTGTTCATGGTATCCCAAGAAGAAGATGACATTCTTACAACAATCCTTACCAACCAATATGATTTTGAGTAGTCATCTTTTGATGATCCAAATTGTTGTCTTCAAACAATGCTACCTAGGCAAACCACATCTCAATTTCCTATAGCTCCTAATTACATTAAAACTTTGCTACCTCATGAGATAAAGTCTCCATTCATAGTAGAAGTGATGATGTTAGAAAAAGTAATGAGAGTTGAAATTTCTTGAAGAAGGGAACTGAATGTTAATAAAAACCTCACCAAGTTTCAGATGTCTAGTATTCTCAAGCTTTTACAAGATATCTAGCAAGCCTTTGCATGGGATTACACTAACATGACATGCCTAGATCTTAAATTCAATACCTATTGAATATATATAAGCCCATAATACAAGCCAGTGAGGCAAGCCCAAAGAACAATAAACCCTTCTTTCAGGAACATAGTCAAAACCAAGTAGCAAAAGCTTCTTAGTGCAAACTTTATTTATCTTGTCTCTAACAGTCAATGGATTTTTCCTCTTGTCATTATACCAAATCAAGGAGGAAAGTGGAGATTCTATGTTGACTATAGAGAACTTAACAATGCCACTAAGAAGGATCATTTTCCACTACCTTTCATTGATCAAGTGCTTGATAATCTAGAAGGGAAAAAGTACTTCTCATTTCTAGATGGCTTTTGTGGGTATAATTAGATACAAATATCACCAAAAGATTAGGAAAAAACAAAATTTGCATGTCCTTGGGGAACCTTTGCTTATTCAATCTTGCCATTTGGAGTATGTAATTTCCCTGCTACTTTTCAGAGAGTAGTACTAGGTGTTTTCTCCAACATTATTGTTGATTGTGTTGAAATCTATATGGATGACTTTACAACTCATGGATCAACATTTGAAGAAGAAAAAGCTAGCTTGGAAAAGGTTCTTAAGTGATGTCAAGATTATAATCTCTATCTAAACAGTGAAAAGTTCTACATGATGATGGAGGAAGGAGTAGTCCTAGGAAATTATCTTTCATCTTTTGGAATTTAGGTTGATCCTACAAAAATTTTAGTTATAGACACACTTCCTACATCAGCTAAGTAGAAGGATGTTAGAAGTTTCCTTGACCATGCTGGTTACTATAGAAGGTTCATAAAAGATTTTAGCCAACTTGCAACACCATTGTATAATTTATTGAAGAAAGAAGCTGAATTTGCATAGATAGAAGAATTTGAAGCATCATTTCAAAAGTTGAAGGATGCTTTGACAACAACACCTATTCTCAAAGGACCTAATTGGAAGCTTCGATTCCATATCCACATAGATGCATCTGATTATTCTATTGAAGTCATTTTGGGAAAAAAGGAAGGTATCATTGAACATGTAATTTACTATATTAGTAAAAATTTGCGAGGAGCAAAATTGAATTATACTAGCACTAAAAAAGAGTTATTAGTAGTTGTTTATGCACTAAACAAATTGAGGCACTACATTACATGTTATGAAGTATTTTTATTTACTGACCACTCAACTATCAAATACTTAATGAATAAAACTACCATTAGTGGTAGACTAGCACGCTAGGTACTCCTCATGTAGGAGTTTGATGTAAAGATCATAGACAAACTAGGCAAGGTAATGTAGTGACCGATTTCTTGTCACAACTACAACTGCTAGATGATCCTATAATAATTGATGATAGTTTTCTTGATGAGCAATTTTTTTCTATTGATTCTTTTAATAGTGGTATGAAGACTTGGCAAACTACCTTGCTATAGGGAAAAGATCACCTCACTTTTATCCTAAGTAGCATTGTCTGTTAGTTGAGAAGAGTTTTAACTTCTCTTGGATTTCAGGCTTTATGTTTTATATAGGACTAGACCAGGTCACAAGGAGATGTATTCGAGAAGATGAAACTTATGACATCCTTCAAGCATGCCATGATGAGCCATGTAGAGGACACTTTGCTGCAAAGAGGATAGCCTATAAAATCTTGACAACTGGGTACTACTAGCCTCCTTTGTATAATGATATAGAAAAGCATACTCGGCACTATGATAGGTATCAACATATGGGACATCCCACAAAGATTGATGAAATACCTCTATGAATCATGATAGAGATCACATGTTTGTTGAGTTCCTTTATTAATGCATATTCACCAAATTTGGAGTACCAAGGGAGATTGTCACATATCAAGGAGGACAATTCACATCTAACCTCATCATTGAGTTGATACAGGAGTATGTGGTGTGTCATGGAAAGTCTTCACCCTATCACCCTTAGGCCAATGGCCAGGCTGAAATTACAAACCAAGAGATTGAATCTATTCTCACTAAAATAGTAGTTTTTCATAAAAAGGATTGGGCTACTTGCCTTCTTGAAGCCATAATGGCTTACATTACCATATGGAAAACTACCACAGGGTTTACTCTTGTTGAGTTGGTATATGGAAAATCTACCTCTAAGCCAATTTCATTCTAGCATAAAACACTCTGTACTACTTTAGATCTAGATATAGATATCACTCAAGCACAACAAGACCAATTATTACAATTAAATGGATTGGATGAATATAGAGAGTGTTCTTTACATAATATAGAGTTGATACAACAAAAACAACAAAAGTCACATGATAAGTTCATCCATGATAAGAATTTTTTTGTCAAAGATTGGGCACTGCTATATGATTCATGATGCCAATATACACCAGGGAAATTTTAGACAATATGGCTTGGGCCCTATGAGATTATATTAGTATTCGACAATGGAGCTATACAATTTTCAACAATAGATCCTGTTCAATTCAAGTTACTCATTAATGAGCATCATCTAAAACTTTACCACAAACCTATAAGCTCTAATGAGTTCCTCAAGTAGTTCCAGAGCACAATTACAACAACAACTCTTGTAGCCAAAGAATCTGGGTATTCCACCCATGATTTTGCTAATTCTTGTTTCCATTAAAGACCACCACAACAAAAATTTCACATTTCATGGAATACTTTCTCTATAATAATTTCTCATCTCACCTTCTCTCTCTTCCACCCATCCACCCCATCCCATCACTTCACATATGTAGGTGTAGTTTTTGGACAACTCTTCCTACAACGCCTTCATATAGTACCACATATACTCATACATATATTATTTCTATTCATATATTTTTAGGATTTTGTGTTGATTTAATTTTTTACTCTTTCTTAACATGGCTTGGTGGGACCCATGCCATTACTTAGTTGGGGGAGGGGGGAACTATTCCATTTTTCAAAGCTATTCTATTTTTCAAAATTTGTCTGCAACATGACATGATGATCTATCCTTTTGTGATTCCATCATCACAATCAAAATGAATTAAAGGCATTAAAAGATTATCTTAATTTTGAATGACATGTTGCGACATGTTCACAGTGGCAGCCTTGGCACACCCAAGTTTTTATGAGATATTATGTAAAATTCATATCATTAGATTTTATGCAAACAAATCTTTAATTTTATGATCAAGTTGCAGTTTGTATCCCATCTTATTTTGTAGCTTTTTTTTTTTTCTAATTCATTGAGATCCTTGACTTTCCATCACTAAAATCTACAAGAATTGTGCTCTGTGAGTTATAAATTTATCTAAGAAAAGCAATGGGAGGTGACCTCCAAAGGCATGAACAAGTGGACCACACAATTTTGTTAAATGATGCACCAACCTATGAAATTTTTAGAAGGAGAGGATAGCTAGATTAAGCCTTAAGATATTTAATGAGGAAGTTGCTCTACAATTTATATCCACTTTGAAAGATTGGGTTGGAGAAGTTAAAGGTTTGAAAGTTGAGTTCATAGAAGATGTAGTTGTTGATATGATAGGGTTGCCTCAGGAAGGTGAACCATGGGTGAAATATTTTTACTTGTGATCAGCAAGAGCATAGTTCACTTTGCATGGTGATCCTCAGTTAGATATCAACAAGAAGGAAGGAACTAGGCCATTATTTTTGCCCCTAGAATTCATTCAGTCTGCTGCATTTATTATTTAGTACTTCACCTATGAAGGATGCTAAAAATATTTGCATGCTTTGCACTTCAAAATTCTTAGTCATCTCTGCCATGATGAGAAACTAGTAAATATTCCCAACTTCTTATTTAACATTGTGAAAAAGTAGTCTTTTTTAGTCCAGTTAGGAAGAAACTAGTCTATTTCACACCACTGCCTAATAAAATTAATGGTGGAAAGGGAATTGAGAAGAAAAAAGGTTGGGACAAGGGTAGAATTTTTGTAGATGAATAATGTTGAACCTAGAATAGTTGGCCCTAGAGGCCATGATGTTGGTAGGAGAGAAAAATCATCTAGGTCACCTAGAAAAAGAATTTTCAATTCTAGAGCCTCTACTTCTCAGAGGAAGAAAAATAAAAAATTTAGAAGTTCTTAGTATTTTGGAATCTTCACCACTCGTAAGGCCAAGGACTACATCTAGGAAGAGTAAGGGTAAAATAAAAAAACTAGAAGAGAGAACATTAGAACCTTAGCCTGGTGACAATGTTGATAATACGGAAGAAACCCTACCTTCCCCTAGGGAAGAACATTCTAAGAATACTCCTGAAGAGAATCCTATGAACCATAAGGAATAGAATAATAAAAAAACTCCTAAGGAAGTTGTAGAGGAGGGGGTCATTAAGATGAAAAATAAATGGAAGAGTCCTCCAAGCTCATCCACACTCCCTATGAGGCAAAGTAAAAGACTTTTTGAGAAAGATATTGAAGCATCTATTCCTATTGTTAACATTGATTCTTCTAAATCTTTAGGGAATGAACCTTTGAAAAATTCCTCTTCTAAGGAATTGAATAATCAACCTACAACCAGTGACACAATAATGTGAGAGTAGAGTCTAGAAATAGAAGTTAGCCCTTTGGTTAACTACATACTGATAAATAGCGATCAAGAGTTTGAGGACTCTAAAGATACAAAGGAAGATGTAGATAATTATTCCAAAGAAAATGTTAGTATGAACTCAAAGGAAATGCCTCAATTTGTGATTGAAATCATTGAAGAAGTACCCTAGCATGGTAATTAGGAAATGTTAGAAACATTGGCTAAGGTGGCAGCTGATGTTAGTGAAGAAACCAATTCCATCATGAAAATTGTTTTGTAGAAGGGTAAGTCCTCTGCACCTAAAGAAATAGTTAAAATTCCTCACTTTCCTTCTAGATTGGTAGATATACTCAATTAGGAACCTTTATCCCCACCAGATTTGTCTACATCTCTTGCAGCAGGAACATGTTTATACCAATAGTGGCTATGGGAAAAGACATAATGTAATTTAGAAAAAGAAAAATTGAAATGAGTCATTAATGAGAAAATTCTCAATTGGAGCAAAAATTAGATGAGATTAAGGTATTGAAACAAAGAATTGATCAAATTATTGGGTTAATTCCATAGCTGATGGGATGAAGATCACCCTCACCAGTATATGCAATATTCCTTCAAGAGAAACTTATTAATTTCAAATTAACAAGGATTGTAGAAGGCCTCAATCCATCCATATCAACTCCCCATGAATTTTATTATGCCTTTAAATCTACCCCAATGACTCTGAAGAATCTATTTTGTGAATTATACTTGCACAAATTGGTAGTTCTTGATGACACAGAGTGGAATTCACTCCTTTATGTAGGAGATGTACAACTCATATCAATTATGTCATAGATGCAGAATGAGATGAGTCATGAACACTAGGCTATGAGATATAGGGAGAAAGAAATTTTAGTTCTATTAATGATAAGGCCTAAGGTACAACACCCTAGAAGAACATATTTTGACTAGATCTCTATCACATGAAATACTAGTGGAGCCAATAAGATCTACCTAGTAAGAGAAAAAGCCTTTGCAGACTAGGACAAAAATTCTTCTTGGGATGTTGCTACAACAATTAATGCATCTAGGCAAAGGTGGATAAGGATTTCATAGGATTTAAAGAGAATGGAACCTCACTCACCTCAAAAATTAACCCTTTCCACAAGAAGAGTTCCATGGTATACTATGTTGGGTAGCACACTCCTTAACCATTGGCTTCCATTAAGTTTTCAGCTTCCACTTTTCCTCAATCAATTACTAGTAATGAATGATAGTGTAGCAAATTATGACATGGTCTTTGAAGTCTAGTGTTGGAATAGACTCAAAGAGACTCATGGATACTTTGATTATATTCATGATGAGCCAGGTCAAAAAACAACTAATGATCTAAAGGTTTGTGACAAGGTTTGGAACTTTATATTTTTTCGGGGCCAGCTATAGTTCAGTTGGGGGGAAATGATGGGCTCCTAAACTAGCCATCTTTCTCACCATTTTTATCCTCTTTCTAAGACATTTGATTGCACATAGGCATACATTTATGGTTTTAACCATGTGAACTTATGGTTTCTATGTATATGATTATATATGTGTGTGAACATAAGATGGAATGTAGATATCTCCAAAGACATAATATTTGCTTAATTTCATGGATAATAATGGTGAATATAATAGTAATACATGTTAATGGATTCTTTCTCTCCTAAGCTATGTTTTGTGTAGTTACCTCCTATAGTTGTAGGTTTGCAAGGGTGATAATTAAGACTAACACCCTTTCCTAATATTGATGATGTGGAAATATATATGTGTATATGGTTGGATGTGTGTGCATTAATTATCCTATAGGAGTTGAACATGGATATTCAAGGAATGACATACTAGCACAAGAGTCATCAAAGCCAACTATGATTGTGGAATCTTTGTAAGCAAGTCAATGCCTTCTATTGCATGCAACACATAGATTTAGTGTGCACTATATTTTGGGATTGTTCATGGTCAATAATGTTTCTATTATGAAACATTATGAGTTGTAATTGATCCTAATTATGAAGTGATCATAGGTTTAGGAGTTAGTGATAGTTTCCTTTTAAATAATCAACTATTGTGACTCTTTTGGGAGTTAGTCGAACAAACTAGTTTTTAATACAGAACTCTTGCATATTGTTTCAGTCAAGTGTAATTATATTTATGGATGAAAAGAATGTTCAACTCAAGTTTGCAACTTTTATCTTGATTGTACTTTTCATTCACTCATTCAAGAGGGCCCACTTGGTGAGTGAATTTCTTTTTAGTATAGAGTTTATTTTCTATTTATTTAGATGTTTTAGAACTCTATTGTTCTTGCAGCCACTAATACCAAAATCAATAGCATATTCATGTAGCACAGTTAGTTGGAATAGTTCCTAACTATAATTTCCTACTTTGATTAGAATACAATTGCTTATTTATTTTAGTTTAATTTTCTTAAAGAATAAGGATTTAAATTCCATAAATAGGCTTAGATGAGGAAGTTTGAGGCATATACTTTGTAGATGCAATTCCAAGTTTATGTCCCTAGTCAATAATTAAATGAGACTAAATAGTACATTAGGAATCATTTGGGGTGTCCAATACTGAATTAAGTAGTCCATTGCTTTGGGTTTCTGATACCATTTTTTGGCCAAGTAGTAGGACTTGGGTATAAATAAATGAATATAAGAAAGAACTAAGAGGATTGAGAAAAAAATCTTCCCACATGAAGACTAATCAAGAGAGTTCAAAAGTCTATCATGTCATGTTGAACACTAGAACATTTATATTCAGGGTATCAACTTGTTCATCTTGTATCCTTGGGAGCTACTTAGCTTTTGATTTTTCATGGTCTAATGTTGCTTTTTGGTTTTCACCAAGAGAGTTACTTTTGTCATTATTTTCTCTTTTTTCTTTGCAACCAAAAGGTGGAGTTGCCTCCCCAAAATATGCCAATGTGTTCACTTTAGGAGAAATTGCTTCTTTGTGATCATTGATTTTAATGCCTTCATTGATTTCAAAGTCTATTGTAAGAGCATCATCATTGTCGAATCAATAAAAATTAGTGGTTAATGCTGGTCCCAATCCAATAGTTTAGAATAACTTGAGGGGATGTCATCATCAATGTTGAATGGGGTTTGGTTGAAGTTATGGATAAGGGAATTTGAATTAGTTGTATTATTGGGGTCATTAAAAATATGGTCAAGTGTGTAAGGATTATTGATTTTAGGTTGGGTGTCCTTTGATGCCTTTTCATCATTCAAAACATTCACAATCTCACACGTGGGTACCTTAGTACTAGGAGCACCTATTCATAATGGTTTGCATCTAATCCCTAAACTAGGAGGTCTTTTTTTTAAAGTGATAGGTTCAATTATTCTATGTTTCTGATATCCAAGACAACTACATCTATCATATCCTTGTTTTTGCATTATAAAAAATATAGGTCCATACTTGCTAGGAGCTATCAAACTAGGTTCTTGTTCTAGTTTTTCTTTCTCAATACATATGGATGTATTCTCATAGACATTTTTTTCAAGTAGAATACCTATGCTAATGAAATTGATAGGAGTGGCATTTTGTGTACTAATCTAAGAACATTGTGCTTGCAAAAGTTGTGATTTACCACAAAATTGGGGAGAAAGTGGTGACTCCCTAATGTGAGATATTTGAGACATAAAGTATTCCCCACACCCTTTGTCTTTAATCGTTAGCTTTTCTTTGGCCTTACTGAGGAGTATGTCAGCATCCACATATTTAGAGGAATTTGTGGATTGTGCTTCATTATTTGTTGGGACTTCGTATGCAGTACCGTCTCTCAAATTAACACAAAACTAGAAAGGACATGCATCACTAGGGATGGCTTCTCCATGGTATTGTAGGCTAGAATCAAATATTTATTATATGTAGATGGAACTATTTTCATAACATGGATCCAAGGGTGTCCTGGTATCATGTTGCAATTCATTCCAATATTTATGACCTATAATAATGTGTCTTCACTAGTTGGACCAACTCTAATGGGTAATATGATGACACTCATGGAGAATCATTCACCATAATCATAGGCCTTTGTGGTGATTCTATGAGAGGGATCTACATCTTCTATAGAGTAACCCAAACCCTTCACAACTTTAAGGGTATAGATGTTCAGTCTCACTCCTCCATCTACTAAGATATGTTTGACCTTGGTATTATGGATAAAGACTTTGAGATGAAGGGGATCATTGTGGTTGGGTATATCCTTAGGAATATCTCAAAGGGAAAATCTAATATATTGTGATGTAGATAGGTTCCAAACCATGGCCTA
The DNA here is from genome assembly GCA_028749045.1 of Cupressus sempervirens. NCBI lineage: Eukaryota > Viridiplantae > Streptophyta > Pinopsida > Cupressales > Cupressaceae > Cupressus > Cupressus sempervirens. Next base: position 581,245,329 of record CM053792.1, read on the forward strand.
GAACTGGGCAACATCAATGTTATCTAGGACTATTGACTCTTAAGGTATTGATCCAAGATCTTTTGATGTTGGGGAGATGTACACAGTAGGTCTAAGATGGATATTTTCCTAGGGATCTTTTCGAGTTGTTCAAAAAAGATATAATAAGATGAAGTAGGAGCATTTGGTCTACTATGGGGTACATGTCTAGTAGAGATAGTAGGTCTAGAAGGAGCTCCTAGTAGGGTGATCTTGGTATGATGCATAGTGATAGCGCAACAAGGGTCGTCAACTTTTAAGGTAAATGTGGATATGTGAGAATCAAACTCATTCTAATAGTTGATGGTGTAGTCATATCCAGTGCATATGTAATTCACATTAGCTTGTGAGTTTGATTTTTTACCTGGAAGCCTTTTCTTTGTCATGATTACCCAAAGGATCTTTAAAGATGGTATAATCAACATTGGATGCTAGCATGGAAGGATAGACAATAATTATACTATCATCAATGAGGTCTTGGATTTCATGTTTGCGATGCAAACATGAAGTAGTCTTATGTCCTCTAGTATGGTGATAATCAAAAAATTTCTTTTTGTTCCACCATTCTGATTTTATTGGTGGCTCATCCCTAATTGGGGGTAATTGCAAGAAGTTATTACTCAGTAATTATTGAAGTGTAGTGTCAAGAGGTATCCCCAAGGGTGTGAATTTTCTATCCTTGGTTCTAGGATGTCTTCAAGGTTTTCCTACATGGAAGTTTTAGTTTTATACTATTGAGGTGGTGTTTGATTGTGATTTTGTGAATCTGTAGGGTTTTCACCTTTCAAATTTAGTTGAGGTTGTACTGTGCTAATTTTTTGTGCATTCACAATGTCATCATTGGTCACATTCTTATTTTTGGAGAAAAATTTTGCCTTGTTATTAGTTGAGTTGATTCTTGTATTTTCCTTGTTCATTTTGTGGACTCCCTAATGGATAAGAGCATCTTCAATGCTAGCCCCTTTTTTCATCAGCTTGAAAATGGTGTTTGGACTTTTGATCTTAAGTTCATACATTAAGTTGGTGACTAGGTTTTCAGTGTATAGGTTAACTTGTTGTTCTTCAAGAATATTTAGTGAGCATTGACTGACTAAGTTTCTCTAGCATAATAAGAATGTGATGAATGGTTCTCCCATCTTCTATTTAGTTGAGTACAAATAAGAAAGTTTCACCTCATTTGTAATGTTGAAGTCAGAGTGGGAGATGAGTTTTTTTGCTAGTTCTAAACAAGATTTGATGGTATTGGGAAGATTGGAGTACCATTCAAGTGCAAGCCCACCTAGAGAACAAGGGAACAATCTCACAAGCTAGGTGGGCTCATCATTAAGTTTGGTACAAGAGGAACAAAATTCCCTAATGTGATCAATGGGCTTACCTTTTCCTCAATATTTTTTGAATATAGGTGCCTTGAAATGGTTTTAGAAAGGAGGCATGATATACACACTTTTATCAAATGGTGTTTCGACTTTTGATCTTAATTTCATACATTAAGTTGGGGACTAGATTTTCAATGTATAGATTAACTTGTTGTTCTTCAAGAATACTTAGTGAGCATTGACTGACTAAGTTTCTCCAACATAATAGGAATGTGGTAAATAGTTCTCCCATCTTCTGTTTTGTTGAGTACAAATAAGAAAGTGTCACCTCATTTGTAATGTTGAAGCCAGAGTGGGAGATGAGTTTGTTTGCTAATTCTGAACAATTTTTGATGGTATTGGGAAGATTGGAGTACCATTCAAGTGCAAGCTCACCTAGAGAATAAGGGAACAATCTCACCTAGAGTGGGTCAGCTTGGAAATGGTGTTTGGACTTTTGATCTTAAGTTCATAAATTAAGTTGGAGAAGAGTTTTTCAATGTATGGGTTAACTTGTTGTTCTTCAAGAATATTTAGTGAGCATTGATTGAATAAGTTTCTCTAGCATAATAAGAATGTGATAAATGGTTCTCCCATCTTCTATTTAGTTGAGTACAAATAAGAAAGTGTCACCTCATTTGTAATGTTGAAGTCAGAGTGGGAGATGAGTTTCTTTTCTAGTTCTAAACAATATTTGATGGTATTGGGAAGATTGGAGTACCATTCAAGTGCAAGCCCACTTAGAGAATGAGGGAACAATCTCACAAGGTAGGTGGGCTCATCATGGAGTTTGGCACAAGAGGCACAAAATTCCCTGATGTGATCAATGGCCTTACATTTTCCTCAATATTTTTTGAATATAGGTGCCTTGAAATGGTTTTGGAAAGGAGGCATATACACACATTTATCAAATGAATTAGGATGTAAGTCCTTTTCTATATATAGATCCTATTTCTTCTAAACTACCAATGCCTTGGCTTGTTTGGAAAGTTGTTTGAATTATTGTAGTAACCCTTCATTAGGGTTTTGCATGACAATCTTCTCTTCAACTCATTTGTTTCTACAAGTAGATCATTTACTATGGTGAGAACTATGTCTACTTGGTTCTGACATTTCTATGTCTAAAGAGTTAAGTGATGTGTCACTAGGTGGTGGAGGTTTGTTAGTATCTTAGAGACAAAAGGATCTTTATTGTGGTATATGTTGGGATACTTGTTTTGGTATTGATTGTGATTATTTTACCTTGTGTTTTTGTATCACTTTTTGTGGTTGTTGTTGTGCCATTTATTGTGGTTGTTGTTGAGATACCCCTATTAGTTGCAAGTGAGACCATGTATGTGACTATTATTGTAGATATATCTATTGAGGTTGTTGTGGCATATGTTGTTGTTGTAAAAAATGTTGTTGATAAGAAATTTCTTGCTATAGGTCTCTTTTTTATTCCAACTATTGTTTGAGTTTCTCTTGTTTTTTAGAAGATAGGTCTTGTTTTTGTTGGAATTGATGTTGGTATATTGCATGCAAGTCAAGTGGATTTACATTGGATTGTATATTAGGGATGTTGGATTCTTGTACCACTTGAGGTTGTTGTTATGGTTAATTTTGTTGTTGATATGTTGAATATGTGTTAAGTGGATTTAAACTTGGTTGTGCATTGTAAATATTAAGTCCTTGTACCACTATAGGGTGTTGTTGTCTTTGAAGTTCGTTATGCCCTTGAGAATTAAAAATCATGTTTGGGTTTTTGTTTTGATACCTTTGGGTGTTAGATGTTTCTCCTTGGGACATCATATTGATTTGACAATGAGACATGTTCCTTTTGGGAATGGGTGAAATGTGAATAAGAGTCTTCCTTTGTATGTCAATAGGGGTTGTTGTAATTGATGTTTCACATGGTGTACTTATGGGAGGCTCCACAACATTTGATGTCATAACATTTTGTAAAGTTAGGAGCAAGGGTGTGCTTTGTTTATTTTCCTCCAAAGGAGGTATGTTTGGTATCCCTAGAGTACAAGTCCCTTTAGACACATCTTGTTGTAGCATTATGTGATTGAGATCAAGTCTTAAAGTCCTTTTGGGATATTTAGAAAAAATCTTGTTGCCATTTATTGATGGAGATTCATCAAACAAGCGATTGATGTTGATGTGCTCAAATGTACTTTGGAGGATTTTAATTGTTGATTCTTGATGGGGGATCTTATAGGTGTCATCATTTTTTTTGAAAAATAAAAAGGTTGCCTTCCCTTATCTAAGCCCAAATTAATCATGGATTGTATGTTTTCAAGTGTGGGGTTTTTTTGATGTTTGCAATTGGGGTCCCTCCAAGTGTGGATTAAATTTGACAATTTCTTGGGCTACCAAAAGTTTAAAGTTTTTGCAAAAAGTCTTGTCTTGGCTAGCCCTACCATTTCTTTGTCATTGATGCCATAATCTATGTTAGAATCATCACTTAAGTGTAGAGTACCTTGTTGTATGTTTGGTATGTTTGGGTTAAAGGTACTTGTGTTGGGTTTGCTGAATTTGAAGGAGTGTGTTTGTGCATTCTTAGGTGTGGTTGGTACACTTCCACCTCTGAGTGGTATCAAAACAAATATGGGTTCAAATTTAGGGCTCCATTGAACCATTCCAAGTGAATGACAACTGTTTGAAGGAAACCTCATGTTAGATTGGTTACTTAGGGTTGGTTGCACTATTTCTTGATTGTTAAGGTTTTGTTGATACATGCTCAATGGGTCCACAAGTAAAGGTTGTGATTCTTCATTTTGGTCCTTGTAAAATGTTTGTTGAAGTTTCTTACTCTTCTTGGGTCTTAGACTAGGTTTTGGTTGTGTTTGTACCTCAAAAAACAAGGGTTAATATAGTTCTTTGGGTCTCTAAATTGATTGTGTCCTTGTAAGTGCTAGTATGATATCTAAGGATGTAGATGCAATAGAGGAAAATCTAAATGGACTCCCTACCTCCCAAGTGTACACCTAACCTACCAAATATGCTCAAATAGTATCAAGTTCACCCTTGGTGCACTTGGGGCCCTAAAAGTAAGCAATTGGTAAGTAGAATATATGGAGTTGGTAAAAATAGATGTTAGGGCAGCTAAGATCTAGAATGGGAATGATTAAATTTTTTTGAGTATTTTCCAAGATTTAGGGATGCAATGCAATCTATGGAAGTGTATATTAGGGTTCTAGAATCTAGAATGAAATCCCTAATTAGCAAGTGTGCTATGAAACTACCAACTGCGCACTAAAACTATCAACTGTGTACCTAAAGTGTGTAGTTGGTAAAATAGGGCAAAACTTGGAAATATGGAAGTGAGTATGCAGGATATGAGTGTTTTTTGGGTTTTTAGGTGTTTATGGATGTTACAAAACCTAAGAATGTGCATAATCAACTAGGGTTTTGATAAGAAAGATGCATATATCCTAGGGAAACTATGCAAATGCAAATTTAAATGACATTTTGGATTTTGACTAAAGGGGATAAAACTGACTCTATGGTATGCAAAATGAAGATAAGAGTTGGACCTTGGACTTGGTAATGATGTTAGAGATTATTGTATTCAAGGTGGACTATGCAAGGGATTGTGTGCTAAGGTAGATAATGACATTTAGGACATGCAAAATGAGGATATGTGATCAAGGAGACAAGTTGATTGATAGACATGTTGATAAGGTTTGATAGTGGAAATGGTGCTAGGTTTTTTGGACAATGCAAGATGGAATGATTATGAAACTAAGGTAAGTAAAAATGAAATTTATGGAGATTAGGAATCTGATAACGCTATGACAAGGATGCATGAAAAAGTTTCTAGACGTAGGATCAAATCTTTGGAAAGTATTTTCTATAAGAGTTTAACCTTGTGAAGATGGACTTTGGATCTTGACCAAAACGAGATAGAAGACAAAAAGATCAAGTTGATAAAGATTTAAAGGTAAAATCCATGAAGACATAGATAGAGTTTGATCAAAGAAAAATGATAAAAATGACAAAAGGACTAGTGAAGATCCATCATCCATTAACACTAGGAGATACTCCAGGACTCATACCTTGTTTTGATTTTTGACTAAGTTCAAACGTTTTGGGTTCAAAATGATGGTTATTCTGATTGGATATGCATTATGAAAAGGTCCTAAGATGAAAAATGATGTTTTGAGGTAAAAGATGTTGTTTTGGGTCATATGCGGAGTGGGGACCTACAAAGGTTTTTAGATGCAGTTTTAGGGTCCCAAAATATAGTTTAGAGGCCAAAAATGGTCATGTAGGTACCCAAGTGAGATTTTATAGTACCAAATGTGCTCCAAAATAAAAATAAATTCTTATGGTGTACTTGGGGCTAGTTTGAGCATAGTTGGTAGTTTCATGGCATAGTTGGGAGGTTAGGTTGAATGTTTGTTGTTTCTGAGCTAGATGATTGCTAAGTTGCTATACTAGAGAGATAGGATGTTGGGGATGATGTTATGATTGGATAAGATATTTATAATGAAGGTTATTCCCTAAGTAATGAATCCCTAAGTGAAGGCAATGATGGTTAGGACATGCAAAATGCAGATCATGACATGTTGAGATAGGGGGGCCTATCCATGTACCTAAGGACACTTTTAAAGTCTCAAAATGCTATCTAGAAGTCCAAACTGGGTTCTTAGACTACCAAGTGCACTTAGAATGTACCAACCATGTCCATGGCATAGTTGGGGCCAGTTAGAGCACAATTGGTAGTTTCAGAGTGTAGTTGTTAAACTAGGCTAAACTAAGGTGATTTTAGGTTCTATGATTTCTAGAATGATGTTCTAGAGACCCAAAGGGTAGAGGAAGGTGGCAATACTAGGATGAAGGTGTAGAATGATAGTTAGGACACTTAGAATTAGGGCTAAATTATGTAATATGAAGAATGAGCATGCAAAGATGCAAGATGGAAGATGCAAGATGCAAATTTTAGGGTTGAAATGCAAAGGCTAAGGGATGCAAAGTGAAGCCTAAGGAATGAATATGAATGACAAGGGATGCAAAATGAGGACTAAAAAGATGAAATATGAGACCTAGACAATGCAAGTATGAGGCTTCTGATAGACTTTATTTTCAATGAGTTTTAAATTTTGCTAAATCTATGGTGAGAATGTTCTAAAAAAGAGTATTGAGAACTTAGGCTTTATATTTATAGTTTTTATCTATAGAGGAAACCTTGGCATGTTTTTCCTTAATTTTATTATTTCATTCTTGTCCCAAGTGTGAGTATTGGTGCCTTAGGGATTTAATTTTATCCTATATTGCAAAAAATCTTCATAAAATCAACCTAGGTTTTATAACTGAGCGGGAGCTTACTTATCTTTTACATCATATTCTATGATGTTATGATAAAAGGGTTAGCAGAGTGTCTCGAGGAAGAAATTTTAATGTCCTGATCTTAAGATAAAATGTTGTGTCATGGTATCATGGATAATAAAGTTAGTCTTCCCAATATTATGATTTCCTGTGTATTGTATGATCATATGGTAGTTTGAATAGTTTTCATTTTATCCTTTACAAAATTATGACAAAAGAGGTGATCATAGCATCCAGGACAATAAAAAAAGATGTTACAATGTTATGAAGCAAAGAGCATCTTAAGATTGTAAAAAAAATATTTGGTTGTTGCAATATTATGATAGAAGACAAGCAAAAGTGATAGTGCATTGTTAGATAGGTGTCTAGTTCTAATTGGCTAGATTGTGATACAAATACCAGATATATGCTTAGCTAGATTAGTGGGACCAAAAGTAATTTTCATATTATGTTTTGGATGGCATTTGGCAATCTTTGATCTGATGATATATAGTTCATCATAATATCTCAGGGAAATGAAAAATGTGTTCCGATGATACAAGTAAGATGTGATCATAAGATTGCAAATGAAAAAGACAAAGCCCATGATGCTTTGATAAAGAAGGTTAATTTTTTCTCATAGTATCGTAAAAGTTTAAAAGGTAACTAGAGTTGTTATGAAGTAATAAAAGTGACCATGATCATAGGATGAAAAAGGTTAAAGTGTGATGGTACGTAATCTTAAGATAAGTTGTTTTCCAAAAGATCATAGAAATAGAAAAAGTCAACGTCAACACCATGATAACTACGGAGTCATAAGATTGTAAAGAGTTTGGCTAGGGTTTTTGATTGTTTCGTAAGGGTTTTGTAACATTGGAGAGCCCTTTTTTCTTTATTGCAAACAGTCATTTTCATCAGTAATGATCACAAGATCATAGACCCTATTTTGACATAAATGTGCTAATCAATTTTTAGAGCTACAAACAAGAATAAGCTTCTCGACCAATGAGCTTTAAATTTAGTACAATAAAGTGCATTGTTGGATAGTAATGGAAATACTCCCCTAAGGTGATAGAATCAACTAATCTTATGTTTTAAGCATGTAGCAAATCAATGCATGGTGAACATTGATAATATACATTGAGTTATAAAGGCTTTCATATTTACTAGTTATAGTTCACTATTTATAGAGAAATAGAATTTGAGCAGTTGCAGAGATTTCAATGTATATAGAAAATTGTTTTCAAAACCTAATATTTATTTCCATAATATATTTTCTAGCATACTGTAAAATTTTCTGATAAAGAGGTGCAAGAAATTCAACCATCAGACATGGGAGTTGCAAAGACTTCAACTTCTAAAATTAGGAAAACAAGACAAAAGAAACCAAATAGGTTTGTAAAAGAATGGATAAATGTTTTCCCTAGTTCTTCTAATGCCAATGTCATGGATGATCATGACTTTATTGACCCATATGCTCTTTGTAGAGATGTTGTGTGCCTTGGTGTTACTAGTTATAAACTTTTTAAATACTTCTATTATAATAGGGAGGAGAAGATTCCTATGTGTAACCCATGGAAGAAGAATTTAGCCAAATTGATATTTTTAGAAGTTTTTTAAGATGTGGATTTGATGAAGGCCCTATTTCATTGCTACAATCTAGCCACCAAATCTTTTCATAGGAAATATGGAACTATTCTATGTACACTTGATCATGAATCATTCATTGAGGCTTTTGGACAAGATGGAGCTATGGGCCAGCCATTAGATTTTACAGGATTTGTAGAAAAACTTTGAGGAGAATACCAAAGCCTACACTGTGAAAACTATGTTACAACATATTCTGATGAATTTGAAGAATGTAGGTTATTACCCTAAAAAGGTACAAAAAATTATGATGTCGGACAAGTTTTAAAATTATTTTGTAAAGATAGTATATGGTGCCCATAAGGTGGTTGGCAAGTATGGAACTAATGTGGTATATGGAGCTGAATTCATAATTTCTAGAGATGGGCAAGACTCCTATCATGGTTGGAAGTATGATTATGTTAACTGTATTCTAGAGGTGATGAAAGAAATATTGATATAGCTCAGATTGGAGAACTAAAGGATTTCAAGTTCCATCATTATTCACCATTGATGCACCTAATCCTCTACAAGAATGTAGCATATATAAGTTTTGGTTTCATTGACCATATTATAATGCAAATGGAGATCTACCAGTTTAATTGTGGACATGGGTATGGGATAGAAATTATCATTCTTGTGATTCTATTTCATTCTTTAATAATTTTGGTCCTATAATAATGAGAATATTAGGTTTAGGTTACTTTAGGGAACCTGAGATATTAAAAGGCCTTTTGAGACCAACTCTACTTCCTGAAGGGAAAAGACTAGAACATAATTGGGGAGATAGTTTCTTACTTCCAACTTTTTTTTAATGAGAGTCTATGGTTGTCCTCAACCACCCCACATACTACCAAAGTTTATCCCTCCTGGATTGGGTTAATTGAATTCATATGGCAATTGTTTATGGTTTATATGGAGTATCTAGGATCCAAAGTACATAAGGACACTTTCTTATGTAGATTTTTTAGGATTGGTGACTTTATAATTGGAAAAGAGGCCTTGGACCAAATTCATTCTTTCCTCCATCATTTCTATGACCCTAATAATTGGATGAGGGTCACCCTCAAAGAAATGATAAATTATGTATTCCTAAAACCTAGGAATTAACCCATGAGGATGTCATTCCAAACATAGTTGTGGAGGGTGAGGCAACTGATAGGCTAGTAAAGCTAGTGATGTTCTAAGGGTGAAGAGAGAATTGAAGAAAGAAAATCCCCAATTTTTGGTATTTTATATGGATATTCCCTATCCTCAGAGGATTAGGAAGATAGTCATTGACCATGTTGAGATCATGGCTAAGATGCTTGAAGGACCAATGGGAGAGGAAGATAGGGTATGCGCTAATAGCCCTAAACCTGATGTGACCCTAGAAATAGAAGAGGATGATGTCCCTAAAGCATCATGTATCACAAAGGGAAATAAGAGACAAAAGGGAGGACATTGTAGACCTTACCTAGCAATATTCACTATTTGGCTAGCTTAAGGCAAAATTTCCACCAAGAAAAAATAAATGTAGCTGAGAATACACTTATTGACATGGAGTTAGTAGTAGAAAGGCTTGATCATAGAATAATTCAAGCCCAATAGTTCCTGGAAGATAATGAATTCATCAAATCCACTAAATTCAAGAGATTTTTGTATAAGATAAAACAAAGTGAGCTGGTGTTGAAAATGAATCTAGGAGAATTCAATGAGTAAAAGCTAGGACTAGTAGAGAAGTTGCAGGCCTATGATCCTAAAAGTGAGTTCATGACTCTAGAGGAGGCAAGAGACCTTGTAAAAAGAAGTGGTATGCTATTATTGCCTACATTGGACTTGGAACAAGCTTTTATCCTTGATCAAATAAGAAGGCAGGAAAATGCCATTTCATATGAGACATTTGGTGTTGATGGATTGTAGAGAGGAACTAGTTTTAACATTGACACCAAACCTACAGTAGTGTGGAGCATGGCTCCATCATCGAACAAGCCAAAATTGATGAATGTACAAAACATTGAGCAAGGTAACATGATTGTATGGACTCTATAGGGCACCTCTATCACAGAGATTTCTAAAGCCATGAAATACTTTTCATTTATGAATGAAGCCAAAGTAGAGGAGATGGAGACTAGATTACATGATTACATAGATGTAAGAAAGCTTTATGAAGATGAGCTCAGGAAGAGCCATGTATACAAAGAAATGATAGTAGAGCTTGAGGCAAAGGCCCAAGCAGTTGAAAATGAAGTTACATCTCTCAGAGGGAAAATTATATAGGTAGAATAGGTAGTTATTGAACTACCAAAACCTAAGCAGGAAGATCAACAACAACCAACCAGGGATACAAATGAAGCCCCAATAAAAGTAGATAATGTGGTGTAAGAGGAAACAACAAAACCTAGGAGAATGTGTAATGATTCTCCATCTACTCAGCAAGGAGATGAAATAAAGGCAATTTTCCTTAGAAGTTTGATAAACCATAGGATTGAAATTTTGAAGAGTATATCATAGCAGGCTCATACTTCTTTTGTTGCTTTACAAAGTGTTGAGAAATTTTGCAATGAGGTTCATACATGGCTATCACCCATATTTAGTCTTTGGGGAACATATACAAAATTCTTGGAGAGGCTCATTGTACTAATGGCTAAAAAGCCAAATTTGCCTTATAAAATAATCTCAGTGAAGGAGGGCTTGGATATAGTCAAAGAATTGATTGGTTTCTTCACTAGAAAACTACATGTTATACAAGGAAAATTGAAAGTTTTATCTTAGGGAATACAACCCTGTATACCATCAATTTTTGATGCCACTAATCTAGTGATAGATTGGCAAGAATGGTCTAATTCCTTAAGTGTCATTATTACTCAAGATGACACAGTGGTAATTTTTGAAGATACTTATGATGTCCCATTTAATAAATTAATTGATTCCCTTTTTAAGGAAAAAGTAGACTTAAACAAGTTTTTTGTTGAATCTAAAGCCACATTGGATGCCAGGTGGACTAAGGTCACTCAGGACTTAGAAGAGGTTAAAAGTATGGAGTGGCCTACAAAAAGAGAAATTTGTGTTGGGGAAGTGGTGGGAGAGATCAAAGCTTTGATAGCGGGAAGTAGCTGAAATATTACTCGCTGAGACTAGATAAAAACAAAGGGGAGTAAAGTCAAAGAGCATGACTTTGATTTTCACCTGCTAACTTTCGGAACTACCTCACATTTTTTCTAATCAAACATCTAAGGAATGTTTTTGTATATCTTTTGTTCCTATCTTGCCACCTTTTGTATCCATTCTGATTTAGAAATTTTTCCTCCTCCCATTTGTAGCTTATTGTAATCCTATATGTGGATTTCCAAGATGTCGAGTTAAGGTTGGCTATCTGTAGATTTTTATTATTTTTATGTCTTTTTACAATTCTATCCATTATTTTTCTATAATCTAGTGAATGTAATCATTTCTTGAATACTTGAATACATATAGTGAACATTTAGTATCAATGGCTTGTTTTTGAGTATTCACTGAATCTCTGTTAGCTTTTGTAAACAAATTTTAGAGGAAATCAATATAAGAAGGATTATATATATATATATATATATATATATATATATATATATATATATATATATATATATATCTTTTTCTTTGAGTTTTGTCTCCTTTATTATATATCTATAATCTCTAGATTGAAATGAACATGTTTCATTCAATTTAGTGCAATTCACACAAATTGTATATCTCTTACTGATTGTTGTTCATTCAAAGAATCAGATAATCACTCTCTATAATTGATAAGGTTTAGGGTTTATAAAAATGATATGGTAAGAATGAATATAGAGTTCAATGTTGACAAATTTAATTACAAGTTGATTAGATAGGTCCAAGATTGCTAATTATTGACTCTATATATCCATGGATAAGACACTAGTCATTTTTAAGTTCAAGAAAAAGTTGATGATTCACCTAAGTGCATGAAATACATAACAAACAAGAAAAATCAATTTATTATTTTTATGTACTAAGAACTAAAAGTGCTGGTCATTAATTATTTGCATCTAGTTTTTGGTTATATTTAGCTACTATGTCCAAGAATTTTATTCAGTAAATCATAGAAGAATATTGACCATTTCTACTATAGGGAACAATCTTTGAAGGATAAGAATATAAAATTAACAAGATTAATCCCTAAGGTTTGTCCACCTTGGCCTTGTAGAGCCCAAAGTGAAGTGAGTCCTGATGTATCTATTAATGTTGGCCCAAAACTAAGATTTAGCCCTGCTAATTATAGGATATAGTTGATCCTTAGGTTTGTCCCTATCTTATGCTTCCTAATATTAAGTTTAGACCTACTTTATATCTTCCTTAATAGTAAGATCTCCAACAGCTCCAAGGATGATAAATGCAAGTTGATGCTATGAAAAGGTCAAATTCAAGTCATGCCAAGAACTCCTAAGGTTATAGTATTCCATGTTATCAAAGTTTTGAAGGTTTTGGACCAAATTTTGCAATGTTTTTGACAAAGATTGTAATGTTTTGACAAGGTTTGAATAATATCCAAGGTGTAAATTTATAATTTGGTTTTTATCTTGATTAATGTTTTACACACACACAAGACACAACAAGACAAGAATAGTTGTTGTTAACATGAAAAGACAACCACAACCTAGGCTTTAAGACTATATCCACTAAATTCCCACTTGAACCAAAGGTCAGCCTTGCTTATCTAGAGTGTACAACTTAGAATCTTGGCACCATAGGCTCCCTCTTATGGTGTACTCACTTCATGGGGCTACCAAGATGTTCTTCCCAAGGGGCATGATTTTCCAATGGATTGTTGTATATATTAAGGACCGGGAGAATGTGGGATGTCTTTATACGCATGGGTGACCACTTGAGCCAATGGATAGAAAAAAATTTGGCCTCTAAGATAAAATATTTAGTATGGGCATTCCATTTGGAAAATGAATGATAAACTTCCTCAGATGGTCTCCCAACCCCAAGAACAAGGGTTTGACACACCACAAAGGTACTAAAGGAGAGCTATTACATAGCAATACTACCAAAATCACATTAATTGTATCAAGTTTTATATAGTGGCTAGAACATTAACCTAGCTTTGGCCCATTACCACTTTGAGGTCATCCCCTAGCACTCACCAAGTGGTGAGTCTTGGGTCCAAGGTAGGCCTCTCTATAGAAGTCACATAGATTTCTCTTACACCCAAGATCCATGAATGGAAAGGCGATAGGATACATCCATGTAAGTCCTAGGGTTCTAAATAATGCATGGACAACAGCTAGTATGGAAAGTTCATTTTAGTGCACCAAACAAAATTTTATCTAATCTAGAACATCCACACATAGAGTTTAGACAAGCACATAGGGTCTTCAACAACATCCTGTAAACAAGCATTAGTAGTTTGTAATGATTATGTCTTCATCCAAAAATTGCCACATGCTGCAAATAGATCATCAGTAACACAAGCACATCTAATCTAGGTCCTAGAAGGAAAAAGAAACCCTAGATGTAGATTTTGAGTGAAATGTGTTTTTTGTAAACCAACTGTGCTCTAGCAAAGTAGATTGCACCCTAGAAGGCCAAAGTAACTCAGGATGTCCCCAAGTGTACTTAGATAGTGCTAACTACACCCATGGTCCACTTGGGGCCCAAAAGGGTGGAGTTGGTAGTTTTTAGGCACAGTTGGTAGACTAGGTGTAGACTGTGGGGAAATGGTGCCTAAATAATACCCAAAAATTCAAAATTTGAAATCTACTTGACCAAGTGCACCTAGATAGTGCAGACTATGCCCATGGTGCACTTGGATCCCAAAATGTAACATTTAGTTGTTTTGGAGCACAATCGGTAAGCTATGAATAATAGATGGTTGTTATGATGACTCTTAGGCTCTTAAAACTACCTCCTAGAGGTCCCAAGTGTGCCCTAATAAAGTAGAGTGCACACTAGGAAAGAAAGCTAATAGAATGCATAACTGTGAGGATATAATCATGTTACTAGGCCCCCTATTTAAAATATATGTAATAAAGAAGAGAAAATAGTCATTATACCCTTCCAAATGAGCTCCTTCTTTGCACTTACAAGCACACAAAAAAAGAAACCGAAGTTAGTTTAGCATGATCTTCATTCTAGGTTTACCAATTGTAGGACTAGAAAATGGGCTAATATATAACATACTATAAGCAAATCACAAACTCAAAAAACATAGATTGATACCCTCTAGTCTACCATGAAAGACAAATAAACAAAGAAAGCAACACAAAGTTAAAAACCCCCTCTTTCATTTGTAGCTCCCATGTCCTCCTTTCTTCTCCATATGATGCAGCTCCAATTTCCTATGATGCACATAATTAGGAAGAAAAAGTCTATGATAATGATATGAGAGTACAAGAAGAAGTAACTTGAAGCATAAATAGGCTAAGAAGTTAGGATCTCAAGATTTAGGATTCAAGGGACTTGAAGGACTAGAAATGAGAGGAAGAATGCTCAATTTATAATCAATACACAAGATGAGAGCATTGGACTTGTCACCTTCAATATGCAACTTGGCAAGAGATTCCTTTGAGAATCCATGACACCTATGAAACAAGACACAAAATGTAGGATTTTATGACTCTTGGAAGTCAAACATGGCTAAAAGTGGTGGAGGATCTATGATGCATCATGTGCCACCTCAAACCCACTTAAAGCCAATAATCTATGACAAATTGAAGCCAAATATAGATATGAGTAAAGGAATAAGAATATATGGATTATGAAATATCTTAGCCAAGTGTAAATAGAGAATCCATGATGTGTCATACCCATATGTCATGATGATGTCAAGATTGTGTCAATATTATGTGGAATATCTAAATTAGAACTCCATATATCCACACAAATAGAAATTAGAAATTTGGAATTATGAGTGAAAAATGGAACTTAGGAAATTGTGAATTCCCAACATAAATCAATTAATTAATAAAATATCAATCAATTGAAAATTTTAGTTAGGAAGAATAAATAGTGAAATGACACAGGATTAAATTATGGGTTATTTAATCCTATAGAGAGAATTAGTAGATGACTGGCCAATTTGATTAAATTAATGCAACAATATCCCTTGATGAAAATATGAATCAACTAGGATGATGATGGATAGACCAAAGCCATGATCAAATTGATTGATTGATTAAAATTGATAACATGCCAAGGAAACATGACATGGATTAAGGATAGGTAATATTTAATTGATATCATAAATGGTACATGATTAAGATTGATTGATATTGTTGATCATAATACCATTGATGGATGATGCCAATGTTATTAAAATAGTCTGATGATGTCATGATCCAAGACTAAGGGACTTGACAATGTCAATGATCAAATGACAAGAATGATGGTTTGATTGAGTACTAAGAGCCATGATAATGTTAAGGTCAGATTGATAGGTTTGATAGATTGGTAGGTTTCTAAGGCACTAAAAGCCACAAAATGCCTAGGATTGGATAGATGATGATTGATTTAATTTATCTAACATGTTTCATGATGATTATGGTTAATTCTAGGTATATTTGGGGTGATTTAGGGTTGATTTGATATGATTTTGATGATGTTGAAATGGTTTTGGGTTGATCAGATATGATTTCAAAATGATATGAAAATGATGTGCAAGAGGATATGAATGATAAAGAATATTGTTGAGATATAATCAAGTTGGCCAAAAGATCAAAATTAGTGAAATAAGGAAATGGCATGAGTTAGTATGAAATAGTGATGAAACCATAAACACAAACCATTTTTTATCATCTACATTTATAAGGTATGCTTGGGGTTATGTCTGTACCTACTTCTGAGCAGATGATGCAAAAAGTGCATTAGTCCAGCAGTACAGAGCACTATTGTTTGTTTAGACTGAATGTTGATGCTTCCTATATGGGGGAGTATCTCAGATGAATATAGTCATCATGGACTCTTGTTAGTTGGTTTTGAACAATGTCTTTGGACACTGGAGCTAGTTAAAGGCTTTAAGAAGATGATTGATATAATGAATCCTTTGTCATTGATGTCAATATGTCAAAAGTATACATGAAAAACATGTCCTATGTATGGGGGAGAAGTGTTTTAATGGGGGTGAGATGTTCTAAATAATGGGAGAGATGTACTATTGAGAGTGACTGAAATCAATGGGGATGAAGTGTGAACAATTGATGTAAATCCTAAGAATGAGAAAGTATAGATAGATAAATGTTCTAGGGAGTTTTAAATTTGATTGATGAAGAGGATTTGAAAAGAAGAGAATAGCAGCAACAACAACAACAAAGTTTGATTTGGTATTCTTGGAACTTTGATGTTTTTCATCTATGTTTCCATCAATTCCAAAGGGGGAGACTTTTAACATAAATATTGATGGAATTCCTTTAGGAGAGTAACCTAAAAATTGATAGATGGATAGATTATTGACATGTTATATTCATGACTATATTTGTCATTAATGTCAACATAGAATTGTTTCTGTGGAGAGTGGAAAATAGAAGATATAGAAGGATGTTGTACATACTATGTATTGATTATCTAACAAGCATAGTTAAGGATGTATTTGACAATGTATCCTAATGGACTTGATTAGTATTTGCATAGAGAATTGAAGACATGTGGAAGATATTCTTGAATTACAAAAGATAGTAAGTAGATAGAGCACGTGATAAGTGGTTTTCGATTATTAATTTTTATCTCTTAATTGTGATGAGCATAGTTAGACTATGATAGTAGACAACCTAAACATGACATCAAAAAGATGGCAAGGTTGGAGGATGCACATGTGATAATTTTTAAAGATTTTGAGCTGACATTGACTTGTAATTATAAAAATTAGATGTAATGTTTTGTAATGTGTTAATGAGGTCCTATTATAATGAATTGGGAAATCTTGAAGGCTAACTCAAGGAATTATTTTGAGGGTATGATATAAAGGAAAGTTATTGTCCTTGTGGTAAAATATGATGTTCATATAGTTTAATAAGAGCAATAGAAAAGTGTGAACTATGCAAGTGATATGTGAAGTTGGTAAATGCATGTAAGAGATCCAAGGGATTATTCAAATGCAAGATTGGTGATCTGGTATTGGGATGAGAAGAGGTCTAGTCTATTCAAGAGGAAAAAGAAGGAGCTGAAGTTATTCCATTTATATTATTCTACAAGGAATAATATAGAGATTAGTTGGATAGTGAGTTTGGTGATCAAGGGTTTTCTAGTTAAGATATCTGGTATTATTTTATATGTATATCATCTTATGGTTGCTGATTATATTGTTCACATGATTAAGTATTAATAAGGTTGATAAGTGTTTTAATAGTTGGATAACTAATTCACCCTCCATGCCCCCTCTTAGTTATCTTGGTGGACTTTAATTTTAACAACTTTCATTATTTTGTATATGCACTTCCCCTTTGGGTAATCTCTCTTTAGTTACTTTCTTCCTTTTCAGCATAACTTCCCCTAAATCATCTCATTAATATCATTTAATATGTATCAATTCTTCAGTATATTCTCCCCCTTTCCCTTTATTTCACTCCATATTTGACAACAATGCCAAAGGTCATTATAAATTGTAATATGAAACTTAATAATCCTTTTACTTATCCTTGTACCTTGCATGTACTAATTTGTTTAGTTTCATCTCACACATTTTCATGACTTCAGAAATACTCCTAAAGTGGGAACACTTCTTCATCAACTCCACAAAGATTTTACAATTCATCCATGAATTCATGGAGAATGCCTCTTCACCTAGTGGCTAAGTAAATATGTCATCAATTTTTTCCTTAGCCTTAGCATACTCAAGTCATACTTGTTTCTATTCAACTTATTCCCTTGAATAATGATATTTGATTGATATGTGCTTTGTTTTTGCATGCATCACCATGAATTTTGAAATATTTATGGTACTTGCATTATTATAGTAAATAGAAATAAGCTAGGTTACCTCTTATTACATTCATTCCATTAGTTTATTAATCCATATAATAATTGAACAATTAATTACAACCACAACATATTTAGCTTTAGTAGTAGATTATTAAATAAAACTGAATTTCTTGCTTATCCATGTTATCAATCTTTCTTAGTCCCTATGCTTCTTATCCTACATTTCCAATCCTCCATCTTCCAACTTTTATTTTGGTCTTTATATTCCTCCTACTCAATTTGCTCCTTAATCTCATTGAACATCATCTTTTCCACTACATCATCACCCTTCAACGTGTGTACCAATAATGATCTTTCGAATTCCCTGATCCATTTATCCATAAGTTTTACATCTACCCATCCATTATATTCCAACTCCCACCCACCATTTCACTCATTTAATTCAATCATTTTCATAATTATGCACCCATCCTACCAAAATCTATGAGTAAAAATTCTACACTAAAAAAATGTCAAAAAAAAATCATCCAATGGAGAAAACTTGGCAAACAAGCATCATGTGTAATCCTTCCATCTAAATTCTTTGCACACATGGGTCCAAGTTCTTCTACCCACTATACCCATCCCATCTTTCTATCATACCTATCACATCTTATCCATTTCACCTCCTCCATCCTCTAGATCTTAACAAAAAAAAAATTAATATAAAAATATAAAAAATAAAGGCCACCACCATACATACATGCTTTTGGTCACATTTTAACACTCATTCTCTAGTTGTATGTATAACCATCTATCCTTTATCCATCCTACTCCTTTCCTTTAGCTCTACCCACCCATCTTACTTATCCTCTATCTACCTTTCTTGTCTTGTTGTTACCCTATCCTCCATCCTATGATACCCTCTTTAGTCCTCCCCATGCATTGACATATTATAACTGGGGGCCTTTTATTCCTTGGAGACCCTATCATATCCACCTCTCATCTCCCTATTCTTGTTCCATTTCCAGATTCATCTTCCAATCCCTATCTTCCCATATTCCTCTACCCAAATCTTCCTATCCATCATACCTTTTTCTTCCACTCTTATGCCTCCTAACTATTGGCAATATGACCAATCAATCAAATTAGGTGAGATATGTGGTTATCATTTATGGAAACATATGTTTTGTAGTTTAGTTATGATTATTTGTGAAGGAAAATCATCTTAAGTACTAGACAATATTATAGTAGTATGACAAGATTTGTTGATAGCAAAATATTCCCTTGGAATATTCTCTATTCAATTAGCCCTAGATACATGAAATCATCCTAATGATGCATACCAATGTTCATATTCGTACAAGCAACCTAGTTCAAGTTATGGAGGAAATACGGATGCATTTATCTCATAGTGTAGAATAGAGCATGTCAAAAAATTGACTTATACAACTTGCAGAATTGTTTTGATTACTAAATCTTGATGAGCAAACTCTAAGGATGATATGTGAGCTGACTTAGGAAGAATTTATTACTATTTTTGATATAAGTAAAGAACTTTAATTGAAAATTTAAAGTGTGAATGCAATGAGATACTATGTGATGTGAAGTAATGTTATGTGATAGGAGATATGATGCAAATTGACATATGCACAGTTACCCCTTGTATGAAGAACTGATTATCAAAGGAATTGCAAAGTATAGTAAGTGATCTAGTGTTGTATGTATATTTATTCTCTTGAAAACTCAATTGTATAGTTGCATGTTAGGTCAATGTGTTCTTATTGCACATATTTGTATATGATCTACCAACTCCTAACAGGGTTGAAGTAACTCCTAATAGGGTTGAGGCTTCTAACAAAGATTAGTCTCTTGATAGGGACTCAAGACACTATACATTCTTCATAGGCTCCTAACAGGGTCAATATCCTTAACTAGATCCTTTATATAGTGAATCATCTTGTGGGTTTCATCCCCACCCAGGTTTTCCCTTGGCCAGGGTTTCCCTAGTTAACAAAACATGGTGTTATGAGATCTCTCTATGTATGGTTGTTTTTATTGTTCAAAATTGTTGGTTTACTTCCTTATGCATGTATTAAAGTAATTAATAATATTCAGTTGTGGGAAAAAAGATTGAAAATACTGATTCACCCCCCACCCTCCTCCCCCCCAATATGATC
The DNA here is from genome assembly GCA_028749045.1 of Cupressus sempervirens. NCBI lineage: Eukaryota > Viridiplantae > Streptophyta > Pinopsida > Cupressales > Cupressaceae > Cupressus > Cupressus sempervirens. The sequence continues at coordinate 581,265,679 of CM053792.1, forward strand.
TATTGCTAACAATTGGTGTTAGAGCCTAGTTATTCAAAAGAGGCTTAACAACTTGAATAAGATCAATATGGATATGGAATAGTTGAAGAAAAATCTTGAAGAAGCTCTTGAACAAATTGATCTCCTTACTGATGAAAGAGATGGCCTAAAAGATAGATACAAAGATGCAAAAGCTTATAGTGGTGAACTAAAGGACAAGATAGATAACTTGAAGCAAAAAGGACCTAGTGAGCAAACTAGTGATGGTGATATTGAAGATCTAAAGAAAGAAAATGAGATCTCGAAACATGAGTTAGAAATAGTTGAACTCAAGCTAAGTCTTAAGAAAATTGGAGGAAAGAATGACTCTGAAATAAAAGTTGAAAATGTAGATCTAAGATCCCAGTTAAGCAAAGTAACATTTGAATTGGAATCTATCAAGTTAGAGCATACAGAATTAGAGAAATACAACACTATTGTGAAATGTGAGTTGGTGCAAACCAAACAACAAAATGAGAAACTATATACTAGCAATGAAAATATTGAAGAAAAAATATCTGTACAGAGACCTAGTTATGACAAAACTGGACTTGGATTCTTCCTTGGACAATCTACCAAGAAATCTATTGAGAGAAAACAACCTGATACCCTTGAAGTCAAAAAGGATCTAAACATAAGAAAAATAAAAGATACATCTAAAGACAAGGAGAATGTTACTTACTTTGAGAAATCTAAAGAATCTAATCAAGATGAGGATATTAGAAGAAAAGAATCTCATGCCAAGTATAAAGAACTTGAACACACTGGAGACAATTAAAAGGGTAAGTCTTTTAAACCTATTTCAAATTTGTATTCTCATAATTGTCATGGATATGGACATTATGCAGTAGATTGTAAAAAACCTAAGTTTGATAATGATAATGCAAATAGTAGAGAGTTTAGGAACACTAGCCATGTAGGCAATAGAAGAAGATCTCACAGCAATAAAAGTGGAGAAAGAAGACAAAATGTTTGTTATAGATGCAATAATCTTGGACACATAGCAAGGAATTGGATAGCACCTGACAACCAGAATAATAAACAAAGAAGGAAAGTACCTATATGCCAATTATGTAATAAATTTGGACACATAGCAAAGTTTTGTAGAATGGATAGAAGAAACCTTAATAGGAATCAGAATCGTAGAAGAAAAAACAAAAGAAATGATGACAGTTTGAAGGAAGAAATGAAGGAGTTGACAAAAGAATTTAAGGAAATATTTGTAAAAGCAAGAGGAACTAGAAGTTCTCATATAGTTCAGGAAGAAGTTCATCCTAATGTACCTGACAAGATAGTGAAGTCAATTATTATATGTGACCTATCTTACCTATATTAAGCATTCTTAGCAAAACAATGCGTTAGCTAATCATAACTAATGTTATAATTTTGGTTCTTTTTCTCACGCATCCACGGATTGAATCTTTCATAGTTTTAGGGGCAACACCCTATGGTGTTCAAGAACATATCTTTAGTGTCAGCCACTAGTTGTTCTAACTATGTCTTCCTACTATTGCTTGCTTCACTATAGAGATTCCTCTCGAAGAACATCTCCTTAGTGTCTATCACCAGTCATTCTAACTATGTTTGCTTACTATCTCCTACTTCACTATTGAGATTCCTCTTGAAGATGATCTCTTTTGCATCAGTCACTAGTTGATCTAGCTATGTCTGTCTACTATCACTTAGTTTGCTATTGAGATTCTTCTCAATGAAGATTTCTCTCTGACATTAGTCACTAGTTGTCCTAACTAATTCTATCTATTGTCTTCCTCCCACAGAAGAGATTTCTTTCTCATATATTCTTAACATCAACACTCTACATCAATTCTACAAAATTAACACTGGATGGAAACATTGAAATGGTTTATGTTATGCTAAACTTTTATTTTCTTGTTTTTCTTTTTCTTTATCATTCCCCTTTGAGAAACTCGAGGATGACTCTTTTGACTAGAGAAGTGAGGACTAGGGGCATTATCTTTTCTTTTCTTTTCTTTTTGTTTGATGGTTTAGTTTTAATGATCTAAAGCATCCATATAAAATGGGTGTCCACTATAAGAGCCTCTATCTCATATTAGATGGTCAGGTGTACCTTCACTCATTTTGTAGGGATACTTCAGTGAGGTTGGTTCTTTTCCTTGCTTGTTTGAGTGAATTCCCTATGCTACAGTAAATCATGAGGACTGTTAAGTGAATGTATGGGTCACTACAACTATACTTACCCCTGTTCTATCTTAGTTTACAAATGCAAGGGTTGTTGCAGTTGTTTTCACTTATTAATTATATCACTTTGATTTAATTAAATAAGTTTCCTATTACTCTAGTTTTCTTAAGCTATCTCGTAGGTGCATATAATTAATATTTTATTAATTATAATGTGCAACCTAGCTTTTTTAAGCTTTAGGTTACCCTTTTTCGGGTTTCAATCTCCTTTATAAGGATTGATCTCTTTGTATTTCATTGAATTTGTTGAATAATATTTTTCTTTGTCTAAATACAATTTTTCTATTTTTAGATCAAACCCTTGCCTCTTGTCTTTTTCTTCTCCATGATAGTTTTTATGCATGTAATTTTTCTTGGGCTTCATGGATTTGATTGGCATATTTGCTCAAATCCTACATGGTATTAGAGCTAGATCTACTATAACTTGTTTGGTATTTGGAGATAAAGGGAGAAAAAGGGTTTGGCAAATTAGATCTAGTGTTTTTTCAAGTTTTTATAAGAAAATAGGGGTGTCACTAATTTTTGGAGTAGTTTGAGGTCAAACAAACATCACGAATGGATTCAGAAGGCATCAAAACCCTCATTTCCATATAAAATTTGTTCGATTTGGACAACATTGATCTGGAAGGCAAAAAAAATTACCATGCAGGGCCATAAGGCCCGCAGCTCACACTTTGAGGCAAAAAATTGTTAAAAAATTGCAAAAAAAAAATTTACACATTTTTTGGTTCACAACATTTAATAAACTGTAGCAGAACTACTAGCAATCATTGCTGGAGGCAACCACTAGTGGTTACCGCTGGCAGTCCGCTGGTAGCCTGCAACGACTCCATTGGTGGCTCTCGCCATAGCTCTACCTGTAGCAGCCATTCACCCACCCACCACTCTAGCCACCACTCCACTGGCGGTGTGACAATGGTTTTTTTTTTTTTAATTATTATTTTTTAATTAAAAAATATAACTTTTTTGCATATTTCGGAGGCCCTGTTGGTTTTTTCTCCATAACTTGAGCATATGGATGTTTTTTTTTATCTAAAAAATGTGCCAGAAAGTTGGTTTCAAGATAAAGATATTAGTATAGGATTTTTTTTGGTTTTGATATATTTTGGTTTCCTATTTTGGTAGTCAAAGCTGGATGTTCTGTTTTGCACTCTGGGAGGTGTGTCTTAAGCATCCGATCTTTGATTTTGGACTTTTTTATATCATTGGAAAGTTGTTTCTATGCTCTTTCTAGTGATTTTGGTTGTTGTTCCAGATTTTGCTCCAAGAAAATTTTATTTAGTCTTATGCATTTTTGCATTCTAGTGGATATCCTCGTTGATTCAAGCCTGAGGATCAATTTTTTTTCTTTAGATGCTTTGTTTTGGCTTGTAATTTCTATTGTACTAGTCTTATACCTTTTCTCATCATTGTTGATATCATTTGTAAGCATCTTTATGCAAATTCACTAAGATAAAGTACCACTTCTTGCATTTCTGGATCCTTTTTATTATTGTGATTCATTGTACTCGCACTATTTTATAAAGTGCCATGGGGGGGATAGTTGTTTGTCATTTTATGCCCTCTTTCTCTTTTGCCTCATGTAGTGTCAGTGACACATGCCTTTATAGGTGTCTATACCACACTCTCGATGTGTCTAGTTCCCATGGTGTAGGATATTTTTGGCCCACCTTTTCAGTTGCCTATCACCTCACACTATCTGCATTAAGGGGGGGTTATATTGTTGGTTCTAATGCTTCCTTGGTTTGATGGTTTGTTAGTGTGAGCTATGTATTTAGTACCTTATCCTACATGCTAGGCAATTACAGTGGTTGGCTACCTATGCATTTCAGTGAGATGGATCATCTACCATATAAACATGCTAGGTTTGTGCCTTCTTCTTCTATGGAGGTTCTATAGATCAATATTTTGATAGAGTTTTGTGGCTTCTTCATGCTTCAATGGTTCTCTTCATGATCTCTCTTTGTTCCTATCTTCTGGAACATTCTTTGTTATCTCTTTTTGGAGTAGCATTTTTCCCATGTGGTTTTCTCTATTTCTAGAGTTTATAGAGATTTCCTTGTATTAGGTACCTGATCAAGCCTTGTTGTTGGGACCCGTTTCCTACTTTTATAACTGTGCTAGGTTAGCTTACCTCCTAAGCTTCACTTAAGGGGGGGTGTTAGAGTAATTAGTTGTTTTCACTTATTAATTAAATCACTTTGATTTAATTAAATAAGTTGCCTATTACTCTAGTTTTCTTAAGCTATCTTGTAGGTACCTATAATTAATATTTTATTAGTTATAATGTGCAACCTAGCTTTTTAAGGCTTTAGGTTACCCTTTTTTCAGGTTTCAATCTCCTTTATAAAGATTCATCTCTTTGTATTTCATTGAATCTGTTGAATAATATTTTTCTTCATCTGAGTACAATTTTTTTGTTTTTAGATCAAACCCTTGCCTCTTCTTGTATTTTTCTTCTCTATGACAATTTTTCTGCATGCAAGTTTTCTTGGGCTTCGTGGATTTGATTGGAATATTTTCTCAAATCCTACAGCAGTTAGAACCTTTAATAAATAATTAGCATAAGAAGGATCTCTTGAGTGTCAAGTGTGTCTGTATGCAAGAAAAATTCCTATTATCCTAGAATTTATGTCCTAATCCTTATGTTTACTTGTTACATTAAAAGGGAAAAATATTCTGATCGTCCTAGCTTCTTGTGCCTTAATGCTTACATTTAATCCTGACAAAACTATGACACATGTCATATTCATATTCTCATGATTGCAATGTTAGTATAAATTGTATGACATTTGTGTGTCGAAATAAACAATCAGTGATGATAATTTTATCAGTTTAGTAACTAGACCTAGGGTTGTGTCTAACACAAGGTTGCATTGCATACTCCACTTACATAAGGGCATAGTTTGACCACTCTATTACTTGCATCTTTTGATAGGAGAGGTTGTTGGTTTCTTCAAAGTATCATGTTCCTTCATGATTGCAGAAGCATTTGGCTCCTTGGTTTATCTTATTGGCTTTTATGCGAGACCTATCACTAATAACAAAATTAAAACATGTTTGAGATGTTAGTTCATTCAAAATTTACATTTCATATACATATTTTCATATTCATCTCATCTATGCTACATTCATACATCATATCAATTTCCATTCAGTCAATCATACCATTAACATGTCATGTATGTCAAACTATAAGAGAAAAGATGACACATACAAAGATACTTGAATTGAAGATCTCATATATATGGATTCAAGTGTATAATGATAAAAAAATGAGCACTACTCAAGCACTATCAATCTCAAAATGGTAAAAAATAATGTTGACATACCAATTGATTCATAGCTAGAACAAAATTTGAAGAAAGGTATCTAATGGTTTCCTTCTCCCTCATCCCTAGGTGGAGGAGGAGGAGGAGGAGCATCTAGTCTCATCGGTCATCATACACCATTTGATGCTCTCACATACTTGGAAAATCTAGGCATCTACTCTAACACCTCAGGCACTGCCACAATATACCCGACATAATAGTATGCTACTCAAGCACTTTGCAATTAAGTCTCCTCTTGTTGCTACTTGAACTTTAAACATAGATACTAAATCTCACACTCTCAATCTCCTAAGTGCATATATCACACTGTCAGTTATATTTGCATCTTTGCTAGCTTTTTATGTACTACTCTTAGTCACTCGCAAGTCCTTAGGGCATCCTAATGTGGATCTGGTTCAGGTTGATCCATCATCTCCTCATCACCCACTCTAGGCTTCACCTACTTAGCTAGATACTCATCTAAATCTAAAGTTTCCATCTCTCATCGAGGATGTCTATGCCATATCCCACTCCCACTAGCACCTCTAATATGTGTTGTCTCAGTCTCTACTATAGTGGTTCTTGTTGTGGTGCCTGTACTAGTTATATAGGTACTGTCATCCCCACTAGGTCTATGAACCAAGAGTAGGCATGACTCACAAAGTGCTCCCTATATTCTGGAGTCATCCTCCTAATTGCAACTACTGACATGTAATCCCACTAAGTCAGTATAGTGGAACACACACCAATCATGGACCTCCCAGGGTCTACTCTAATTGACCATCCTCTCTCCACATCTAAGGAAAAGTGGGCATATGTGTTTTACTCCTATGAGATATCCTATGGCTAGTCATTTTGGTACCATACAATAGTCAATGGAAATCTCTCAATCACCTGGATCAAATAACCAATCAGTAGTAGAGAGGCAAACATGTGTCCTAGCTCTACACATGTGTCATCACATACCTCAATCTCTCTCCATGGCTGCCATACTACTACTACTAGGTTATCTAGCCAACTTCTCCACTATTTTGAGTCATTTATCCATGAGATTTATAGATGTATGGGTCTAGTCCTGCCTCCCATTAGCACAAATGGGCCTCATGATGGGAAAGTTCTCCCATGCCCACACTTGTAGAACATAAATGCCCACAGCCATTCTCTTCTTCTCATGAAATATGATCTCATGGTATATATGGGCTAACATACATTAAACCCATCCAAATCGTGTTGGCTCCACCAACATCCTCTAGAGCATCTATCCCCATCCACACTCTAAACCATGCTAACCTTTGTTAGGAATCAAAAATTAGCTAATAAATACACCAAGTACTGTTGCCAACTTGTGTGTAGGACAATACATTTGTACTAGCTCCTCCCATGTAATCAGTCTACCTATGATGAGATCCTCATGGAAGATGGCCCTTAGCACCAATTTACCCAATCTTGGTTGAGTGTCACACTCAAGTTGAGGCCCGTGGAAGGGTATCCATTGTATCCAATAGATGTCCTCTAGTGTGATGGTCATCTCTCCCATGGGCAAGCGAAAGTGTTCATCTCTGAGTGGAAACACTCTACAAGTGCAGTCAGTAATCCATGGTTCACCCATAGATCAGGGATAATAGAAAGATGTGAAAGGCCAAGGGATTCAATATGTACTGTAAGGACCCTCCTCCTATGTAATTATAAAATATAATTTTTTTGTGTTAAATATATTATAGGAGAATTGGAATGGATATAAGTTATGTTTTATGGAATTAAGAGTAGTTGATACATCCATATTTTAATACTCTATGATTTGAGAACTACTATATTATCTCAACTAATTAAACATTAAAATTTCACTAACAAAGATAAAGAAGCATTTCAACTAATAATAAGGGTTTCAATTTTTTTATATCAATTTTGTGATTTCTGATGATTAAATCTAAGGCCTTGCACTGACTCATTGTAGCATAGTTGAAACATTATTATTTTGATGCTCATGACTCGATATGTCGGGACACTTTTGATGCACCAAACATTATTATGCTATTTTTATTTGATGTGTGATGCCTTACTTTAAAATATCTATTTCGTGATTTAATTATTTATGAACATGTATGATGATGAAGTAAATGAATACAAAACTAACATTTTGTTTTTTTAATTTTAATGATTGAAAAAAATGAGTAGAATGAGACAAACAATTGATTATTAGAAAGATGGATTTTTTTAATTTACATGATTGTTCTGATATGTATTTTACATATATGCATGTGATTCATGAACTATTGATGTGTGCAATGAGTGTGCAGGATAGTTAGTCAAGAAACCTAATGGAAAGACAGAACTGTACCCCTTGGTAATTTGTGTTATTTTTGCATTGTCTTTCTTCGAAGGTTGTTATATAGTCTTAAAATTCTTGTAGGTTTTGTGTGGGTTCTATTATGTCTTTAAGGCCTAAAACATTTAAATTTAAGTACCCTAGGGGTAAGGGTAGGGGTTGGGAGTACTTTCCACCCCCTTAGCCTCTTTGGTTGACTTTTAGGGTCACTCAAAAACCTTACTTTTGGTTGATTGCAAAAATTGATTGCCTCCTTCATGAGTTGGTGACTTAAACTCCACCTCAAGGTTTACCTAATGTCTAGTTGAGTTAGGATATTTTTAGAGGCATCTTTGGAGAAGTTTTGGGGGTTACCCAATCTCTAGTTTTTGAGAAAGTTTGGAAGATTGAAGAAAGAAAAAGGAAAAGCTCTCCTCAACCTACCATTGTGCCATAACTCTTTTGTGAAGGTAGGAGTTCTTCACTCCTTTGAATTGTTTTTCATTTTGTTCATGCTTGAATCTTTCTTGAATCATGCATAAGGCATTGTGTTATTTTTGTATTGCTTGCTTGTGTGTTGGGGTTGATTGGGAGGGATCTTAACTTGTTCTTGATGTTATTCTTATGCTTGCCTTGGTGTTTTGTTTCCGAGGGGATTTCATGGGGATTTTTTTGGCATCACTCACCCGTGGATAGGGAAGAAGTGGCCATGTATGGGGGAAGGGCCTTAGTTGAACCTCAATAGTGTACAGTCTCCTCTCATGGTGAAAGGAGGGAAAGAGGGTAGGGTGTATGGGCCTACTTGTCATCCCATACCTTGTATCAAAATTTGAATTCTTGAAGAAGAGAAGGAATGAACACCCTTGTTATATTGGCCCCAAAAGGGCATTTGTGGAAGAACGAAAGTTCTTGAATTTTAGCCCTGAAAGGTCTATGTTATGGTATGGTGATTGACATCTGCTATTGAGAAAATCCAGCTCCCCCCTATTTAGGTTCAATATTGAACCTATTGTGCAAAACTACGTTGGGAATGCATGCTTGAATTGTTCATCATATTATATTGTTTAACCTCTTGTTGGTTCTTGTCTCTCCATGGTTCCCTTGGTGCATTGAAGATATTGGAAAAGACCTCTTGTGAAGAACCTAGAAGAGATCTCATTTGAATTGTAACATTATGTAAAAAAATTGTATTTAAATTTTGATGTATTTAGCAAAGATGTCAAGTTTTCTTACTGGTTGTTTCTTGATGGAGCCTTGAACCAGGTTGATTTATATAGAAAAGAAGAAGAAAAAAGAGATTGAGACATGTCTCTTACATATGAGGTTTTCATATTTTAGTTTTATGCATATGTGATATGAAGAATAGGTAAAATGGTGATGTTTCAATTATGTTAAGGAAGAAATTATGTTAGGTTGAAATTTTCAATTTGATTCGAGAATATTGGGAGATAATTCAAATGAATCTTCAAGGAAACAAAAAAAAAAAAAAAGAGAAAGAGAGAGAGAAAACAAAATTTTAATAAGCACCTATAGGATGCTAGAAAATGCATGAGGAAAAGATAAAGCTTTTCAAAAAAAAGCATCAGACTTGATAGGGATTATTATATTCTGTGATAATTATATATATATATATATATATATATATATATATATATATATATATATATATATATATATATATATATATATATATATATATATATATATATATATATATATATATATATATATATATATATATATATATATATATAATGTATAATTAGCAATTTTAAAATATAAAAGGAGTTGTTAATGATCTTACCACTACCCTTATCTACTCCTAGTCCTCACCTAGAAAAAATTTCATCCTAACTCCTTCTCTATTCTCTTTATCCCCTAGGTGTTGACAAGGCTTTTATTAATTCTTCATGGAAAAAAAAGGGAGTTAACTCATGTGCCCCTAGCTGAGTTAGTATTGTTATCCATCTCAAAATAGTCTAGATTTACTATGTAAGTGATGATATCATTCTTAAATCAAAGTTTAGTGTTAATTTATCTTAAATGGTTTTGGATTAGTGAAGGTTGTAAAACTAAGTTCGATTCTTAGATAAAATTTTAAGTGTTGTAGATATATCTAGATAGTTGTTTAGTGTCACAAGTTTAGGCTAACTTTGATTTGTTCAGTTTAATTAAAATATATTACCTTAAAATTAAAGTAGTAATGAATTAAGGGTCGAAAACAATTTCATAACGTATGCTCAGATTTAACGATCTTTTCTTATTCTCTGATGATTAACTTAGATGGTAATGACAAGATGTCATTTGGAGATCTCGTACCTGTCTCATTTTACTTATACTTTAACGTGTGTAATTAAGCGTATCAACTTAGTAGTGTTATTAATCTTTAAAATAAATTTTAAAAAAATAATTTGTTCGTGTGTTTTGAACCAATTTTTTGGCATGACATGTACTAAGTTTGTGGCATCCAACTATTGAATTAGTGCTCTGAAAGGGGGATAGTGTGATCTAAATGAGATGTCCCAAAAGATAACCTACAAAATGAAAACAACATGAAAATGATTAGTATTAGGCATGCAAAACTAACTGATGAAAGTGCAAAACAATGATGAAAAAAACAAGTCTTTGACAAAAAAAAATTGCAAACAACACTAGGATTTTGTGTGAGATTTTATTTTCTCTGTGAACTTTTCATTTTCTCACTCGAGATTTCATTTCTTCAGACAAGAAAGAGCATTACTAAATGCAAAAAACAAACTTTTTAGGGTCTCTCGCATGAGGGATGGGTACCTCTTGCATGAGGAAACCCAGCACCCTATGCAAAGAAGTACCATTTTGGTACTTCCTTGCACAAGCAAGCCTACAAGCTAGTGTGAAAAATGATGTTTTCGCATAAGACCTTGTTGGTATAATTTTTCACAATGCAAAAATTTTGAGAAATTTTAGTGAAAAATCATTTGAGTCTTTGTGTCGTGCAAGTTAGGATTTTGTTCCTTGTATTTTTCAAACCCTTAGATTGCCCTAGTTCATAGCCTAGTCTCTATGTCTTTGAAATTCTATTAAATTCTCAAGGTTTTATTTAGAGAATTTCTCAGAAACCCTAGTGCCTTGTCTTATTTTACCTTAGTTTTGAAAAACCCTCAAAACATTTTTAGAAAAATGTTTTTAATGGTATATCATTTTACCTAAGGTTGGGCTTGTGCAAGCATAATTTCATTAAATATTATTTAAACCTTTATTAGCTGTGCTCTATTTGCATCGAGCTCTATTATTTTATTGAGAAAAGGTCCTATGTAACACAAATTTTGTGTGACGATTAATCTTGATCAGATCAATGGGCATCACATTCCTACAATAAGAAGATGCAGGGTTTTTAAACAATGTAGGCATGTGCTATGATGGCATGTAGCCATTCCTAATGTTCCAGCCTCAGTGTGCTACAAAAGAATTTATGATCATCGATCGTGCAAGAATCAAGGGCTATCACAATCCCACAATAACAAAGTGCATGAATGTTATACATTGTGGGGAAGCGCCAATGCAAGGCATTGCATAGTGTGACATTATGGAACCCACCACTCTTCAGCGTAATTTGTGCAGTTTCTTTACCTTTGATTGATATCAAATCAGTGATTGTCACTATCTCACCATGAAGAGTTTCTCGGAGGATATGTATAGCAAGGTAGCGAATAAGGGCCCACCACTATTCTTCTAAGCAATGCGGTAAGGTGTCATCCATAGGATCAAGATCAAATCAATGGTTGTCGCTACTTCGCTATGGCAAAGTGCTCATTCTTTATGTACAATGAAGTAGCAACCTATTGACACATGTTCTTAGCTACCAATGAATCCATTCAGAGCACCTATGCTTGATGTTGTAGCCTGAATAAGAGGTGAAGCAGGATAGAAGCCAATGGAAGGGGAGTTTGAAAGTGTTGAAGAAAATTCCATGCTAGAGGAGAAACCTAAAACAATATAGCTAGGAGAAAGTGGCATGAAATGAGCTATCCATGCCTCAAAGATAGGGATCCATGTTTTTTAAAGTTGCAATGTATGGCATCTATGAATAAGACATCCACAGCCAATGAGATTCGCTAGATGAAAGCACAACAGAGAGGCCCCATTTAGTATGTGCAAACATAGAGGGAATCCATGCAGTCAATGGAGGCACCATGTTAAAATTGGAAGCCATGAAGAAAATTACACAGGAATAAGATGCCATAAGCCAAAGAATAGATCACCCACACCAGGGTAATAGTAAGGAGACAAACACACATTCAGATTTGATAAAGAAGCTCAGAGCAAAAAGAAGGAATCGCCAAGTTTGGAGCATGCCCATGATAGTAGGAATCCTATGAGCAACAAGAAAATATTGAAAAAACTATTTATCCCACATTGGGGAGGGGATAGCTCTCCCAAAAATTTAAATATTATCCCACACAAACAGCATGTTGTATTTAAGATGAGCCTTTTCAAAGGCAAGCCTCAGATGGTGGGTCCATCTCGGACAAGTGGTAGCAATTGAAAGACAAATTTTAACGAGCAACGTGAAAAATGGAGGATGTGTTGCAGTGCACCGTAAGAGCAAGAGATGGGATACAAAGAATTTATGTTCTCATGCCTAATGTAAGATCAGAATTGTGAAAATGAATGCTCTCCGGTGTTATGGGCCCAACATATGAGAGGAAGTAAATTGTAAAGGCTCTCTAATGTTACGCTCACCTCGTGTAGTCATAAAAAAAATTTCAAGGATCCTTGATGCTATGCAAAATTCGTGCTAATAAGAGCATAAAAAACATTTTTAGCCTCTCTGGTGCTACATTCAAGGTTGTGAGAGTGTAAAGGGCAGTGTTCAGCATATAAACGGAAAGCAAATACCAAAGGGGTCTCGATGCTATGGGAGGTTGATATTAATATGTTCATTGAGCTTCCCGTATGAGTGTAAAGCACATTTTTGTGGGCTCCAATGCTATGAGGAATTGGTGATGGGGTAGTCATATGGGAAAATCACAAAGTGACATGTGGAAAAAGGCTGGTCAAATTAGGTTGACCCCAAAATTGAGGGGTAAAGAGAAATTTGAAAAGTAATAAAAAAATATTATTTTTTATGCTTTCTCAGAATGGATGTGCATGCAAAGGCTTTTAAATTAAAAGGTCATTTAATCTAAAGTTCTAACTTTAGGTTAATTTAAATTTTGATTTTTAAATTTTAAAAGGATGTGCAGACTTGAACTTTATACCACAAGGGCATTTTTCAAACAGAGATTTAATGAGTTTCTGGAAGCCAACATAGCGATATTATATATCGTTGAAATCATGAGAAACTAAATTTTTTGATTTTACAGTTGGTTTTTGCACAGAATGCTGTTGGTTCATGCTACATGATGTTTTCTTCTAGATTCCTATTATGCAACTGTATTCAGGTGACAAAGTTTAGAACTAATTTTTGACAAGGTAATGATCTGAATGTGGTTAAAAGGTAGTGAAAATGCAATTAAGGTTGAATTTAGATCACATTCACTCAGTAAAACTCAAATTTCATGAGTATTTCATGAGGCAAATCAGATATTTTGGATGCATAAAGATTTTTCATCATTGAGCAAAGATATTTGCAAATCAATAACAAAAAAATGATGAAATCAAATCAAATCAGAATGGGAGAAGGGAGAAAGAAGTTATTTAGTTGCAGGAGATTGAATTTCAAGTGGAAAAATGTCAATTGCATAACAAATATGAGAATTCACTTCTTTCTATATATTTCTTTCTTTCTTTCATTGTAGGGGTTGGCAGTTTCCTCTGGGTAATACTAGTAGGGTTCCAAAATTTTACTCTGAAACCATTTTATTTAGCATATTCTCTCTTGTATGAATAATAGTAGGAAGGATAATATAGATAGTTCAGATCCGTTAGGTGTTTTAATGCTTTCATTTCATGCATTTGGTTGTATTGTTTCAAGGAAATGAATACAAATGAACAAGAATTTCATTAGTTTCAGTTTGATTCTCGTCTCCTGTCTTAGTGAATTTCCAATGTTTTATGGTCTTTGAACAAAGAGTCTAGGTCATAGTTGCAGTCCCTTAAGGTTGTATGTTGTTTCATTGTTTCTTATAACCCAAGGGGTTATGCAAATTCTTCAAAGAATTCAACAGGGTTGCAAGTTTACTGAGGGGGATATCATGTAAGAATGAGGTTCAAATTGAGCATAGATGTTTATTTACAAGGTAAATAGATAGATCGTATATCTGAATATATAAATAAGTATCAAATATCCATATGTATGCATTTGATTCATGGATTTTCCCAATTATTAAGGCACTAATCAGCTACAGGGTCACTTAGTTCTTATTGCTACATATTAGGGGTTTTGTTGAATTCAACATTATTAATCAAATGTTCTTTCCCTTTCATGTTGAAGAACCTAAATGTGATGCCCTCACTCAACTTATGAATTTCATAGATTTTCACCTAGCTACGATAGATCTATGATTATTACATGAGTCATTAGGAGAAATAAGGGTAAAATCTGTAGTAAATAGATTCAGGGATATGTTTTGCATTGGTACAATATCGAAAGAATCTATAGGTCCACCCACCTAGGTTTTGCAAAGCCTAAAATAGAAGAAGGGTCAAGCCTTATAGTTGGCCTGGTGTCTAAAATGATGTATTGAAAATGGGAGTTAGCTGCCCCTAGATATATCATCTTCTCATTGGGATAATTGAAAATCCTCAAGCATTTTCAAACACCAACATACTTGATGATAGAAATTTTTAAAACACTCAAAAATGTAAAAAATCACCAAAAAATCTAAAATTTTCTATACAAATGTGGTTGATTGATCACTCACCTGAGGCTCATAGTATTTCGGCCAGCTATGTCACCTCGAAAGCTTGAATCAATGAAGATGCATAAGGACTGCCATTTTTCTTCTTAGAGCTCTCTTCTTCACAAAAGAAAAAAACACAAATGAATTGAAAATGACCTTTTCGGCCTTATATAGTCTTTGACCTAATTTTTAAAGTGCTTTGATTAACGTAAAAATCACCCCCAGCTAATTTGGCTACTTTAAACTCATTTTTGGGATTGAATTTGAAATCTGACACACTTAAACAACACAAATTCACACTTTAAAATTTTGTGACCAATGCAATTGAACACTTGTGTAGTCCATTTTTTTGATACTTTGTAAATCTTGGAATATTCTCATTCATATTTCTTCAAAAATTTCCAACTTTTTGGAAAATTCAAACTTGGTCTTTTGGACCTCAAAATCACTCTAAATCAACTCAAATTTTTCTTCATGCTCTTCTCATCTATTCTACATCTTTTTGAATCTTTGATCACATCTTTATCTTTGAATATACTACTTTGCATCACTATTATGGTGTGTCATCTTTTATTTTCACTCTTGAAGGGGGTAGGATGATTCCATCATTGAATCTTTCAAAAAATTGTTTCAACTTAATCTAAACATTATGTCCTGATTACTAGGTGTATCTCATCACTTAGGGCATCTTTGTTCTCCCAATCTAGCATCATATCTCATATTTTTATTAGCTAATCACACTTATAATGGTCCTTATCATAGTTTGATGGACAACTATCGAGACATTCTAACCTTAACTCTTGAGGATTAAGCCCTATTCTAGGGATGATCCTATGACTCATGATAGGACTTGTCATATTTTATGGACCAATATTTAGGCATTCTATCTAGAATATAGAGAACTAAGCTCCATTCTAGAGATAATCCTAATTCTTGTTTAAGGATTAAGCTTTATTCTAGAGATAATCCTAATTCTTGTTTAAGAATTAAGCTTCATTCTAGAGATAATTATAAACTCCCACTTTCAATCACTATTTAATGGAAAAGTATCAAGACAATCTAACCCTAACTCCTAAGGATTAGGCCTCATTTTGGGGATAATTATATGAATCATTATTAATCTTGTCAACTTCTAATGGATAAGTATCAGGGCAATCTAACCTTGACTTCTAAGGATTGAGTCTCATTCTAGGAATAACTCTATGAAGTTTGATAATCTTTGTTCTTTCATATCAGTGTCTAGGTGTTCTATCTAGATTCCCTAAGGTTAAGCTTCTTTCTAGAGATAACCTTAAAAAGCTCATCAATTGGTCTTTGTGACATCAATCTAAGAACCAATCTCACTTCTTGGTTTATAATGTCCGACTTATGGTTTCTTTGAATCAATATTCATTTCACACATTCATTCAAAGAGGAGAAAATGTAATACCCCTAAATTGGCACATTTCCATTCTAAACCAATTTCAATCTATATGTTTTACTCAAAGTCCTATTATACTAGGCAATTCTAATTTTAACAATCTCTATTTGACCTAAGTGTCAAATGTAAAAAATCCCTAATCTGCATTAATCATATACTTCATTTAATTCCTAAGTATTGACTCAAATTAGCTACATTAAGCCTATTAATTAAGATAACTTAATTATAAGTCTTTGTACTTTAATTAAATTAAAATTCAACCTTTTTATGTAATATACATGTGAATTAAAATATATTTGATTTAATTAATATACCTTTATTCTAATCATTGAATTTAATTATTGAATTAATTAGACATTATTTATGAGGTCATATTTAACCTTTTAAGTCAAATATATCACATTATTCTCTCTCTTCAAATTAGAATTGGAAATTCTAAGTGAACTAGAATTAGAAAGGGAATGAGGTCAGTTAACTCCTCATCACATTCATAAGTGACCAATTAACTCCCTTTTCACAGTGGAATCTTCTATTTTAACTAAATCTCATCTCCAATCTCAACTATTCATTTAGTTTGATCCTAACTATTGATCAAATTCTTGGATTCTATTTAAGAAACCATCAACTCCTCATTTTGGAGGATGCACATGAATATTGTCGAACTATTGACAAATTGATCAGTCACATATTTGCATTAATTGCTCATTTAATCTCACCCTTTATTTCTCATATAGATTAATCATGCAATAGAATCCATCAACTCCTCATTTTGGAGGATGCACATGAATAGTATCAAACTATTGCCAAATTGTTCACTCACATATTTGCATTAATTTCTCATTTACTCTCGCACTTTCTTTCTCATATAGATTAATCATACATACATTTAGATTAATTTTTTCTTTATATTCTTAGAATAATTTCATACATTTTATCTTAACATTACATATCATTTAGAATACAAAAAATCCTTCATACTAGATGGTTTAGTCACTAATCTCTCAAATCTAAGAGTGGACAATGAAACCCAATTAGTTAGAAGGAAATAGATCAGCTTGTTGGGCTATTTTGGATGAATGATCTCACATTCATTCTAGGATTATTCTAACATATAATGATAATGTTGAAGTGTGGTTAATTTATAGGCCATAATTAGCACTCACACTAATACATCAAAATCCCTTTAACAACAAATGTTTCAGCAACAACCATCTTACCAACAAAATATGTGCTATCAACAAACATGCCAAAAACCACCACAATAACAATATTGGTACAAAAATCATGAAGGAATAGAAAATCAAAAAAATTATATCACCATTGTAGCTTGAAAAGACTATGAGTCCAAAAACAACCTTGAGTATACAATGCCTTGGGGGAATCATTTGATGTTATTTTCAAAAAACTAGCCCAAGATAATCTCATCCACTACCCACAAACACAACCACTAGATCCAAGCCAGCCTAAAGCACCATGGTACAAAGAAAATGAGTTTTGAAAATTCCATCATGGAAAAGGGCATCTCACCCTCAAATGTATGCAACTCAAAAATTATGTGGAAGATCTCATAAATTGTAAGGATATCCTAGTAGGAGTAGAAGTCTCTACAAATGCAAGACTATTGATCTATCAAATTGCATTCCCATTATATAATAACAATAAAAATGTGGGCTAGGCACCTATATAGAACAATAATAGAGAAAACAACACCCAATCTAAGAAAGACAATAATCATGGTTGATCACAAGAATATACTTCAACATACCTTAACTATGGTAATTTGATTGGATGTATATCCCAAGATGAGCCCTTCATTAATGTGCTAAATATCAAAGGCCCAAATAATCAATGTGCAACCATAACACGATAGACCCAACTCAATGTTATAGGTCCACATGCATTTGAATTTTTTGTTAGCATGAATATTGATGATACTACTTTGTGGGAGTATCCTAAGCATTGGAGAGTATTAGTATGTTGCATTCATGGCCATGTTTGTCATTGATGTCAAAAAAGCATTGATTCTCTCAAGACTGGCACAATAGTAGATAGAGATCTCGTGGAATAGATAATGGTTTAGTTGTTTGGTCATGCACATTTAAGGAAATTTATGATATAGTGTCCTAATGATGTGGTTAAGTGCATAGAGTCTAAGTTGAACACATATGGAAGTTGTGCCTAATATACAAAGAGTAGTTTAGAGATAGAGTATTGGAAAAGTAGTTCCTCATGATTTTTGGATATCTTACATCTAAGATGTAATGAAGAGATGTGTAGTCAGGAATTGATAGAGGATAGTTAGATGATGACATCAGTGACATGTGAAGTTTTGTATAGGTTGTGAGCCAATAGTGCTATTGTAATTATAATTAATTAACTATCTTATTTTAATTAATTTGGAAAGCCTCAAGGTCAACTCAAGGAATTATTATGAAGATATGGTATAAAAGAAAGATTTTTCCCTTGATTATAAAGTGTATGATGTGTATTAAGATTATTGAAGAAGTGCAAAGTGCAAAAAGGTGCAGAGTGCTTGTTGATTGCGTACAAGCAATCTAAGGGATTATTGGATGTGAGATTTGAAATCTGGTTACAAGATCTAAAGGAGCAAAATTCTAGTTGATGGGATAGAGATAGAGGAAGGAAGTATAATTTAGTTTTATTAGTCTATAAGGAATAATATTGAGATTATTTGTACAGTGGGTTCATTGGTATTTCCCTTGAAGCTGTTTGGGTAGTGGGTCCAACTATCTTCCAGAACTCTTAATAGGGATTCAAAGTCTCCTAATAGGGACTCATATGTACTAAATGTTGTAACAAGTAATATTTATATCAGGGTCTATCCTATAACAAGTAATATTTATATTAGTACATCATTTTACAGGTAACATCCCCATAGGGTTTTCCTAGTTAAAATATCTAGTGTTATTGTGTATGAGTATCTTGGTGTGGTTTTAGTTTATATCACTCATATGGTTAAGATTTTTTTAATTTTTTAATTTTTATGTTAGTTGTGTAACTAATTCATGCCCCTCCTCTTAGTTATATTAGTAAACTATATATTCTAACAATTGGTATTAGAACATCAAGTCCTTGAAGAATAAGCTTAACAATTTTGGGAGATCAATGGTGAATATGTTTAGAAAGGATAGTCCATGATTCAATGGGGCTAACTATTATAGTTGGAAGGAGAAGATGAAGACTCATCTATTGTACATGAATCCATGATATTTTATCTTGACAAAAAGTCAAAAGATAATCATTGAAGAAGAAAAGCTTGAAGGATGCAGTGAAGAAGAGAGAGATCTATTCATGTGTGACATAAGAGCAAGAGAATCCCTACTAATAACTCCTTTAGAGAATGAATATAGTCATGTAAAGTCACTTGTAACATACCATGAAATTTTGAAAACATTAGAATCTACTTTTGAAGGTGATGATCATGCAAAAGGAATGAGATTACATAATTGAATATGTGCATTTCAAGATGCTAGAATGATGGAAGATGAATTTGTAATATGTTATATTGGTAGAATATCAAAAATGGTTATAGAAATTTGGTCTCATGGTCTAACTAAGGAAGAAGATGAATTCATCTAGAAGATCTTGAAAACTTTGACACCACTAGTCAAGCCAATAGCTCAGATGATTCAGCTAGTGATGCCCTACACAAAGGATTTCAAAAAGGAAACATTACTTGGAATATTAGCATCAACAAAAGAAGATCTAAGACAATCAAGGTAAATTGTAAGAGTCTAAACAACTTTTAGTGCCCTAAACATTTGACCTTATTTGACAAGGAGAAAAACCACTCATGGAGGTTTTGTTGGTAGTAGCAAAGCTAATGAAGATAAGAAGATGGAGGAAGCAATAGCCCTTTTGGTGAGAAGAGAAAAATATGGTAACAAAATATTTAAATGTTGGACTTGTAATGAATTTGATCATTATTCATATAAATGTCCCAAAAGAGAGAAAAAGTATAAGGGAAATTTTAACCCTAGAATAGATAGAGATAGAAATTTTTAGTATGCAAATGAAGATGAAGAATCTGATGAAAAAGTTCAAAGTGAAAGTGATGATGAATTAGGATTTGTGGCTATCAAGGAGGATGATCTTATAGAGAAATTAGAGAAGAAAGAGCTCTAGTTACCAAAGTGGAAAAGAAGTTTTATTGGATAATTGACAATGGTTGTTCACATCACATGACTAGTGATATCAATAAGTTTGTTAAATTCAAGAATCATGATGGAGGTATTGCTAGAGTTGGTAACAATGCAGTCTATCATATAATAGTAATTGGATCCATTATTCTTGATGGTAAAACTAACACTGATGATGTCTATTTTGTTGATGGATTGAAGCATTTACTTGTTGATTGTTGGACAATTGGCAGACAAGGGTTATCAATTGTAGTTTACTGAGAAGAGTTTCACTATCAAAGATATTGCTGGTAAGATTATTGGAACTAGCACTAGATCCAAAGGTAATGTATTTTAGTTGAATCCTACTAAGATGACATGTTTGGTAGATAAAGTGGATAACAATTGGTAGTGACAGAAGATTTTATCACATAAAATTTTATAATGTTGTGAAGGTTAGTAGCACTTTTGCAGTCATAGACTTGCCTAAGATTGTAAACTCTACTAATGTTGTGTACAAGGAATGTATTTTGGCTAAGAAGAAGAAAGTATCGTTCCCTAGTAAGAAGCTCACTGAAATAGTAAAGCTAGAGATTGTTCAAACATATCTAAGTGGTCCTTCTAGAGGATTCTATGGTGAAAGATATTTTATGATTTTTGTTGATGATTTCACTAGAATGATGTGGGTATCATTTCTTAAAGAAGATTTTGAAAAGTTTAAGATATTGAAGAATAGAGTTGAGAATGAGTTTACTATTAAGATTAAGTGTTTGAGATCTGATAGAGGAGGATAATTCATCTCTAGAGAATTTAAAATATTTTGTGAAGAAAATGGAATCAAAGATAGCTACTTGAACCTAGAACACCTGAGAAGAATGGGATTGTTGAGAGCAGAAATAAGTCTATAGTAGAGGTAGCAAGAGCAATGTTATTTGAGAATGATGTTTCTAAGACATTCTAGAGGAAATAAATTAATTCAATAGTATATACTCTAAAATAGAGTACAAGTTAGAAATAGTATGGACAAGACACCTTATGAACTATGGTTTGGACATTCACCATTAGTCAAATATTTCAAGATATTTGGGTGCAAATGTTATGTTAAGAGAGATGATGACATTGGTAAGTTTGATCCAAGAACTGATGAAGGTGTGTTTCTTGGCAATTCATTGAAAAGTAAGGCTTATAGATGTTTTAACTATAGAACTAAGACAACAGTTGAATGAGAAAATGTAAGGATTGATGAGAAGTTTGAGCCAAAAAAAAGATGGTAGATTATAATTCAAATGAAGAAGAGGATAATTCTAGAATTGTTAGATAGAATTTTGAAGTCTTGTTTAAGACTAACAATGGCTTGCAGAATGATGTGCTAAATTTTGAGCATAGAGGAGAACAAAGTTCTGAACCTAGAGAAGAGATAAGAGTTGAGATGTTAAGTCCTACCCCTAACAAGAATTTGACAAAGAATCACCCTCCTAAGAAGATAACTAGAAGTAAAGATAAATGTGTAATGACAAGGAATAGAGTAAATGAGGAGAAATGTTTAATATCTCAGGTTGAACCCAAGTGTGTAGATGAATCAGTCAAAGATAATCATTAGATCCAAGTGATGAAGGAAGAATTGAATAAGATAGTAAAGAATGATACATAGGAGTTAGTTCCTAGACCAAAAGACAAGAATGTGATAGGAACAAAATGGGCTCTCAGGAAGAAGATGAATGAGCAAGTAGAAGTTGTGAGAAATAAGGCCACGCTTGTTTGTAAAGGTTATTCGTAGTTAGAAGGCATAGATTTTCAGGAACATATGCACCATTAGCAAGAATGGAAGCAGTAAGGATGTTTCTAGCTTATGCAATGGACAAGAAATTCAAGGTTTATTAGATGGATGTTAAATCTGCCTTTCTAAATGAAGAATTAGAAGAAGAAGTTTATATTAAGTAGCCTGAAGGTCTTCCTTAATCAAAAGATAAAGACATGCAGGTGTGCACATTAAAGAAATTTTAAATGGTCTAAAGCAAGAACCTAGAACCTAGTATGCGAGGTTAGACAGTTACTTGGAAAAAATTAGATTTTCAAAAGATACGATAAATAGTAACCTATATATGAAAGAAATTAAAGATTGATTATTGATGAAGTTAGTGATAAATTTGTTGAAGAGATGAAGAATTAATTTATAATGAGCATGATAGGAGAAATAAAGTTTTTTCTAGGACTACAAATTGTGCAAAATAATGATGGTATATTGATTTGACAAGATAAGTACCTAAAAGATTTGTTGAAAAGGTTTGGTTTAGAAGGTTGTAAACCTATTGACACACCTATGATAACAGGTCACAAGTTATTCAGCAAAGATTAGACACCTAAAGTAGAGAAAAAGAAGCATAGATCCATGACTAGAGGTTTGCAATATCTGACTTACACCAGATAAGATATAGAAAATGTAGTTGAGATTGTAGCTATATTTCAAGGTGATCCTAAGGAATATGATTTTGCAGTAGTAAAGAGAATATTTAGATATCTGAAAGGGACGTCTAATTATGGAATTTGGTATGATACATCAAGTGATTTTAAACTTTGTACATATACTAATATTAATTGGGAAGGAAGTATGGATGAAAAAAAGAGCACCAACGGTATAGAATTAGTTGGTTTCTTGGTTAAGCAAGAAGCAAGATTGTATTTCACAGAGCATTGTTGATTTTAAATATATTGCAGCAATATATAAATATAATCAAGTTATGTGGATGAAGTAGATAGTGAATGATATCAAAATTGAGATTGAAGAACCTATTATCATTTATCTTGATAACACAACTATAGTAAGTATGTCTAAGAATCATGTATTGCATTCTAAGACTAAGCATATAGCTACTAAGTATCATGTGTTGAGAGAGAAAGAAATAGAAAAGTAGATCAAATTGGAGCATGTAAGTACTAAAGATTAGATTGTAGATATCTTTACGAAGCCTTTTCCTAAAGATACATTTGAGTACTTGAGAGGTATTCTTGGGGTTATGCCTCTTCCTACTTTTGAGTAGGTCATGTAGAGAGTGCATCAATCCAGTGGTATAGAGCCCTATTATTTGACTAGACTGAATGATGATATTTCCCATATGTGGGAGTATTTGGTATGTACTGAGTCA
Source organism: Cupressus sempervirens (assembly GCA_028749045.1). Lineage (NCBI taxonomy): Eukaryota > Viridiplantae > Streptophyta > Pinopsida > Cupressales > Cupressaceae > Cupressus > Cupressus sempervirens. The sequence goes on from CM053792.1 coordinate 581,289,059, forward strand.
TTGAGGACTCTTGGTATTTGGTATTTGGTATTGAATAGTGCCTTTAGACACTCAAGCTAGTTGATTACTTGGAGTAGCTAATTAAAAATTGGTATGTATTGATTGGTACATTGAGATTGTGACATTTGACATTGATGTTAATGGGGGAGAATATGCATGAAAAATGTTTCTTAGAGAATGGGGGAGAGTATGCATGAGATGAAGACAAAAAAAGTAGCAAAGTGCTACTTTTTATTCTTGGAACTTATTTTTTTTCATCTATGTTACCATCTATGCCAAAGGGGGACATTGTTAGCATGAATTCTTTTGATACTACTTGGTGGGAGTATCTTGAGCATGGAGAGTATTGATATGTTGCATTCATGACTGTGTTTTTCATTGATGTCAACATAGCATTAATTTTATAAAGACTGGCAGAGTAGCAGACATAGATCTTGATGGTACAGATAACGGTTTTATTGTCTAGTCATGTGTAGTTATGGACATATACGACATGGTGTCCTAATGATGTGGTTAAGTGTGTAGAGTCTAAGTTGAAGACATATAGAAGTTGTACCTAATTTATAAAGAGTAGTTTAGAGATAGAGTATTGGGAAAGTAGTTCTTGATTATTGTTAGCTATCTTACATCTGAGATGTAATGAAGAGATGCACAACTAGGTAATCATAGAGGATGGTCAAATGATGATGTCAGTGAGTGCACAAGCCTTAGTATTGCAAGTGTGAAGTTTTATATAGACTATAAGCTAAAATTATTATAGTAATTGTAATTAATTAATTATCTTATTTTAATTAATTAGGAAAGCCTCAAGGTTGGCTCATGGAATTATTATGAAGATATGGTATAAAGGAAAGATGTTTTCCTTGATTGTAAAGTGTATGATATGTATTGAGATCGTTGAAGAAGTTTGAAGTGCAGAAAGGAGTAGAGTTCTTACTGAATGCATGTAAGTGATCCAAGGATTATAAGATGTGAGATTTGATATCTGGTTACAAGATCTAAAGGAGCAAAAGTTTGGTTGGTAGGATAGAGACAAGGGAAGGAAGTAAAATTCAGTTTTATTATTATACAAGGAATAATACAAAGATCATTTGGACAGTGGGCTCATTGGCCTTGCCCTTGAAGCTATTTGGGTAGTGGGTCTAGCTATCTTCCACAACTCTTAAAAGGGTTGGAATCTCCTAACAGGGATTCAAAGTCTCCTAATAGGGACTTGTATGTAATTAAAGTTGTAATAAACTCCTAATAGGTTCTATCCTTTAACAAGGAACATTTATATTAGTACATCATCATGTGGGTACCATCCCCACTAGCATTTTACCTCTAATTAAGGGTTTCCCTAGTTTAACATATCTGGTGTTATTGTGTATGTGTATATTTTTGTGGTTTTAGTTTATATTACTCATGCAGTTAAGATTGTTTAAAGTTGTTAATTGTGATATTAGTTGTATAATTGATTCACCCCCACCTCTTAGTTATATTGGTGGACTATATATTCTAACATCTTTAGGGATGCAATATAATATTCTAGAACACCTTGGGAACATGCTATCCCAAATCTCCATCTTGGAAGTGTTGTACACTAGCCAAATTCATAGGAAGATCCTTAATAATGCACTCCATGAATCTCATGTCCCTACTGATATCAATCCTAAAAAATTTAAAAAATTAGTCAGACACGTTTCTGCCTCATGTGCACTATCCCTTAAATCCTCTAATGTCCCATAAATTAAGCTAGGCCACATCCTCCCACTCTATATTATTGTTATGGCCTCTAAGTTTGCAACTAAGAGAGTCATGATAGATAATGGGTCAACCCTAAACCTAAGCACTTTGAGTTTATTAAATAAGAAGGATACACTAAGACAAACATTATAGATGATCACCATCAAGGCCTATGATAGCTTGGAAAGAACAACAAAAGGAACTATATTATTTCCCATTAGAGTGGGGCATGCTACTCAAAAAGTAGTTTTCCATGTAGTTGATCTTAACCTACCCTTCAACATCTTCCTTGACTGACCATGGATCCATGCCATGAAGATCATTTCATCCACTTATCATCAATGCATATTTTTTTTGCATCATGACATTGAGATAACCATCTATGCTGATCTAGAATCCTTTTCACATTGTAATATAATAGAAGTGTCCTATGATAATCATTTCCTTCTAATTGATATCAATACTATCATCACCAACTCTATGGTACCTATCAATACCTTGATACCATGATAGCCTCCATACTCTCAACTATTAAGATCAACTACCAAGGTTGTCTTAAATATCGTCTCTTAGATACATTTTTTGTTGGCACCTTTCTACTTGACCCACACATGGAAATGCCCCACCCATCAAGGACCAAAGAAAGATATAGCTCTCGAGCTCAAACAGCTTGAACCAACCACATTTATTTCTAATGTGATCTTTAATGGAAGAAAAATGGCCCGGACATCATCACATGGTTATACAAGGACCCACTTTTGAAAGATAAAAAGATCCTTGACTACCTCAAATAGAATTATCTCCACTTGTCGAGCCCCACCTAGATATCCTTGGAACAAGGATAAATAAAAGCTGAGATATTTATTTTTTAAAACAAGTATAGATACACACGACAATCAACATACAAGGATCACAAAGATTACAATGGAAGACTTAACAAATGAATCTCCAAGTGCCACTACCAAAATAAATCACTCAACAGAAAGATGAAGACCAAGGATGACAACAGAACTCAAAATCTCCAATCTGTTAAATATTGGAAAAATTTCTTAAAGGGTACTCGAAACACGAAAATGCATTCCCCAAAAAATGTTGGAGATACCACATGTTTTTTGCATGAGGAAAGACAACCATAGACTCACGTGAGGAAGTACACCTTTGTGCAATAAAGTGTACTACACCACATGAGAAACTAGTCTCTTGCATGAGAAAATTCTAGGGAACAATCAAAAACATTCTCCACTTTGTTTTTGATGTTCACAAGAGAGAATGTCAACATGTGTGCAAGGAAGTGCCAAGTCTTCCATGAGAGAGAGTACAATATTGCATGAGACTCCTTTGTAATTCATGTGAGAGAATGCCTTCTTACATGAGAGATCACATTCTCATGCATGAAGACACTTCTTTGATGCAAGGAAGTATAAAAACAAATAGGGAAAATGAAGGATGAATAGGTAGGAAAAATAATTCCTCCACACTCAAGTGTACCAGATCCGCAAATAGAGGCTTGGAAATTCGAACATAATAATAGTAAGATGGAATAAGCATGAAACCAACTAAACCATAACAGTAAATGAAATGTACTAAAAGCAACATTGCAATGAAAAAAAACATAAAAAATCTTGTGCAATTCCTCCCAACCATAATAACATCATGAGACCTTGAGGGTCCTAGCCATCCCCCATGCATCACATCCAAAATGAGCAACTAGATAGTTAGAGTTGTCTTATAAGGGTATCACTACTAAAATGTAATAACATCATAAGAACAAGGAAATCTAACATGCTAATCCAATAAAGCAATAGATACTCCAACTAAGTAAATCACATCACCTAATCATATGCTAAACATCACAATATAGGAATGTGTTCAAATAAACCAACATCATCTAAACATGACATCCTAGCATTCCAATAAAAGCATAAATCTCAATATAACATGCTCTGAAACCCAAAGAGTTAAAAAAAACATCAGTCATGTTGACCCTCATTTTCACTTTGCCTAAATTTTGAGTTTCCAATGCAAAAACATGTTGAATTGAAGTAACTAGTTAGGGTGTTTTTATAATGTGTTTAATCCTCTAGTTAAAACCCTAAATTTTATAAAATTAGCCTTTTCTTGGTACTTATAGTTTCCTTGAAGTTCTATAAAATTGTTTTCCGTAGTGAGAAAATCCTTATTTTAAGTCAATGCGCTTTCTGAGCCTTTCCAAATTTTCAAATGTTTCAAAAGGTTATATTTTGTCTTGATACTTTTGTAGTTTAATGTAAACTCATGAAGGTTTTTAAGTATGTAACCTAGTGACCAAGGTTGTTTGCATAGTCGAGGCTCTCCATCAAAATGTGACATCAAATGGTGTGACTCAATGAAGTAGTTTAAATTCTTTTGATCTTTGAGTCGTGGAGGATAAATACTAGTCATCTCTATACCATGACTAAGTGAAACAAGTAATTAAGCCTTAGTCGCATAGTCACATGAATAAGTAATATGTAAAGAAGCATAACAATGATTGGGAAGATTCTTTTGTTTGCATAGTTAGGGTATCAAAAGGTAAAGTTAAAAGGATAACCATGACTAAGAGAAATAGTTAAAAGCTCATAAAAAACCTTTAATTGCATGGTCCCATGGCTGATTAAATAGTTAAAGGATTTTACTACAAAGGAGTGACCAAGTTAAATACTTGAAATTATTCCTAATTGCATGGTTAGGGCGATTAAGTCATGTTATGCAATTGGGTGAAAGAAAGTTATGAAGCCAAAAGATATTTATTCACCTGGTTACATGATTAAAATAGATATCTAGTTCCTATATCATGACTAGGCAAAAGGGTTAAGAATTTGTTAAGTCACACAGTCATGATGTTAATTAAGAAATCAAAGGATCAAGTCATGACCTAGCAGTCACTACTTCAGGGTGAATGAAATGTTTGATCACTTAGTCGTGATGTTAAAGAAGATAAGGATAATTAATTCAATGACTCAATGACACGGTCAACTTACAAGAAGAATATATCTAATCACACTTCACGATGATAAGAGAAAAATGCTTGAGATAAGTTGTGAACTGATGAAATAGGTTAAAATTTTCATTTATGGGGTTGTGTAGTTAAGGATCAAAAGAAGTATCTAAGCCATGACTAGGTGAACTAATTAAGATCAAAGTAGAATTTGCTAGATTGCACAATCGTGATGTCAAAGAAATATTACTAAGAATAGACCATGAAGTGGCAACTGGGTGTAAAGAGTGTAAATCTCATTTTCTCACATAGTTGCAAAGAAAATTTGTTGTTAGATAAACAAAGATCTGACTTGAAGAAGTCTTAAGTTCAAACTACATGTAGTGTTTTGATCGCATGGTCATAGCTATAAAAACATAAAAGCTTGAAAGTTGTGTCAAGCCACAACTTAATGACTACTAAAGGAATTCACATGGTCATAGGCACTAACTATAACTATTAGTGAAGTGAAATTACTATGTCATAAAAAAGATAAATAACTGTTAGATGTTTAAGGTGCTCAGTCACACAATTAATGGCTAAAAGTAGTACTGATTAGATTGCAAGCAATGAAAATAGATATAATACAATGACGATTGGGGAATGGAAAACTAAGGGAGTTGCAAGTTACAAGGATAGATTTTAATGAAAAAGTGACTATTAAAAACCCTAATTATGACTTAAAAGGGATCCCCTATCAAAAGGGCATAAAGAATTAGAAAAAGTTGATAGTATAAGAAGATTTTGGCACTTTTATAGAAATTGAGATTTTTCATGCACATTGACATAAATAGACATAAATGCTTCTCTGCTAATTTTTCTCTATTAATAAGTTGATATAATGGCATTTTAAGTTATGGTCCTTTACATAATCTGGAGCTAAGAGATTTCTAGAGCTTATAAAGAGTTTCAAAAAAATTAGGAGTTAGAATTAACAGAGTTGTCAGAAATTTGAGTATAGAAATCATCGAATAGGATGAAGGAAGGATAACCACTCAGGTTGATGTGGAAGAATCCTCACAAGTAAAAGCAAAGCTGAAGTTGGAAAAGATGTATGCAGAAGAGTGGGTATATTTTCTTCTAGGGTCTTCTCAAGTTCAAACTTTGAATGCACATGTTTTCAAAGATACATACTCTTTTCAAAGAGATGCCATATACGAAATACAAATGGAAATGAACTTTTTTGGTATTTCCATCATAATAGGTATGCAAAATCACCAATCTATAACCTATGGGTTAGGAATATGGAAAAATTTATAATCCCAAAAGTCATAGTGGATGTTGATTGGATAAAGGCACTGATCAAATCCTACAATCCAATGACTTAAGATTTTCATAGAAAGAATATAAGTATCCTATGCAGATTGGATAGGGAGACCTTCATTAAGGTTTTTGACCTAGGTGGGTTGATGGAGAAGATGAATGAAATTTTTTTAAATTCCAAGAATTTATTTATTAGAAATGTCATGAAGAGGCACATTCCCAAATCAAAGTTGGAGAAGGTTGAGAAGCCAAAGAAGGTAGGAGATCTAATGCCATTAGAATTATTTTTCAAGTATTTCAAGTACACCATCTTTGGGATAAACAAGCTCAGAGGAATTGATGGTACCAATAATTTCATAGGGTAAATATATATCATTTTTTTGGATATTCAAGATCCAAATCATAATCTTGGGTATAATTTTGTGGAGTAAATTATAAATAGGATACATGATGAGATAGTGGTTGCTCAGAAAGGAGAACTTGGGAATTTTAGATTCTTCCACTACTCACTATTGATACAAATAATTCTATATAGAAACATAGGGCATATGAGTTTGGACTTCATTGAAGCCATTAAAGATAATCATTGTGGACCACACACATAGAATTTCCATAAGATGTGATATTTAAAGTCTATTAGGGTTTTTGTTCCATGCAAGTCAATCCATAGATGAACTACCCTAAAGAATTTTATGTCCAAAAAGGGGTCCAACAAGAGCGATCTATAATTAAGGATTGTATATCCATAAGGGATCAAAGTGTAAAGTACCATAAAATAATGAGTGAATGAAATATGTAAGTTGAATGTATGCCCTTATTTTAATTAAAGAAACCCTACTAGAATTTATGTTAGAAAGTAAAGACCACCAAGATAACTGAGAGGGGGGATGAATCAGTTATCCAACTATTAAAACATTTATCAACCTTATTAATCTTAAACATGCCAATAATATAATCAACAATCATAACAAGATACTCATACACAATAACACTAGATATGTTAACTAGGGAAACCCTTGATCAAAGGGAAAATTGGGGTGGGGATGGTACACAAAAAATGATGTACTAATATAATAGAAATATATAGCTCCTTCTCTATACTTTGACTAGAATTCTCTTATTCTAATCTTGTTACCATATCACAAACTTCACAGCCAATAATACCTTGGATCACTTACCTTCATTTACCAAATACTTCACATTTCAATTATCAAATTCACACTTCATCAAAAGGAAAATAATCTTTCTTTATACCTTATCCTCAAGAAATTTCCTTGTGTCATCCTTGAGGCTTTCCCAATTAATTAGAATAGGAACTCATTAACATATTACAAAAATTTACATCTTTTTGCAATTACAAATTACTATCAGCTTAAAGTCTTTACAACTTCTCACATGTGTGACCTCAAACCTTGCACACTCACTAACATCATCATCAAACTATCTTCTATCATTGTCTAGCTTCACATATAAGAATTTTCTCTCTATTATAATATACAAACTAAACATCATAAACTACTTCTCAGGTACTCTATCTATACATTTTCCTCTATATATCAATCATACCTTATGCATGTCTTTTTCTTACTACATGCACACTTAACTACTTCATCATGACACAATTTAGAGAACATCCTTAACTATGCTTGATGTGATCATCAATACTTCATTAATACAACCTCATCCTTTTTCTATTTCTTTGTTAGTCTTTATAGAAACAATACTTTGTTGACGTCAATGAAAAATATAGACATGAATGCAACATTTCAATTATGCTAACAATATCTCCAACTGATCTAGCAATTCTTAGGATACTCCTCCAAAGGAATGTCGTTAGCATTCATACTAATACTTTAAATTTCATATCTTATAGAACTTTTCTCAGGGGGGAGTGAATCACTTATCAAAATAATATTGCATTTATCAACCTTATTAAACTTAAATAATATGAGAAATATAATAAAAAACCAAAACAAGATATTCATGCACAATAAAACTATATATGCTAACTAGGGAAATCCTTGATCAAAGGAAAAACCTCAATGGGGATGGTACCCACAAGATGATATACTAATATAAATATTCCTTTCTAGAGGATTGATCCTATTAGGAGTCTATAAAAACATTCACTACAAATTAGTCCTTGTTAAGAGCCTTTGAATCCCTATTAGGAGGTTCCAACCCTATTAGGAGTTGTAGAAGATAGATGGACCCATTGTCCAAACAACTTCAAGAGCAAGGCCAATGAGCCCATTGTCCAATTGATCTCTATATTACTCCTTGCAAAATAATAGAAATGAAGAGTACCAGTCCTTCCTCTTTCTTTGTCCTATCAACCAAACTTCTAATCCTACTGATGTTTTAACTAGATCAAAAATCTCACATCCGATAATCTATTGGATTGCTTACTCACATTCACCAAGTACTCTTATCCATTTTTCACTTCTCACTCAATACAATGATGACACCACTTCTTACAAACAAGAAAAACATCTTTCCTTTATACTGTATCTTCAAAATAATTCCTTGAGTCATCCTTGAGGCTTTCCTAATTAATTATAATAAGATAATTAATTATTTCATAATTACAATAGCAATTGGCTCAGAGTCTATGCAAATTCTCGCATGTACACCACTAGAGCTTTCACATTCATTGATGTCATCATGAGACTATCTTATGGTACTGGCTGACCACACATCTCAAGATTATCTTTGTCACACAATATAATACAATCATCTAAAAGTGCTTCTTATATAGTCTATCTTTGTACCACTCTTTTCAAATTAGGCATATCTTCCATAAATATTTGACTCAAGTACTACACATTGAACCTTAACTTCAGGACATAGTATCAAACATTTCCACGAATGTACATCACTAGAAAATCAAAACATTGTCCGTACAACTAAGATCTTTGTCTACTACTTTTCCAATCTTCACAAACTTACTACTATGTTGACATTAATGACAAACATAGTCATGAATGAAATATTTCAGTACTCTCCAATGCTTACGATACTCCCCCAATGTAGTATCATTAGCATTCGTGCTATCAATATCCCCCTTTGGAATTAATGACAATATAGATGTAAAAACATCTAAGTTCCAAGAATACCAAAATAGTACCCTTCTACTATTTTTTTTGTTCTCATCTTTTCAAATCCTCTTCATCAATCAAATCCAAGTCTTCAACCAAATTAAGTGTCCAAAGATGTTGTTCAAGACCAAATATGAAGAGCCCTTAATGACTTAACTCATCACAAATACTCCTCCATATAGGAAGCATCAACATTTAGTTAACTCAAATAATAGTGTTATGTACCATTGGACTGATGTAATCTCTGCATCATCTACTCAGAAGTAGATAGGGGCATAACCCCAAGCATACCTCTCAAGTACTCAAATGTATCTTTAGATAAGGGATTCATAAGGATATCTGTAATCTAATCTTTACTACTCACATATTTCAATCAAATCTCTTTTTATGTTGCATTCTCTCTCAAGACATGAAACTTAATAGATATATGTGTAGTCTTAGAATGAAACATTGGATTCTTAGAATGAAACTTAATAGATATATGTGTAGTCTTAGAATGAAACATTGGATTCTTAGACATAATTACTCTACTTGTATTATCATAGTTTATGATAATAGGTTTTGTAAATTCAATCATATTATCCTTCAACATCTGTTTCATCCACATTACTTGATTACAATTGTTTGCTACTACAACATACTCTACCTCAGCCGTACTTTGTGAAATATAATATGTATTTTTCTTAGCCAAGAAACCAATCTTCCTCCAAGAAATAATGCTACACCGTTGGTTCTTTTTCTATCATCCATATTGCCTACCCAATCTACATCAGTATATACACATAGAGTAAAATCTCTCAATTTTTCTTACCATATTCCATAATCAGATGTTCCTTTCAAATATTTAATTATCCCCTTTACTATTGCATAATGACACTCCTTAGGATCAACTTGAAATCTAGTTACAATCCCAATTGCATTTTTTGTATCTGGTCTCATGTGAGTTAGATATTGTAAACCTCTTATCATGGATATGTACTTCTTCTGCTCAACTGTGGGTGTCTCATATTTTCTAGATAACTTGTGACCAGTTATCATAGGCATGCCAACATAATTACAACTTTCCAATTCAAACTTTTTCAAAAAAATATTTCAAGTATTTAGGTTGTGAAATAAAAATTGTTAAATACAAATTGATACAAGTATGAATATGTGTTTCAATCATTGTTTTGTCATTGATATCAAACTTGCTACTTGTTGGTAAGATAATTGCTTATATGATTTGAGTACTATCATTTGTTTGATTGATGAGGAGGATTTGATCAAACAAGGTAACAATAGCAAGGATCAGTTAAGACAATAATATTATAGTGCATTGATAATCTACTTAAGGTTGCAAAGGATGGATATATTGATTAAGTTCAGAAGAACAAGTCAAATGAAGTATGTTTGCCAAGCTTAACAGTCTACATAGTAGGTACCGAGGATAGTTAGTGTAGGCCAAGTAGAAAATTATTTGGAGCCAATCAAAGTCAATTTTAGTGTAAGCTGAGTAATACAATATAAGCCAAGTAAAGTTTAGTTGATGCCAAGCACCAATAAACTCTAGTTCATGCTTAGTGTTTTGATAATGGGTGTTGAGCAATGTAATATGTACGAAGCATCAAAAGAAAGTTAATGTCGAGTGTAATCATTATGAGAAAGATCATGAATTTGATGAATCTAAGCTAAAATATTTGATTTCTTAGATTGTCTAAACTATGTGGAAGATAAGATTGATGAGCTGGTGGTGCAGAATTCAAGATGAACTATTTTGAGGTGAATTCAAATAGGATTGAAGAAGTTTATAGAAGGGAATGAAATGAAATTATGGGTAGATTCATTGAATCCTACTGAATCCAACCTAACCCAAAAATGGATGATGGAGGATGAATGACAAAAAATCTAAATATTTTATTTATAGAGATGGTTGGTCAAAATAAAAGGTTATCATGTGTGAGAACCTAAGGAAGAAAAGGAGTCTAGGGTATTGCTTCATTTAGTGACCTTAGAGAAGAGACTGCATTGGAAAGCAAAGAAAGAATGCATAATGGTATGGATGCTTAAAGGGTAAACAAGTTGTCAAAGATTAAGTGTGTGAAAGACAAGGAGAATGGAGGACTGAACCAAAGATCAATAATCTGCAAGTGTGTTGTAAGTTGTTATTAAATCAAACCTTACTATTACTTTCTAATCATTTTACCAGTCTAGGGTAAATCCTTTCAATTAAGGTTGACCTAATAGTCATTTGTAAATCCTTTAACTGGGTGACATTCCAAGTGAATGATCGAAAGTCCTCTGACAAGGCTCACTCCTAACAAGGTGATTGAAATCCTTTCACAGGGAATCACTTTAGAAGAGTGATAATGAGTAACATGTTACTAGTGGTTTTTCCCAAATTGGGTTTCCATGTTAAATTATGGTGTCATATGTGTTATTGAATCTATTATGTTTCATGCTTACATTTTTGTAAAGTTGATTTGATAGTAACCTACAAGTTGTGTATATGTGTTCACTAAGTTGAAAATGATTTATGTATATGGGTTCACTAAGCTGTGAAAAAAATTAATTATACATCTAGACCTTGTATAACTAATTCGCCCCTACCCCCCCGCCCCCCCCCCCCCCCCCCCCCCCAAAGTTATTCTCAATAATTCCAACAAAAATACCATCAATATTCTACACAATCCACAATGCTAGTAAAAACTTCATTTCTCCTATCAGGCTCATCAAAAAATATTACTATTATCAACAAAACATTCTCAATTTCTTTCAAATACAAGTTACTATCTACCATACCTTTAGCAAATCCATGTTTTTCCAAATAGTTTTCCAACCTTGCATACCAAGTTCTAGGTGCTTGTTTCAGTCCATATAGAGCTTTCTTTAGTTTGCATACGATATCTTTGTATTCTATCAAAGTGAAAACATTAGGCTACTCAATGTAAACCCCTTTTTCAAGTTCTATATTTAGGAAGGCTAATTTAACATCCATTTGATATACTTTGAGCTTCTTATTTGCTCCATAAGATAAAAAAATTCTTATTGCTTCCATTCTAGCTACAAGGGCATATGTCTCCTCATAGTCTATTGCTTCTTTCTATGACTATCATTTGCAAAAAAGTCTAGCCTTGTTTCTTAACACTTCTCCTTGCTCATTCATCTTGTTTCTAAATACCCATTTGGTTCTTATAAAATTCTTGTCTTTAGGTCTAGGAACCAATTTCCATGTTACATTTTTCACAATGTGATCTAGTTCTTCCTTCATTTCTTGAATCCAATGATCATCTTTACATGCTTCATCTACATTCTTAGGTTTAACTTGATAAAATAGACATAATTCCTCATTAGCTCTATTTCTTGTCATCACACCTTTGTCTTTTCTTATAATTATCTACTCTAGAGGGTGATTCTTTGTCATGTTTCTGTTTGCAGTAGGAGTTTGCAACTCAACTCTTATCTAATCTCTTTGTTCAAATATTTTTGCTTCTCTTTGCTTAATTGTTTGTACATCATTCTGCACATCATTGTTAGTTTAAAGAAAACTTCCACATTCTGTCTAACAATTCTAGTATTATCTTCTTCCTCATCTAAATTTCAATCCAACATATTTTCCTTAGTTCCAAACTTTTCATCAATATTTACATTTGTGCATTCAACTATTGTCTTAGTTCTATGATTAAAACATCTATATGCCTTTCTTTTCAATAAATAGCCAAGAAACATATCTTCATCACTTCTTGGATCAAAATTACCAATATCATCATCTCTCTTAATGTAACACTTGATTCCAAAATTTTTGAAATACTTAACTGATGGTGAATGACCAAACCATAATTCATAAGGGGTCTTTCTCATACCTCTTTTTATCTAGACTCTATTCATAGTATACACTATTGTATTGACTACTTCTCTCCAACATGTCTTGGAAACATCATTCTCAAACAACATTGCATTTGTTTCTTCTACTACTAATTTATTTCTTCTTTCTACAATCCCATTCTATTAATGTGTCCTAGGTGAAGGTAACAGTCTCTTGATTCCATTCTCTTCATAAAATATATTAAACTGTATAGAGGTTAATTATCCTCTATCCAATCTCAAACATTTTATCTTAACACCAAATTAATTCTCAACTCTATTCTTAAATATCTTAAACTTCCCAAAATCTTTAGACTTCTCTTTAAGAAATGCTACCCGCATCATTCTAGTGAAATGATCAACAAAAATCATGAAATACCTTTCACCATAGAATCCTCTTGTTCTAAAGGGACCACTCAGATCTATGTGAACAATCTCGAGCTTCTCTGTGGTTGAAAACTTCTTGCTCAGAAATGATACATTATTCTACTTGGCCAAAATTCATTCTTTGTAAACAACATTAGTCGGCTTTATTATCTTAGGCAAGTCTCTAAGTGTAAACATGCTACTAACTTCCACAATATTATCAAAGTTTATGTGAAAAAATCTCCTATGACAACCAATTGTTATCCACTTTTGCAACCAAGCATGTCATTTCAATGGGATTCAATTTAAATATATTACCTTTGGACCTAGTTGCAGTTCCAATCATCTTACCATAGTTATCGTTGATTGTACATTTCTTTTTGATGAATTGTAATTAATACCCTTTGTCCACCAGCTATCCATGACTCAAAAAATTATGCTTTAATCCATCAACAAAATAAACATCATCCATGTTAGTCTTTCCATATGAATTAATGGATCTTATTCATGTAATATTATAGGATGCATTGTTACCAACTCTAACAATACCTACATCATAGTTCTTGAATTTAACAAACTTATTAATATCACTAGTCATGTGATCTGAACATCCAGTCTCTATTATCCAATCATATTTCTTTTCAACATGAGGAACTAGAGTCTTTTCTTCTCTAATTTATTTATCAAGATTATCTTCCTTAATTACTAAAAATCCTATCTCATCATCACTTTCACTCTGGCCTTTTTCATTAGATTCCTCTTCTTCATTACCATATAGACAATTCCTAGGTCTTCTAGGATTAAAATTTCCCTTATATTATTTCTCTCTTTTAGGAAATTTAGATGCATAATGATCAAAATCATTACAAGTCCAAAATTTAAATATATTATTACCATATTTTTCTTTTCTCACAAGAAGGGCTATACCTTCTTCAATCCTCTTATCTTCATCAGATCTAGTTCAGTTGCTACTAGAAAAATCTCCACATGTCCTAGAACTTCTAGATAGACTTGGCCAAACATTTGAAGCACCAAAATCTATCTCCACTCTTGTCAAATCTCCTGATTGTCTTAGACCTAATTCTATTGCTTCCAAGCAACACTTACTTGGTAAACTCTTTAGTGCAGGGTGTAAGTAGTTGAATCATTTGACCTACTTTCTTGAATGGTGGTGTCAAAGTTTTCAAGATCTTCCACACAACCTCATCTTCTTTGTTTGTTCCACTATATGTCTTGATTCTAGCAACAATCTCTAATATCCTACCAATATAGCCTCTTAAAGATTCATCTTCCTTCTTATTAGCATCTTGAAATTTACATATCCAATTCTACAATCTTAAACTTTTTGTATGTGTATCACCTTTAAAAATAGATTCTAATATTGTCCAAATCTTATGAGATGTTTGAAGACACTTTGTCTGACTGTATTCATTCTCTAAAAGAGCTAATAGTAAAGCTTCTCTAGCTCTCATGTTACACATATATAAATCTCTCTCTACTTCACTCCATTCTTCAATATTCTCTTCTTTGAAAATTTCCTTTTTGCTTTTAGCTAAAAGCAAATAACCTAAACCCATACATAATAGATGATTCTTCATCTTCTCCTTTCAAATATCATAGTTATCCCCATCAAATATATGAATATCCTTTCTAAAAAGATTTTCCATTGAGCTTCTAAATCTATTCATCTTTTCCTTCAAGGACTTAAGGCTCTAATACCAATTGTTAGATTATATAGTTTACCAATATAACTAATTGTGGGGTGAATAAGTTATCCAAATAATATCATAGTTATCAACCTTATTAAACTCTAACCATATGATCAATATAATAAGAAACCACAACAAGATATTCATATACAATAACACTAGATATGTTAACTAGGGAAAGCCTTGAGTAGGAGGAAAACCCTGATGAGGATGGTACCCACAAGATGATGTACTAATAAAAATATTTCTTGTTAGAGGATGGACCTTGTTAGGACTCTATAGAAAAATTTAGTACATAGCAGTCCCTATTAAGAGACTTTGAATCCCAATTAAGAGTATTGGGACTCAAAATTTAAGCCTTGATTTTGAGTACCATTCTAAAAACCAAGCCCTATAAGAACTTTTTAATGCATGCATACCTGACTATCCTTTGGAGGCCTAAGATGTGTTTAATGTTTCTAAAACCTTGCATTTAGTATGTCTACTCATATTGTGAAGATAAATTTCTACTCTGAGTCATTCCATGAAGTTCCATTTTGAGCAATGTCCAAATCTAAATTTTTGTATGTGTCAAACAATGATAGGAGGCCTAGTTTGCAATTGAATATCTCATACCTAGTAATGTTTCATGACTTTCCACTTTGTAAGTGTTTAATATCCATATTAGAGAACCTATGTTTCAAATTTTGAGTCATTTTGATATATTTTGACTAGGTTTTGAATCCCTTAAAGTTGGTTGTTTATTGTTGTCATGCTAATGTAAATTGTTTAGAATTTTGGGAGGCCCTATTTGAGCCATTATAACTTTGACCTAGTTGACCAAAATGATAAAATTCCTTTTCCATTTCATTCTAGAGGTCAAAAATTTATTATGTTTCTTATTTGAGCTTTTGATGAATCTGTTTGATCAATTTTTGAGTGTGATTCCAAATGCAATTAATAACTTTCTATTGGTGTCAAAAACTGCAAATTGGTCAGTACCCCTATTCAGGATGTCATAACTCTAAACCCATGATAGGTGAGATCATATGGATTAAACCATTCTATTCTCGTTTAAAAATTATTTAAGTGTGCCAATTTACAAATCTTGACAAATTCGTCTGCACCCTTTCCTAGGTCCATTCCATTTGCAAAAAAATGATTTTCTACCAATTTTCCAGTTCTACAAATCTGAGTAGCCCACTTTGACCGCTCACCATTTTAACCGTATTATTTTTCATGAGCCCTAACTGTAGATTTATATTCTCCTAATGATAGTGAATATATGCCCTACTTTCTATTCCCCCAAGTATCAATTTTCTTTGTTTTCAAAGCCAAATCTGAATGTGTTTTATTATTTTCTAACATGTTTGCTTGCAGGCAGTTTCATGAAGGCAACTTTGATAGTGAATATATTTTGACTCAAAATTTATCATGAGACAAGATTCAGAAGGGTAACAGAATGTGGAGCAAAGAATTGGTATATCTATTTTTAGTGCCCAGTCAAGTGTTTTGGTCAATTTTGAAAGCCAATCAATGGACCCATTGACACAAAAGTTGCAAGTTGCAGAAAGAGGTGAACTGGGTTTTAAAAGTTAAATCAATCACACAAATTGATTGAATCTTGGTCAAATTAGTATCATATGATTAATGGTTCAATTTGACAGGTCAATTGTTTGAAAATGAATTTTTTTTTAGTTAGACCCACTTTGGGGCATAACTAATATTCTTAGGTAAATAAGATATTGGAGACTAAAATTTTCAAATGAGAGGATTATATTGATCTTTATCATTATGAGCTCTGGTATATGTATGTTATTCTTCATGATAAGATAACTATGTGAGATTATACACAAAGTGACTAGTAAAAGGGGAATTGAACATATAAAAAGGGTCATAATGTTTCATTAATAAGATGGTTCTCAACCTTAGGAAGGAAGTTACATGCCACAATTATAGCAATTCTTGAAGGATATAATGTTGTTGTGTTTGAAGCCTCGATTTCTAAGCTTAAATATTCGTCATTCAAGTTCTCTCCCAAAATGGTTTGAAATACCATAGAGAATGAAATGAAGTGATTTCTACTTTCTTGTACACTGAAGAGGCCTAATGAATGTGTAACTGCATTACCTTCCATGAAAAGGGATGAAAAACCTTAAAAGATCATTGTGATGGGTAGATGGCAAGGTGACATGTTTAGTATTAGACTATGAAGCCAAATTTTTTTGATGCCTACATGTTATTCAAATGTGGAATATTGTGCTGGTGCTAGCACAAATCATGGTGCAAATGAGAATTTTAAAGAAGCCTTTCAACATTGAAAATGGAGAGACCATATTAGAAGAAGCTTTAAAGCATTGCTAACTGCAACCAAGAGTTAATCTATTAGCAACTTGTATTCAGTATAGATAAATCAAGATGTCTTTGGGAAAATACTAAGCCCATATGCAACTAGTCGCAGGTCAAAGACAAAGGTAGGGATGTACACATGGGAAATAACTAAAATTGAATTCTTTAGACATGACATTTACATGCATGTCAAAAGAATTTTCACATTGATGGGAAGATTTTTTAGTTGAATTTTTTTTTAAAATGATGCCAATGTTGAAGGAAGAAGACACCATTCCATATTCATAGCTGAGGCATCTCTGAAGATAGAGGAAAAGAAAATAGGAGTAATCAATCAATTTCATGAAAGACATGAGGGGAGATTTGAATGTTTTATTAACAATGTTGTTATGATGACATCTTTATTATCATTCACATGCTTAGGTACTAGATGGACAAGTTGTCAATGAAATTCTTGCACAATCATGTGAGCAGCAACTATATGGAGGCTCTAAAGGAAGACTACCAACATATTACAAGGGGCTGCATTTCTAACAAAGGAATTCACACTTGGTATAACCCATGAACACATTTTAAAATGGTGATTTTGAAGTAGGAGATGTCGCAAGTTTGCAAGCATCATGTTCTTTCAAGATCAGCATCAACTAGGAGTATGATGTCAACATGGTGGTTGATCATTTAAAAATCAACTTCAAAGCTTTCCCATTTCCTACCAAATAGGTGTCACAAGATTACAACAAAGTGTTTGACCTTTGCTTTGAAAACACACAAAATTCTTCCAATAGCATGGTGTTTTCATATTTTTGGTAAGTTAGAGGTGGTAGTGAGAGGCTTACTCAGTGAGGAATCAACAAATTCAATCAACATCAAAAAAAATGTGAGGGACAAACACCTTTCTTTTTTTTAGCAGGCTTCTATTCTCAATGTGCAAAGAGGGTAACTAAATGAAAAGATGACATGGAGTCATTTTAATGAGCACACAATTGGCCGACAAAATTTTCAAAAGATCCCAATTGTAAAGAAACTATTTTACCTTACAAGGGTGGTGATTGAGCTATTGATTAGTGTTTTAAAAAGGTATGTGTGCCATTAAAAATGTCATCATTAACATCAAAAGTCCTTGTTTTTTAGAAATAAGTTAGGACGTTTAGTCCCATATTCATCATGCCGGTGAATCTTTGGGCATTTATATACTCCAATACTCATGTGGTATAGTGTCTAAAAAGAAACAAGGTTTTTGTAAGACACAAACAAATCATGCATGGGTCCACATGGCTAGTTGGGAGGAAATTTTGAATGGACACACATATCAAGCTGATGATGTCAATGATTGACTAGATTTTCTTGACCAAACAAATCATGACATGTGGTGCTAGCTAGACTGAGTTGGAAAAATCTAATAGTGACACAAGGCAAAGCTTCCATAAGTAGCATGCTTCTTGAGGTGCTGAGGTGGTGAAAAGTGCCATGTTTCATGACATTGCTATGTTGTGATGACATGGCAACATTCTGACTAGGATAGCAACATAGCGACAAATGTTGTGGTAGCCACATGATAAGATAGGGGACCAATAGTAATGTGACACATGGTGCCTGGGTGGTAGGTATCATATGACTATGAAAAATATCGACCAATAAGAGCATGACATGTGTCATAGCTTGGTCAAATAGGTTTGACCCAGATTGAAATTTGGAGGGAAAAATAAAGAGGTATAAAAAAATAATAATAATTTATTATTTTCCCTTTCTGAATGTGCAAAGAAATTTTAAATAATTTGAATTTAAACCTATAGTTCAAACTTTCAAACATTTTAAATATTTAAAAAGAGATGTAGTTTCAAAGCCATGACAAGGGCTTGATCTTCAAACTGGGATTATGGGTGTTTCTGATAAGCCAATATAGCAATACTATATATCGTCGAAATTGGGAGAGAAAAAAATTTCCAATTTTTTGAGTTTTTTTTTGTGTAGGAGGCCACTAGTTCAAGTTATTCAAGGAGTTGTCTCAGGAACCCAATTTCCAATTTTATTTAGTTGGGGTAGTTCGGATTTGATTTCCAGTAAAATGGTGAACTAAATGAACATAAGAGGTAATAAAAATGTAGCCAAGGCTGAATTTTGTTACATCCAAATTAGTTGAATCAAGGTATTATCAGCATTTCATGATATATTTCAAATATTTTGGTAACACAAGGGTTTTCATCATTGAGGAAGAGATATTTTGGGTTTGTTAAAAAATAATGATGAAAATCATATCAAATCTCATGGGTAGAAAGATGAGATATTTTTTACAATAGAAAGGAATGAAGATTGAAGTGGACACATGTCATTTCAAGATTAGATCTAGGATTCCATTCTTTTCCTATATCTCTTTCCTTCTAATTCATTGTATGGGTTCCAATTTTGGAAAAATATCTAATTGTTGTGATACTAGAGGGTTCCAATCTTGAGTTTTCTCATATTTGTGAGACTAGGGTTCTAGTTTTGATGTGTTTGCATCAATGTGATACCATTTTCTTTAGCATATTTATCTTGTATGAACAACAGTAGTTAAGCTAATATAGCTAGTTCTGATCTATTTAGTGGTTTGATGGGTTATTTTACATGCATCTGAATGTATAGTTTCAAAGAAATGAATACAATGAATAAGAATCTTCTTAGTTTCATTCTAATTCTCATCTCCTATCTTTGTAATCTAAAATCTTATACAGTTTAGGGACAAAGAACTGAGACCCATTTGCATCCCCTTAGGGTTGAATGTTTGATATATTTTGTTGTTGGAACAAAGGGCCAAGTAAATGCTTGGTTTATTTGATAGGGTTGTTGGTTATTTGAGAAGGATATTTCATGATAATGAGGTCTTTATGAACACCAATGTCTGATTCACAAAGTGATCAGATAGATCTAATATTTTGATGTATTAAATATGTCACGAGTATCACAGATGTATGTGTTTAATTTGTGGAATTTCCTAATAGATAAGGCACTGATCAGCTATAGGATCAACTTGTTCTTGCTACTACACATTTGGGCTTTTGCTGAAATCAAATTTAATCAAATATCTTTCCCTTTAATCTTAAAGAATCGAAATGTGATACCCTCACTTAGCTTAGCAAATTCTTTGGCCATGTTATTAGCTATTCCATGTCTAAGATCTTTGCATAAGTGTTAGAAGATTAAGAGCTTTTTCTGCTTGGTTAGATTCAAGTGTATGTTTTAGCATTGGTACCATAAAAGTGAACTTGAGGTCTATCCATCTAGGTTTTGTAGAGCCTAAAGTAGAAGAAGGGTCTAGCCTTATAGTTGGCTTGGTGTCTAAAAGGGTTTATTGAAGATGGGAAGTAGCTACCTATAGATGTATCTTGTTCTCATTAGGGTAATTTGAAACCATGATGTTTCAAAACACCAACAAAGAGTTTCCAACCCTGTTATGAGTTGTAGAAGACATATGGACCCACTATCCAAAGAGCTTTAGAGGCAAGACCAATAAACCCATTGTCCAAATGATCTCTATATTATTCCTTGTAGAATAATAGAAATGAATAGTATTTCTCCTTCCTCTTTCTCTGTCTTATCAACCAAACTTTACTCATTCTAATCTTGTAACTATATCACAATCTTACATCCAATAATACTTTGGATTTCTTACTCACATTCACCAAATAGTTTTCTCCTTTTCACACTTCTTATTCAATACAATTATCACACAACTTTGTATAAACAAGGAAACCATCTTTCCTTTATACAGTATTTTTAAAATAATCCCTTTAGTTAGCCTTGAGGCTTTCCCAATTAATTATAATAAGATATTTAATTAACTCATAATTATAATAGCACTATCAGCTCATAGTCTATCTAGCTTCTCACATGTGTGACATTAGGGCTTGCACATTCATTGACATCATCATTAGACTATCTTATGTCACTAGCTGACTATGCATCTCTAGATTATATCTCTATTAGACAATATAATACAAACATCAAAAATTGCTTCTTAGTTACTCTATCTTTGTACTGCTTTCTATAAATCAAGGATATCTTCCATATATATTAGACTCAAGTACTAACATATTGAAACTTAACATCAAGACACAGTATCACACATGTCCATGAGCATGCATCACCAAACAATCAAAAAATTATCCATACAACTAAGATCTATGTCTTCTACTTTTCCAGTCTTCATAGGCTTACTACTATGTTGGCATCAATGACAAACATAGTCATGAGAGCAACATGTCAATACTCTCCAATGATTAAGATACTCCCCTAATGTAGTATCATAACATGTGGTCTAGAATAAGACATAGAATCTTGTTGACATGGTAGCCACACTTTTATTTCTATTTTTTATTCATATTGAGACACACAATCTTATTGGGATAAGGCTATCACCTCTCTCTCTCTCTCTCTCTCTCTCTCTCTCTCTCTCTCTCTCTCATGTTAATGTTGTCTTTCTCACCTTAGTATTAAATTTGATAAGGACATAATTCATTAAAGGGCTTGATGTTTCCTTGTCACTTTGGCTTTAATAAGACTATCTTATGCATTTATCTAAAAAAACATAAGCATACACTTGTATCATACTCATGTTGAAGTGGGGGCTAGATGTAACAAATTATAAAGTAAGAACTTAATATATGTTCTTTTTGAGAATATTCTTAGCCTTCTTAGTGTTGGTTCCCAAAACCACAGATTGGAATCCTATGAGCCTTGCCTGCTCGATGTTGGGATATCCAATCGGTTGAGGCTTGCGCTTTTGGCTCTGCAAGACCGAGGTGGGTGTACCTAATCCTGGATGAAACAGTTAGATCCAAGATGCTTATAGTAGATTGGCTAGAATGCAAATACAACAAAAGCTTTCAAAATGGCAAGAATTATTGAAAACTTCAAACTTGTGATTCATGAATTGAGAACAAAGGTAAATGATTCAAGTAATGTTTTGAATAAAGAATAAATATACATTAATGTGATAGATGAATATATTAATTCTTCAAAGGCAAGAAATGAAACATTTTCCAGCATATGGACTATGAATTAGGAGTAAAAGACTAGTGCCTAATTAAATGGGCAATCAGAGTCAACATTATAAGTTAAGACATACAACTTTATAAACATTAATATATTTAACTATAAAAAAATTAATAATTCAGATGCAATGGATCAATTATATGATGCAATTTTAAATTAGTCTAAAATGCACTTTAACTCTTATGGAGACAAATTAGACATCAATATAAAAACAATTAAATATTTCCAATATTCATGTTTATCTAATTTAACATGAAATAATGACCCAGTCCACTTATCTGAATATTAAAATATTTATAGAAAATAATAAAAAATATTTATAAAGGACACAACCTATTAATAATTTAAAACTCTAAAATATAAAATAAATACTAATGCCAAAAATAAAATCACAATAGAGACATTCCTTACAGAAGATCCATCTATTGCGAACATATCTAGGTTGCACAAAAATTCACCCACTAACTCAAATCTACAGGCTTAGTTCAAAAATCCATTTCTCTAACAATGAAAAATATAATACATCATAAAGTATACAATAAGTAAAAATTAATAATATCAATATGTCCCCCAAGTCTCTGCTTTACATCTCATATTTATAGATTTCCAAAGGATGTGAGGCCTCTCTTCAAAACATTATGCCCTTTAATAACAAGAAACTAATCACTTTGATTTTATAAGCTTCAAACATAAGCTTTACCCCATAATCAATATTTAATTAATGACATATTACTACCAAATCAAATAGTGGAAGCTTATGAACCAAAATATTTATTGAATTCATAGTATTGTCGGATGTATGGGCTTAGGATCATTCTCCAAAATTGCACAGGGCTCTCCTCCATTAGGTGTGTATGGTGCTCCATGATTATTTCCCAATTTCTAGCAACTCTTTCATCCAAACGTGCATTCACCTGCAACAAAAAAAAACACAAGGTTAAAATAAGAAAATATATTTTTATATTCCTCTTTCCTAAATCCAAATAAGGGGATGCATTTCGGTGACCATGCTTTCTTCCATTACTAACTTGAAGCACTTCACAAACTATCGCAACCATAATATTAATTCATGGTATTCCTTAAAATGGCAGGGCTTTTATCCAGTCTTTAAGCAATCTTAATCAAACTAACGCTATCGACAATCTAAAATTACTTGCTCCAATCGCAATTTTCTTGAGTAAAATGAAACATAAGGCCTGAAAACACTCGCAATCCATCATTCAAAATCTAATGATCTCATCATATAAATAGGGTGAATGGTGGAGACACCTCACTGAAGACCTGGTATTGTTTGTGGCTACATATTTTGTCCAAACTTCTTCTTTGTGCTCAGTCTTGAGACTAAAAGATTCGTCTCTCCTGACCTTTACAACTCTCTGCAAATTTGCTAGAGTGACTGTCTCTTCCTTGATTGCCCTTATTTGAATTAGATGATTTAGGAACAAGGCGAAGCTTGTTAGCACAAGGCCGGCAACAACTTCACAATACTGAGATGGAGTTGGCACAATTACAAGTAATATCTCTCTAGTTAAAAAGAGCTCCCAAGGCACCCATAACTATAGCAGAATCCCTCTGAAGATCTCTTCCATTGCTCTTTTTCATTTCCAATTCTTCTATTATCACTAAGTATAAACCATTGCCTTTTAACATGTCTGACTCAGATGGGAATTACTATTCATACCTTTATTCATTCCCCATCAACATCTAGAAACCATACTTAGCATTGTAAGCTATTTTAGAAAAGAAACACATTAAATCGATACTACTATTCTAATGATCCTATAGCATAAGGTACGTTTTGATGCCATAACCCTTTTTCATATAAGCATTATTTTTTTGTCTTACATGATCTATACTCCAATCAGATCACAACATCTAAATAATAGACTCTTGATTCTCCAACAATTACCTGTCATAGGAACTCTAAACAAAACCCACTTATTACTCCATTCATTTGCAGTGACTTTGACTAGTATTTTATATCATTATCTCTTTCATTTTGACTAGTAGCAAAAGTCAAAAAGTATCACTGAAGGTGCTTAGAATATACAACTATCCAGAGTTCGATATGCTTCATATCTTTTCTCTGATTAAACTTTTTCCTTTGGTTTCCATTTAAATTGTTCCCATATGGACATCAGAAATTGGATTAATGATCTAGGCAAGTTTTCAGTCCTGACTTTGTTAACCATAAACATATGTTAAAATCTCCCTAGACTAATGAACAGACAGGCTGCATCAAATTTTCATTAGCACTTATCCTTTTAATTTCGATATCTGATCAAGGAGCTCTCCATCTTTAGGTAACTCCATCATCAGTTTTTGAACATGATGATCATCATCTTCATATGTATTACAAAAATGGACTACATTCACATGCTCATTCTAAGCTCACAACATTTTAACTTCTCTCTCAAAGTCTTTAATATCATTAGCTAGTAAGCGTATATAGCTTTGTACTCTTTAACCATGGAGGTTGATACTCATAAAATATGCTCAAATGGATGCCTAAAATTTTTAATTTTAGAGCTCCATCACTTAGTATGACACTTCTCATTAAGATATAGCATTCCATTTAGTTGTATACTTAATTTAAACCAATAGCCTTTATTTTCCTTTATTTTTTCTCAAAACTCTATTTTGGATCTAATTTGTGTGTAGATTTTCCATTTACCTATTTATTCACCCTATTAACCTTCCATCTTGAACCTATTTTAGCCTTCATCTTTAGTTTTCTTGCTTATAATTTTTTATTTGGAAAAGTTATAAATAGCTTTTACATCCCACAACATTCACTTTATATTTCTCACTCCCTAGAATGGGTCACCTTGAGGTAGCCTATACTAAGATAGTTATCCCATAAGAAATCCAATCTTTGATGCCCACATTTTTAAAGGTTTTGAATTCTGATTAAAAGGTATTTTCCCTTTCCCTCCTTGCATATGTTTCTTTCCAAAATGTATTCTCTAAAATTGATATAAAGGGAAGTCTCTTTATCACATCCACACATACATACACACACAAGAAATCTTTTCAAGCTCTCAAGTTATCAAGATGTTATGCATTCAATGAGTTTGAGAAAGTAATCATTTCTATTAGAAAGTAAAGTCCACCAAGATAACTAAGAGAGAGGAGGTGAACTAGTTATGCAAATAAAACAAATCTCAATATCCTTATTAATTCCAAAACATGTAAACAATAGATGCAAAAATCACAAAAAGTTAACCATACACAATAATATCAGATTTGTTAACTATGGAAACCCTTGTTTAGAGGCAAAATCCTAGTTGGGCTGGTACCCACAAGATGATGTGCTAATATCAAAGCTCCTTGTGAAAGGATGGACCTTGTTAGGAGTCAATTAAACACATTTAGTACATATCAATCCCTATTAGGAGACTTTGGATATCTATTAGGAGATTCCAAACCTATTAGGAGTTGATTAGGAAGACAAATTGGCCCATTATCAAAACAGCTTCAGTACTATCTTCACTAAATAATACAATGGTACATCAACACTATCCAACAACAACTTCTTTGCCAGATATAGTTCTTTCTCATCTCACCATGTCTCAACTACACCAGTCACTTCTCTAATCTAAAATATGTTCACATGTAAGTTCACACAATATAATATCTCAATGGTTACATAATATCCACACTAGATCTCACTCTCAAGTTTGCATATCATAAAATTGATCTCACTAATGATTGCAACCAAGGAAAACATGTTTCCTTTTACCAAGTCCTAAAAAAAATTATGTAGTCAGCCTTGAGGCTTTCCCAATTTACAATAATAATATAGGACCAACTTTGAATATTAAATTTAAATGTTATAGTACAATATTATGTCATCTCACAATTTTAGACAAACTATCAAGTCACAGTTTTCTTAACTTCTCATGCACTACTCATCTAGATGTGTGTGATTAATCACAAAATATTCATCATGTATTCTACCTATTTCCATTTTTTCTTAATTTTTTTTTTATCTATGTTAGGAGATGCAATCAAAATAATAGTAATCACTACCAAATACTTTTTCTGAATATTGCATTCACCAAATTCATCATATCTAGTTTCAGTCTTCATATTTCCATACATGCTCTAAATTTTAGCTTCTAGACACTTTGTAGAAAATAATCACAATTGTGCATAAGCTCATATGCACTCCATTAACCTTACAAAGCCAAGCTCTATTTGTTTCTTGTTACTCTTTACATAATAACTAGTATGTTAACATAAATGAAAAACTCTATCATGAATGCAAGAGATAACCTATAAATCATATCACCAATAATGCTAGGATGCTTCCCCATAGAAATACCATGATAATTAATTCTTAACTATCTTCCCGATTGGTTACGATGGCAACATAGATCAAAAAAATCTAAGTTCCATAAATACCAAATGTCTCTGCTACAACTATTCCCCCATTCATGCTAACCATCATGCATAAGGAAGGTGTTAATATCCCCCATGCATTAACATCATTTCAAATCCTCTTCATCAACCAAATCTTCAAATCCTCATCATCAATATTTTCAAATATTCTTCATACATCAAATCTCTCCCTTAGGAACATCTCTCCCCTAAAGGATAGGCTCCTTTGCATCTTCTTCTCATTAATATCAATCAAGTATATATAAGCATGTGTTATTCTCCCTCATGTATATCAATCAAAAAAATAAGAATATTTTTCATGTATTAATCTCCCCCACTTGCATCAATGACAAAGGTATCATTATGTCAATTCTCTTCATAAGATCCACAATAAGATGAAGTGTCCAAAGACACTGTTAAATACTATATACTTGTACCTAGAGTCCTTTATGACTCATCTCAAACACAGATACTCCCCCATAGAGGAAGCATCAACAAACTATTCTAGATAAAAGACATAGTACTTTTTAACCAATATATTGATGCAATCTGTAGATCAACTACTCAAAAGTAGGTTGGTTCATAACCCCAAGTATACCTCTCAAGTACTCAAATGTGTCCTTCGGATTTTCTTTCATAAATCTATCTTCTATCCACTCTTTTTTGCTAATATAATCTAATTTTATATCTTCCTCTATAAATTTATCTCTCAAAAAGTGATACTTAATAGATACATGTTTTTGTTGGAAACAATTCTTCAAATTATGTATTACCATTAATGTTACACAAATGTCAGTATTAACTGAGCTATGAAGAAGTTACAACATTAACCAAGCATATTCAGTATCAACCAAGGAGTTGGGCAATGAAGGATATTCAGTGATAATAGTACAGTTAGGAAATGAAGGATATCCAACTTCTAGTATTAACTAAGTGGTTGGGCATCAAAGGACTTCTAGTGTTAACCAAATGATCAATCACTCTATCGATCAAGTGTTAGCAGAATATACTTGTTTGTTATTAACTAATTAAGGTTGACTATTTGGATGTTTAATTTTTATTTGAAAGGGTATTCAAGATTACTTGAAAAAGCTTATGATATATAAGAAAGTTCAAGTAATGAGGAAGTCAATAATGTAGAATAAGATGAAGATGTGATTGAATGGAAAAGTAGAGTAGACAAATGTGGAAGATAAAAAAAAAGAATATTCCGATCAGTAAGGATCTAGAGGTCAAGATAGAGTAGAGATCTAAATCTACAAAAGAAGCTTCTTCATAAATCAATTCAAATTATTGTTACCTACTAATCACTATAGTAGTAAAGAAATCTCTTAATAGTGTCTACTTAAAAGTTAGATTGTAAATCCTCTAGCAAAGTGACATTTCAAGATTGAAATTTTTTAAGACCTCTAACCAAGGCACTCCCAATAGGGTGAACTAAATCATCTAACAAGGTCATACTTAATATTATGTATTATAACCTTTATCAGGGTTGGATCCTAACAAGGTGCAATTCAAAAGAGTGAAAATTATTGTAACTAGTTGTATAGTAGTTTTACCAAATTGGGTTTCCACATTAAATCTTGGTGTCATTTGTGTTCATGTTATTTTCTTTATTTTTTATGTTTCTACAAATAAGTTACTAAAGATTAAAATAGTTTAATAATCATAAGCCTACTTTCTTAACCAAGTTATAGTAAGTATTTATTTTTAACCTAGCTAGATAAAGTATTTCATTATCAATAAAAAATTTGAGTTGACATCTAGAGACAAGGAATTATTTTTGAAGTAACTAATTCATCTGTCCCCTCTCAGTTACTATCTTCATTTCCAAAAATTGGTATTAGAGAATTTGGTGCTTGTAGGAAAGGTTTCAAGGACCTAAGCTAAACATCAAGATGTTATACAAAAGGGAGATTCCTAAGCTTAATAGAGAAAAATTCAGCATGGTGGGAATTAATGAAGCTATGCCTTTCAAGAATTGGAGATACTGGTTTGTTCTACATAGAAAATAGATATTTTCTACCACTTAAACCTATGACTATGGAATAGATGAAAGAATCAAAAGATCACAATATAATGATGATTGATATAGCCTCCTCTCTCAACTATTCTAAAATAGGTGAAGATAGATATTATCCAATAGCATATGAAATGTGGGAAAAAATAAAGAGAGTCTATGGACGTGATAAAAATGTGCAAAGTGTTGGAAATGATTGAAAAGATCATGAGGAAAGTTGTTGGAATGATATATGGAAATGGTAAAGAATGTTTTCAATCATTGTTTTGTCATTCATGTCAAACTTCCTATTTGTAGGAATGACAATTGCTTTAGTGATCCAAATACTATCAATTAGTTGATTGACAAGGAGGAGGCAATCAATAAGATATAACTAGTACACCAAGAGAAAGGTTGAAGTTGTGATGTTGTAATGGAGTAAAAGGATCAACTAAGCCATTGATGAAAAAGTGTGTTGATGATATACTATAAGACACAGAGAATGGGCACACTAAAACATATCAAAGATGTAAGGTTTTTAGCTAAGATATTTATAAAGCCTAACTAAATTTCATTAGAGAGAGGGAGCCAAGAAAACTAGTTGAAGTCGAGGAAGATCAATATCAAGTGCCGAGTGATATCAAGTGCCGAGTAAATTTCA
Organism: Cupressus sempervirens; assembly: GCA_028749045.1. Taxonomy (NCBI): domain Eukaryota; kingdom Viridiplantae; phylum Streptophyta; class Pinopsida; order Cupressales; family Cupressaceae; genus Cupressus; species Cupressus sempervirens. Next base: position 581,318,457 of record CM053792.1, read on the forward strand.
AGTGCCGAGTGATATCAAGTGTCGAGTAAACTTCAAGTGCCAAGCAGATATAGGTGTCGAGTAACACAGAGATGTTGAGCACCAGTAAAACCAATATTGTCGAGTAACATAGAGATGCTGAACACCAGTAAAAACAATAATGTTGAGTTGTTGCATTATTTTGAAAATCGAAGATTTACCAGATCTAAGCCGACAAGGTTGTTATCTAGAAGTTTGTAAATTAAATGGAAGATAAGAATGATGAGCTGGTGGCAAAGAACACCATGTAAAATTTTTTTAAGGATAAAACTGACGAAGTTTCTAGATGAGAACAAGATATGAGGTAGATACATTGTATCCTATCTAATCCATTTTGAAACCCTAAAATTGGAAAAGGAGAATTGAGTGGCAAAAGGCAAAATTAGATTTCTATTTAAGGAGTCATAAGTTCATGAAGAAGAGAGAGAGAGAGAGAGAGAGAGAGAGAGAGAGAGAGAGAGAGAGAGAGAGAGAGAGAGAGAGAGAGAGGCGGTCAAGCATGAAAGCATTAAATGTTGAAGGAGGTGCTAAGGAGGAAAGAGAGCATAGTTACTCTGTTTCAATAAGAAGACCCCAGATATGGATGCATTGGCATGATGAGTAAGAAGACTCAAGGAGATGAAGCTTGATAAGAAGACAAGCAATCAGAGCTGAAGTGATTAAAGCTAAGCATAAGGATTGAACTGAAAGTGTGATCTAAAATTTGCAAAGTATGTTTTAAGTTATATCAGATCAAAAGGCCATTATCGTTACTTTCTAGCAATTGTAACAGTTAGTTTAAATCCTATGGACTTAGGTTGATTTGATAGCCATGAGATAAATCCTTTAACAGGGTGACATTCCAAGTGAATGTTCTAAAGTCTTTTAACCAGGCCCATTCCTAACAGTTTGGTGAAATCCTCTAACAAGGTCACATTTAATAGTGTGTTGTAAGCCTTTAACAGGGCAGGCCTTTAATAGGGCATCACTTTAGAAGAGTGAGGATCAAGTAGCATGTTATTGGTGGTTTTTTCCAAATTGGGTTTCCACGTAAATTATTGTGTCATGTGTTGATCTTGAATGTTTCATCTCTACATGTTGATTTACTGTAACTTACTAATATGATTGATTTAATTTTGGATGGATAAAAAAGTGTAGAAAAAAGTATTATTAGGGCATTTGGATTGTTGATTCAGTTTAAAGGAACTATAAGTAGAAAAGATCAAAATGCCTAAGAGAGAAGTTCCCAAGCTCAACAAAGAAAACTTTGTTGCATGGTAAAGTTTGATGAAGCTACATCTTGAATCCATAGGAGATTATGCCCAAAATTCAATTGTCACTAAACATGTAGATCCAACTGGTACTCTTACTGCAGAAGACATGAAAAACAAGTAGGAACATAATCAGACAATGATGGAGATTGCCTCTGCACTCAACTATGCTGAATTTGATGATATCAAAGGATGTGACACTGCATTCAAAATGTGGAAAGCCCTATCAGATATCTATGGAGGAGATCAGAATGTACAAAGAGAAAAAAGAGAAAGTCTTAGAGGAAAGTTTGATGATATGAAAATGTAGAAAAATGAGAATGTTGCACAGTATGGCACAAGAATAAAAGAAGTGGTAAGTGCAATAAAATGCTTAAGTGGTCAACTAGATGAAGATACAATTAATAGTAAGTTCTTAAGAACCTTGCTCCCTATCTATGCTATTAGAGTATCAGCAATACAAGAACTAATATGTATACTAGGAAACAATCTTAGTTTTGAAGGTATAATAGGTAGACTCACTGCATTTGAGTCATCTAATTTTGACAACTACAGACTAGAGAATGTTGAATCTACCTTTAAGGCCAAGTTATCAATAAAAGATGTTGAACAGGTGAAATCAAAGAAAGGAAGAAAAATGAAGTATGTATCCAGTGACAGTAGCACTGATGAGGAAGATGTGGAACAATTGGAAGCATTGCTTGCTAGAAGATTTCACAGAGGTAAAGGAAAATTCAAAGGTAAGATGCCTATCATTTGTTTCAATTGCAATGAAGTAGGTCATATTGCTGCTAGGTGTACACAGAAAAAGGATTATAGGGAAGGAAACAAAAACAAATTCAGAAGAGATGATGACAATAGATATTACAAAGAAAAAGGTAAGAAGTGTTATATTGTTGAAGAAAATTCTGATGACAATGATGATGAAGTTGTTTATGTAGCCATGAAGGATCAATCTGATGAAGAAGAGCCCATAGTACTGGTAACATGTATGAACAAGAATGATAGGTGGATCATAGACAATGGAAGCTCACATCACACGATAGGAGACAAAAGTAAGTTTGTTAACTTTACTCAGTATGATGGAAATAGTGTTAGATTTGGTAATGATGCTCCATGTAAAATCAAAGGAAAAGGTTTCATTAAGCTCACAAAACAAATTTCATGTGATAATGCATACTATGTTGAAGGATTAAACTACAATTTGCTGAGTGTCTCACAGTTAGGCAATATAGGATGCAAAGTAGAATTTGGAAACAAAATTGCAAAAATCTATGATACTAATGGTAAACTAATAGGAAAAGGAGATCAAACAAGGAGTAATCTATTTTACCTTGATATGGATGATGTTTCTTATTTTATTGCAAAATTTGACGATGAATGGTTGTGGCATAGAAGATTATGTCATGTCAACTTTGACAATTTGGTCAAGATTAGTAAAATGAAGAAAGTCAGAGGTTTACCAAAATTGAAGAAGCCTGATAATATCATGTGAAAACAATGTCAGTTAGGAAAGATGATAATGTCAAGTTTCAAAAGCAAAAACTATACATCCAAAGAAGTACTTGAATTAGTTCATACTGACTTATGTGGTCCAATGGAAGTACAAAGCTATAGAGGAGATAAATACATAATGTTGTTTGTTGATGACTATTCTAGGATGATGACTGTTATGTTTTTAAAACAAAAATCTGATGCTTTTCAAATGTTTAAGTGGTATGTGGATAGAGTTGAAAAGGAAATAGGAAAAAGCTTGAAATGCCTAAGATCATACGGAGGTGGTGAATTCACATCAAATGAATTTGAGATATTTTGTAATGATAAAGGAATCAAAAGACAAACGTCAGCTCCTAGAACTCCCCCACAGAATGGAATTGCTGAAAGAAGAAATAGATCTGTGATTGACTGTGCCAAAACATTAATGATGGAAAAGATTGTTGCTCTAAAATACTGGAGAGAAGCTATAAGTGTAGTTGTTCATACACTGAATCGAGTACAAGTTAAGAAAGGTACAAATACAACACCTTTTTAATTATGGTATGGTCACTCAACCAATGTAAAAAATTTCAAAGTATTTGGTTGCAAATGTTTTGTCCTTAAAGATGCTAGAAATGGAAAATTTGATGCAAAAAGTGATGAAGGCATATTCCTTGGTTATTCCACTAGAAGTAAGGCATACAAGTGTTTGAATACTAACACTAATAAAATTGTGGAAAGTGCAAATGTAAACTTTGATGAACATATAGAAGTCCAAGCTAAAGAACCAAAAACAATGGATGAATACAGAACCTTTGTGTATTCTTATGAAGGAATGACTAATGAGGAAGATGTCCATCAAATTGAAACTCAACAACAAGTTTTAGTTTTAGTCGACTCACAACCAGTGAATGCTGAGTTGAATTCAGAAGCTGAGTTGCAGAATGAAGAAAATGCACAATCTGATTCTGAAGTCAGTACATATGAAAGAGATGTAGATCAACCTGAAAACTCAGTACATAGTGACCCTGAATCAAAAATACCAAACATGGAAACAAGGACAGAACCAATATTATCCAAATATGTAAAAAGGCATCACCCTACTGAATAGATAATTGGTGACAAAGATGCAAGACCAATGACAAGGAACAGACTAAGACATGAATCATGTCTAATTAGCAAATCTGAACCTAAGATAGTATATGGTGCATTACAAGATGATGACTGGTACAAAGCTATGGAAGAAGAGATTGATAAAATAAAGAAGAACAAAACCTGGAGTCTGGTTCCCAAACTAGTTGACAAGAATGTGATTGGCACCAAGTGGGTATTCAGAAACAAGCTAGATAAGAATGGTGAGATTGCCAAAAATAAAGCTAGACTAGTATGCAAGGGTTATGCTCAAGAAGAACGAATAGACTATGGGGAAACATTTGCCCCTATTGCTAGAATGGAAGGAGTAATAACTTTACTTGCATATGTGGTGCAGAGGCACCTAAATTTCAAAAAGACAAAGATATAAAAGCTAGAGAAGCCATTTGTAATAAGTTGTCAAAGGAGGTCTTAATATGATAAATAATGTAAAAATGTTTATTTAATTGGTGAATGGATCTATTGACATCCATCTAAAGTAATTTGAGTCATAATGTTGGTCTAGGTTGGGTTTGTATGAAAGTTGAAATGTAAAAATGCATAGAATGCATAAAACATTGTCAAGAATGCAAAAGGGTCAAAAGAATGTGAAGGGTTAGTTTAAAGGGTGGTTTGGAAGTTATAACCAACCAAAAAACCTATAAAAATGTATGTAAGGTCGAACCAAATCATGAATGAAAGGAATAGATACATTTTGAAACAAATTTGGTAATATTCTGAGTTGTTATTTTGATTGGTTTTCAGTTTTAGTGTTGGTTCCAGGTCTTGTACGGAAATTTACAGCCTGGAAACCATGTAAATTTTTTATATTTGGATAGATAAGTGAAAAAAATTTCTTTTGATTTTGGTTTGGATTTGTTTCATTTAGAAATGAAGAAGTTATGCAGGTTTTGGCAAAGCTTGTAAATTGCAGATTTGAGAATGACCAACTATAGTCAGATTGAAACGTTTGGTACAGGAATATTTTGGAAAATAAAGACCTCTAAAAATATTCATTGGAAATATACATGAATTAAATTTCATTTCCTTTTGGTTTGGGTTGTTTTTATATAGATTTGTGAAAGTTATGGGCATTTGAGTGAAAACTAGTTTTTAACAATTTTCATTGGAGTTACAGACAGTGATTTGTTCTTGGAACTTTATATATGAATGAGAAAAATGAATTGATTACATATTTGAAAACTAGACTCAAGAATGGATAATATGGAATTGGTTTGGTTTCATTTAAATTTATTTTGAGGAAGATATCTGATGCCCTAGGCAGGGTTACCAGTTTTGTTCCTGATTTATGACAGAAAATATGGGTCTTGGTTCAGAATACATAATTCATAATCTGATTATTGGATTGATCTCATATTTGTATATGTTTTTGAATTACTAATTTGGAAAAATTCCTCCAAATATTTTTTCAAGAAGATATTTAGAATTGAAGTTATGAACAATGCAATCAGACATCACAATATGATTGTGTGAGTGAAGATGTTGTCTTTATCGGTGTATAATGTCAGGGTTCTTTGTTGTAATCTTTGAGATGTTCTTGGTTCCTTTAGGGTGTACCAGCCTATTGTGAATCCCTTGAGTTTAACTAAGATTCCTTGAAGATAAATACAGAGGGCTCTGCATCAATATGTTGCATATAAAGATTTTAAAGTCTATCAGATGGATGTAAAATCTACTTTTTTAAATGGCATACTAGAAGAAGAAGTCTACATTGAACAACTAGAAGGATTTGTTGATGAAAACAACAGGGATATGTTTTGTAAGCTACATAAAGCACTCTATGGTTTGAAACAAGAACCTAGAGCATGGTATGAGAGACTTCACAAGTATCTAATACAAATAAGATTTGAAAGAACTGATGATAAAAACAACATGTACATCAAAACAAAAGAAGGTAAAGACATTATTGTATCTAAAATCTTTGTGGATGACATAGTGTTTGTTGGAAAGGAAGTGCTTTGCAAAGGCTTTGCTGACAAAATGAAACATGAATTTGAGATGTCTATGTTTGGAGAAATCAAATTCTTTGTTGGATTGCAAGTACATCAACTCAAACATGGTATATTTGTGACACAATCAAAGTACATCAAAGAAATTCTTAAAACATTTGGATTAGAGGAGTCCAAACTAGTCAGCACACCAATGGCAATAGGAAATAAGCTGCCCAAAAATGATGAATCAGCTGAAGTCAATTAAACAATGTACAGATCCAAGATTGGAAAACTACAATATGTTGTACATAGTAGACCAGACATAGCATTAGCAATTGGAATAGTGGCTAGATTCTCTACTAATCCTAAAGAAAATCATCTCATAGCAGTAAAAAGAATAATGAGATATCTTAAAGGAACTGATAACTTTTGTCTATACTACAAAAAGAATGGAAAACTTGAGCTCAATGCATATATAGATGCAGATTAGAGAGGTAACATTGATGATAGAAAAAGCATAAGTGGAGGTGCATTATTTCTAGGTAAAAGGCTAGCTACCTAGACTAGCAAGAAACAAACATGCACATCTCAGTCCACTACAGAGTCAGAATACGTGGCAGTAGCAGTCAATTGCACAAACATTGTGTGGCTCACACATCTATTGGAAGGAATGAAAGAAGAGGTAACAAAACCTATGATATTGTATTATGATAACACAAGTGCTATAAACATATCCAAAAATCCAGTAATGCATGCAAAAACCACGCACATCGCAATCAAGTATCATTATGTTAGAGAACTAGTAGAAGACAAACAAGTGAAGTTGGAATACATTCATACAAAGGAACAAACTGCAGATATCTTCACCAAACCATTGCCAAAGGATGCTTATGAATATCTTAGAGGAAAGTTGGGGGTAATACCCCTAACTCAAGCAGTTTAAAGCAGCAAGGAAGCTGCCCTGCATCACTAGCAATGAATCACTAAAATATCATAAGAATGATGCAGAGGATAACAGCAGGAGCAAAAACTCCAAATCAGTCACAGGCATGGTGACAGAGGGAGAAAACAACAAGAAGCCAAAGCTCATATTTTGCATAATAAAGATGCCACATCTTTGGCATTTATGTCAAAGAGGGAGAAATGTGAAACTTGATCAATACAAAGCAACAGGTAAATATATATGAAAGAGGGAGATATATGAGATCAGCTAGTAAAGATGAAGCCAACAAAGAAAAGTAGCAGATAACATATACAATCTTGGTGGTAACTAAGTTGATCAATTGATCAGTTTGGTTTGCCATCAATGCCAAAGAGGGAGATTGTTGGAAATGATTGAAAAGATCATGAGGAAAGTTGTTGGAATGATATATGGAAATGGTAAAGAATGTTCTCAATCATTATTTTGTCATTGATGTCAAACTTGCTATTTGCAGGAATGACAATTGCTTTAGTGATCCAAATACTATCAATTAGTTGATTAACAAGGAGGAGGCAATCAATAAGATATAACTAGTACACCAAGAGAAAGGTTGAAGTTATGATGTTGTAATGAAGTACAAGGATCAACTAAGCCATTGATGAAAAAGTGTGTTGATGACATACTATAAGACATAGAGAATGGGCACACTGAAACATATCAAAGATGTAAGGTTTTTAGCTAAGATACCTGTAAAGCCTAACTAAAGTTAATTAGAGAGAGGGAGTTGAGCAAGCTAGTTGAAGTCGAGTAAGATCAATATCAAGTGCTGAGTAAACTTCAAGTATCGAGTGATATCAAGTGCCGAGTAAAATTCAAGTGTCGAGTGATATCAAGTGCCGAGTAAACTTCAAGTGCCGAGTGATATCAAGTGCCGAGTAAACTTCAAGTGCCAAGCAGATATAGGTGCCAAGTAACATAGAGATGCCCAGCACCAGTAAAACCAATAGTGTCGAGTAACACAGAGATGATGAGCACGAGTAAAAACAATAATGCTGAGTTGCTATATTATTTTGAAAATTAAAGATTCGCCAGATCTAAGCTGACAAGGTTGTTATCTAGAAGTTTGTAAATTAAATGGAAGATAAGAATGATGAGTTGGTGGCATAGAACACCATGTAAAAAAAATTTAAGTATATAACTGACAAAGTTTCTAGATGAGAACAAGATATGAGGTAGATACATTGTATCCTACCTAATCCATTTTGAAACCCTAAAATTGGAGAAGGAGAATTGAGCGGCAAAAGGAAAAATTAGATTTGTATTTAAGGAGTCATAAGTTCATGAAGAAGAGAGAGAGAGAGAGAGAGAGAGGTGGTCAAGCATGAAATCATAAAATGCTGAAGGAGGTGCTAAGGAGGAAAGAGAGCATAGTTACTCTGTTTCAATAAGAAGACCCCAGATATGGATGCATTGGCATGATGAGTAAGAAGACTCAAGGAGATGAAGCTTGATAAGAAGACAAGCAATTAGAGCTAAAGTGATTGAACTGAAAGTGTGATCTAAAATCTGCAAAGTATGTTGTAAGTTATATCAGATCAAAAGGTCATTATCATTACTTTCTAGCAATTGTAACAGTTAGTTTAAATCCTATGGACTTAGGTTGGTTTGATAGCCATGAGATAAATCCTTTAACAGGGTGACATTCCAAGTGAATGTTCTAAAGTCCTTTAACCAGGCCCATTCCTAATAGTTTGGTGAAATCCTCTAACAAGGTCACATTTAATAGTGTGTTGTAAGCCTTTAACAGGGTAGGCCTTTAACAGGGCATCACTTTAGAAGAGTGAGAATCAAGTAGCATGTTACTGGTGGTTTTTCCCTAATTAGGTTTCCACATAAATCATTGTGTCATGTGTTGATCTTGAATGTTTCATCTTTGCATGTTGATTTACTATAACTTACTAATATGGTTGATTTAAGTTTGGATGGGTAAAAAAGTGTATGGATTTATTAAAAGTGTAGAAAAAATTATTATTAGGGCATTTGGACCTTGAATAAATGATTCACCACCCACCCCCCCCCCCCCCCCCCCCAAATTATTCTAAAGAATTCTAACACAAAGAGCTAAATTAGAAAGGTTAAGAGGCAAGTTGGATCAAATGAAAATGAAATAAGGTGAGAGCATTGGTCAATACAGTGAAAGAATAAAAGAAAGTGTGAGTGCAATCAAAGCTTCAAGAGGAAAAATAATTGATGAAACAGTGGTTAGCAAGGTACTAAGAAATCTTCTTCCTATTTATGCAATTAGAGTTTCAAAAATTCAAGAGATGAGATGCAATCCAAAGAATGATATAAGATTGGATGCACGTATGGGAAGATTGAGTAATTTTAAATTGGATAACTTTGATAACCATGCTCCTAATCCCAGCAACCTTGATTCTACATTCAAAGCCAAACTAATTCTTGGTAGAAAATGAGGAAACTCAAAAGGAAAATAGGTTGATAGTGAAGAAGAAGATGATACACATGAAGACCTTGAAGTCATTGGATCCCTTCTTGCAAAAAAATTATCAAAGGGGAAAGGTTAATTTAAAAGCAAAGTTCCATTGATTTGTTTCTCATGTGAAGAGGTTGATCATATTGTTGCAATATGTCCAAACAAAGAAGATAAATATGAGAAAATAAATAACATGATCAAAGGAAAGAAAGACTTCAAGAATTATAAGGACTACAAAGACAAAGGTAAGAAGTCTTGTTACATTGTTAAAGATTTTGATATTGATGATAATGAAGAAGAAGGAAAATTCTCCTAACCATGAAGGCGATCTAAAAGGAAAGAAAATGACATCAAAGAAAAATGGTAAAGACAACACCAAGAAGAAAGAGGAAGCCCCGGAAAAGAAAAAGAGCCAAAACTTGGGTTGTTTCATTTGCAACAAGATTGATCACTAGGTGAGGGAATATTCAGATAGGAGCAAGACTAGTGTGATTATGGGAGAAGAAGATAATATGTTTGGTATAAGTCATGATACTTGTATCAAGGAACTTCAAAAGTGCCAACAAGATGGGAATATATTGTACATTAAGTGTACCCTATCTTATGAATTGACTAAGGATATTGATAGTCAAATTGAAGGAAAGATGAGTGTGCTAGAAGCTGTATCTAGCCAATTACTGCATCTTGCTAGTAAAATTGATGATTTTGAAGGACAATTGGATAGTATTTAGATTGATATTAGGAAATTTGAACTTTGGAAGGAACAAATTTTGAAGAGAGTATTGGATTTTAGAGAGTCTATTTCTCTAAAAATATATTTTGTTGAGAAAAAGTTGGAGGAATGTGTCAAGGCCAAGGACACTTATTCTAACATTTTATACTCTGACCTTAATGTAGTTGAGATTAAATCATATGCCTTATGTGTAGTTCTCACCTCTATTGAAGTAGCCAAAGATACATTGACTAAAGGTATGACAGTCTAAAAGAAAATTTTGATAATTGCATGAAGATACTATTAGCTTAAGGTAGAAGTACACAGCAGATGGATAATTTTTGGATGGTTTTTGACATTTTAATCTTTTTCATTGATGTTAAAGGGGGATAAGTACATAATAAAATTTTCAATTAGGTAAAGAGAAAAGTATGAAATCATATTCTAATGGGGAGCATATGTAAGATGGACAAATTGTAACAAATGTAATGTTAATGTTTTGATACTTAGCCAATTTCCCCTATTTTGTTGCCATCAATGCCAAAGGGAGAGATTCTTGAAAATTGGCTAATGAGGATATGTAATTTTTTTCATTTATGGAAACACATGATGTACATGCTTACAGGAAACCTCAGAAATAAAGACACTTAGCTTTTGGTACTTAGAAAATTGTCTAAGTATGAATTTGGTATACAAAAGTGTATTGTTTTATTTGAAACTTGTTGTTGATGCCATATTATGACAAGTGAAGTTAGATGGAGATAGTATACATGTTGATGATGGTGTGTATAACCTCAAAAGTCAGCAGAAAAGAGTTATCTGTGTTTTACCAATGTAACATGACAAAAGAATTAAAGGAAAGGAATTATTTTGTTTACAAAATAATTACTTGTCCAATTAGGGCCAACATCCTAGATGTTTACTCTAAGTTGGAAAAGTGTATTATGCTTTTAGCTGACCTAGCAACAATTTTTTTAAAGGCATAGTATTTATGCAAAGGACATCTTGCAATGGGAAGTGTAATTTTGATGTAATTTGTGTGAACGTTGTGGTATGAGAACTTACTATGAAAGAAATATATGTGAAGTTTGTAAAGTGGAATTGTGATGAAATTTGTGTGAACATTAATTGTGAAAATAATCTATGTAAATTTTTTGAAGCTATTTTTTGATCCAAGATTGAACTAAGAAAGAATCTATATTCTAGAAGTCTGATTACTTGTTTGGGCAGTGAGCTCTTCTTGTAATTGGGAGTGCATATTTGGGTAGCGGGCTCATCTTGCATCTACTATACTACAACTCCTAACAAGGTTGGAATATCCTAACAAGGACTCTCTATGCTGAATTTTCTCATTGACTCCTAACAAGGTCCATCCTCTAACAAGGAACTTATTATTAAAATATTATCTAGTGGGTATCATCGCCACTGGGTTTTTCCCTTGGCCAGGGTTTCCCTAGTTAGCAAAATATGGTGTTATGAGTTATCTTTGTGCATGGTTACTATTACTATTCAGCATTATTTTATTGCATTGTTATGTATGGTTTAAAGTAAGAAATAATATCTAGTTGGTGACTAAAGTTTAAAAATTATTGATTCATCCCCCCCCCCCCCCCCCCCCCGCCCCTAGTAATTCCTATTTCTAAAAAATGTTGCTACACTTGTAAGTTTGGTAGTATTTGAGACATGGAAATTAGAGATTTGTATAGAAAATTGTGTATAGATTGAGTGTTGAAGGAGGAAAACAAAATTATAGAGAGAAAAGGGTTAATTTGTGCCTTAGATTTTCCAAATGTATTCAAAATTGAATAGATTAAGATTGTACTTAGCAGAATGCATGATCACTCTGTATGGTTGGAAAATGGCCCTACCAAGATCACAAAAAGGATCATTCAATGAGTAACACGGTATCCTACCCTAGATAGACCCAAGAGTATGCAAAGTTATGCTAAAGAGATAATTGAGAAGAATATAGGGGTTGTATGGAACAAAAGAGGAATGACCATAGACACAATTGTTGATCACTTAATTACATTTGTAGTGAGAATAATTTCTCACAAGTTCTTTCAATCTAGAAAATTGAACAATGTATCTTCTATGGCTATGGATTTAGGCTACAAGATAGTGAAGAAGGACCACTCTTATGACCTTTCTAAGTTACAACTTTAGATCTTATTAGAAAAACTTGGGGGTCATAAGAAACACAAAGAGTACACAATGAAAAAAAACTTATTACAAGTTTGCATATTTTTCTTTTTGGAGAATACATTTCCTTCATTTGGAAAAGTTGCTTGGAAGACCAATAGGTCTATTGTAGTTTAGACTAGAGAGTTCACATAGAAATTTGGGGACAATTTTGAGTCAGTAATGACAAGCTATTTTTAGGACTTTAAGAAGTCTACGGAACAAAGACTAAGGATACTAGTGTCACTAGTGGACAAATATTATAATGATGTTTTTTTTCTAGTTGAAATTGATCATACATATGTGCAAGTGGTTATTATAAGGGTTAGATGGCTCAGGCCATTTCCCTATGAAAAATATATGGATGAGGCTTCAATATAGATTTAAAGACATCTTCTATGGTTAGAAAGAAAAACAAGCTTGTGAAGAAGCTTAAAGAAAGATTTGGTGAAGGGGGGGAGGAAAAAGAAGAAGAAGATGATTGGTATAGGAGCACCCACAATAAATCAATATCAAACCTTGGATCCAAATATTAAACCTTGTATCCCAATATAAAACCTTGGAAATATTAATCAAATAGGCATCTATATCAAATTGTATGACCTAGTTCCAAGACTGGCACTGTTATAAGCCCTTGGTCAACTATGGTCAAAGGGCCTAGATTCTTATGATTTTGGATTATTTCATGTTTTTTCATGTTTAGGACCTATTCAGGTCATTAGATTTAAGTTTTCATAACATTTTCTTGTAAAGTGCAAAAAGTGATAAAAATGCAAAATTGCTTGAAAAGTTGTCAACCAACTTTTAAGCAACTTTTTGCAAATCAAACAAAAAACTTCCCTAATGGCCATTATAAAATTTAAAATTTTTTATGACCATTGGAAGGGCTATAATAAGCTCTTTTAGGTATATGATAGGTAGAGAGATAATCTAACTGTCAACTTTCAATCAATAAAATCCCTATTTTTACTGCAAATAGTTTGTTGTGATATGTTGTAAAGATTTGTACAGATTCATCTATAGTTTAAAATCTACATTAATGGATAGGTGAATGGAGTAAATTTCCAATGATTCTAGTTTGAAGTTTCTATCTATTCTCTAACTCAAAATATTCACATTTTTGTGTAAGTAGATTCAGATTTCTTGCTAAACTAGGGGTTTGAAGCATTTTCAAGCATAGAGGAGATTTCACCATGGTAATTAAATAGCCTCTAGTCAAATCATAGTATTGTATATGTAATTTAAGATACAATTAGGTTTAAATTTTTTACTTGCAAGGATCCTTGAGAAATTTGATGCCCTAGGCATGCATTTCCCATGTCCATGTTACGAAAAGGATGCAACATCTTCCACAACTCCAACCAAACTTGGTATCAAGGCTTGAAATAAAGTTTGTGAATTTTCTAGGGTTTTCCTCACAAATTCCCATCATTTTCTATAGGATTCAGTCCTAGATCATTTACTTCCTTTTTAAATGAAGGCCTAATTGCCCTAATTGGCTAGGTGAGAAAGTGAACAAAAGACCATTTTTTTATATCCTCAACCCATGGTGCCTTAGTATGTTTTGTGAGTCCCAAAAGGGTGTCCAAAACTGAATTTTTTCCTTGGTTTTTGTGGAGATATTTCCTTTAAAACTTGATTTTCATCTAAAAAGACTACTAGCCTTTTGGATGGCTTAATGAAGTAACTATGTGGAAAACCTTACATAATTTGGTTCCATTGTTTCATGTTATTGCTGACCTAAATATACTATTCCCATATTTTGGAAGTCTTCCTTGGTCATTTGAAGAAGTTTAAGGTTGTTTTGCCAAAATTGGTCAATTTGTGTATTAAGAACAACTTGTGATAAGTTGTCTTGTTCATAGGGTTCCCTAGTGATTAGGGTTTTCCTTATTTGGGTGTAGGGTTTTGATAACCTAGTATCATCCTTGTAGCACTTGTAATTGGTTCTTGCACATGTGATCATCTTAACCAAGAGATTTGGTTGAAGGACTTCAACGAAGAGGATTTTTGGACCAATTGATCACCTTGGTGATCAATTGCACTAGGCTCCATTGCATCATGTGGTATTAGAGGCTCTTACTAACGAAGAAGAAGAAATAATGACTAGGGTAACAAATGTTGAACTAGAAAAAATAGTGAGGGAGCAAAGAGAAACTAATCTTGCTCTTGCAAAAAGCTTCAAGGAAGTTGAAAGCAAGTTGGACAGACAAAGAGGCACATAGTCTAAAGAAGATTAGAATATAGAGGTTGAAGGTCTTGATGAAGATGATGAAGTTTCTATTGAACAAAGGCTTCTCTTGAATGCTCTCAAATACATGGAGAAAATAACCATGGAGGGGAAATTGGAACTATCAACTTTCAATGGAAAAATGAATGTTGATGTAGCATTGGATTGAATTGAAGCTCTAACTAGTTTCTTTGAGTGTGAAGACATCCCAAAGAAGTAGAGGGTAAATATGGAAAACTTGAAGTCAAAGGGAGAAAACCTAACTTGTTGGAACTTCATCCAAATAGAGAGGGTGAAGAAAGGAAGAAACATGATTTCTTCTTAGGATAGAATGGTGGCACTCATCAGGCAAACATATGTGAATGAATACTATGGTGTACAACTCCATAGAAGGAAACAAATTCTAAAGAAAAAGGATCTATATGTTAGTTCCTATATAGATAAGTTCTTAAAATTGTGTATGAAGACCAACACATTAGAGGATGAGGAAGAAAAAGTAGCAAGGTACATGAATGGCCTTAAGTTACCCATCTACGAAGAACTCAACCTTCACGACCCCAATTTTTTGAACAAGTGTTATCAATTAGCACTCAATATGGAATAAAAATGCAAGAGGAGGCAAGATCAAAATAAAGGCAATGAGAATAATAAAAAATTCAAGCCCAATAACAATTCTTGGAACAAGGGGCAAAATACTAGAAACAAATCTACTAATTAGAATAAGGATCATGGAGGAAAAAGTTCTAAGGAAAACTATAGAGGAAATTCTTTTAGAGGTAGAGGAAGAATCAATGGCCATCTCACATGCTAAAATTGTAATCAAGTAGGACACCATGCAGAAAAGTGCCCCAAAAAGAGAAACAATAATCAAGTAGAATGAAGAGCACAAATTGTAGACGAAGAGAAATTTGATTGCAGAGAACTTGAATCTAAGGAAGGAGAATGTCCAATGATGAGGCAAGAAATTTTTCAGACTCCTCACACCCAAGAACCACCCCAAAGAAATAATCTCTTCAAAACAAGGATCAAGTGTCAAGGCAAGGTATATAATTTGTTGATTAATTCACATCCTACTGAAAATCTAGTTTCCTCTAAAATGGTAGAAAAAATTAAACTACTTAAGAAACCCCACCCCTTTCCATATCATGTCTCTTGGCTAACAAAGGGTCAACAAACCTTAGTGATAGAAGAAGCATGGGTAGAATTTTCTTTAGCAGAATTCAAGGATAAGGTACTTTGTGATGTTGTAGAAATAGTTGCATCTCATATACTTCTAGGAAGACCCTAGCAATATGATGTTGATGAAATCCACCATTTCAAGAAGAATACCTATTCTATAACTAGGAATGGTGTAACTTTCACCATGAAGCCCATGCCTGATCCTAAAGAAAAACCTATTGTTGTAACCTTAAGGGAGAAAGAAATGATTAAAGCATTGAAGGAACCTAATTCCCAAGGTTTTATTTTGGTCTCTAATCCAAAGGAGAACATAACTTCTAAGGAAAAGGATCCTATACCTAAAGAAATACAAGATCTACTACAAAAGTATAGGCAAGGTACTATTATTGATCTGCCTAGAGGCCTCCCTCCCATTAGAGGTATCAGTCACCAAATTGACTTGATACCTGAATCTTCACTACCTAACAAGGAACTTTATGAAATGACACCAACTCAACATGTTGAAATTTCCAAGTAGGTGAATGATTTGTTGGAAAAAGGTCTAATATAAAGGAGTTTGATATGTCCTCACTCCTAAAAAGGATGGAAAATGGAGGTTGTGTACTGATAGCATGGCTATCAAAAAAATTACCATATGATATAGATTCTCCATTCCTAGAATTGAGTATCTATTAGATAAATTAGGAGGATCTTGATATTTCACCAAGATATACTTGAAGTATGGCTACCATCAAATCAAAATAAAACTAGGTGATGAATGGAAGATAACATTCAAAACTACTAAAGGTTTGTTTGAATGGTTAGTAATGCCCTTTGGGTTAAGCAATATCCCTAGCACTTTTATGAGGCTTATGAATGAGATATTCATAGATTTTATTGGAAATTTTTGTGTTATTTACCTTGATGACATACTAATATTTAGTCATATAAAGAAGGAACATCTTGATCATGTGGAACAAGTACTAAGGAAGTTTCATCAGCACAAGTTGGTGATCAACTTGGAAAAGTGCATGTTTATCAATAAGGAACTTGTGTTCCTAGGATTTTTGATCTCACAAGGTACTCTCAAGATGGACCTTGAGTAGGTTAAAGCAATGATCAACTGGCACCCACCAAAGAACCAATGTGATTTAAGAAGCTTCCATGGTCTTGCCACCTTCTATAGGAAGTTTATCAAAAACTCCAGTCATGTGTGTGCACCCATGCTTGACACCAACAAAGGAGGAAAGAAGACTAAATTTTCTTGGACAAAGGAAGCCAATAATGCATTTTAGTACTTGAAGAATAGGGTCTCTCAATACCCAATCTTGGTTCTACTTGATTTCAATAAGGTTTTCACTATGGAAATTGATGCAAGAAATTTGGTCATAGGTGCAATCCTAAGTTAGGAAGGTAAGGTAGTAGCTTTCTTTTCTAAGGAACTAAATGATGCTAAGAATTTTTTTTCAACTTATGACTTGAAGATTTATGTCATGGTACAAGCCCTCAAGAAGTGGAGGCACTATCTTTTTCCAAAGGAGTTTTTAGTATACACTAACAACCATGCATTGAGTTTCTTCAATTCTTAGAAAAATCTATCTGTTAGACATCTAAAATGGATGGAGTAGTTGTAGGCTTATATTTTCAACATCAAACATGAGATACATGTTGGAAACAAATTTGTTGATGCCCTTAGCCGAAGGGTTGGTCTAGTTGAAGAAGTACAACTACAAATGTGGAAATTGATCCACTCAAGAACTTATATACCAATGATCTTGATTTTGTAGAGATTTTTCAACTTTGCACAAAGATGGTTGGAAGATACCATACAGATTTCTCTAAATATTTGATTCAAAATGGACTCCTATTCAAAGAACCTTACTTTTGTATTCCCAAATGCTCAATAAGGACAAATATCATCAAGGAGAAACACTGTGGTGGCCTAGGAGACATGGTAAAAAGAAGCTATTATTAGCCAAAGATGAACAATGAAGTAAAGAAGTTCATTGAGACTTGCACCACCTGTCCGTAAGAAAAATGTGTTTCAACAAATCATGGTTTATATCAACCCTTACCAATCCCCGTAAGACCTTAGGAATTGATATCAATTGATTTTTTCATGGGGATACCTAGAACTAAGCAAGGTTTTGATAGTGTTTTTGTGGTATTGGATATATTCAATAAAATGGTCCATTTTATACCACATAAAAGCATAAATGATGCTTCTCATATTGCACATCTTTTCTTTAAGGAAGTTGTTAGGATTCATGGTTTACCACAAGCTATTGTATCTAATAGGGATTTAAAATTTCAAGGCCTTTTTGGAGAACACTTTTAAAGAAACTTTGTACTAACCTAACCTATGGTTCTACCTACCATCCACAAACTGATGGGTAGGATGAGGTAGTAAATAGATCTTTAGGAAATCTCCTAACATGCCTCACAAAGTAGTATTCTTAGAGTTTGAATCTATTGTTACTCCAAGAAAATTTTGCAGTTAATGACTCCATGAATAGATCAACTGGCACGACTCCCTTCCAATTAGTGTATGGCTTTCATCCCAAGGGACCATTGGATCTGGTAGAACTACCATTTGATTTCAAAATCAGTGCTCAAGGAGAAGAGTTAGCATAACTCGTTAGAAAGGTGCAACATGAGGTCAAGGAAGCATTATAGAGATCAACACTAAAATATAAGGAACATGTCGATAAGAAAAGAAGGGAAATCCACTTCAAATTTGGAGACAAGGTTTGGGCATATTTGAGAAAAGAGAGACTACCTAAAGGTAGATATTCCAAACTTCATATGAAGAAAGTTGGACCATATAGTATACTCAAAAAGATGGGTGAAAATGCATATGAGATCTCTCTTCCCCCTACCTTGCAAACTTCTCCATTCTTTAATGTTGCAGACCTCACCCCATACAAAGCCATACCAAATTTAGCAAGTAAACAAGATGAGCAAGGAGACATGCTTAGTGAACACTATGTAACTGATCTCCCTCAAAGAAAAGCAATGGAGTTAGAATAAATTTTGGACACCAAGTTACTAAAAAAGACCATAACCAAGAAGTACATGCATTACTTAGTCAAGTAGAAAGGGCTCCCCAATATTGATGCAACTTGGATGACAGAAGACCAAATCAAACAACATGGTACTTCTATGGAGCAATTTCCCCCAAGTAGGAATTTGAGTTTTAAAAAACAAGGGGAGTATGGTGCAAGTGTTGACAATTGGCTATATGTAGATATATAAATGTTTTCATTAATGGCAACACATAATGTACATGCTTGTAGTAAACCTCAAAAATAAAAATACTTAGCTTTTTGGTACTCAAAAAATTGTCCAAGTATAAAAATTGTTTACCACAGTATATTGTTTATATTTAACATGTTTATATGATGTTATTTCTAAGAGAGAGGTTAGATGTAGATAGTATACATATTAGTGATGATGTGTACAACCTCAAACATCAGTACAGATAGTATGAAAAAGAGATATATAAGATTTTTTTTTAAATAGAATGAAAGGTAAAGGAATTATTTTGTTTACAAAACAATTACTTGACCAATTAGGGCCAACATTCTAGATGTTTACTCTATGTTGGAAAAGTATATTGTGGTCCTAGCTGATTTAGCAACAATTTGTGAAAAATTATGGTATTTATGCAAAGACATCTAGTGAAATTATGTAAGTGAATGTAATTTGAATGTGAAGTAATACGAATGAAAACTTTTACATCTTATGAAGTGAAGTTTTTGAGAACATAATTTTGTGATCTAAGATTGAGCTGAGGTTAGAGATTAGCTGGAAAGAAGGTGCACCATCTATATTTATATATGTTTTAGGAACATGAGGATTAATTACTTTTTTTGGTAGTGAGCTCTTCTTGTAATTGTAAGTGCATGTTTGGGCAATGAGCTCTTCTTGCATCCATTGTACCACAACTCCTAACAAGGTTGGAATCTCCTAACAAGGATTCAAAGTCTCCTATCAGGGACTCCTATGTACTAAATGTGTTTATAGACTCCTAACAAAGTCCATCCTCTAACAAGGAATATATATATCAATATATCTTTGTGGGTATAATTCCCACCAGCGTTTTCCCTTGGCTAGGATTTCCCTAGTTAAGAAAATATAGTGTTATGAGTTCTATTTGTCCATTGTTACTTTTAATATTCAACATTACTTGTTTAATTTATTATGCATGGTTCAAAATAGTAAATAATATCTAGTTGGCAACCAAATTTTATAGAATATTGATTCACCCCACCCCCCAGCCCCCTCTAAGTATTCCCTATTTCTAATAATTTGTATTAGAGCACAATCACTCAGAAGAGGCTTAATATCTTGAGTAAGATCCCTATGGATATTGAACAGTCAATAAAAAACCTTGAAGAAGCACTAGAAAAAATTCATCTCCTCACTAAAGAAAGAGACAAGCTAAAAGATACATATGAATACTCCAGATTGGACAACTGAAGGACCAGATTGAACATCTCAAATACAATCCTAAATCTATTGAATTCGAAACTAGTGATGATGAATATTCAAAATAGAAGACAAAGTACAAGATCTTAAAGCATGAATTGAAGATTACAAATCTAAATTTGAGTTTGAAGAATGATCATAGAAAAGTTGAATCTGATTTGAAGACTAAAAATTCAGGTCTTAGAGCCAATCTAGCAAAGAAGACATCCAAACTTGAAGCACTAAAAGTAGATCATGAAGAACTTCAAAAGAACAACACTATTGTGAAAGGTAAACTAACTTAGAGAAAGCTATAGCTTTAAAATGTAAGGAAACTTAGGTGTGGAAACAACTTCCTACACTAATCTCTTAAGAGAAGTATGGTGCAAATCCTATTAAAATATTTTACACTTATAGATTCAATATCATGTAAACAACAATATTACAGCAAACAAAGCATAAAGAAAATAGACAGAGAAAGAAACACATAACACAAATATTTTCTAGTGGGGAAAAACCTTTTGGTAAAACAACCCCACCCCTCTAGAACCTACATAATGTATTATCTTCAACACAAGGTTACAATACACTTGCAATGCAAGTTCAACAGTGACAACAGAAGACTCTAGTAGCAACTCACAGTACCAATAATACACTTTCTCACATCCACCTCTTTGCAACCCTAAAAATGCTTATAACATGTGCTTCACTTTTAGGGCTACTCCCAAAGGTAACCATATTAGGGTTTTACCATTCTCTGAGAAAATAAGAACCCCAAAAAAAAATTTTGCCCCACTATTGGGGTAGAGTGTACAGTACTCAAATTTATTAGTTGCCACATGTCTTCACCTGTCATTAAATCTTCTTGACATAGCTCTTACGTCTCATAGGAATCTGTCATAACCGTTTTAGCGATGATCTCCTTATACATGATTCAAGATGCCGACACATCAACATTATTTGCCAGAAATACATTTTACAAAACAAATAATAAGAATAGGAATTATTAGAGGTTGAGACACCTTATTCCTAACAGAAAAGCTTTATACTAGATGAGAAAAACTTGATGAATCAATGTTAATACAAAGACCTACCTATGATAAGACTAGTCTTGGTTACTTATTTAACATGTTTGCAAAGAAACCTGAAAGTAGATTAGATCTGAAAGAAAAGGATAAATCTATTGATAAGATTGAATCCAATAAATCTTATGATAAATCCAAAGAATTTGGACAAGAGAAGGAAACTAAAAAAATTGGATGAACCTAAGAAAGTGGAATCTAATAAGGAAATCAAGTATGAATTTTGAGGTAAGTGTTTTTCATGTAATTAAATAATTCATATAAAAAGAGATTGTACAAATAAGTCATTTAATCATGTTACAAATTCTTATTGTCATAATTGTCATGGTATTGGTCATAAAGAAATTGATTGTAAGAAACCTAAATATGATAATGATAAAAGAAATAGTAGAATGTCTAGAAATAGTAACCCTACATATAGAAGAAGATCTAATGAGAAGAAATCAAGAGAAAGAAGACCTTATAAAGAAAGAAAGAAGATTGTGTGTTATAAGTGTAACAACTTTGAACACATAGCCCATAATTTTCAAGCACCTATTGATCAATAGAATCCTAGAATCAGAACCCTAGTATGTTAGTTATGCAATAACTTCAGACATATAGTGAAGTATTGTAGAATTGACAGAGGGAACAATGAAAGAAACTTTGGAAATGGAAGAAACAATGAAAGAATCTTTGGAAATGATAGAAGGAATCATGGTAGAAAATTTAGAAACAAAAGCAACAATGGAAGAAACTTCATAAATGACAAAAGGAATTATGAAAGTAACTCCAAAACTATAAAAGATAATGAAGATCAAACAAATGTAGTTATTGAACTACAAGAAGAACTTGATGAGACTTTTGTAAAAAGATTAAATATTTCTAAGGAAAAGTTAAATGATGCAGAGACATGAAGATTGAAGTCAGTAATTGATTTTGATTCAACCAAGTTGAATTAAGTTTGTTCATAACACTAGAATTTTAAACTTCATTTAGAGATCAAGTTGTGAGTAGCAAGGTTGAGAGAAGATATATCTAGATGAGTTTTGTTGGTGTAAATACATATTTACTATTTACGCTTTACTTAAGTTTGCTTAGGTTATTGTATTATTTTATTATTTTACATTATTTTATTATTTATTTAATGAGACACTTAGGAGTTTGTGTACTCTTATGTGTTGTCAACTTGACAACACTAGAGTAAGCAACTCTAATTTAGCACATGGTGTCTACAACACTGGAGTTTGAATCATTAACTGAGTTCTCATGTAGACAACATAGTTATTTGCACTCCTATTTTAGCACATGGTGTCTACAACATAAATTTTTGTGCTACACCTTTGTAGCCTTATCCTCTCATTATTGCACTTACTCCTATGCTTAATAGAGGATAACCCATATTTGGTGGACATGTGCCTAGTTGTATGACTTATCATGTTGTTGACTGCTATGCATTCTAGAAGCTTTCTAGAGGCTTTTATATATAGGCACTCCTATTGTACTTTCAGGTAATATTGAATGAATATTATATCATCATTCTGATCGTACTCTCTTTGGTCTTTTGTTGTGCTTGTGTTTGAGTTCCTTGGTCTTGGGTGAATTTTTTTTAGGCAAATTCTTACATGGTATCAAAGCTTGGAGAATTTCTCTTCACATAGCCATTTGAGACCATTGTTCCTTTAGCACCTTGGCCCAGATCTATAGTACTATAGAAATTAGGAGTGTCTAGAGCTAGAATGGACCTCACCATTACATCTGGAACGTCAATTCGATGAAAATTGGCTATAAATTTGGCTACCCTAGCCGAAAGTCAATTTTGAGGTTATTTTTTTTGCAAATCGGCACTCGAAGGCCCAATTTGCAATTTCAGGTATGATCTTTTAGATCTGAAATTTAATTTTATTTAGATCTATTATTTAATTTCTCTATATTTTTGTCAAAATATTTTTGCATATTTTCGAAAAGAATTCCAGCCCAGATGGACTAGTAGAGAATTTTTTTCTATACAGGCACCAAGTAGTGACACCCCAGCCCTGCACACGTACAAAATATTTCTTGGCATCTTTGAATATTCCTTCAACATATTACTAGCGGTATCACATATTTCCTACCACACCATAGCCTGCCAACCAATTTGTTTCAATATTATTCAAGCTTTTGTTTTAAAGGCCTTTGTTAGTTCTGTAGGATGAATGTGGGATAAAACCCACACCACCCTATTGACTATTTGATACCTTTCAGCATCATTTTTTGGAATCTCCTAGAGTCTTGATGAGTAGTGGCCCACAAAATTTTTTTTGGCCTAGCAAAGACTAATCTGACACTTGTCGAACCCTTCTTCAGCTCCTGCATATTATCTTTGGCTACAACTATGACTTTTTTTTGACATGACAAGTCATTGATTGCTACAAATTTTATCAGCTCAATTTTCAAATCAGAAGCAGTGCCTTGCCATGACTATAGCCATGTGGAGGACACCCACCACCTCAACAAGCTATAGCACGTGACACATGGCTGCCCACACTCATAGACACATTGAGTCAACACAGGTCACGTCACCAAACACATGGCTGACCTACCACATAAGTTGCCCCAATCATCGTACTATTAGCTACATTAGCTTGCCAAAAAGGAGCCACATCACACTTTTTTCTAGTATTGTATAGTGACACATGGACATCCATACCGCATAGTCAGCAATCTATACTACCACGTCAACAGAGGGGACTTTTTTGTTGGCATCATCATTTTACAAGATTAAATTTGATAGCCCTCTGACCATTATTCCCAAGCATTTTTCAACTGAAGTGACAACCATTTGACCATCAAATTTAAGCTCACAATTTTCTTCCCAGACCCCTCTCTAGATGCAGTTGTGATTTGGCAGCCTGACTTTGAGAGGCCATAACTCAGTCATCTAGACTCTAAATCAAGTATAATTTTTTTTCTTTTTTGGGTAGAATTTCCTGAAGTTTTTAGTGGTGGTGCTCTTTTCTAGTTTTGGTGCAAGGATTTGTCAAAAATTAGATTTTTTGCAACTATACCTACTCAATGATACATTTTGCAACTTGAAACACTTTGTACGAGCTCATCTAGACACATCTTCATGTTCTATTTTTTTGGAAGTGCATTATTTTTTGTCTACTTTACAAATCTATAATCAAATTCTAGGGTTGTGTGGATAAAAATCTTAGTTTTAGACTTAGGGCCTTTTTTGCATTGTATTGCTTTAATACCTTTTTAGAATTGTTGTACATCTAAGCTACAATTCTTAGTGATAGATTTGGGCCTGAAAAGGCAGCTATAAATAGTAAAATTAGAAGTCCACTTTGTACATTTTGACAAGTGGTCTATTATAGATGCAGTACATATAACGTGCCAAAAACATCTTTTTTGGGGTGTCTTTTGATTGAGTGAAAAGGGGGAGTGTGTATTATGTTCTTGTGTCTCCCTTTTGTGCTCTTTTACATTTTCTACATCATGGGTTCACCTAAATGTCCACTTCTAACTTCACGCAATTATTCTACATGAAAAGATATTGCATGGATTAGATTAATGGAAAAAGGTCTAAGTCTTTATGTTGATGGTACAATTCCCAAACCCACTAATGCTACAGCACTCGTTGATTGGCAAAAATAAGACCAATAGGCTTTAGGGATTATCAGGAATTGTGTACATAGAGATCTCTTCTTCCACATTTCCAATTTCAAGGAATCCAAACCTGCATGGGAAAAACTTGAAGGATTGTATGGTAAGGTGGATGAGGAAAATTTTTTTTAGGTTGAGGATGATCTACTTCTATTGGATCTAAGTAACTTTGACACAATTCAAGATTACATCAACAAAGCCAATGAGTATAGTGCACTACTTAAAGATTGTGGTAATCCTATGAAGGATGAAAAGTTGATTCATCACATCCTAAAGAGGCTACCTTCAGATTATGCTTCCTTTGTTTTGAGCTATAATACTCATAGGTTAACCATGGGAAGTGCTTTCTAGAAGCCTACATTTGATGCTTTTGTAGAGATGTTGATTCTTAAACAATCTCACTTGATAGATTTGCGACTTCTCATGACATCAAATACCAAAGCATTGGTGGCTAGTGATGAGAGCCAATCAAGTCAAGAAGGAAAAGATTCTATGAACAATAAAAATAAGTAGTGGAAGAAAAATCACAATCTGAGATACAACAATCCTCCTCACAACAAGGCGGTTCTTCTTCCAACAAGAAGGGAAGTAATGAAAAGAAGGATAAACTTTTTTGTGCATATTGCAAGAAACCAAATCATGATGAGCATCATTGCAAGACTAAGAGAATCAATGAGTTGGAAAACCTACTCAAGAAGAACAAAATTCAAGTCCCAAATGCTTCCAAGGATTCAACTCCAACCACTTCAAATGGAAAAGGGTAAGCATTTATGACAAATACAAGTTCTTCATTTGAATGGATTCTTGACTCAGGTGCCTCATATCACATGGGTTCTTCAAAGGGAGACTTTTCTGCATTGAAGTAGTCATAGGTACCACACATATTTGTGGGAGATGATACTAAAATAGAAGTTGAAGGGAAAGGACATGTTGAGATGGAAAATGGGGAATTTAAAGATGTTCTTTATGTTCCAAACCTAAGCTCTAATATCTTCTCAATTTACCAAATCACTCACCTTGGAGATGGAAACAAAGTTGAGTTCCTTCTAGATTTAGTGATGGTGTGTAGCCTCAAAGATGATTCATTGGTTGTAGCATGGAAAGTCAATCATGACAAGAGGCGTTATTCCTTCTCCCACTTTGTGCCTAAGTCTCCTTCACATGCCTTGTTAACTTAATCTAATTCACAAATCAAACTATGGCATGAGTGGTATGGTCATTTTGCCTTCTGCTATCTTCAACAACTTTGCTTGAAAAACATGGTCAAAGGTCTACATGCAATAAACTTTTCTAAGGTTGAATGTTCATCATGTTCAGTGGACATGCATCTCAAGGAGAAATTTGATAAAGGGAAGTCTTCAAGAGCGCCTGTTGTTCTTCAACTAGTTCATATGGTTTTAGCAGGTCCTTTTGCAATAACATCAGTCAGCCAGGGTTGCTACATCCTTACTTTGTTGATGACCTTTCATGCTACACATGGATCTATTTTCTTCATCATAAGAATGAAGTGTTGGACAAGCTTCAAGCCTTCAAGATTCATGTTGAACAAAAATCTAGGAAAGCCATCAAGGTTCTTCAGATGGACAATGAAAGTATATATGTGGACAAAATTTTAAAGAATTTTGTAAACTTGAGGGAATTGATCTTCAGAATCCACCAACATTCAATCCACATGAGATAGGTTTTGCAACACTAAGGATACAAACTCTGAAGTCCATGGAAAGTTGCACGACTAAAGCCAAGTCCCTTGATCCTACACTAGAGGTCAAAGCTATCAGAAATGCCACTCACATACTTAACAGGTCTCCTCATAATGCCTTAGATGGAAATACACCTTTTGAGGCATGGTGCGATAGAAAACCAATTGTGAGTCACTTCAAAGTCTTCGGTTACCTAGCATGGGAAAACATATCTTCAAGGGGATACAAGGCACTAGAACCTAGGCCTTGTACTTTCATCAGATATGAAGATGATGCTAAGGCATACAAACTTATGGATCCTCAGACTCATGAGATCTTTGTGGAGAAGGATGTGCACTTTGAGGAAAGTCCACCCAGCTTATCCTCTAATCCTCTCTGCACTTCATACACTGTGGAAATTTATAGTGACACCGGTGATAGTGCTTCAACTAATTTAGATATGTGGGGTTCTATAAACAATTTTATTGAGAGGTTACAGCGTCAGTATAGTCCACATGCATATATTTCCATGGTGATAGGTCTAGCATAGTAGGGTACACCTTGTCTTCCAACTCCAGCAGCAGTGGATGATTTCTTGGCAGACAGTTTAGGTTTTTTAGTGGAGTCACACATAGAAGACTTGGGAGACATCTTGATGATTTACATCTTCTCTTTGATGAAGGTGATCCTTCTATAGTTTTTGTGAGGGCTCACTTTGACCCTTATGTCCATTCTCTACATGATCGATCTTTACAAGTTCATGTGATTGTGGATCCTTATGGACAACAATTGCAGAAGGTCTCTTTATCAGTTGAGGAGATAGATGGTTCCTTGGAACAGGTTCTACCTACATCCTTGCTAGATTTGTATTCATTCTTTTCAGTAGTGTTTGAAGGGGTGACCATCAGCATTAACACAGGGACACTTCACTACTACATTTAACATCATTTTTCGACCAAAAATTTTGACCATCAACTAAATAAATTTAGGGTGGTCAAAATGTAAAGGCAAAAATTTTGTTTCTTTACATATAAGACCCATGTTGGTCAAAATTTTGACCAACACAGGGCTTATACATCCACAAAGTTCAAAAAACATTTTCCCAATTACGTTTTTCATGCCCGATTTCATTTGACATTTTTGGAGCATTTTCGCATGGTTATCTCTGCATTTTCACATGATTTTCTCTGAGCCCAGTTTCATTTTAGGTTTTCTCCACCCACTTGATTAATGACGCTTGCTAGCCTAGGAATAATATGAAAGGGGGCCTTGCATTTGCATCAATATAGGGGGGGTGGAATAGTAGTTCAAAACTCTCGATATTGTCTTTCTTTCATTCTTCCTGATGTGCTCGACTTCAAAAGCTATTCCATTCATGACCTCCAATCACACCTGCATCTCCGGTGGTTAAGGAGAGGGATTTCTCTTCGAGCATTTGTCCATAGGTACATGTGTATTTTTATTGTAGGTTTTTATGATAATATTGAAGATGGAAGTGAATACTATTACTATCATTATTATTTTTTATGTCAAAGTTCAGCCATTGTTGTGTAATATAAATGGGAGAGTCTCTGCTCAAGTGTTTTTTCTTGGTGATGTTTTGATGATAAATGTAAAAAAGAGTCTAGTTGCAAAAAGAATGTAATGTACTTGTTGTTTCATTTTATTGAAAGTGTGTAGATGCAAATTTATCATTTGGAATGTTGGTCTATTGTAACAATTATTATACTTTTTGTTATAGTAATGAAAGAAAAGAAAAGAAATGTATATGCAGAAGCTCTAGTTGTAAAAGCTTAGAAGAAATAATAATGACAATTTTTTTGTTTTATAAATATAGTTGTGTTGGTATCGTATTTTTTTTGTATTTTTGTTTTAATAATACATAATTATATTGTATCTTTTAGACAACATTTTCATATTCAAAAAAAGAACAAAAAGAAAAAAAAAATTGAGTGTGTTTCTCTCTTCAACTCTAGAACATTCAACTTAAACACCAACACATAAAGATAATAATTTGAAATATGGTGTGTTTAGTGCCTGGAGTTGTACCCTCAATACCTAGGCCATGTGGGCTATAAAACATGATATTTATGTGATTCTATGTTAGATGATGATGATGATAATGAATAATCACCATCTACTACTAGCTCATGTAGAGATAAAAGGTCTTCAATGCACCTCTAACTACAAGTATGCCATGGAAAACTTGTGATGGAGATGACTCCTCAAACTAATAGACTATCATGGAAATTTTTTGATGAAGATGACACCTACAGATACTGGACTATCTTCAAAAACTTATGATGAAGATGGCACCTAAATTTACTAGACTATAATTGAATTGATGTACTTTGGATCCTTCACCAAAAGTCTCTGTCATTTTGTTAGAAGATGATTTATCTTCTAGTTCAACCAAAAGAATCTCTCTCCTATATTTCAACATTACATTTAATTGTTGCATTACAATTAGGTCTTCCTACAAGGGTTTCCATTTGGATGAATAACAAACTTGTTGGTGTTTTAAAACTACTAAGCAAAAAAATACTTAATACCAAGATGACAATACTCACACAGTCTTCAATTGTATGTGCACACCATTTGGGCCAAACTTCTACAAAACCAAGGGTGATTTTCTACTCTTTTGGCTCTGCAAAACTAGGGTGGTAATACCTAGGGATGATACAAGATTGGGAAAACTGTATGAGAATTATCTTAGTTTCATTTTGATTCTCATCTCAAATTCTCCAATACATGTACAATTCTTGATACTTTAATAAAGACATCCCATATAACAGATATGGCCAAAAATCTTCTATAGGTCTGCAAATGTTCTCAGCAATAATGGCTAACTAAAGCTAAAACATTCCATGCAAACAAGTAGAGGCCAACTTTGAAGATCTATAGGAAATAAAAGTAAAGTTGAGTATAATTCTGCATTTTGACAATGATGTGTGACACATTTCTCTTTCAGCTGGATTAAATTTGATCGGTGCCTAATCCATTGGGGTTCAGAGTCTACTACAAATCTCTAGATCTAATTTTTTGCCTTACAACAAATTTTATCAGCAATTCTTATCAAAAATTGTCATTCAAAATCCTTTCCACTACTGCAGCAACCTTATCAAATTCATCAAATCTTTTACTTAATCCATTGAATTAACAACCATGATAAATAGATATACAACCTAATTGAACTGCATTCAATTGCACAAGCCTTTACTTA
Source organism: Cupressus sempervirens (assembly GCA_028749045.1). NCBI lineage: Eukaryota > Viridiplantae > Streptophyta > Pinopsida > Cupressales > Cupressaceae > Cupressus > Cupressus sempervirens. Next base: position 581,348,065 of record CM053792.1, read on the forward strand.
TACAACATCAAGATAACCAAGTAATCAAAAGGAGACAAAGTTCAGAAAGAACTGATATGGGGATAGTTCATAATTTGTATTCATTTTCCTTGAAAATTGTATACAATTTACAATAAAATCAGAATGACCTTCAGAAAGAAACACAGATCATTCTGTATTCATGTATTCTCAAGATCTGATAGAGAAAATACATCACGAATTTTTGCTCAAAAATGGTGGACCAAAAACAGACTAAGTGTATCACTTAGCAAATAGAATTCAAACCTTTTCTCTTGCCCTGGAATTTCACTTATATAGTGTGAAATGCAACAAGCTTCAAGCTAAGAGAAACTGACAAGTGTCTTTTACAAGGAATATCTACATACACCTATCACAAAATGACAAAACTATGGGTAACAGAAGATATTGAAATCAAATCATTCCTTTCGGTGGGTTAGCTTCTGTTACATGTTCTGATGTTGCTGAGTTGGCTATTGATCTAATTTATCTTCATATGTAACTACTAAAGTAGCCAATGATGAAGCTTGTTCTGACGAGGGCACATTAACCTCCACCTACAGGCTTCCACCACCTTCATTCTGCATGGTAAGGACAACTTCTACCTTTTCCTTTTCTTTTATTGTATTAACATCTTGTGGTCCCGATTCTACAATTGAAAGTGACAGGTTTTTCTTGTCTTCTTCTTCTTATTGGGTTTGAGTAGTGATGGTATCAATTATTTGGACTTCCTCACCCTGCACCTCATCACTGTCAGTTTCATCTACATCAAATTGTTCACTAGAAGGCATTTCTGCCATCCACCTATCAAATAATGTGTCATCTGGCCAATTGAATTGCAAAATATCCTTCTGTTTCTTTATTATATAATCAACGTCATTATCAATATCAACAAATTCTTTTTTTAAAGAATCAAAGAATATTTTGGCTTTCACCATTTCTTCTATTGTGGTGGCCCACTGTGCATGCCTTGTTTCATTTATGACTTGATTCATTCTTAAACAAAATAAATCATCAAGTTCCTTCGCCCATTCCTCTTTGCTTTTCAAACTATTTTTCTTATCTAGGGTATGAAGAAATAAATTGAATTTTTGGCTCTTATATTTGTCTAACTAGCCTATTATTATCTTCTGTAAATGTATCCTTTTGCTATCAAAATCAGCAAGATCAAAAACAATGTCAAAGGTTTTATCAATCTGATCACAAGAATTATTTATAACAGATAGACACAATAAGGTTATTGCTTTCTCACTTCTCACCCATTTTTTCACAATAGGCTTTAGAGCCTCATCATCTGCTTTTAACTCCTCCTAGATGTTAATCACCCTGGCCAATTGATCATGGATTAGTGGCCATTCAACCTTGTCTCCTAGATATGTAAGAGTTGTTCTTAGTTTATCTTCATATTTAGATTCTAGCTCCACATGTAAGGCCCACAGTTTACTCTTTTCTTCTTCAAAATCCTCAGCAGTGTAATACTATGGTCCTTGGGGTGTGTCTATTATTTCAATGAGGGGGGTAGATTTGAAAGGTTCAACAGGGGGGTGAGGGTATGTTATTTTAGGCCTGGTGGATTTTCCCAGTAGCTTGTTCTCAAGCTCAACTCTCCTTTTTACCTCTTTATTGTAGGCATCCACAACTGCCTCATATTTACTTTGTAATTCAAACATTTCCTTTTCCTCCCTTTTAGCAGTAGCTAAGGAAAACTGAGAATAATCCACATTCATGTGGGCTGCCTGTACGTGTGAGGTATCAGCAACTCTCCTCACAATAATATTCCCTATTAGTCCTTAACCATTAGGCCATGCTAATACAATCTTGGATCCTCTTCTTAATGACCACATAACAAGAGTAGCTTGATCATCACTAAAAGAAGTCCCTGCAAATTCCTTTTTATTTGGGTCTTGTAACTCCAGTCTATTAGAAATAGAGTTGAAAATAAATGCATCTACCATATCCCAATTAGGCAACAATAGTATGTTAGAAGTTTTTACCATTTTCCTTCCCTCCTCAGGGGTAATGTTTTTGAATTCTTGCATCATTTTCTCCTTTATTTGGTTTTGGATGGAGGCTTCATCCATTTCTGGATGCTCTGTTTTCATGTTCTTACATCTTTCCTCAAAATTGTGGATGTTTGCCCTCCAAGAAAATTGATGGAAAGCCCTAGACCTTACAAAACTGTCATCTGAGAAAAATTGCTAGCTGGCTTGTTCCAAAATAGGATCCAATTCCCTTCCCTTAAAATCAGCTACAGTCAGCTCGAGGCTTGGCACAGGAGGTTCCTGGGGGTTCCCTTCATCGATCTCTACTTGAGTGACAAAAAATCCCCCTTGTGATCCAATTTGTTCAATTTTCTCAATAGTGAGCTACTCCTCCCCGATTCTCAAAGGGGTCTATGAAGGTGAATACTACTCAACATGAGAATCCTCCTCTCTTATTATTTTCCTCCTCTTAGGGGAGGGCTCAGTAGGCCTCTCTTCCAAAACCCTACTAGTGGACTCAATTATTTGTTTGCCTTTGTCCACTGTATTATTTTTATTTTGAATAATAGTATATCTCGGCCTTTTTTTGACAGTTAATTGACCTGCCCTTATATTGGGAGTAAAACCCAATCTTCCCATTACTTCCCTAGCCTTATCCGGGTAGAACCTAATAAAGAATTGCTTCTTTTCATTCATTTCCTCTATTATTTCAGGAAAATTATTCATAAGTTTTCTCATCTTATCTACATTTGTAACTACATCATCCAAAGGACTATAATCTGGATCAAAACAATGAATGAAATCCAAAATTTTAGAAAAGACCTACCACTTTTCTTTCCTAGTCTCTTGCTCCTGCAAGGAGTACTCATTCCTTATTAAGTCTTCAAGAAAATAAAATTCATGCTCAATTTTACCAAGCTTAATTCTCTGCCTTAGAGCCAAATGATAAAATCCTTCATAATCACAAAAATGAGGATGGGAAGTGGCCATCTTATAAGGATTCAAAATCTTGTGTAGAGAAAGCCAACCTCCTTTTGTGATTACAAAATGATGAGCCACTGTGCAAGTAGGAAAAATTGACCCCTTTTGTCTTTTCAATAGAAGGGCTTCCTCCACTCCTCCCAACTACCACAATATCTCAGCAACTCCTACCTTCAAAGGCACTTGGTAGGGTAGTATGTGAGGGCTTCCTTTAAAACCATATATTCTAAATACAATAGAAACAGAATATGGAATCACATCTCCCTAATTATGTGAAACTTTCAAACCACATGGGTTGTCCATAGGCCTAATGAGATTCATTAATGCTTTGGGGATTCTGGGATTGTCCCTTAATAGGAGGCATCTCAACTTTGAAATGAAATACCTATCAAACCTGAAAAAATTGGCATTCTCTACATTCCAAGTCATATCTACACTCCATAATTGAACTGGTAATACTTCCCCACTCTCTTCTCTATCTAATTCAATTTCTTTACTAAAATATGTTACTCCCTTGAATAAGAACATGTGCATTAATAGAGAATAATGGCCAAAAGTTTTTTCATCTTACCCTTAGCAATTCCAATCAGTCCAATGTGAATCTCCTCAACTAATTAAGAAGCAAAATCAAAAATTATATCCATGCCAAAAGAGAAAATCTGAGTAATCATATACATAAAATCCACAGGCATGAACTCTTCTTCATCTCTCCCAAAAACTTTACACAAGGACCTATATATTTCTATACCCCTGGAATTGAAGTATGCCCTTTTGAAAGGCTCCCTGGAGGATGTTGTTATTGTTGGCAGTGTTCCAATTCTACCTATGTGTGCGCTCAGTGCTCCTTGCCTAACTGCATCTCTCTTAGACATATACTCATTTTCTAACCCTTTCAAATCAATGGGCACATGATAATTAGTGGCAGGCCCTACACTAAAAACTTCCCTAATCTCCTCTGTGTTGATTGTAATCAAGATTTCACCATCAGTTCTCCTCACTACCCTAAGGGTTTGGTCATAATTCTTAGCTACAGCTTCCAAAAGATCATAATCCATGAAAACACTAGGAACCATCATTTCCCCTAGACCAAAATTCTAGATGTTGGCATGTGGGGCAAAAAGGTTTCTCTCTGAAAACTATTTTTTGAATAAAACAAGACCAATCTGTGAAGTTGTTGCATCCCTAACCTAGTTTCCTTTGTCATACAACCCATCTGCTATTTTCAGCCTAGGGTTTAATAAAGTTAGCCTCTTAACTTCTATAGTTTCAATAGTGGAAGAAGGGAGCAGTTCAAGAAAATCATCATGGACATTCCTATCCAAATAGTTCTCTTGACCACAAAATGCTTTCTGTTTTGGAGCCTTTTTAATTAACTCTCGAAGGAATTGAAACAGCAAGAGGATTATAATGTAAGTACTTACTTTAAATTTCACTCTAGTTCTTCTCAGTGTTACTACAATCTTTCTGCAAACAAACTGCTTCACAATCTTACCGAATCTAGCACGATCTTCTCAACAACTATTTTTTCTTAGAAATGCTCTGAATCTTTGTTTGAGTATGGTGGAATTAAGAAAATCTTCTGTGTTATACTCTATTTTTCTTCACATGTGAAGCTTTCATCTCTCATAAATGCATAGGGTGGCATCACCTTCTATATTCAAATTTACACCATTGATTTACAAAAAATCCTATGATCCAAGGATGCAAGCAAAGACGACTCATGTTGCTCTTGACAAGTTGGCTATCAACCCAATGAAAATTTTCCATGTGTACCTTTTCATCATTGTTGGCACCTTTGAATTGGTCCCACAGAACTCTAAGGGCACGTGTCACTTAGGCGTTATCTCGCTATACATAAAGAGTGAGCACCTTGCCATAGCGAGATAGCGCCCATCATTGATCCTAATTTGATCATGTGGATGAAATTTGATACATTGCTCAAAAGAAATATGGTGGGCCCCTTGTCGACATGTTGCTATTTGTAACCTTCATGCAACTCGCCATAGCGAGATAGCGATGATCATGGATCTGAGATAGATCTGACGATCAGTCTTTCATTTATTTTGTGAGTAGGGCATGGGTTCAATCATTGATGACATGATGAAATCTTGGCTATATTACCTGCTACTTGGGGCCCATATTTGTTTACTTCTCAGTCGGGTGCTATGTCACTAATGGCGAGAAGAACAAGTTCTCGATAGCAACATAGCGAATCTCAATGTCTTTGCTTTTCTTGGCATATACGTGTAGCCCATTAGATGCCAGTGTGTTCCAAAGCTTTATAATTGATATCTGAAGGAGTACTTTATGGGACCCACTTATTCTAAAAATTTTCTGCAGTACTACTTTTCGTCTGGGCGCTATGTCACTAATAGCGAGAGACACCAATTCTTCGATAGCGACATAGCAATTTTTGGTGACTCATCAAAATTTAGGGTCGAAAAGATAAAGGCGAGTGAAGTCATAACTACCCTTGTTAATGCATCTGACAAATAAAATAGCACGTGCAACACGCAACCTGAAAAAACTTATGATCATCAAAAAATTTAAAAGTGACGGCTGGCCATTATTTTTGGTGAAGGCATCATGTTGCTAATAGTAAGTGCCCAATTTCTCCAATAGTGACAAAGTGACTAATCAAAAAAGCTAAGATTTTGGTTGACGTCTTTTGTACCTCAATGTTGTAATTCCTTTTTAGGTTCTGACATGTCTGTTGTAAACATGATGAAATATCTCTGAAACAATACAATCTCTGGTCACTATATTTCCACTTGATGGTACCGCTTTTCAACTTAGCGGTGGTCGCTATGTCGCTAAGGGTAAAATACTTGTATCTTTTCACAATGAGATAGCGATTTCCATAGATCTTTTAGGGATCGGTCGATCAAAAATACAAAAGAAAAGATGTGACTCAGGGTGCTAAAAATTTGAAAAGGATGGGAATCTTCGCATATTTTTAGTTTTGTACTCAAAAAAATTAAAAGAAAACAAGACCTAGGGTTTCGACAAAAATTTGCTTCAAAGACCTACAAAATATGACTTGGCTAGAAACCCTATTCACCATAGGTGGATCCCAATCTGAATTCTTCTATACCTTGGACAAAGGAATTTGATTATGCAAAAATTCAGACCAACAAAACTATCATGGAAAAATTGTGATGAAGATGACATTAAAAACTATTGGACTATCTTGTGTACAAGTCACAAAATGATTCCAACATATGAAATTAAGTGTACTACATAGGATAGTGATGATTGAATTTACATGCCCTCCAAATTTGGTGGTTGTAACATTTATACCAATTTCATTTGTGGGATACACACTCTTGATAAGTTAGTTAGCCTTGTGACTAAGGTCGATGGGGAATGTTGACACATGCAACCTGAGCATGAGTTTGAATTTGGTATTTCCTTGGAGATATTTACTTATTTTCCAAATCGAAGGTATCATCTCCATTTTGTCTGTCATGATAAGTTATCATAGGTTTTTTGAATGAATTTATTTTCTTATGTGTATTTCTTCTCATAGAATGAACAAAACTTATTAATGCTCCACCAAAAGTCGTAGAAGGAACAACAATCTAAAATTTGGGCTTGTCGCTGCTAGGATCTCCTCCCTTTCCAAAGAACCCCAAATAGAAAAAGCAAACAAACAAATTCATGACCATTTAAGCTTTACCCAATAATAATATCCCAGGAGTCCAAGAACAACATTTGACTACAAGGGTGGTGATGAGAAGTGTGGGGCAGCATCCCTTCATACCATATAAGTTCTTCTATAGTTCATGTTTTGAATGCCATAAAAACCTAGAATTAACATTAGAATCCATGGTTTGAATAATATAAAGTCTTAGAATCAATCAATACAAAATCCATGGTTTGATTGCTATGAAAACTTAGGACTAGTACTAAATTTCATGCTTTGAATGCAATAAAGACTTAGAGTAGTCATATAATGTTTTGTAACTCAAAATTGCACTCTTCCCTGGAACATCCAATATAAAACCCTAGGTCACATTGCACTCTTCCCTGGAACATCCAATATAAAAGTCAAAACTCATAAACAAAAAATCAATCAATTTCATTTCTAGGGCTTTTATAATTCCTCAATAAATTTTGACTCGTGAGGCTTCACCAATATGTCACTTCAATGAATTATATAACTATTTTTTGTGTTTGAATTAAGTTATGTCATTATTAAAGGCATACTTTTCCATTAAATAAAATGGCTTCTCAATAATACTTTATGAAGATCAGTAATAAATTTACAATATAACCATTATAAATAGCTTTGTTACTATTACTATAATTTTAATATCTCATTGATTACTCATCATCTCTCTTTCTCATCTAAACCAGTTGGTCAACCATTGCTTCCATCGTGCAACCAACTGCCTTACTAAAAATATTAATGGTTCTCTTTATTAACTCCTAACCTACTATAACTAGTAATTCCCTGAATATTTGATAAAATTAGTAGTGCCAAGGGTCGTCACTGCATTGAGATCGATCCAGGTGCCTTGCCAAATGTAGAAATGTTGGATACATAACTTATTATAAATTGTAAGTGTACCTAACTAAAACAAATGAGGAGCAATTGTAAACACTTCTGTACTATAGAAGGGAAAGATCCTCTTGTTTTTCTAGATGGGGCCCTCTAGCCATCAACCTTTACCTACGAGGGCCAATAATAGGTCAATCCAAACATAAACCATGGTGAGCTAAAATGAGGACATTACACTTTATAACCAATCCTACTTGTCAAAAAACACATAGGACACTTCAACAAACACTTTGACGAGCCCTCTTAACTTCAATGAGCTCTATTCATCTTTAGAGATCTGATTTTTCATCACCAAATCTCCATTAAATGATCTCTAGCTTCTCATGGAGTTCCTATATTAGAAGCTTCATACATAGTATCACTTCCATCATCTGCAATAGCTGGTGATAATCCAGATGTAACCAATGCATGATTGCCAACTAAAGAAATACTAGAGCCAATTTTGAGATCTAACTCCACAATAATAGCTAATGAGTTTCCATGTTTTTTTATCAATGGGTTAATCTATTGAATTATTAGAAAATTTATGAGTCAATAAAAAAAACTCATCAAATCTAGCTCGGTGTTATTCTCAATTATAACAACAACCATTTGGCCAACTATTCATAAACTACATATTGATATTTGGTTGAAACTCAATAGTTTGGATGGTGAATCTGATAATGTTTTTATGGTTGTAGAAGAAGAACTCATTTTTAGCATATCTTTACTCAAAATAGTTTCCACAAAAATTAAGATCCACCAAATATTCTACACCTCAAAATAGAAAACAATCAAATGATGCTAGTTGTGCACACCATGTTTACTTTGGTTCTAATTATCTTCCTACCAAATAATAGTATAGGGCTTTTCTATAAAACAATGCTACTAGGTGCCACATTTCTAAAATGATCAACTACATGCCACTATTGACTATACTCTTGCACCTATGCTTGGTGTAAGCACTGGTATATATATAGTACTTAAGATACCACTGAATATCTAAATCATTGTTTTTCAAAGAAGCTGTAAGGCATAATTTGAGTGAATTTAAATACTCCAGGCAATTCTTGAGTGCAGATGTTTCAATTCCTTAGTGTCAAAACTTGAATATATTTCATGCTTATCATTTCCTCTAGCAATACTTACGTAAAACATCATTAAAATACTCAAGATGCCACTGAATATATATAGTACTTAAGATACCACTAAATATCTAAATTATTTTTTTTCAAAGAAGCTGTAAGGTATAATTCGAGTGAATTTAAATACTCCAGGAAATTCTTGAGTGCGGATGTTTCAATTCCTTAGTGTCAAAACTTGAATATATTTCATGCTTATCATTTACTCTAGCAATACTTACGTAAAACATCATTAAAATAATTGTTCCCTTTGACAACATCATGTATATATACAATATTTTTGAAGTTTTTTTGTGCTAAATGAACCTTTTGTGATCAAGTCTTGTAAATATCTTGGTTGTTACAACTGCAGATTTCTTACTGGCTTTGTACTAGTACCCAAGATTAACATTGATGACATTAGTAGAATTCCAAGTTTTGCTCTTGTATTCCTATTAATTGTACTTGATTGTCGAATATGTTAAAGAAGAAACAAATGCTAGTTAATTTATAGACTGTAACTGACCTGAATTGCTTGATGTATTTTTTAAATGGTGAGATGCATATACTAAGAATTTTTTGTTGTTGTAGGCCAAGCCATAGATGACAAATAGGTCAAAGCTTCCAACTAGTGTGGATCCTGTGATTAAAGAGTTGCTGAACTTGAAATATCTTTAGGAAGTAAGTTGCATGCAAAATATTTCTTTTGAAGGGAATTGACATTATTTTTAAAAATACATTCAGTTTATACAATTTTACTCATGTTTTGGTGGATAAAAACTTAACGTTCTTCCACATTTCTTGCCCATTTTATTGCATCTGAAATAATACATAATCTTGCCATTTTCCAATAGCTAAATGTCTTTAACTATGATTGGAATTTGGTATAAAATGTAATTTCTAGGTTAGATTGTCAGCTAGTTCTGGTTGATCACCATTTGAAAATTAGAGGTGCTAATCCTTTCATTGAAGATAAAATTTATAGTGCACTACATATCATCACACTTACCCAAAAAATTTGAGCCAAACATTTGATTATCTAGATTGAAAGTCATTGTCCACTTCATAATCTTAGAAAGAAGAACACCATAAGTGCTTGTGAACCAAGTATTTATGATGAAGCAAGAAGGAAAGAAAAATGAAAAAATGTGTTAAGTCGAGAGATAGACATTGGAAAGAAAGCCATTGATTACAAAAAGTATTAAGATCAAGTTTAAAAATAATGTTTTAATTGACAAGCACAAAGCAAGATTAGTAGCTAAATAGCAACAAATTTTCCTTGTACATCTATGCACTATCTCCATGATTCCATGTTTGGTCCTTAGCCTCTTTTCAATAACCACATGATCAATGATTGCCAAATAGTGCCAACATACTATGTGGAAAGGCCCTTTCTAGATCATATTTCAATGCAACAATTTATCAAACGATGGTACTTTGAGGGGACAATGATCATTTTCAACCGTGTGACTTTGGCTCATTGCTTCAAATTTTTTAGAGGATATAGAAACTTACTGACTGTAAACAACAAGTATGTTCTTAGAAAAAAAACCCATACTCATTGTAAACAGCAGGTATGGACTTAATGCATATTTCATGAGTTGTGGTTCATAAAAACCCATGCTCATCAACTTGAATTATTTTTTTAATACCCAATGCATTAAGGTGACACTTACAATTTGAATTCATAACAACCATTTCTCATCAACTTAAATTGTTTGTCTAGTACCCATTGCATTGACGTGACACTTACAAGGTTGAAGTATTGCAACTTCCTAGAAGGTCTTCCTACTCAATTCCATGATGATCCAACTTTCCTTGATCATTGGGAGAATGATGTAGGAGCATCAAGGTCAAGGTTGAAGGCATGAGAAGACATTAAGGTCTCAAGATAACCAACATGACTATGTTAGAACAGTTGATGCAATAAGACCCTATGAAGTTCCTTTTTGATATGTTTGTAATCATTTTAGTTACATTTGAAAACATTAATTAACAAAAACCATATGTGCAGATATAAACATTAATCACAACATGTCCAATTTATTTGTAGGTATATTTTCCTATGAAGAAAGACCACGCCTGACAATATGAATCTAGAAGAAAATAATGAGACAATGGCTGCATTGTGGGCTCAATTCTGAAGAAAACTTGATAAATATTATTGTCCTTGCAAAAAGTGTAAGGGTTTAAAGAATCAAAGAATTCTAATCACAATAGCCTAGAGTCATTGTAGGCAATATGGTCATGTTGAAGGGGCCCATGATTTTCATCCATTTCTGAATGTGGATTTCCTATTGGAGGAACATGGAGGTGTGAATATCCAAGCTGAGGATAACGCTCCCATGGAAGAAGATGATAATGTGCCAGAGGACATGATTGAAGAAGATGTTATTGGGGCAAGTGATGAAGAGGCTCACAATGATGGTACTAGAGAATTTGATAATAATGATGAAGATGGTCTTTATATACCTTTACTTGAGAAGGCACATGAGCCCTTATAACCAAGCTCCCAAACAACTCTATTGTCGGCTATAGTGTTGTTGGTGAACTTAAAGGTTATGAATAGCATATCCAATGTAGCAATGTCATGTATGCTAAGGTATGTCATTTTTTTCATCTTCAAGGTTAGCATACAATTACTATTCATTATATTAACAATGCATATTTGGTGTTATAGGTTGATTAGTGAGTTTTTGTTACCACCATCAACCATTTTGCCTCATTCGTACCAAGAATTATCTAACATTATGGATCAGATTGGAATGAAGTATCAGACAATACATGCATGTCCCAATGATCACATTCTATATCATAAACAACATGAATTTGCAACAGAATGTCCTGATTATCATGTTAGTAGATATCGGTCAGATCAAATAACAAAAAAAGTGCCTCACAAGGTTCTTCGGTACATTCCCATTATTCCACGTCTGGAACAGTTATTCAGGTGCGCTAGCTTGGCACAATTTATGGATTACCATGCATGCAATAGAAGTTGGCATGACATTATGCGAATGCCTACTAATGGTTCTGCATTTAAAGAGATAGAAGAAACATGGTCACACTTTAAAGAAGAACTTCGTAATCTGAAACTTTCATTAGCGGCGGATGGTGTCAATCCATATGGAGATATGAGATCTGTTTACTCAGTATGGCCTATTTTTGTTATTAACAATAACATTCCTCCTTGGATTTCCATAAAGAGGGAGCACATAATATTGTCAATGATCGTGCCAAGTTTTTTTTTTTTATAGTTATCTAAATTAATTTATAAATAGTGCATGAAAATGGTTATAATAATTACATAATGTTTATGTTCATTCAATTGCTAGGTAAATACCAAGTTAAAGATATGAATGTGTATATTGAGCCCCTAATTGATGAGTTGTTGAAGCTATGGAATGGCATCACTATGTATGACATCTCTAGACCGATAGGACATCGACAATTTCAATTACATGCAATGCTTGTATGAACAATACATGATGCCCCTGGGCTAACTTAGTTTTGCAGTATGTTATATTGTTAAGATCACATATTTTTGGTCTATTATAGTGCTTACACATTACTATCAAATGCTTAAGTTGTGCATGATAATTGTACATGAACCAATTATACATGATCTTTTAGGTCTTCAGACAAAGGGAAAATTTGCATGTCCAGTTTGTGGTCCGAAGATGAAATGTCGTCATTCGAGAAGTTTAGGAAAGAAGGTGTTCGATGAGTTTAGACACTTTCTCCACAATAATCATAGGTGTTGAATTGCCAAAAAAATCTTTTCAATGGGAAAGAAGAGACATTATCAAGGCCACAAAGAATGACACCTCATTTATGGAAGTTGGAATATGATCAACTAAATCATCGAGGTAATGTCCAATTTATCGTCCAAAGTTTACAATTTGTATTTTGATATTGTCTTATATTTACTAATGTTGTAACTGATGCTTGTGAAGGTCGTCAAGGAATCAATGACCAACTTCCTAGAGGAATGAAAAGTTATCCTACTCAATTTAGTAGGTTACCATACTACAAGGATCTCCCAATCGTGCATTTGTTTGATGCTATGCATATTGGAAAGAATGTAACAGAGACACTATGGAAAATGTTGGATGGAAGGCGTGATAGAGAAAAAATTGCTAAAATTTGTACTGACATTCATGAATCTAATCATGCACTAAAATTTTTCATTGAATCAAATAGGAATGGAGATCGCATAAATACAAGTGCCCTTCCTTGGTTATTAATGGAGCAACAAAGTGATGCATTAAAAGAAGTCATAAAAAAAAAAAAAAAATTCAACAGGATTCGCTGCAAATATAAGCACTCTTCTATCAAAGAAAGGTGATTTTGGGCCAGGGTTGAAGACACATGATTGGCATACCTTCCTCAAGGTAAGTCATGTTTTCTATTTACAATATATTTGTAAGATTGAATGTAGTACCTGTTGCATTATTTAATAATATATTGAAATGATCATTTTTAATGATTGCAGTTCATCCTACCTCTATCCCTTCCACAACAATTTGACTATAGTATTAAACAAGTTATATCTGATCTTGGAAAATACATGAGGTTAGAAGAGTGTTTTTTCTTAGATTTGTAGCTTTTTATCTGAAATCTATTGTATAATTTTATTTGAAATCTCCTCTATGTGTTTTTGCGTGTTGAATCTCATTTAGGTGGTTATCATCTAAAGAAATTGATAAAAAAAGATATTAAATATTGGAAGAGAAAAATTCCACAACTTATGTGTGAAATGTAAAAGTGTTTACCTCGAACATTTTTCAATGCTCAAGAACACTACCTCATACATCAAGTTGAGGAGATTGAATTGTGTGGACATGTACAAGCTAGATCAATGTGGATGGTTGAGAGACATTTGAAATTTATGAAGGGCTTGGTTCGAAAAAGAGCACGTCCTAAAGGTTCTATGATAGAGGAATATTTTATATACTAGACCATGGTCTATATCAGTGAATATCTTCCAAAGTTTGCAGCAAGTATCCATCTAGATTGCATTTGGGATCCCAACTGTAATGATAAATTCAAAGGGGAGTACCTGATGAGGAAAGGTAGATTGAGAAGGGTGAGAGGTAATTATAAGTTTTTTTTTTTAATTTAACAATTCTTATCCATCATCAATATATATAAGTTGTTTCTAACTAGTGTAATTGTCTTCTTTATAGTTAGTCATGAGTGGGATGCACTACACTTGTATATTACAAACAATCTTGATTGGATGACAGTGTGGATTGAACAGTCTCAAGAAAATGGTCACTCATTAACATGGGATGGTGTTGTGTCATTGGTTAAAGAAGCTCATCGTAATGGAGATCCCAATGTTACGCCAATGGTACTTGATCTAATATATGGCTTAAGAGATACAAAGGCATGCATAAGATTACTAATCATGAGACATAAGTTTAATATCAACTCATAGATCAATGAGAAGATTCTTGACATGTTTGAATAATTGCAGGTCAAATAGCACAAAGCTTTGTACTACCATGGCTATAAATTCTGCACAAAAAAGTTAGATGAAACGAAGAAAACGTGTGATTTCGGGATAAGTGTTGTCTTCACGGTCACCAATATTTCATCTAGAACTGATATACATCCTCAACAATCTAAAAATTGATACTATGGCATTTTGGATGATATACTTGAGTGTGACTTTAATTCATTCAAAATAGTTCTATTTTTCTTCAAATGGTTTAGGTTATGACTAAATTGAAATGATCATGATAGGACTATTATTAAACACGATAGTGGATTTACTATGATTAATACAAAGTCATTTGAGCCAGTTGGAGATGAGCCCTATGTTCTTCCAAGTCAATGTGAGCAAGTGTTTTACTTTGGTGTTCTAGACAAACCAGGTTGGTCATTTTTTGTTAGACATGACCCAAGAGGAAGGCCGGTAAAGTATAATATGATCGAAGAAGAAGATATTGAAGAAGCACAAGAGGAAGTAAATGATTATCAGGAACAACAGTTACCCAGTGATGAAGAAGAAGAAGATGGTGATGATTTTGGTCATGCTAACAATAATGGTGATAATGATGATGATGATGATGATGCTGATCATGATCATGATCATGGTGACGAAGATGGTGATGATCATGGCGATGATGGTCATGATGATGATAGTGATCAAGAGGATGATGATGATGATGAAGATGGTGGTGGTTACGACGATGATCAAAGTGACAAGTACAATGATGGTGATGATGATGATGATGATGATAATGATGACATGGATGATGATCATGATGATCAATGAAATCTTCAGGTACAATCAATGTCAACTATGATGGGGTCTTGTATGACCAAATATTTCTTTCCAAACCATATGTGCACATATAAACATTAAGTAGAACATGCCAAATATTTTTTTAGATATAAAAATTAGCTACGTTAAATTTTTAACTTAAGACAAATGATTTACATATAAAATCTACTTTATTATTAATATTTTTTTTGGTAAGTCTATTACTTTAATTTTGCTACTAATTTCTAAGACTTATTAATTTTTTTCACAGGGCGATATGGATGCACCATGTCAGACACCTTCATTAGAGGTAAACATTAATTATTGTAAATTTTAATGTTAATAATGAAACAAATGTCCTATTATTATGTTCTTTTCTTTATGTATTTGGAGTTATTTTGATGAAAGTATACGAATATTTGATGTCACAACTAATAGGAAAAAGCTACAATGATCGCTGATCAAATGCAATTTGAAATACGAGCGTCATATCTACATGACATTGGCCTTAGTACTGACCCTGTATTCATCACCCAAAAAATTACACAAAGATACACTAATGAGCTTGTTCAAATTATCATCAAGGGTGACAGAAGTGAGGAGAAGGAGGCACTGAGAATAGAATTGGACTGTAGAATCCAATCTTTGAAAGTAAGCAGTAATTCGACTAAAGCAGTAATAGAAGTTCAATAGATATTAATATTTTATAGTATCTTATGGATCATGATCTCTGATTTTATGTGTTCTTGTATAGACATATGTGCCAGTTGCGACATCACATGCTAAACATGGTCAGGGTTGTTTCACAGTACCTTCATGTACGTAACACTTTGTTTTCTTTGATTAACATTATAACGCTTACCTTTTTTTTTGTCGATGTTTATCTCTAGTATCCCATTTGATCTTTATCCATTGCAAATGTCTTTGCTAACACTATTCTATTCTTTAGCTCATGATGAAGTGCGGACTCCTCCTTCGGTTGGTGGTCCACTATTGTCTGTTGCATTGTCAGCAACAAGGACCATGCAAACATCATCGTCTATGCCCAGTAGAACTAGTAAAACCTTGTTTTGCTATATTTTGTAATGTGCTATATTTTGTAATGTCTTTCTACAAGTTGATGAACAACAAAGTAGCACATTAGTGCTTAAATGATGTCTACAGAAGCTTGCATACACATAAACACATGCATACACACACCACGCACACACACACACACACACACACACACACACACACACACACACACACACACACACACACACACACACACACACACACACATATAGCCACACATAGAGAGACATGGACATAGGTAGGGAGGTAGACCAATAGAGAGTAGTACTAAAATTGTCATTTAATTGTTATGATACTTCAGTTGATAGAGCAACCGAGAGCAGTACTACTGAAGCTGATCCATTTGTTGGAGCAGTTCATGTGATTAGTACTGGTTCATATGAAGAGACATTTTTTCTGAATAAGAAAACTATGTTTCCATTAAGAGAATGAAAGCTTCCAGGTGCTTTAAAATTGATTTTTTTTTAAGTGTAAATTTAGTTTACTTTTACGTTACTCATTTTGGGCTGATAAATCCTTATGTTTTTGTAGGTAATAATGCTTTCTTTGAACATCTTTTTCATATGACATTGAGACTATTTGGACCCACCATACATAAAAGGTACATAGTTTCATATCATTGCTACATAATTTTTATTTTCTTCTATTTATTGTAATATATTAAAGTTATTGATCTAACGATCTATTTGTTTTTAAAAAGGTGGAATTTACAAGCTGGGGAATTAAAAAATCAGCTAATTGCATCCATTGAGGAGAAATTTGGTAAAAACATTTTTGACACTGGCCTACTTCTGAAAAGAGCAGCAAAGCATATAAAGACTGTGAAGGATCAATATAGAAGGGGTCTTAAGGATAACCCAAAGTACGACCGTCCTCCTATGATTCCACCAATGGAGTGGAATGAAATAATAGAAGACGCAAAGGAGAAAAGGCTATGTGAAGATAGAGATAATGAAGCAACACAGGGCAAAAAGAGGTATGTCATTATAGTATTAAGTACATTGTAATCATGCACTAATTATTGATATTTGTAAATATATAATCTAAGATATTTGAAATTGTTCATAGATTACAGGACACATCCATGGCTACAAAAGTGAGAATAGAAAAGGTTGGCCAACAAAAACTTGGCTCTGGTGGCTATATGAATCTGCAGTCTCGACTTGTAAGTAAAGCAATGAATTTTTTTTATTTTTTTTAATATAATGTTGCAAACAGTTTTGTTTAATGAAACCATACATGGAAAATTGACGTTATCAAGCAAAAACCATAGGGTACAGATTTCAATGTGGAGGTCACAGATGAAGATAGAAAAATTGCCTTGAAGGAAGACTATAAAGTTGTGGTTGCACGCCTACGTGAAGAATTTGTAAGCCTTGCCCAAGAATCCAATGCACCAAATGATATCTCACAGGTAAATTGGTCAGATGAAAAGTAAATGAAATTAAATAGTTAAGAAGATTCTTTTTTGGTATCAATTTTAAACGTAAATTGACTACATAACAATGTGCATAACATTTTACTATAGCCTTCATATCCTACCACAGAACCTGCTCCTGACGAAGGCCATGATGTGCATTATAGTGGTGGAGGTATTAATTTGCTAGTGGAAATTAATTATGCAATTATGAATACAATTTAACATCTTCAATTGGAATTTGACATGTATCCTTTTTTTGAATATTTCAAAGCATGTTGAACATCATGCTGAAGGACTGGACCATGTTCCAAGTGTTCAACATGTTGATGTGGTGGCAGATCAAAATGTTAATGTACATGATGTGGCATTTTCAGGTAAGAAAAATGCATTTTATGTTGTACTCGTACTTAATTACAAACCTGTAACAGTTAGAAAAAGAAAAAGAGTATGCCAATTTATCACATTCACTTGTTCTTGCAATAGAGCCCCCTTTAGTGTAGCAACCTCCTGCTCCTCCAAAGAGAAGGAGCCATTGTAATTTGACATTACATGTGCTAGAAGAGGAGGAGAATGAAGAAGATATGGATGTCCCTATGAGCACTTTTCTTAAGAGAGCTCAGAAAAACAAAAAAAAAAAAGAAATGATGTTTTAAAAATCTTCTTTGATAAACCTTGTTGGATAATGAAAGAACTTTGTTTTAAGTAATTATGTATGAATGATGCGTATTAATACAGATTTTTATTTTATGTTAATGAATATTGTTATGTGTTGATGAAGTTTTGATTAGTATTGTGTATTAATTATTTTTATATAATATTAATGAATGTTATGTGATTTTATTGATTGAATGTTATAGTTCATAAATGGATGAATGAATGAATGAAGTATGTAATTAGATGATAATGGGTACTTTAGATTGATGTTAGGGGGAGGGGGGTGAGGCCAGATGAGCTTCCACCTTCACGTGATTTGCCTTGTTAGGTAGAGAATATTATAGTATTATTGAAACCAAGTGAAACTCAAATTTGTTAAGTCTTCAACACACATCCCAATTCTCTTTAATGAGACTGAAGTTTTTTCACTTGTAATAGTCTCATTGAAGTCATCTTTTGGTTCCTTGAACATATAGTTCTTGCTTAGTTTAAATCCCAATTATTAGATATTTGTCCACATTGGAGTTAGTTTGGCATAGAAACCTGGATATTTTATTATATATATTTAGTCAACTAAAAGCAATGGAGAAAGCATTCACATAGTTGATGTCTAACAAAAGAAAACAAGATGCATATACTATTTAGCATGCAAATCCTTGTAGGTGAATTGTGTGTGTATGTACACACACACACACACACACACACATATATATGTATGTATGTATATAACTTCAAAAAAATGTGTAGACTCAATTAGCAAGAGACACCAACCTCAAATCCTGCAATGCAAAAGGAACTGACCTTTGAAATCCAAAGTGTTTATAATGTAGCTAGATTTTCCTTAGATCTCCTTCGAGGTCTTCAAAAAATCTGCCTTGTACTTATGAATAATCCACCAAGATTTGAAATATTGTTTTTCAATAAATGCTCTAAACTTGGAATATACCTTCATAAAAATTATGCCTTAGATCTACTCATCATATTCAAAATAAACCTTCACATGTCTGTTCACTTATGTCTGATTTAGGTCTTCCACAAATTTGGCTTATAATTATGCTCTTGAATCTCTTAAAATCTTCTTTGTATTCAAATGATATTTAATGAATTGATTGATACAAATTTCCTCATACTTAAATCCAAATATCATTGTCATTGTCAAACATAACACAGACATAAAATCATTTTGGTTATTTGCTTGTTATACAAGATAGTCTTATCTTTTTGGTTTTCACAAGTCATGCACTTATGCATCTTTGGGATATCCACAAGCTATTAGTGATGTTTGGATGTGTGTTTTTTGTAGGGTTTTTGCCATGAAGTCTAAGGACAGACATCTTGGATGTTTGTGATAGACATGTCCACCTATAAGAAAAGTATCAAATGTAGAAAAAATGCAAAGAAAAGCTTGTAATGGTTTTAGGTGTCTTTAGGCCTAGTACAACTCGTAAGGGTTTTAGGTGTCTTTGGAAGGGTTAGTGAAGTTATAAAACCTTTGAAAAGGTTAGTGAAATATATTAAAGGCATATATGATTGTAAGTTGTCAAACTTGACACTTTGTGTCAACTAGAAAACAAATTTTAGTTTATAACTAACTGGTAACAATCAGATAGTTAGACAATAGTGGTTGTTTACTATTTTTTGGTTATTTAGAAGGGATTTGTCAAGTGTTTGGGGGAGAAGTAGAGTTGGGGTGGTGAGACAAGGCATTGTGAAAAAATTATAATCAATAAAATAATCATGTTCTCTACAATTCAGTCTCTATCCCATGGAACAGTGAGTTCCTATGATGTATCAAATGCATTTTGACTAATATTTAATGTGAGAACATTTTATTATTTGTTGTCTTGTCCACACATTCTTTTAATTTTCATTGTGGGTTGAGTAAGGAATAATAGACTAGTGCATTCAAACTAGTGACCATAAATTATCACAACCTCATTGTCTCCCACCTATAGTCACTGTTATTGGTGGGAGACAATGAGGTTGTGATAATTTATTTGTACTATATTAACCAAATGCAGGAGAGTGGGAAAACTTGGTGCAAGTGTAGTGTTGGATGGTAATTGTTGATGGAGGTTTAGCCTGGATTAGACACCAGTCTAATAGAAAATGGATCATTTCATGTTTGAAGATGTTTGCAGGGTGAATCCTTCATGTTTGGGGGGTGTCTCTGTTACCAAAAATGAGATAGTAGAGCACTACTAGTTTTATGATGGGAAAAATATGTGTTTCATTGTGATAGACTAGTTCTAAGTCATCTGTGTTGTTTCTTGCTATTGTCAAGCAGTCTTTGTTCTCCTTGAGACCATGAACAAAATTATCTACCATTTTTGCTAATGATAAACTTTTGACTTGAACAATGATAAAGTTTATTAGTAATCATTATAGTGGAACAACTTTTGACTTGTTCAAAAATTTTAATCGAAGGTGTTGGAATTGATAGTGAACCCCAAGCTCCTAGAAATCACCTACAACCAAAATGCATGTTACATCTATGTCTGAGAGAGAATATGATCCAAAAAGCATGCCTACTTTGGTGATTTGGCTATTATTGTAGCACTACAAAGTGTCTTATACTGTTTCTCATTTTCTTAAATAATAGGCAATTAGTTCATGATTTCATCATATCTTATAGTGGAACAACTCCAAGAATCTTGGGTAAATTGCTTGTTATAAGACTTTCTTGTATAGGACACTCAATAATGTGGGGGACACTCAATAATGTGGGCTAAGTGGTGGGCACAAAGAGGAACAAGAAAGGATCTGTACAAGTGCATAGTGTAGTAGAATTCAAAAATGAAATTATCTTAGTTTCATTCTGATTCTCCTCTGTTACCCTCACATACATACATAGCTCATTTCAATTCTTCAATCCTCTCAAACTTATACACATCCCTTATCAGCAAATCTGGTCATAATTCTCCTAAAATTTACAAATATTCCTAGAAATAGTAGCTACCTAAGACTCAGGAATTAGATATAAATGAGTTGAGACCAGCATTTATAATTCTTGAACAAGATTGAAAATAATTTTGATTTTGTAAGATGATTTGATATGCAGCAGCAAAATTCATCCTTGTTTACTTCTGATTTATAGGACCAATGCCTTATACATTGGGCAAGAAATTGACTATTGGCGGGAGATCTAATTCAAATAACTTGTATAAGAATTAATCAACTACAATCACCCATCTCCATTGTTATGCAATATCCCTTTTATGAACTCATAAACCCTACTGATTTATTGAAGCATTTATATAATTGCTTGAATTAGAAGCAACAATAAAACCAACATACAACCCATCTAGACTGCATTCAGCCAAATAAACCTTATTTAAATGACTTCAAAGTAAACAAACCCATAAACTAGAGACAAAAATTGATGATCCAAAGATATAGTGTAAATACCCCTTTGTATTATCCTTTTCATATGACTAATACAATAACCAATAGAAAACCAATTGAATGCCTAGAATAGATTGCCATTTCTGTCATTTCAATTTGCTTATCAAAAAGTACAATGGAAGCAAACTCAAAACCTCTGCATACTATTGGACCGACTGAATATGTACTCTTCTTGAAAGAAACAAAAAATTGTACTAGTCTCGAACCATCACAATGCCCTGAAAACTCATTTATATAGCATGAGTTGCAACAAGCAAAGGGAAATTGTGATCTGACAAGTGTCCAAGGAACAAAGCATCATACAAAAGACAAAAAAAATCACAATAGAATGCCAGGCATATCAAATATTCCTTCAGGTAGGCTCGTTCCAATTTTTGTTGTGAATCATCAACTTCTGATTTGTCTCTCATTATTCTGGCTCCTTAGAATATGTGGCTACCAAGTTGGCCAAAGAAGGATGATCTTGTGATACCTCTAAATCGATTTTCTCCTGTGGGTTCTCACTACTTTCACCCTGAGCAGGCATTATTACCTTTTCCCCTTCTTCTTTTTTCAGTTCTGGTGTAGAGGTGTCAATAACCTGCACCTTGCCTTCTAGTTTCTCATCATCATCTGAACTATCCTCCTCTAACTGCTTGTCCAATAGAAGATCTTGTAGCCAAGTGTCAAATTGTATATCATCTGGCCAACTGAACTGTAGGATATTATTTTTCTTTTTTAAAATATAACCAACCTTATTTTCAAAACCAACAAATTCCTGCTTCAAAGAATCAAAAAATAGTTGGATTTTAACCAATTACTCTATTGTGGTGGCCCACCAAGCATGCCCCTTTTCATTAATAACTTTATTTATCCTTGTACGAAAAAGGTCATCCAATTCTTTACTTCACTCTTCCTTATTTTTCAATTTCTTCTTTCTATCCAAGGCACAAGGAAATAGATCAAATTTTTTATTCTTTTACTTATTCAAATAAGAAACAATTTTTCAGTTGCAGAGCAACTCTCTTGTTATCAAAATCTAACAGGTCATTAGCAATATCATACAATTTTTCAACATGGTCATGGGAAGACTTTATAACTAAATAACATAGAAGGGTGATTTCCTTTTCCCTTCTTCCCCATTTAGTAACAATAGGCTTCAGGGTATCATCATGAGTTTTCAAGTCCTCCCATATATCTATTACTTTTACCAAATGATCAAAGAATAAGGGCCACTCAATTTTGTCCACTAAATACATTAGAGCCTTTCTAAGCTTATCCTCATACTGTGTATTTAACTCTACATGTAAGGCCCATAGTTTGCTCTTCTCTTCTTCAAATTCCTTAGCTGTATAATATTCAAGCCTTTGAGGTGTGTTTGGTATCTCTACAAGGGGGGTGGATTTAAAAGGTTCCACTAGAGGATGGGGGTATGTTATTCTTGGCCTTGTGGATTTCCCCATTGCCTTGTTTTCAAGTTCAATTCTCCTTTTTACCTCCCTATTATAGGCCTCAAGAAGTGTTTCATATTTATTCTGTAACTCAGACATAACCTGTTCCTCCTTCTTAACAGTGGCCAACACAAACTTAGAAGAATCCACATTCCAATATGCTACCTGTACATGTGAAGTGTCAGCAACCCTTCTTACAAGTATATTTTCCATCAACCCAAACTCATCTAATTGTGATGGTGTGGCTCTAGATCCCTTTCTCGATGACCAACTGACCAATGCAACTTGATCTTCAATGAATGAAGTGCCTTGGAAGTCTCTTCTATTTGGGTCCTTCAACTCCAATCTACTTGAAACATAATTGAAAATTAATGCATCTGCAATATCCCAATTGGACAATAATAAAATGTTAGATGCCTTTATCATTTTTCTCCCCTCCTTAGGGCTTATATTTTGCAATTCCTTCATAATTTCTTCTTTAATTTGATTTTGCATGGAAGTTTCATCCATTTTTGGATGCTCTACTTTCATCATTTTACATTTCTCCTTGAAAACATTCATGTTTGTCCTCCTAAAAAGCCCTTGATTGCACAAAATTGTCATCAGTCAAAAATTGATGACTTGACTGCTCTAATATAGGGTCCAACTCCCTACCTCTATAATTAGCTATTGTTAGATCCAAACTTGGGAGAGGAAGTTTTGGAGGGTTACCCTCATCTAATTCTTCTTGAGTAATAAAAATATCTCCCTGTGATCCCATTTGTTCAACCTATTCACCAGTGAGCTGCTCTTCTCCAATCCTCAAAGGGGACTAGGTGCATGAATATTCCTCATCTTGAGGCCTTTCTTCTGTCATTACCTTTTGCCTCTTAGGACTAGGCTCTTCAGGTCTCTCCTCTTGGGCTATACTAGTAGATCCTATTATTTGTTTGCCCTTGTCTATAGGAACCCTTTTATTCTGAATCATAGTATATCCGGGCCTCTTTTGTACAATTATTTTATCAGTTCTCACATTTTGAGTGAAAGCCAACCTCCTCATGACCTCTCTGGCCTTATTAGGATATGAATCAATAAAAAATTGTTTCTTTTCATTCATGACCTCCATTATTTTAGGGAAGGTATTCATGACCTTACTTATTTTGTCAGCCTCTGTAATAGCATTATCTAAAGGATCATATTTATTATCAAAACAATGAATGAATTCTAAGACACGAGAATAAACTCTCCATTTTTCCTTTTTAGTTTCTCTCTCCTGCAATGAGAATTCATTCCTTATAATATCCTCTAGATAATAAGAATCATGCTTGATCGGTCCCAACTTGATTCTATGCCTCAACATCTAATTGAAAAATCCCTCAGAATCACAAAAATAGGGATGAGAGACAGCCATCATATACTGCTCCAAAATTTTATGCAAAAAGATCCATCCCCCTTTTGTAATCACAAATTGATGGGCCACTGTGCAGATAGGGAAAATTGACCCTAATTGCCTTTTCAACAAAAATATTTCTTCCACTCCCCCTAACTGCCATAAAACTTCAGCCATTCCCACCTTCAAAGGAACTTGGTAAGGCAAAACATGAGGGTTCCCCTTGAAACCATAGATTCTAAAAATAGTAGAAATAGGGTAGGGGATTATATCTCCCCAATTATGTGAAACTTTCAAATCATGGGGGTTATCCATAGGCCTGATGAGACTCATTAGTACCCTAGGGATTATGGGATTGTCACTCAATATGAGGCATCTCAATTTAGCAACAAAATATTTATCAAATCTGACAAAACTAGCATTACTTGCATCCCAGTTCATATTTGCACTTCACAACTAGACTGGCAGTATTTCCCCATTCTCCTCTCTGTTTAGTTCCATCTCATTACCAAAATATGTCACTCCTTTGAACAAAAACATATGCATTAATAGAGAGTAGTGACCAAAAGATTTTTCCACCTTGCCCTTCGCAATCCCAACTAAACCAATGTGAATTTCTTCATCCAAAAAGGAAAAAAAATCAAAAATAACATCTACACTAAAGGAAGCAATCTAAACCATCATGTACATGAAACCAATGGGCATAAATTCTTTCTCATCTTCACCAAAAACTCGACATAAGGTCCTAAATATCTCTACAGCCCGGGAAGTGAAAAGACTCTTCTTAAAAGGCTCTCTAGAGGTTGCAGTAATTATTGGCAAAGTTCCTATTGTACCAATATGTGCCTTTAGTGAACCTCCCCTAATTACATCCTTCTTTGCTTTATATTCATTCTCTAATTCTAGCAGATTGATTTATGCATGGTAGTCTGATAATGGTTCCAGGTGAAAAATCTCTCTAATTTCTTTAGGAGTAATCAAGACCAGAGGCACACCATCCTTTCTTCTTACAACCCTAATGGCTTGGTCATAATTCTTAGCAATGGCCTCAAGCAAATCATAATCCATGAAAACACTTGGGACTACTAACTTTCCCAAATCAAAATTCCAGACTTTAGCATGTAGGGCAAACAACTTTCTTTCTGAAAATCTCTTTTTAAACAAGATAAGGCCAGTTTGAGTAGTTGTTGCATCCCTAACCCAGTTCCCCTTGTCATATAGGCCATCACCAATTTTAAGACTAGGATTTAAGGAAATTAACTTTTTAACTTGTGCAGGCTGTACAGTATATTCTGGGAGTAATTCTAATAAATCATCGTGGACATTCCTATCCACATAATTAATTTCCCTAGAGAATGGTTTCTTAGGAGGCATTTTGACAGTATTGAGAGAATTGGAATGCCACAGAGGTTATAATATGAGTACTTACTTGACTTGCTAAACTTTTTCTTCTCTAAACTTCTAAAATTTCTCTTGAATGACAGAAGAATAGTTTCACATCTTTACCAGGCTTAACATGACATAATCAATCAGGCTCTTGTTCTCAAAAAATTTGCAATCTCTGTTCGCGTGGGATTGGAACTAATGAAAATCTTTGTGTTATACTCTGTTTCTCCCACACACAAAGCTTTCACTTATCATAAATGTGTCAAACAAAAAAATAGAGTGGCATCGTACTTTCTTTTTTAAACTTGTGTCGTTGATCCTTGAAAAATCCTACGATCTGGGAATGACAACTAAGCATACTCAGCTTTCTTCTTAACACATTGGCAGTCAAGCCAATAAAACACCTCCACCTCTACCTTTCCTTCAAGGTTGGAACTTAAAACCAAGCCCATGCATGACTATGCACACCTCATCAACTCACTAACTCGTTATACATAATTCTCGAGCACCTTTCCACAACGAGCTAGCGATGATCACTGATCTTACTTTAATCGTGTGGTAGATAACTAAAACAACCTTTAAGAACATGATGGTGGGTCCATTGCTCATTTACTCACTATACCTAATTTTTGCACATCTCTTTATAGCGAGTCAACGAGCATCGTTGATCCAAACTTGATCTTGTGGATAGCAATTCTACTTCAACAATAGTGGGCCACACTTGCTAACTCGCTATACTTAACTTTTGAGCACTTCTTCATAGCAAGTCAATGCCACCCTTTGATCTCAGCTCAATCTCACAATCAAAAATCTTCGTATCTAGTACATGGGAAGTGGGTCCATGATATCGATGTCCATGATATGGGCCCTATAGATTTCTACCAAGCATTGGTCAAAAGTTTGACCAATGAATGGCAGAAAATGCGCTGACAATGCCAACATTTTTCAACCACCGTATTCGTTGAAGTTTCGACCAACCTACTAGATTGTTGAATTTTTGACCAAAAAGTTTTCAACCAGTGCCATCTAGTTTTCTACCATGCATTGGTCAAAATTTTGACCAATGCCCCGCAAATTTCTACTAACCATTGGTCAAAAGTTTGACCAATGAATGGCAGAAAATGGCTCAACAACCTGGACATTTTTTGACCAACGTATTGGTCAAAATTTTGATGATCTAGTAGGTTCATCAAATTTTTGACTGGGTTGGTCAAATTTGGTCGAAGATTGGTCGAAAAATGGGTCAAAATTACTACCAATAAAGGTCAAAAAATGAGCCCAAATGTACTAGTGCTTGAGTAGGTTTTAGGGCCACCATACATCTTTAGGATTGTACCTTTGCCATTATTTCTTCCAAAGGTGAGGAACATCATTCAACACTCATGGACTAGCTTCTTCCTTGGAGTAGCTTTCACTAATCAACATTCTTCATTTAGGGGGGGGGGGACTACCTTGTCTCTCTTCCTCTTCTTTCTTATGGAGGGGGGACTTTTTCCACTTATGAGGTTTTGTTCTTCTCATTCTTCACTATTGTATATACTTGATGCATTTCATAATGAGGTGGGGGAGAGGCAAGGGGTCTTGATTACTCCATCCATCCATGCATCTTGTCTTTTCATCTCTTTTTTTGGGTGAGGGTTTTTCCATGAGATTTTTCCTCTTTCTCCACTTTATGAGAGATTGCATTTCATTATGTACATGGGTACCTAACATGGCCTAGTAATCGGGACCCATCTTGCATTTCATCTTAGTTTTCGTAAGCTTAAGGGCATTTCCCTAAGTTGTACTTAAGGGGGTGTTGGTGTAAATACATATTTACTATTTACACTTTACTTAAGTTTACTTAGGTTAATGTATTATTTTATTATATTGCATTATTTTATTATTTATTTGATGAGACAATTAGGAGTTTGCATACTCTTATGTGTTGTCATGTTGACAACACTGGAGTAAGCAACTTTCATTTAGCACATGGTGTCTACAACACTAGATTTTGCATCATTAACTGAGTTGTCATGTAGACAACATAGTTATTTGCACTCCTATTTTAGCACATGGTGTCTACAAAATAAAATTTGTGTGCTACACCTTTGTAGGCTTATCCTGTTATCATCGCACATACTCCTGTTCTCAATGGAGGATAACCCATATCTGTTGGACATGTGCCTAGTTGTATGACTTATCATGTTGCTAACTTCTATGTATTCTAGAAGCTTTCCAGAGGCCTTTATATACAGGCACTCCTAGTGAACTTTCAAGTAATATTGAATGAATATTATATGATCACTCTGATCATACTCTCTTTGTTCTATTATTATGTTTGTGTTTGAATTCCTTGATCTTGGGTGAATTTTTCCCTAAAGAAAATTCTTACAAGTTTAGATTATATCTAAGCTCACTTGTAATTTGAAGCTTATTGAAATCAGTTATGAAGGAAATAAGAGTTACTGATATGACACAGAAAGTTTACTATATGACTATAAGACCCCACCAAGGGATCCAAAAGAATTAATCTAGAGTTTAACTAAGTTTTCCAAACATTTTTTTTAAGAAATAATAACATACACATCAAACATAAAGTAGCAGAAGCAATAACATGCAATCATATAGAAGAAAACATAATAGATTAAATTCCTCAAGGATCTTAAGACATTGAATCACATTTAAGTTTACTAAATACTAAGTCTAATAAATACCACATTCACATGAAAGAATAATTACAAGTCCAAGTCCTTTTAAATAATATACATTTTTTTTGAATGCCACTTGGCAAAAAAAATTGGAATGCATAATCATCTATTGTACATGTCACAGGGTATGAAAGGCTAAAAGAATATACATTAATAAAAATAGATTAAATCATCCCTTTTAGATTCATGAAATAAATTGCAATACAATACATAAAATCATCTGTCATAAAGATATGATCATCCATCATAATACACAAAGATAGACTGAAAGGAAAAGAAGACAAGAAACTCTAGCTATGACAACAACGAACGAATCTCAATGTTAAGAGTAAAAAGCACTACCACTTTACCACATGGTAACCCAAAAAGGCCCACTCCCATAGCACTGAGGAGCTAGTCTCAAGTCCCAAACAGGATATCAATCCCAAAATCAAAATTAATATCTAAGTCAAGGAAACCCTAAAGTAATCTAGCTCAAAGGTTCCAAGATAAATCGACAACTAGACCCAGAGGCAAACACAGACACGTAGGAAATATACTATGTAAGTGGGCAAGTTTCATCACACAAATCAACACTAGATTTTTTCTTGCAGTCTAACTTGACCATGACCCCCTAGTGATTCTATGCGACACTAGTATCCTTTTATACTGACAAGGCATACTAACAATGCATGGTTGCAACCAAGCATTCTCTCTACTCCCATCCTAGTCTATACTAGCACTCAAGGCATGGGCGAGAACATACAAAGACTCTTATTACATTCATTTTACTCTCATTTAGTGTAATTTTTTCACTTATTAAATAACTTACAATGGGTTACCCTAGTAGCCACTTTGGGCCTTGGCCTCCATTGCAAGCCACTTCCTGACATTACATATAGATAACCTACCCTAAGCTCATGAAATCATAAATCAAAGAATTATAGTATATCACCTTAGTCCTAGACAAGTGATTGAAAAGCATCAAAAGATAATTCACAGTAACACAATAGTTCTTTACAAACAATTGGAAAACATCCCAAAAATTATGATCGAAGACTCAAAAAGGTTAAGTCAAATATGTCATAAAATCCATCTCATTATCCCACAAGGAAATTGAAAGAAATAACCAAAAATATAACCAAACTCATCATAAATCATACCAACACATTACCATGGTTGAGTTTAAAAGATCAAGATCAAATCATCATAATACCACAATCACATAACTCCCAAGCCTCTAGTAAATGTCTGAAAACTAGTCAACCCAAACCCAAAGCATAGACAACATACAGATAACAGTGTAGTTCGTAGTTTGGTTTGATTTTGAAAGCACATAGTTTTGAACTAATAGTAAGGTAAAGTTTTTGTTTCAATGAATGTTTCAAATAGATGAGATTCACAGTTTTCCCTTACAAATTAACCCATTTCTTATATTAGAATAAAAGGCACAATTACCCTTATTTAATTACAAGTCAATTATTCCAAAAAAAATTAAGGGTATTTATTTATTTAAATTATTAAAATAATAATTCTTGATCTTCAAATAAGTAATTACAACTTTATTAAAATCAATATTATTAATAATAATAAAATAAATATACAACTTCATTTAAACAATATTCATCATTAATTAAACTTAATTAAATTAATTAATAATTATCAAAATAAACAACTATATTAATATCTCATTAATTAATATGAATTAACAAAATTATTATTAATAACTAATTTAAAATTAAATATATTTAAAAGAATTCATTAATAAATTAGTTAATAATCAATAAAAACTTATTAATTTAAAAAAATTAATTAATAATAAAATCAATATTAATTTTTTTATAAATCAAAATTTAACAAAATAACCCCTGCATATATTTAAAAAGCTCATTGGCTTTGCTAGTCATGGCAAACCTGCTACCATGGCAGCAGGCATACTTGTTGTCCATGGCAGCAGGTTGTTTGTAGTCTGTGCTGCCATGTGGCCCTTAATGGATGTTGGCAATCCCTTTGCTACCAAGTGGGGGAAATGGTGGGAGGTGGGGGTTTGGTGGCCCCGCCTCCCCACCAATGTGTGTGTGTGTGTGTGTGTGTGTGTGTGTGTGTGTGTGTGTGTGTGTGTGTAATTTAAATAAAAATTAATACAGTCCCCTCAATTAATCCACATATATATATATATATATATTGTAAGAATTTAGCTTAGGCCATAATTCACGCAAGACCAAAGAACTCAAACACAAGCACACAATAGACCAAAATGGAGAGAGTGTGATTAGAATGACGATATTCATTCAATATGCCAGCTTAAGAGTACACTAGGAGTGCCTGTATATAAAGGCCTCAGGAGAGCTTTTAGAATGCATAGAAGTCAACATCATGATAAGTCATACAACCAAGCACATGTCTACTAGATATGTGTTATCCTCCATTAAGCATGAAATGAAGTGTGATGATGTGAGGATAAGCCTACAATGGTGTAGCACGCAAATCAGTGGTGTAGACAACATATGCTAAATGAGGAGTGTGAATAATTGTGTTGTCATCATGACAACTTAGTGAATGATGCAAACTCTTGTGTTGTAGACACCATGTGCATAATTAGAGTTGTGTAACTCAATGAGAGTACACAAACTCCTAAGTGTCTCACCTAAATAAATAATTAAATAATGCACTAACCTAAGTAAACTTAAGTAAGTGTAATAAGTAAATACTTATTTACACCAACACCCCCCCCCCCCCCCTTAAGTGCAACTTAGGGGAATGCCCTTAAGCTTACAAAATCTAGGATGAAATGCATAATGGGTCTAGGCTACGAGGCCATGTTAGGTACCCATGTACATAATGATATGCAATCTCTCATAAAGTGGAGAAAGAGGGAAAACCTCATGGGAAAAACCCTCCCCGAAAAAAGGAGATAAATAGGGATGAATGAATGGATAGCCCCAAAGATAGCATATGCATAAGAGAATGATGAGAAGAGGAAGAGAGATAGGATAGCCCCCTACCCACCCACCCACCCCCCCCCCTCCCCTCCCCCCCCCCACAAAGAAGAATGTAAAATAGTTACTGCTCCGATGAAGAAGTTGATCCAAGACTATAGAATGGTGTTCCTCCCCTTAGGAAGAAACAATGTCAAGGGTACAAATGAGATGCTTTCGCTTTGTGAAAAGAATCCCATGGATAAGTGATGTCTCTAAAACCTACTCAACTAGCCAAAGAATCTATCCCAAAGAACTGTCTATCTCTACAATTGATGAAGAACCCTGCTACAACTGTTGACCAACCCTACTGCAACTGTTGATCATAAGTATCCACAATCACTTCAACCTATGATGATTGATCATGTAGAGAATGAACAAGAGATCCAAATGGATCCTTCATGACAACTGAAGAAGGTACTTTTGCATCAAGATGAAGAGTTAGATCATCAATATTGTCCCCCAAATCTATCACTAAACCTGTACCTGGAAGATTGGATGTACCCTATTTTTTTGGACCTATCACTATGGCTATGTATGCATGTGGATTGAATTGATGTAGTGACCTCGCACTGCAACTATTGATAGAACTCCATGTGCTTGAATCTATTGAAGCACTCTTGCTAGTGTCACTATCAGTTTCCACACTGTATGATGTGTGGAGAGGAGTAGAGGACAAGCTTGGTGAATTTTCCCCAAAGTATACATCCTTCTCCACAAAAATCTAATGTGTCTTAGGATCTAGAATTCTATATGCCTTCACACTATCTTCATAACCAATAAAAGTACAAGGTCAAGGTGATTGTGCCTTGCATCCCCTGGAAGATATCTTTTCCCATGCAGGACAACCAAAGACTCTGAAGTGTGTC
This sequence comes from Cupressus sempervirens, assembly GCA_028749045.1. Classification (NCBI taxonomy): domain Eukaryota; kingdom Viridiplantae; phylum Streptophyta; class Pinopsida; order Cupressales; family Cupressaceae; genus Cupressus; species Cupressus sempervirens. The sequence continues at coordinate 581,380,220 of CM053792.1, forward strand.
ACAATAGGTTTTCTGAGTTTTTCCATCTAAGGTTGGATGAGGAGAATGATTAAGAATGTGAGTGGCACTATAGATTTCTTTGACTTCTAATGATGGATCTAGAGACTTGTCTTTTATCATGCAACTTTCCATAGACTTGAGAGTGCAGATCCTCAAAGCTACAACATCTATTTTTGTGGATTGAATGTTGGTGGAGTCTAAAGATCAATGCCCTCGACTCTACAAAGGTCCATAAGTCTTTTGTTCACATGCATGCTTCCATTATCTATTCGAAGTAATTTGATGGACTTTATGGATTTCCATTCTACATGAGTCTTGAAGGCTAGAAATTTTTCCAATACTTCATTCTTGTTATGAAGAAAGTGGACCCAAGTGAACCTTGAAAAGTCATCAATGAAAGTCAATATGTAGTGACCCTAGCTGAATACAAAAGGACCTACTAATACCATGTGAACCATCTGTAGAACACTTGGTGCTCTTGAAGACTTCCCTCTCTATATCTTCCCCTTAGGATGCATATCCACTGAATCTATTAAACATTCATCCTTAGAAAAGTTGATTTGAGGTAGACCTTTGGCCATATGGTATGTGCAAACTTGCTAAAGGTAGCAAAAGTCAATATGACCATACCACTCATGCCATAACTGTAGGTTTGAATTTGATTGTGATAACAAGGCCTTTATAGGAGACTTGGGTACAAAATGAGAGAAAGAGTACAAGCTCTTGTTATGATTCACTTTCCCCACTACAACCAAGGAATCATCTTTAAGACTTTGCACCTTTACTGAGTCTGGAAGGAACTCAACTCTATGTCCATCTCCAAATTGAGTGATTTGGTAGATTGATAGGAGATTTGAACTTAGGTTTGGAACATAGAGAACATCTTGAAACTCTCCATTTTCCATCTCCACATTTCCTTTCCCTTCAACTTCCATTTTTATATCATCTCCCATGAAGATGTGCGGTACCTTGGATTTCTTCATTGAAGAAAAATCCTCCTTTGAAGAACCCATGCGATATGAGGCACTGGAGTCAAATATCCATTCCTTTGAAGAGTTTGAATTAGCCATGAGTGTTTTCCCTTTTCCCTTTGAATCTAAAGATGACCCTTTATCCTTATAAGCATTAGGCAATGGAACATTATGCTTCTTCATGATGTTGGTCAACTCATCAATCTTTTTTAGATAACACTCATGCTCTTCATGACCCAATTTCTTGCAATAAGTGCACTTCTTCTTCTCCTTATTTTTGTCCCCTTTCTTGTTGGAATTTGAGGACTTGTCTTGTTGATTGGATTGTGGTGTTGTCTCTTTTGCATCCTCAAATTTTCTCTTCCATTTCTTCTTACCCTTTCCTTTATTTGAAGATTGTCTAGTTGAATTGTGAGAACCCTCATTGTTGGCCACCAATGCTTTAGATTGAGGTGATTTGAGAATCCCCATCGATTTCAACTTCTTTTCTTCATCATCCAATAGTTTAGCATATTCATCAAAAGTGAATTTCTTGTAGGTAGACCCTAAGGTAGTCTTTGAGGTGTTAAAAGAAGATACAAATATGAAATACTTCAATGACAGCTTGTTATGGATGAGATAGATCAGTCTATCATCTTATATAGAACTCCCACAATTAGTAAGCTTTGTCCTTAGTTCATTCACCTTGATGATGAAATCTTGTATTGAATCATATGACTTAGGATCTAAGGATACAAGCTCATCTTCAATTTTAAAAATATCCTCTTCAGACACTTTCCCATAAAGGTTTTTGAGGGTATCCCAAGCTTCCTTGGATAGAGAACACTTCTTGATTTGATATATGATCTTATCATCTACCCCTAAACATATATCACTTAGGACTTTCCTATCCATTGCTACCCAAGCTGAAATATCACTTTCTAATACTTTATCACTTGCTGGTTTAGGAAGAGTACCATCTACATATTGTGAAACTCTATTATGCATTAAGTGATACCACATTTTGATTGACCATGTAGCATAGTTATGAGGAGTTAATTTAGGAAACTTAAAGTTGCCCATAATGTAGAAAATGAAAGAAAATTGCAGAAAAGAGAGAACAAAACACCAAGAACACCCCCCCTTTTCACTAAATCAAGAAACCCCCCCAAAATAGATTCTTTGGGAACTTTATCAGTAGTGCGATTACAATGGGCCACTTTTCAATATTGGCCTTCATGGATTTCTTATTTTGCTTGTTACAACCTCTTAATGGATTAAAAATTTGGAACTTTACAATGTGTGACAATTCCAAAGCATCACAAAGAAAAGAATGCCCTATTACTGAAAGTGACACTTTTGTCCACACAACCCACAATCTGATAACAAATCTAGAAAGTAGACAAAAAATAATGGACTTTTTTAAAAAATAAAACTTGTTTTCGACTCTAGATGTGCCCGTACAGAATGTTTGAAGTTGTAAAATGCAAGATTATCTAGGTACAATCACTAAAAAATGAAATTTTTGAACAATACATGTACCAAAACTAGAAAAGAGCTGCACCACTAAAAAATTTAGAAAATTCTACCCAATTTATAAAAAAAAGGTACCTGATTTGGAGTTTGGATGTTTGAGTTATGGCCTCCCGAAGTCAAACTGCAAAAACCAAAATCAATCTGGAGAATCATTGCATCAGCGAATGACGGAGTTAAATTTGATGATCATATGGTCATCATAGTAGTTCTAATTTTGCCTATTTTGAGTGTTAGATAGCTGTCAATTTTAAGCTAGTAGATTGATGATGTCAGCACTCCTCCAAGCCTCTGATGACATCAATTTTACGGATGGGTGATATGGAAAATTTCATACTGTACAGACAGATGACTTGGATTGTCTACATATCCATGTGTACTGCTGACTGGGGTACACGTAACTACTAACAAGGATTCACTAATTAAGTGTATTTCTAGGCTGAGTGTGCAGGTCTGATGTGTTAGATAGTTGATGTTGGAGATGATCCAGTGCTGATTTGGCCTTCGTAGGTGGTGAGTCGGCATGGACAAGTAATAATACACCATGTGTTCCTTTGAAAAGTCACTCTATGAATGCCACATGGCACTATCTTGCTTTACACGGTGGTAGGTGATTCACCATGGATGTGGCTACAAAGGAAAATTAATAGTCATCAAAATCTTGGCTTAGCCTGCTAGATTTTATAATGTAGCCACCGATTTTATATTTTCCAGCTGCTGGACTTCTGACAGCGCTATGCCTAAATATATTTCACTAGCCAGACTATGGATTTCAATGGTCAGAGACTTTTATCGAGCATCAAATATTTGAATGCCAAGAACCTCATAGCAGGGCCAAAAAATGGAAAGCCAATGCCTGAATCATGATAGGATGCCATCAAAGATGTAGTAGCGAGCACCAATAAATGAAATATGCTCACCAAATTTTTGCAACCTGGGCATCGAATTAGTGAGAACCTATCACAATGGCCAGATTTGGAGATTTTCGTGCTTGCCTTTGCATGCATTTGTTAGAATTCTTTAGAATAACTAAGAGGGGGGGTGAATCAGTTATTCAAGGTCTAAATGCCCTAATAATACTTTTTCTCTAATTATAGTGAGCCCATAAACTTTTCATCCATCCAAACTTAAATCAATCATTTTAGCAAATTACAACAAATCAATATGCAGGGATAAAACATGCAAGATCAACACATGACATAGTGATTTATGTGGAAACCCAATTTGGGAAAAACCACCAGTAACATGCTACTTAATTTTCACTCTTCTAAAGTGATGCCCTATTAAAAGCCTACCCTATTAAAGGCTTACAATACACTGTTAAATGTGACCTTGTTAGAGGATTTCACCATACTATTAGGAATGGGCCTGGTCAAAGGACTTTTGAACATTCACTTGGAATTTCACCCTATTAAAGGATTTATAACATGGCTATTAACCCAACCTAAATTCATAGGATTTAAACTATCTATTACAACTGTTAGAGAGTAACAATAATAGCTTTTTGATCTGATACAACTTACAACATATTTTGTAAATTTTAGATCACATTTCAGTTTAGTCCTTTTGCTTGGCTTTAATCACTTCAGCTTTGACAGCTTGTCATCTCAAGCTTCGTCTCCTTAAGTCTTCTTACTCATCATACCAATGCAACCATATCTGTGGTCATCTGTTGAAGCAGAGTATCTATGCTCTCTTACTCCTTAGCACCTCCTTTAGCACTTTATGCTTTCATGCTTGGCCTCCTCTCTTCTGCTTCATGACCTTGTTACTCCTTAAATAAAAATTTGGATTGCCTTTGCCGCTCGATTCTGCCTCTCCAACTTTAGGGTTTCAAATGGATTAGGTAGGATACAGTGTATCTACCCCATATCTTGCTCTTATCTAGAAACTTTTTCTAGAGTCTAGTTGTATTCTACATGGTGTACTGTGCCACCAGTTCATCACTCTTATCTTCTATTTAATTCATAGAATTCTAGATAACAACCTTGTTGGTTTAGATCTAACGAATCTTCGATCTTAGAAATAATGCAGCAACTCAGCATCATTGGTTTACTGATGCTTGGCACCTCTATGTTACTCGACACTTGTATCTTGCTTGGCACCTGAAGATCACTCGGCATCTGAAGTTCACTTGGCATCTAAAGTTCACTCGGCACTTTTTGAAGTTCACTCGGCACTTCCTGAAGTTCACTCGGCACTTACTGAAGTTCACTCAACACCTGAAGAACACTTGCTCATCTTCAACTAGGAATTTGTTTGGCACTTACTAGCTTGCTTGGCTCCCTCTCTACTAGACTTAGTTAGCCTTTACAAATGACTTAGCTAAAACCTTACATCTTTGATATGTTTTAGTGTGCCCATTCTCTATGTCTTAGAGTATGTCATTAATACACTTTTTCATCAATGGCTTAGCTGATCCTTGTACTTCATTACAACATCATAACTTCAACCTTTCTCTAGGTGTACTAGTTACATCTTATTGATTTCCTCCTCCTTGTCAATCAACCAACTGATAGTATTTGGATCACTAAAGCAATTGTCATTCCGTCAAGTAGCAAGTTTGACATCAATGACAAAACAATGATTGAGAACATTCTTTACCAATTCCATTTTTTTTTATGTATGATCTCTTCAATCATTTCCAGCAATCTCCCTCATGATCTTTTCAATCATTTCCAACAGCATTGCCAGACCATTTTGCAAATTGTGTCAGATTTATGCTTGCTCAGGCACAAGGGTTTTATGTGGAATAATCCCACATTGCCATAGTGGTATAATTTACACTATTTAAATATGTGACCCCATGGGGACTTAAACAAAGCCAAGGCCTCCATGTAGGATGTGTGGTCGATGAGGGTGTTGTGGCTACTTGTCTGTGTCTGATCGCTAGAATTTTCTTTGCTGTGCAACTGGTCAAAAATAAAATTAAAAAAATACCCAAAAAAAGTAGAGAATTTAGATTCAAAAAATTAATAATCAAATGAATAAATTGACCATACTTGAACTACAAATCAAGGCCTCTGATTTCCAATTTGCAAAAAAAAATTGCCTCATGAATTTTCACCAAGTATAGGCAAATTTATAGTCGATCTTTACTGAATCGATGCTCTGAATGCAACAATGAGGTCAAATCTGGCTCTAGATGCTCCCAATTTTTGTAGATCCTTTGGATTCAGGTTGAGATGTTGAAGCATAAATGATCTCAAATGGTTGTGTAGATAATCTTCCTCAGTGCTCTAATACCATGTAAGAATTTGGCTTAGGCCAAAATTCACCCAAGACCAAGGAACTCAAACACAAGCACATAGTAGACCAAAATAGAGAGAGTATGATCAGCATGATGATATTCATTCAATATGCTAGCTTAAGAGTACACTAGAAGTGCTTGTATATAAAGGCCTAAGGAGAGCTTCTAGAATTCATAGAAGTTAGCATTATAATAAGTCATATAACCAAGCACATGTCCACCAAATATGGGTTATCCTCCACTAAGTACGAAATTAAGTGCGATGATGTGAGGATAAGCCTACAATGGTGTAGCACGTGAATCGGTGGTGTAGACAACATGTGCTAAATGAGGAGTGCAAATAACTATGTTGTCAACATGACAACTCAATGAATGATGCAAACTCCTATGTTGTAGACACCATGTGCATAATTAGAGTTGCGTAACTCAATGAGAGTACACAAACTCCTAAGTGTCTCACCTAAATAAATAATAAAATAATCCAAAATAATTAAATAATGCATTAACCTAAGTAAAATTAAGTAAGTGCAATAAGTAAATACTTATTTACACCAACATATATATATATATATATATATATATATATATATATATATATATATATATATAAACATAATTTCTATCCATACTTTGATAGGAAAATTATAGCAAACCAATCAAATTTTTTATTTAAAATTTCCATTTCATTGAAAACCCTTCCTACTATAATTTCAATTTTAAATTTATTGAAAGAGGTTTCTAAAGATATTTTAATCTTTTACATATATAGAAGAAAATGGACATGCATACCAATGATTCCAAATTACAATATTGAAAGATTTGTCATAAATATATCCAGATAAACAATTCATAGTTATGAAGAAGACAAGAATATTTAAATAATGTAATTAACTAGGTGAATCAAAAAACAAGAATCTACCTGGTTTTGATGTTAAAATTGCAAACACTTAAAAGATTTGTGAGAGAAATTCCTTCTCTCAAAGCCTTATCTCTAGAAATTCCTTCTCCAAAATTCTCAGTCCCTCAGAAAATGAACCCTCAATTGCTGATAAGGAATTCTCTACTAAATTTGGAGCACTAATTGTGTGATCACCCAAGAGGACTTCTTGCTCACAACTTTTTAACTCCTTATTCACTTTTTTGAAACTTCATGCACACTTTATGCAATTTTAAATATCTTTATTTAAATTTACTTGTCTTCTCTTTTTAATTAATTTATTATATCTTAATCTCATGCATACTTTATGCAACTTTAAAACTCTTTAATAAATTAATATCTTTTCATTCTTTTATTTATTATTTGAGCGTTAATTGGTAAAATATTTATTAACTTAAGTAATAATAATACTTAGCATTTATTTACAAATGATTTACTAAATATATTATTATGTTCTAAATTAAACTATAATTTTATCTTTAAATTTAATTCTTTTTATTTAATTAATTTCCTAATTAATTAAATATTAAAAGTACCATAATAATTTTTCATTAAATTCAATCATTAATTTAATCTTTTAATTTGACTTAATTAAAAGAAAAATATCAAAGACTTATAGGATGAAATACAAAAGCCCATCATACATATACCACATACAAGATCACACTAAAGGGTTATAATCATGAATTTACATCATACAATGCATTCAGAAGGTAATCATCTCATATAATTTTCCTAATTTTCTAGGACAAATGGGTCTAAAGGTTAGGATTTGGACTGAAGAATTTATCTCCCCTCTCTTATCATTGAGATAATGCGATAGGCTACGCTCATCCTAGAAATTTAGGGAAGTTGATACCCAATACCTACAATCTGCATAAAATCCATGCATGTACAAGCACATATATACTAAAACAAATAGGCAATGGGAGGAAGTGGTGCATCATGTAGATCCCAACTAGCTAGTGATTGTGACTCCCTTCCTTAACTACTTCAAAAATGTCATACATAAAGAAAATATACATGCACACCATACACATGTAGTATGGGGTAAGTATTCATAAGAAAATACATATGATAATCCATCTAACTAATCATTATCAAATAACTAAAATCACTATAATAATCATCATCATGCATACGTGAAGTAAATGGTACCAAATAGTCTGATCATAAAATCAACTAAATATGAAACAATATCTAGTAATCTAAAAGATAATCCTATTAATCATCAAGCATAAAACTGACCTAAAAGAGTTTGGCAACAATAACAAAATGTAAACTAGGGGTAGGCACTACAATGACAGAACATGAAATCTATGCTTTCATAGAAAATTTTGTGGAGTGAAGTTTTGTGGAGAATTGTCATGATGAAAGGAAACTATGATTAATCTCAAGTAGCATTTGAAGATTAGACAAGTGATTTTCAGTAGATGTTTGATTTTAGAATGAAAGTAATAGCTTTTTTGATTTGGCAAAGTACACAATTAATGCAAGTTCAAGTTGGATAAATATATAGAGTAAAAATTTGATTATTTCCACATTGTGATTATCTCAAAAGCTTGGAACACTCAAAAGCAATTTGACAAGGCAATTTCGAGCTAAACCCTACTTCAGAAAAAGGTATTTTATCATTTTTTGCATAGAATTTCTTTAGTAAATTTATATTTGGTAAAATCATTGATATATCAGTAGTTCATAATGTTGAGGATGATGAGAAACCCAAGTTGAAGGTTACTACTGTAAAACCCTTAGAAGGAAACCTTAATTTGACTTTATCAACAACTGTAAACAGCATACTATATTTGGAAGATGTAGGAAGTTATCTAACTAGCAAGTTTGAAACTATTGGAAGTGAATTTATGAACAAGAATATGGAAACCGTTTTCAACCATGATTTGATAGTGATGCCTAGATTTGAGCATCTGAAGGATTTAGAATTATTCAAATATCATTTCTACCATGAACTTGACTTAGTCATAATGGAAAGTTATGGATGTGAGATAATGTAGTTGACATTTCAACCAACTTTATTCATGAGATTGCTAGTCTTAGCAAACAAAGTAGTGTACCTATTGGTGAGAAATTAGGTAAGAAAAAGGTTGAAATTTTTACTAAGTGAGTTTATAATGGTAAGGCAATGGTGATCAACACCATCAGACAACATGATGTGAGATTCTTGAGTAGAATCATTGCATATTCTATTTTTGCAAGTTCTAAGAGTGATAAGTTGTTAGCAAGCTTTATCTATGCAGCCTACAAGATTTGTGTTGAGAAAGAAAAAGTGACTTTGGGTGAGATTTTGAGAGTACAATTCCTTGAGAATCTAGAGAAGATTAAGACAACTAAGAATGGTGTATTTAGATTTTAGTCACTAATTAATCACATTTTCTTTCATGTACTTAAGAGATTTTGATTTCTATTGGTTATAGAGATTATGAGCAGTAAAAGGTGTACTATGGATAAGATAGTAGATGTATGCAAAAGGCATCCTAGAGATTAAATCTTGGATAGTGGAAACCTGATTATGAGAACATTCCATAATGAGATGAAATAGAGATTTAGAATTGCACCTACAATTGTTGACAACTTTAAGGATGATATATGCTTTATGGTAGATACAGATATAATAGATATTGAAGTGGTAGAACCTCAAGAAATATTGATCCCTTAAGCTATGAGTTGAGTGATGATGTAGCTATTGGTTACATTTATCTATTGTTGAACTCTAGAAAGGTTCAAGTATCTTACAGATTTAGAATATATGAGGAGATAACTCAGTCAACTTACCAAGAATCCTTGGTGAAAGCATCTCATAAGAAGATTGAGACAATAATGAAGAAAGCATTAACTAATGTTGATATGTTAGAAAGTGAATCACAAGCAATTAGGAAAACTATCTCTAAACTGAAGAAAATTGGTGAACAAGGTGTGATGTATCTAACACCTCTATCATTTGGGCAAGAACAAGAAAGGAAGGAAAAAGAGAAGGAAGAAGAAGAGAGAAAAGAAAGGGAGACACTAGAGAAGAAGCTAAAGGTAGATGAGACTAAAGCATCCAACTCATCTACTCCACTATCTCTTTCCGACCTTATAGGTGATGATGATGATCAATCTAACTTTATCTCATCTTTGAATAAATTGATTGAAGAGAACAAGAAAGTCAAGATTCTATAGAGAGTATTAATGGAGGTGACTAACAGATTGCATAACACTCTGGAAACCAAACATGAACAAGTAGACCCTAAATAGAGAGCCAAAGTAGTAGTAAAATCATTTCATGATGAATTTACTAATTTTTTGAATGTTTCAGAGTCTAAGGCTCAAATTTAGCATGATGCTAATCTTTTTAGCGCTATATCAAAACATAAAAAATGATTTGCTAAGTCTTGATACTTATATCAAGGAAGTTTGAAGATGTCAATATGATGGAAAGGTATTGTACATCAAAAATACTTTATCTCATAGGTTGACTAAAGTTTTGGATAATAAGATGGAAGGGAAGTTGAGTGAGCTAGAAGCTTTGACAAGTCAGCTACAGAAAACCTCTAGCAGAGTTGATGATTTTGAAGGACAAGTTTCCAGTGTTCACACTAACATTAGAAAACTGCAACTTGAGAAAGAGCTAATTTTGAGAAGAGTATCAGATTTCATAGAGTCTATAGCTCTAAAAATATCAACCATTGATAAATAGTTGGAGGAATGTGTCAAAGCAAAGGACACTTATTTCAATTTCATACGCTCTACCCTTAATGCAATTGAGATTTCATGATATGCCTTATATGCAATTCCCACTACTACCAAAGTAGCCAAGGACACATGGGAGAGAGATATGGATAGTCTAAAGGTATTTTTTGATGATTTTATGAAGATTATATTAGCTTGAGGCAAAAAGACAAAAAAAAATTGACAGTTTTTAAAAATAGTTAGCAAAACTTTTTGACAACAGCACTTTTTGACAATTTTTGGACATTCCAATCTTTGTCATTGATGTCAAAGGGGGAGAAGTTGTATGAGAAAATTGTGAGTAAATTATGCATTTTTTGGTCATCTCAAAAGGGGGAGCATTTTTAAGAATGAAGTATTTGTAATACATGGTAAGAGTAGTAATGTTGTAAGTTTTGGAAAAAAAATTGATACTTAGCCAATTTTCCTACTTTGTTGCCATCAATGCCAAACCAAGAGATTGTTGACAATTGGCTATATGTAGATATATAAATTTTGTCATTAATGACAACACATGATGTAAATTCTTGTATTAAACCTCAAAAATAAACATACTTAGATTTTTGGTACTCAGAAATTTGTTCAAGTATGAAAATGCTTTACAACAATGTATTGTTTTATGTATAACTTGTTTGTATGATGTTATTTTTGAGAGAGAGGTTAGATGGAGATAGTATACATATTGGTGATGATGTGTATAACCTTGTACATCAGTATGGATAGCATGAAAAAGAGACATGTAAGATTTACATAACAATGGAATGAAAGGTAAAGGAATCATTTTGTTTGCAAAATAATTACTTGACCAATTAGGGCCAACATCCTAGATGTTTATTCTAAGTTGGAAAAGTATATTGTGGTCCTAGCTATCCCAACAAAAATTTGTGAAAATTAATGGTATTTATGCAAAGACATCTTGTGAAATTGTGTAAGTAATTTGTAAGTGAATGTGATGTGAATGTGAAGTAATATGAATGCGAGCTTTTGTATCTTATGAAGTGAATTTTTTGAGAACTTGATTTTGTTATCTAAGAATGAGCTAAAGTTAGATATCAACTAGAAATAAGGTAAAATATCTATATTTATATATATTTGAGGAACTTGAGGATTAATTACATGTTTGGGTAGTGAGCTCTTCTTGCAATTGTAAGTGCATGTTTGGGGAGTGAACTCTTCTTGCATCCATTATACCACAACTCCTAACAAAGTTGGAATCTCCTAATAGGGATTCAAAGTCTCTTAAATGGGACTCTTATGTACTAAATATGTTTATAGACTCCTAATAGGGTCCATCCTCTAACAAGGATTGTATATTAGTGTATCTTTGTGGGCATCATTCCCACCAAGGTTTTCCCTTGGCTAGGGTTTCCCTAGTTAACAAAATATGATTTTATGAGATTTATTTGTACATGGTTACTATTACTATTCAGCATTACTTGTTTACTTTCTTATGCATGGTTCAAATTAATAAATAATATATAGTTGGCACTAATACATTAGGGGTCAATTTGCGACGGCAGGAAAATGTAATGTGTTTTTGGCTTTTTTTTTCAATTATAGCCCGATGACATCACAATTGCGATGCCAATGGGATATAAGAGAGAAAAAAAGGAAACGTTGCTCATTTGTTTGAGGGAAATGTCGAAAAATGCAGGCAAGGGCAAGTTTGAGGGCAAGCCTGTATGAGATGGTCACACGGGAATTGGGGCAAAGGAGCATAGAAGAAGACCAGCCATCAGTATGAGTGTAGACAACTTATTTGGATGGGGTATCTAAGGGTGGGGCACAAAGAACTAGCGGAGGACAGAGAGAAGTGAATGTAGGTTCATCCTACTATTTTAAGGCCATCCCATCATCTAGTCCATCAATATCCATAACCTTGGTAGCAGTTCCCACAATACCAAGGCAACAATATAGCTAGAGCCATTGAAAGGAGACTCATTGCCCTCTACTCTAGCCACCTATTCGATGTATTGAATAACAAATGGAGGTGCAATAGCAGGTTGTGTTTGATCAGGAAGGTGAGCCATCATTTTAAAACCTTGATGGTCTGCCCTATTAGAGGTAATCGCTGATTGCAAAGGAGAATTAGATTCCTGCAAATACAATAGTAGTAGTCAATGTAGTATAAGTCTTTCAATTTTTTCTGTGATTTAACAGACACCATCACAAGATTTTTCTTCTGGTTTAGTTTTGTTCCTGCTCAAGATTGCAATAACAATATGGTGGATTTCTCTATAATTGAAAAAGCACTTTGAAGCCCAAGTAATCAGGGGTCCTCCATACAAACTATTCCATGGGAATACCACAGATATATCCAAGCTCATCGATGAGCAGAGAGCAAAACCCATGCCTGCACTCTCACATGATATAGTCCCTCACGTTCTTCCCCATATTTACCAATGGACCAAGACCTACAATATAATTACTATTCTCCATTGAATAAAGAACATAATGCTGACATTACACATGAATACATAAACTAATATGCACTTTTAAGCATTGTTTCAATACAAAACACCACATTGATTTAGAAGAAACCAAGTTTCTCCATAAGGAAGAATATTATTGCAAGTGGAAATTAAGAGGTATTGTTGAAATTAATAGCCATTTGCATAATCCCAATAGAGACTAATGGTGAGGTTTAAGTTACTCCTAGCAACCTATTGTAAATGCTCACAAATAAAGTTGTACACATTCATTAGTTTCTTCTTCCTCCCAATTTATTGCAATCTCTTGGATTTTTTTATGTAATTTTTTTGTACTTATTAATGCACCTGACCTTAAGAACATTGTATCACACACTTGCTTTTTCTTGCAATGAACTTTGGCATCAGCAATGTTAAAGATTTTAGCTGTGATAGAAATCTTTATCTCTGATTTTTCTCTATGTATTGAAATTGAGATAATACCTATGGATTCTCTTTATAGTTGGATATTTGAGATAATAATATATGAAGTGACATGTGTATATTTCTAATTAAAGATAGTAGGCTTCCACAATCCACATTGAATTCCATAGTATGTTTCTAGAATTTGATTGTGTAACATTATTTTTATAATTAATGTTTCAAATCATACACCATGATCCAATTTTTGTTTCATTGAACTCTTTCATCCTGATTATGGATCATGGAGTATGATTCAGATGGTAGAAAGCATGTTTCAAAGCTAGAGGTTGCTATCTTAGTAGTATGAGTAGCAAAGAAGCTAGGAGCCAGAAAACTTCATGTTGAGGGTGATTCAAAAATCATTGTAAATGCAATAATAAAAGGGACATGGCGGCTTAGAACTTGTAGAACTACATAAATCAAATTAATGCAGAATTAGCTTCTCTAGATGACTCCAAATTATCACATTTGAGAAGACAAGGCAATAAAGAGGTCAACACCATGTTCGATTGGGCACTATCAACTTCATCCATTGTGATTATTTATTTCCTTTATTTTATTGGCCACCACCAACTTTATCCATTTAATGAGGTATGCAGGCAATGATAGTGATGTGATGGGAGTTCTCGGAGATCCTTGCTGAAAGTGCCATGTAAGTACCATCAATTAGGTTGATAATGATTGAGAATGTTTGTCTTGTGTGCCCCCAAAATTGAATCCTCAATACAAGCTAGATTTGTTAACCACATTGTTGTTTGAGAGGCTTTTTGCAGTTGGAGTGATGGAAATTGCTTTCACTCTCACTTGCACCAAGCAACAAAATTCTTATCATGGGAAGAGTAAGAAGACTAGGGTTGATAAAATGTTTAATTTTATGGACAATAAATTAATGGAGAGTGTTTTTCTTTTGATGAGGGAGTTGTTCCACCAAGTTGAGAAACGTCACAAAACAAACATCGACATCCAGTTGAATGATCATGGTATGGGCTCTGCATTTGGGCATTGGGTGGAATGGAGGAGCTTTTTGCAAAGTCCATTCAAGGAATTGGGGTAAATTTGGGTGAAAAGAAGAGTGGACTGCCGAGGATTAAGGCACCAAGTACATGTCATTTTTGGTGGTTTGATGAAAGATTCAGAAATAAGAGGTTTATAAAGGCCAGAAAGGGATAGTTTACAATGAAAATGGCGGTAACAATCAAGTTCCTTGATGAAGATAGAGAGAGCTTTGTTTTTCACTTTGTGTCACATTTTTCGTATCATTCAAAATCCCTAAACTCTCAAGAATCAGTCCTCATAAATTATTATGAGATTAATCTAGAATTTGAAGATTCTTGAATGAAAACAACTTTGGTGAGAGAATGTTTTACAACTCATTAAAAGAAAAGTTGAGAAATCATAACTCTGCTAGTTCTCCAGTCCAAATTGAGATACACCCCTAAATTTTGTTTTGCAAGTCAAATACTCAAAGTTTTGTGCAATTTTCAATAGGAGGAGGAATAATATGATCTCCATCTTTACTGCCAGCCGGCCTTTCTTGGCTTTTCTAAACCTTTTGTTCCAGAATCTTCATCAAAACACAATACAAATAGTGAGTACTTCGTGGTCTCAATTTTCTCAAGGTCATTGTACTTGTCCCCCAAATTTATTCCTAATTTTGGGATGGATTTCACTAAGATTTCATCAAATCCTCCCAGTGCCTCCCTAGGAACAATTGTTTCCATAATTAGCCTTATGATGGCTTTATCTTCACCCAACCACAACGCCTAAGCCATAATAATGAAGAAAAAATTTATGTTGGTTCTGTGTCTATCCTCAACTTGGTGGAACATTTCCCCTTGTAGAACCAAGATGCTATTTTTTGTTCACAAAATCTAACATGATTATCAAGTCTTAACCTTTTGTTCTACCCATGGAATGGGTTTTTCTACTTAATGCAAGTGAGAGTAAAGGAAGTTTCCATCTCTTAAAGTTGCAGAGCACTTCACAATTAGGATTGAAAGAACCAAAAAAGCACTCACAAAGTTTTTTCTTGAGGCACTCAAAACAATCATTCCCCATCATAATCAATCTGCTTGCCAATGATCACTTGTCATCACAGCATAGATCACAATGAACTTACATCACATCTCCGGTGTGACCAGCTGCATTAAATGGCTATAGTTATTTTTGGCCAAAAGAGGGGTGAAATTATCATAGAGGATTTCCCATATCCATCCTTAAAGCTTGGAAATCTTCCAGAATGATTTTGTGTACCTTGAGAGTTAAGGCCTAGTTTGACAGTTTACCAGCTTCCTTATTGCCTTGCCTTCTTATTTATTTAGAGCATCTACACACACACCAAAATACCAATCAAGGGT
Source organism: Cupressus sempervirens (assembly GCA_028749045.1). Taxonomy (NCBI): domain Eukaryota; kingdom Viridiplantae; phylum Streptophyta; class Pinopsida; order Cupressales; family Cupressaceae; genus Cupressus; species Cupressus sempervirens. The sequence continues at coordinate 581,395,864 of CM053792.1, forward strand.
ATCAATTCAAATTGTTTGCAAAGTTTTATCCTTTCCCAATTCATCAACACCTTTCCCTTTTAGGGCTTTCCAGGAATCTATCCTATTCTCCAATCCCCTCAATACATGCCCACTGACTCTTTAAACATATCTGATCCACTCTAACTCATGGAAATGTATGATCCATCTATTCCTTCTAACTGAACACACACGTTCCCTCATGAAAATAATGGCTCCCTTGACTTCTTATAGCACTAACTTCACTTCTAATTAGACTCATTTCATGGGCACTTTCCATTCCTTCACAAGACCTTACAAAATCTATAACTCTTCCAATACTTTGAACCGTTGGATTGACTGCAACTACCCCATCATACACTTTTGAAATTGACACCTTACATTTATCCTTACAAATTGGATTCTCAATTTCTCACCCACACAAAGGACATTCCTATATCACTTGATTCATTAGCTTTCATAACCTTCAACAAACTAGACAATCCAATCCTTTGATCCCACTTGAAACACATAACATCAGTTCACTATCAAACTATGATAGGCATGCATTATTCCATTGAGATAGTCACAAATTGGTTGAGAGACCCTTTGATTCCCAACCATTAGGATACAATTAGGATTCATCCTTGCATGCGTTTATAGTCATTATACCTTCAATAAATTCCCTATGTGAGCAAAATAATGACTGATTTATCATATCTCTGTTTTATGCAATCTAAGACAACTTTTCATGGTTTTGTTTGATCAAATACACATGGATTCTGGTCCATGGGTTCCTACAAAGAAGAGGGAATATAATACACCTTTTTCCCCACCATCTATTTGAATTTGGGGTCTTGGTCCACATTTTATATTACAGATTTATTTGTAGAAAGATACAAATTACCCTAGTAAGGGTTTGGATAGCTTACACAAAAAATTGAATATCTTTTCATCCACATAATGAAATTGAGTGCTTCACAAACCAAAATAAAGTAGATTTGACCTTATATCATCTAAAAAAAATGGATCATCAAATGGGTACCAATATTGCCAGAAAAGGACACAGAAATTAGACTTTTTTTTCACTAATCAAAGTAAGGATTATGCAGGAAACCTTGTTTGCATTGATTTCCAAACTTCATGTATCAATTTGTGTCCCTTTGTTTGCTCATTACAATATTATTTAAACTTTGGCTTAAAAATATTGTTTTCCATTACATCATTGGTCTAAATTATCGATGTAATTTATTGTACTTATTATGCTCTACAAGGAACTTAATTAGTTTTGGCCTTTAATCTAAGCTTGAGGTGTTCTTGCATGATACTCCCGAAGAGAAGAAGTCTAAAGTCCTCTTAGAGAAAAATTGATCCAAATCAATACATTTCTTCCTAATTTCTTCCTCTAGCATCCATGTGGCCTCCAAGTTTTATAGTCTGATCCATTATCAATTATTTTTTCCCATTACACCATGTGCCTTGTCATTTTGGATTCTCTAGTATCCACAATAGCTTTAATCTATGTTTCCTTTGTCAATGGTAATTTAGACACCTAGTCTTCATTATTTAGAGTTGAATATGTTTGTTTAACACCTTCATCTAGGTACGAGTGTCAGCCCTATGTTCCTGAGGCTAAGTGGCAGGCTCTGATTTTGGATGGAAAGTATAAAGCTAACAAGAAAAATAATATTACACCAGTGGAGAGTACAGCAAGGTATGTGATACTGTTGAGAATTTAATTATGTACTAATTAACCTCTATATTTCTACTATCTAACATATTTCAAACTTTTCATAGATTTCCTAACACATCAAAGGCAACAAAGGCAAGACTAGAAAAGCATGGGACACACAAGCTAGGCTTTGGTGGTTTTTTGAAACTTCAAGCAACAGTTGTAAGTATTAGTAAATGAAAAATTGTATTAAATTTTTTATATAATGTGATGGGAAATGCTAGGATAGACTAGCTTGTCTATGCTCCTGATCCTCAACTTGGATCTCAATGTTCCTCCACACCAATATATGATGCAGAGTGGCATGCTTTGGAAGCACCAAAAAACTCCTAGCACCTTGGAACAACTAAGCAATTAAAGTTATCAACCCAATCCTCTATTCTCCACAAGAACATTCAAGGTTTGATTCACCTTCAAACAAGGAACTAATCTGCTGTTACAATTGCTCCTTTAATTCATGGACCCAACTCATCACATAAGGTTGCATACTAGTTACTTCTCCCTTGTACCATTCAAGGCCTCATACACCCAACCTTGACACCAAGTGTTTTGGACAAATCCAACCCTCTAACATAAATGGAAACCAAAACAAACATCAACATAACCCAAAACAAATCAGGTCTAAGGCAAACTTGTTGTTACCAGTCACAGGGCAGATTGCAACACTTGACATTTATTCTACACACCCAACCAAGAGTGCAATTGGATCCTCTAGGACTCCCAAACACCAAAGACATTTTAGAACAATTACAACATGACCAAAATAAGGTGTAACAAGGGTTGGAAACCCTGCTAACTATTTACCATTTCCTTTTGATATTTTAACTACCCTCCATTGGTTGATGAAACAATGCAAGTAAAATTCACCATACCATGCAAAAATGCAAGGCTTAGAGTTCATGAGATTCCTCACATAAGAGGATAAGAGAATTGGCTTCCAACAAGGCTATAGTGTTGTGGCTAAATGGCTATGAGCTGAAATCAGTGTGGAAGGTTCTAATAATGATGCATCTAAGCCACAGGTAAATAAGCTAAATGAAATTTATTTCAAATTGAATATTTTACCAATTAGTCTATTTGATGTTAAGGTCCAATATAAAGTGAGTATATCTGTTTTAAGCAAGCAATGATAACAATGCATAGGATTTTGGAATGCAGCCTGACAATCCTTCTACACAATCTATGGATGCTAAAGGTTCGCATGATGTGTATCCTAGTGGTGGAGGTATACATTTGCTATTAAATTTTTTATATGTAATTGCAATTGGTGTTTGGATTAACGTAACATTTTGTATAGCAACTGTAGAGGATCGAGGGGTCTATGTTCATGATCATGTTGATGTTGAGTCTAGACAAAATGATGTGGTCAGATCAGGTAAGGAGTGCCACAGTTATGTTATTTAAAATAATTAAATACTTGTAACAATTATAATAAATTATTTTTTATTTAACTCTTTTATTTGTTATTGCAGAGGACCCCCCTTTGCAACAGCATAGGAATTTGAGATCATCAAGAAAAGAGAACATAACAACTGATGAGGGGGGAATTGATGATGACACTGATGCTCCTCTCAGAGTTTACATAGAAAAAAGAAATAGAAAGAAAAAAAAGAAATGATTGTCATCTAATACCTTAATTGATAATGACTGAATTTTATGTCTCAATGAATTTAATTATGTGCTAATGAATTTTCATGAATTATGTGTTGATGCAGAATATTGATGAATATTGCATGTTAATGAATCTAATGTGTTAATGAATGTTATCATGTGATATTGATTGAATGTTATCATGTGATATTGATTGAATGTGTCATTTTATTAATGGTTGAAAGAATGAATGAATGTTAGATGTTAACGGGGAATGTAGAGTGATGTTAGGGGGAGGGGGGTGGGGCCAAATGAGCTTCCACCTTCACGTGGTTGGCCCTGTTTAGTAGAGAATATTAAACTATTCTCGAAACAAAGTGAAGCTCAATAAGATACTAATAATGACAGGGGTCCTGATGTGAAAAACATTTTGGCTCTACCAATTTACAATATTCTTCAAGTCATGGGAGTTCTAGTTTTTCTTGATTCGAGAGAGATGGACTTGGGAGACTTGTTTCCTTTTACCCTTCGGAACGCTATTAGCTCTGCTTCAGTTCAAATTGCCATATTCTCTAAAGGTTATGCAAATTCTCCTTGGTGTTTGGCTGAGCTTTCTCTCATGTCACAAACTAAGTCTCTAATTATACCAATGTTTTATGATGTTGCTCTTTTTGATCTTCGTCAACTTCCCTCTCCTTGGCAACACTCCTAATTCACCCTTCATGCAATCAACTCTTGATTTCTATCTTCAAGGATTCCTCTGATCCTTTTAAGGCTTCAACAATATTCAAATATCATAACAAAGGAGTTCCAACCCCTACCAGGCATCAACTCTATCTCAATCTTCAAAACTGCTTTTTTTAGGACTGTCCAATTAGCCCTGTCCAGACAGTAAATTGCACTTTTCTCTAAAACTCCCCAAACAACCTAATGACTTAGTCACCTTTTCAAGTACCCTTTATGGATTTCTTCAAACTTTGTAAATGTCAATTCCCCAACCTATGACTGATGAACACTTCCATGACTGTCTCTTCAAGCAATTAAGCCTAATTAGCCCTCCACTTCCAAAGCAACTACTATTTGCATTCATATCCAACACTCCAAACCTTTTCATGATCTTAAGGCATCTAACAATAGTAGGATTCCTCAATTTGTTTGCATCTCCAAGCATTACTAGATACTTTTCATCAAACCCTCCCTTTAAGGGTTTCTGACCTAGGGATTCCTAGAAAAGTCCCTTAACAGGCATTCAAAACCATTTTGATTGTTTAGACACTTCAAGATACACATCTTCAATTGTTTCCAACACTTACCTATCCACTCCAACCCTTAGATTCTTCTATCCACCATATGGTGCCTTTCAAATGCACCTTCACTGTATTGTCCACCATGTTGGATACAATTGGTTAATTGAGTGTTGTCTTTGATGTTACACAAATGTCATATTAGTCATCAGACAGAGTCTACCGAGCTCAGAAGGTAAGCATAGTCGTTTACAGAGTCTACCAAGCATTGCTGTATATTACACTGTAAAGATAGCTTTTACCGAGCTAACTTGGTTAAACAAAGGAAGTTCAGTACTTACCGAGCTCACTCGGTGATCGAAGGAAACTGTGACAGAGTGTTTACCGAGCTGGGAAGGTAAGTGAAGAAAAGTTATTGTTTACCAAGCTGGGAAGGTAAGCGAAGAAAAGTTAGTGTTTACCGAGCTAGGAAGGTAACCGAAGAAAAGTTAGTGTTTACCGAGCTAGGAAGGTAACCGAAGAAAAGTTAGTGTTTACCGATCTGGGAAGGTAAACAAAGGAAAGTCAGTATTTATCGAGTTCACTCGGTGTCCAAAGAGAATTTGGAAAAGACAGTTTCTACTAAGCTCACTCAGTCATCTATACTTACCGAGTTCTCCTGGCGATTGAAGGGATGTCACGGAGTTCGCTGTATTAACCGAGCTCAGTCGGTTAACATAGGAATTATTTTTTGAACAGTATTAACCAAGTAGTGTCGGGCAGTAAAGGGATTTGTTGGTTTGTAATTTTTTAGCCGACCATTGTATTTGTTTGATTATTGATCAGTGATTAGAGCCGACTAAGATAATCTATAAGGTATATATGAAAGATCAAGTTGTGAATTCGTAGATACAAGAATTTGGATGCATAAGACTGGGAATATTGAACATATGAGCAAATGTTGAAAAAGTGTGATGGAGGATCAGATGTGTTGAAGGAGCTACAAAGTTGTATGTGATCAGTAAGGATCCAATCAAGCATAACAGAGATCTGCAATCAGCAAAGATAAGTCGCACATTATATCAGGTCACTTCATTGTTGCTTTCTAACCATTGTAACAGTGAACTCAAAATCTCTTAACAGAGTGGGTTTAACAGCCCTATTGTAAATCCTCTAACAAGGTGACAATTCAGTTGAATTGTTCTAAAGACCTCTAGCAAGGCCACTCCTAACAGGGTGATTAAATCCTCTAACAGGGTCACACCTAATAGTGTGTTTTGTAACCTTTAACAGGGTTGGCTCCTAACAGGGCTCACTTCAGAAGAGTGAAAAATAGTAACTAGTTACATTGGTGGTTTTTCCCATATTGGGTTTCCACGTTAAATCTGGTGTCTTTAGTGTTCATGATTGCTCAATTGTTTTGGTTACCAATTCTTAATAATTATTAGTATTTGCTGCATTATCAAGTTTCAGTAATCTATAACCAAGATCAAGATTTTAGACATCTAAGGGACTGCGAAATGTTTTTGTGGTAACTGATTCACCCCTTCCCCCTCTCAGTTACTCCATTCTCATTTCCAACAATTGGTATCAGAGCTTTTGGTACTTGCAGGAGAATATTTCAAGGATCTAAGCAAAAGATCAGGATGTCTTACAAAAGAGAAATTCCAAAACTTAATAGAGATAACTTCTCAGCATGGCAAGGACTGATGAAACTTCATCTGGCTACTGTTGGTGATACTGGACTAAAATACCTTGAAGAAGAATATGAAGAACCTTCTAGCACACTGTCAGTCAATGATATTGCTGAAAAGAAAACTCACAACAACATGATGATAGACATAGCATCTGCTCTCAGCTATGAAGAATTTGATGACATTAAGGACTGTAAAACCGCCTTTGACATGTGGAACAAGCTAAAAGAATCTATGGAGGGGATGACAATGTGAGGAGAGAAAAAGCAGAAAGTATAAGAGGACAATTTGATCAAATGAAGATGAGAGAGGATGAAAACATTGCAAACTATGTTGAAAGAGTTAAAGCATGTGTAAGTGCAATCAGGGCAGCTGGTGGTGACATCAAAGGAGAAACATTTGTAAGCAAATTTTTCAGAACCTTGCTTCCCGTTTATGCAATCAGAGTGTCTGCAATTCAAGAAAGAAGATGTGAAGCAAATCATCAAATAAATCTTAAGGCCATAGTTGGGAGATTAACTGCATTTGAACTAGATAACTTTGACAACTATGTTCCAGCTTCCAAGAACATGGAATCAGCATTTGAGGCCAAACTTTCACTCAAGGAGAAAAGCAAAAAGAAACTTCAGTCAGAAAGTGAAGATGAATCAGATCTAAGCTCAGACAGTGATCTTGAAGTAATTGAAGCTCTTCTAGCAAGAAAATACTCCAGAGGCAGAGGAAAATATAAAGGTAAAGTTCCTCTAATATGTTTTTCATGTGAAAAAATTGGTCATATTACAGCTAGGTGTCCGAACATTCAGAACAATGATGAAAAGAAGGATCATAAATGGAATGGCAAGAAAGATTTCAAATCATTCAAGAACAAAGGTAAGAAATCATGTTTCATGGCTGAAAATTCTGAAGATTCTGATAATAGTGAGGATGAAATTGTTTATATTGCTATTAAAGATGATTCTGACAATGATGAGGAAGATAAAATTTCTCTTATCTCTCATATAAGTAAGAATGATACATGGATTATAGACAGTGGTTGCTCACATCATATGATTGGTGATAAAACTAAGTTTGATCAGTTTGAAGATTATGATGGTGGCAGTGTAAGGTTTGGTAATAATGAACCTCGTTTCATAAAAGAAAGAGGAAGAATCTGTCTAACCAAAGAACTTGTTTGTAATAATGCCTATTGGGTTGAAGGTCTCAAACATAATTTTCTAAGTGTGGCACAGTTACTCAATACTGGATTCAAGGTGGAATTCATGCATGGAAAGGCAAGACTGTTGAATGAGCAAGGAAAGCTAATAGGATCTGGCACCCAAAATAAAGGTAACTTATTCTATCTAGAACTTGGTGAATGCTCATGTTTTATTGCTTAAATTGAAGAGAGTTGGTTATGGCATAAAAGGTTGTGTCATGTCAATTTTGATCATTTGATAAAAATAAGCAAATTCAAGAAAGTAAGAGGCATTCCTAACATTAAGAAACCTAAGGTTGGTCTATGCAAGAACTGTCAGATTGGTAAAATGGGAAGGACTAGTTTTAAAAGTAAAAACTATAAATCTGAAGATATATTAGAAATTGTGCATACTGATTTATGTGGACCTATTGGAATAGAAAGCTATACTGGAGAGAAATTTTTCATTCTCTTTGTTGATGATTACTCAAGAAGGATGACTGTCATGTATCTAAGAAATAAATCAGAAGCATTTGAGAAATTCAAATGGTATTTGGCAAGAGTAGAAAAAGAAATAGGGAAAAGACTGAAATGTTTAAGGTCAGACAGAGGTGGTGAATTCATTTCACATGAATCCAATAACTTCTGCATTGAAAGAGGTATTAAAAGACAGGTTTCAGCACCAGGAACTCCAAAACAAAATGGAATAGCTGAAAGAATAAACAGATCCATTATGGATTGTGCAAGAACCCTGATGATAGAAAAGAACATTGCTATCAAATACTGGAAGGAAGCCATCAGCACCGCAGTTCATACCTTAAATCAAGTACAGTTGAAAAAGGATTCATTCAAAACTCCCTATGAATTATGGTATGGCTACAAACCCAATGTAAGTTATTTGAAAATATTTGGAAGCTAATGTTATATTTTGAAAGAATCTAGAAAAGGAAAATTTGATGTAAAAGGTGATGAAGGAATATTTTTGGGATATTCTTGCAAAAGCAAAGCATATAGATGTTTAAATCTATCCACTCAAAAGGTCATAGAAAGTGCACATGTGAAAATTGATGAGTTTGCAGACAAATCAGAAGAAGAAAGCAAAAAGGTACCTGAAGACTACAAGAGATTTGTTTACATTGAACCAGATACTATACCAAGTATACCGTTCACTCAAGAATCCTCAACTCCTGAGTCTTCAGTAATCGAGTTGCAAATAGTTCAAACCGAGCCTCAGCAACTTTCAGACACTACCGAGAAAGTGTCTACTGAGTTTGAATCAACCAAGCCAATATCTACCGAGCTAGAATAGCAAGAATCTGAAGTACAGAAGGATAACAATGAAATTCATTCAAGAGGCAAGGAACCTGTATTAGCAAAATATGTCAGAAGACATCATGCACCAGATCAGATCATTGGAGACAAATCTGAAGGAACCCTGACAAGAAGTAAGTTGAAAAATACTTGTTTACTTGCTGATTTTGAACCTAGAAGTATTAAGGATGCACTGGCAAATGATAGTTGGATTGAGACAATGAATGAGAAAATAGAATAGATAGAGAAAAAAAAGACCTGGACTCTTGTACCCAGGCCTAAAGAAAAGAATATAATTGGAACCAAGTGGGTATTCAGAAACAAGTTGACTGAAGATGGTAAGGTATCCAAAAACAAAGCTAGATTGGTATGCAAAGGATACTCACAAGAAGAAGGTATAGATTATGGAGAAACTTTTGCTCCTGTTGCGAGATTGGAAGGAGTCGGAACCTTACTTGCATATGCTGCTCACAAAGGATTCAAAGTTTATCAGATGGATGTCAAGTCAGCATTCCTCAATGGAATACTGGATGAAGAAGTTTACATTGAACAACCTGAAGGTTTTGTTGATCCAGATAAAAGGAACATGGTTTGAAAATTACACAAGGCACTGTATGGTCTGAAACAAGCTCCTAGAGCATGGTATGAAAGATTGCATAATTATCTTATTCAGATTGGTTTTCAAAGAGCTAATGATAATAGTAGCTTGTATATAAAGGAAGGATCAGATAATAAGATTGTCTTGGCAAAAATATTTGTAGATGATACTATTTTCACAGGGAATGATGATCTTTGCAAAGAATTTTTAGAACAAATGAACAAGGAATTTGAAATGTCTATGTTTAGTGAAATAAAATTCTTTGTTGGTCTTCAAATTCAACAAAATAAGAATGGCATCTTTCTTACTCAATCAAAATACATCAAGGAGATATTGAAAAAGTTTGGTATGGAGAACTGCAAACCTGTTGGAACTCCTATGTGTACTGGATTGAAACTTACCAAAGATGATGAATCCAAAAAAGTAGACCAAACATTGTATAGATCTATGATTGGAAAGTTACAGTATGTAGTTCATACAAGACCAGATATTGCTCTTGCAGTTGGTATTGTTGCAAGATTTTCAGCAAAACCAAGAGACACTCACCTAATGGCAATCAAAAGAATAATGAGATATTTGAAAGGAACTGAAGATTATGGACTATGGTACAAACTTGGAGGTAATTTGGATTTGAAAGTTTTTACTGATGTTGATTGGGCAGGGAACCTTGATGACAGAAAAAGCACAAGTGGAGGAGCATTCTTTCTTGGAAAGAGATTGGTTTCTTGGACAAGCAAAAAGCAGAATTGTACATCCCAATCTACAGCAGAGGCAGAGTATGTTGCTGCAGCAGTAAACTGTTCCAACATTATTTGGTTTAAATAGTTATTACAAGGAATAAAGATGGAAATCAAAGAACCAGTTGTTATGTTCTGTGACAATACTAGTGCAATCAACATATCCAAGAATCTAGTGATGCATTCCAAGACCAAGCACATAGCAATAAAATATCATTTTGTCAGAGAATTGGTGCAGGACAAGGAGATCAAACTGGAATATGTGCATACAAAGGAACAAATTGCTGACATATTCACAAAGCCATTACCTAAGGATACATTCTTGTATCTTAGAGGTAAGTTAGGGATCACTCCCCTATCTGAAGTTCACTAAAATAAAGTTTTAAGTGATGCATCAACCTATGACAAGTTGAAAATCAATCAAGTTGATGCAGCAGAATATTGAAGTCATTGCATATGAATTTGTACATGAGGTACACTATAATCCAGTTGAGAAGTACTTTTGGCATACGAAAAGAGTTTTTACTGTGTTGTATTGTCTTTGGCATGTGTTGTCAAAGAGGGAGAGTAAAACTGTAATACCTATTCTAAAATTTGTAAGCATTTGTAAAGGGAGAATAAAACTGTCATATCTTTTTGTTATACAATTCCTTCACAGAGGGAGATTACTAAAAGAGGGAGAAGTTTCTATCTAAGAGGGAGAATTATTATGTTGACATATAGTGCTGCACTAAGAGAAGGACTTGTTTTCAAATTTCATTCTGCTATGACATGTTGTGTTGCCATCAATGCCAAAGAGGGAGATTTTTGGATACAATTAGTTAATTGAGTGTTGTCTTTGATGTTATAAAAATGTCATATCAGTCATCAGACAGAGTCTACCGAGCTCAGAAGGTAAGCATAGTCATTTACAGAGTCTACCGAGCATTGCTGTATATTACACTGTAAAGATAGCTTTTACCGAGCTAACTTGGTTAAACAAAGGAAGTTCAGTACTTATCGAGCTCACTCGGTGATCGAAGGAAACTGTGACAGAGTGTTTACCGAGCTAGGAATGTAAGCGAAGAAAAGTTAGTGTTTACCGAGCTGTGAAGGTAAGCGAAGAAAAGTTAGTGTTTACCGAGCTGGGAAGGTAACCGAAGAAAAGTTAGTGTTTACCGAGCTGGGAAGGTAACCGAAGAAAAGTTAGTGTTTACCGATCTAGGAAGGTAAACAAAGGAAAGTCAATGTTTACCGAGTTCACTCGGTGTCCAAAGGGAATTTGGAAAAGACAGTTTCTACCGAGCTCACTCAGTCATCTATACTTACCGAGTTCTCCCGGCGATTGAAGGGATGTTACGGAGTTCGTTGTATTAACCGAGCTCAGTCGGTTAACACAGGAATTATTTTCTGAACAGTATTAACCAAGCAGTGTCGGCCAGTAAAGGGATTTGTTGGTTTGTAATTTTTTAGCCGACTATTGTATTTGTTTGATTATTGATCAGTGATTAGAGCCGACTAAGATAATCTGTAAGGTATATATGAAAGATCAAGTTGTGAATTCATAGATGCAAGAATTTGGATGCATAAGAGTGTGAATATTGAACATATGAGCAAATTTTGAAAAAGTGTGATGGAGGATCAGATGCGTTGAAGGAGCTGCAAAGTTGTATGTGATCAGTAAGGATCCAGTCAAGCATAACAGAGATCTGCAATCAGCAAAGATAAGTTGCACATTATATCAGGTCACTTCATTGTTGCTTTCTAACCATTGTAACAGTGAACTCAAAATCTCTTAACAGAGTGGGTTTAACAGCCCTATTGTAAATCCTCTAATAAGGTGACAGTTCAGTTGAATTGTTCTAAAGACCTCTAGCAAGGCCACTCCTAACAGGGTGATTAAATCCTCTAACAGGGTCACACCTAACAGTGTGTTTTGTAACCTTTAACAGGGTTGGCTCCTAACAGGGCTCACTTCAGAAGAGTGAAAAACAGTAACTAGTTACATTGGTGGTTTTTCCCATATTGGGTTTCCACGTTAAATCTGGTGTCTTTAGTGTTCATGATTGCTCAATTGTTTTGGTTACCAGTTCTTAATAATTATTAGTATTTTCTGCAATATCAAGTTTTAGTAATATGTAACCAAGATCAAGATTTTAGACATCTAAGGGACTGTGAAATGTTTTTGTGGTAACTGATTCACCCCCTCCCCCTCTCAATTACTCCATTCTCATTTCCAACACACTAGTCACACTGCTTCTTTCAGTTTATTCTCTCTCTTTTTATAAACCTACACTCATTCCACATTAAAAATACATATCAAATACATTGGACTCCTCTCCAACAAGTTACAATGATAGACAGAGAGTGGGAGAGGCTTTATTCCATTTGTTTACAAAATAGCAAGGTGATTGTCACGTGCTTATGACAGACAGTAATTTATTTAGCACTATTCTAATAAACTTTTACAATATATTTGACTCCAATGTTAAAGAGACTTTTAACAAATCATTGATATTCTTCAATAAACCTTAAATCTTACAAAAAACCAACTTTACATGCCAAGAAACTTGTAAATACTTTGCAATCAAACAATAATGGACATCATTGTTATGACAGTCAGAAAAAATACTGAAATGACAGAGATTTTATTCTTTCTTTCTTTCGAACTACTTCCTCCTCGACCACCATTGTCTCTTACATTCAAAATGCATTCTTTTTAAAGACCTCTTGCCCTCTAACTACCCTTAAACTGACTCCTATCGACCAAACTCCTATATAACTATCACATGACAATAAACAAGCATTTTTGATAACTTTTAAATGATAGTCATTACTTATTTGGTTTCCCTTTGCCACTTTCTTGGCTTAAGATCTTGGGAACATTTATTATTGTACCTAAATGACTTTATAACACCTAAATGGCCCTTTATGACTCTTGACTCTTTATTTATGCTAATTTTCCCATTCTTGGCAAGGCATTACATTTTGACAACTTTATGATATTTCTTACATTTAATGGCTTCAATAGCCATGATTCCTCATCAATTGACTTGATATGTCCTCATTAGGTATTGATTTCCCTTGGTACCTTCATGGTCTCCTTCATAGCTCCTGGTGTACCCTATAGTTTCCTCTTGTGTCCTAAAACTCTTGTGTCCTTTCCTTCTTCATGTGCTGATCCATGTGTGGATCCTCCTTTTCAAACCTATAATTCATCTTCTCCCACATCCATTTGTGAGTTGTAACATGTCCATTCTTCCTACCCCTTCTCTTCTTCTTTTTGGGCTTAGTAGTCATCAACGCAATAAGTAGAAACAAGAAGCAATAACAAGATCATTGTAGAACATAACTCTTACCAATTATTGCCATCTTCCCCACACTAGGAATCTCCATCATATTCTCATATTCCTACAACAAGATTAGAATAAAAAACCAAAAATAAGCCTTGTTTCTTTGCTATTTACATCAGCATTTGTACTTTTCATCTTTGTTCCAATCATCTCCTTTCCCTCAAGCCCTTCAAGACTTGATCTTTTTCTATCTTCATTAGCATCCTTTCTCTTTACCTCTGCTCCAACCTTTTGAACCTTTTTGGTGTTAGGTTCTCCTTGCTCTTCAACACTTGACTACTGCTCATTTTCTATTTGTCCTCCAAATGGACAACTTGTCTTTGTATCATCCTTTTCTAGGTTCTTTTCCTCAACCTCATTCTCATTAGCTATTTGCTTCAAAGCATCATCCTTCTTGATCAAAACATCTTCCATTGCTTCACCATGTTCCTCTTTTCTTAGGAACCTTTCCCTCTCAAAGATGGCAATGCTCGCTGACACCTTCCAAGTTGTCTTGTGCTCCTCCAATGGTGTTAATACTATCTTCTCTCCATTATTTGTGAAAGTGTAGGTGTTCTTTCTACCATCATGTAGGGATCTCTTCTCAACCTGCCAAGCCCTTCCTAAAATTATATGACAACCACTCAAAGGTACAATATCACATAGTACAACATCATTATATGATCCAATGGTGAAGATAACATAAGCTTGCTCCTTCACATCAACACAACATCCAACATCCAATCCTTGTGCTTTGTAAGGCCTAACATGTGCTATTCTTGGTAGATTCAATTTTTTAACCATCTCAAATGAAACAAGATTTGTAAATGAACCACTTAAAACAATAACCTTACAAATTTTACCTTTACATATGCATTGTGTCTTGAACATTTGGTACCCCTGATTGTGCTTTGTATCCTCAACCATGATGACCACCATACCTTCTATCAGTTCTTCTTCATACAGCAACCTCAGAAACCACCTTCAATCCAAGATCTATCCAACTTGGAATCACCACTTTGGAACACTCAAGGAGGATAATTCAACTCCAAGGCCTCAACAAAGGATTCCTTATCTTCAAAACCTAAGATCTTCATCCCAAACCATCAGCAACTAGATCTCCAAGCTCTCCCCAAAGGATTCTACACATTTTTTTATCTATTATATGATTTTATTAGTTCCCAGAGGTTATGGAAAAATTTTCCCATTTTAAAACCAAGTAACTGTGTTCTAATTACATGTTTGCTACACCATGTCAATGTGTGCAAATGGAATGGCTATGGTCTTTGTAGTTAAGATTGTAGTTTTTTGTAGTGTCTTGTTATTGTTTTGTTCTCTTGAGTTATTTTTGTACGTACTCTTTATTTTTTTGCATTTGTAGCTATTTATTTACTTTTCTCATGGTTTTTTAAGATGCCTCTTTGTTCATAGAATCTTGATTGATCATTCAGTACATAATATAATTCATTGTTTTAATATTTTTCTTCATAAAGAGTTCAGCCTTGTATGGTGAGAGATGCTTCATTCTTCTCAATGTATACATTGTTATACCAGATGTCACATGCAGGCCTATTTGACAATCTAGATTATGTGGTTTACAATTGAAATTGCACTGCCTCCTATGGTTTTTTCACATTTATTTATTATTATTCTTAGTGAGAATGCCATATGTAATACTTTTAACAATTGTGTTACATAGCGTACTTTATTCTATTGTTGTTTGGCTTTTGTCTTTCACTAGTATGAGTATATTTATCTATATTGTTTAATTGAATCCCTTGTTGCTTATGAGAAGAGTCTAGTACATAAAATATTTGGTGGCCGACTCATAAGTCGGGTTGTGATTTTTAGTTGTTTATATTTTCAAAAAAAATTGTACTTTGTTAACAAGGATGAGTGAATGTAAGAAGATATTAGAAGAAGTTATTCATATCTAAACATCATCTTTTTTAATATTAGTTAGGGAATAGATAGGGGCTTATAGACACCTCCAGGATTTACTGTTCATTTCATAAATGGGATTTTTTGAGTCACTTAAACCTTTCAAAATTATTTTTATGCCAGGAACTCTAGGTTATAGTCTTAGAAAAGTATTTTATTCATTAACAATTGCTTCGACCTAGCTTGTAGGTGAAGTGCACGCAATGTTCTTATTGCTCAAATAAATTTGATCCTTTCTTAGATTTGAGCCTAGAGATCATTCGAGAAAATTCCTTGTTGAAAGCATTATCCCATTACACGGCAGTGGAGCAGTTAGATGGGGGTGTCAAAAGATATCAATGTGAACGATGTAAAGTAAAAGTGAAGGCTCTAAAACAACTCAAAATTGATAAAGCATCACATGTTCTTGCAATTCATCTCAAGCGCTTCAGTGTAGTTGGATTTGGAGGAAAAATTGACAAAAAAGTAAACTTTGGTTGTGCATTGGATCTCAAACTATTTTTTAGCAGTTCACATGTAAGTAGCCCTTACAATATTATTTGCCAGTGGATCACATTTTTAGTGGAATCTAATAATATAGTTTTTGTAATATCTACTAGTTTTTAAATAAATTTTGCACATTTGAATGATATTCTAGTTTCTCTGTCTATTGATCAATCACAGGAGGGCAATTTTAAGTACACTCTTTATGGTGTTCTTGTTCATGATGGCTGGAGCACACATTTTGGTCATTATTTTTTCTTTATTTGTTCATCCATAGGCATCTAGCATGCTTTAGATGATAATTGGGTATACATTTGCTACAATTGTGAAGACATGTTTAATTTTGTAGAGCAAGCTCATTATAATTTGTGTATAATAGAATACACAAAAGAACTACAATTTTATGTAGAACCTTTTCTTTATACAGTAACGCTAATTATATTGAAGTTGCTTAGACTGATTGAAGTTATTCTTATGACATTTTGTACTCTAGGTCTATTCAGTCAGTGAGAAAAGTGTGCTTTCCCAAAAAGCTTACATGCTATTCTATATACGAGATAAGAAAACTAGCATTCAAACAGCAGGTGGGTTTGAATCTCAGTATAATGGCTCTAAACTAAAGAAGAGGGTGTCATTGAACATTGGACATCCAAAGGAAAACCACTTACAAGATTCATATGCCCCCCAGGTGACAGAAAACATGCATTCTTTCCAAACGATGACAATCTCTTTTAGTGTTGCAGGTGTAAACAAGATACTCCAACAGGTAGAAAATTTGTCAAATGTCAATTTCATTTCAAAAAGTCTAGAAAAGAACACAAGTTCTAGCTAGTCATGCAGTAAATCTAGATCATCGGCAAATCATGATGCTACATTATAGATGGTGCCTCCAAGAACCAATGGTATTCAAACAAATAATGTCTTCTGAAGTCATACCATAAGTAATGGATGCACATCGAATGGGTCTAGTAATAATGTTAAGAAGCAGGAATCTAAAATAAAGGGAATTGATTCTGTGGGTAATTTTAATGATATGGTTGTTAGACATTCTCAGAACTATGATGTGAGCAATGATAATGAGAACTATATTGGTAAAAAATTTGAAGCTTATTCAAAAATTAATGGTAACAGTCATGAGAATGTCAAACATTCTACAAATGGTTTGATAGGTATTATTACTCGGCATCATGCTACTAAACTTCCAAAAAATAATTCAAATGGTAAACTTGTAGCTGATGAGCATCTAGAGAATGGTAGTGTGGTCCACAATTCTATAGATAATTGAGAGTGAGGTTGCTAAGCTCCTATCCCTAGAAGATGGTTCCTTATTTTAGTTGCTTTTTTTTTGTATCAATGTTGTAGTGTATATGTTTGTTGTTGAGAAAATTTCTTTTAGTCCTAATGAATCTTTATATGTTCCTTTTGGCAGGGAGGCAAAAATGGTACTTTTCTCTATAAGGGAAGGGAAATGAATGGGCCATGTGTAAAAGCTATGCATCCACATAGGTTGCAAAAATATAGTCAAGAAACTAAATGTATTTCTAGCCAAAAGTACCAAAAACACCATGAGGACAACCACTACCTCGTTAGTAGAAATAGATTGAAGCTTATGAAGCATCTTCCATGTCCTTAATTTTTACAAGCATTGTCTTTTAGGAGGCATTTTCTTCTAAGAGAAATGCATATTTTGGGGAAGAAATGATCCAATAAAAGGAAGAAATGTATGAATTTACAGCTTAAGAAGGCTGACATTTTTCTTAAGCAGAAACACTCTGCAAAATGCCTTCTGGAAAAGAGTATCTAGCTGCGAATAGTTTTGCATGTTTAGTCGCTTCTAAGTATCCAGAACAATCTTGTGGAAAGGGTCTATCAAACAAAATAAATGGTTATGTTTCTGTATAGCAAACCAAGACATCTAAAATTACAGCTGGTGTAGTTCAGAATGGGTGTAACATTGCTAAATTTTGTGATACTCTGATGCCTCTTGTAAATAGGCAGCTTTCTAGTGGAAATGGTACTAAGCTAAAGAAACAAAGAAAAGTTCCTGGCAGACTTGGTTTAAGTAAAGCTAGACAATATTTTGATGTTGAGCAAGACTCTAACATTAGCACAGAGAAAAACTTGTCTGCTCTCTGTGTTTCTGTGCAGCAAACTGAGACATTAGAAATTATAGCTAGTGTGGTTCAGAATGGGTGTAACATTGCTAAATTTTGTGATACTCTGATGCCCCTTGTAAATAGGCATCTTTCTAGTGGAAATGGTACTAAGCTAAAGAAACAAAGAGAAGTTCCTAGCAGACTTGGTTTAAGTAAAGCTAGACAATATTCTGATGTTGAGCAAGACTCTAAAATTAGCATGGAGAAAAACTTGTCTGCTCCCCATCAGTCAAATAATAGCTTTACATATAGAGGAGAAACATGCCAACAATATGGGGCTCTATCTATAAAAGATTTTGAACCATCTTTTCTAAAGGCTAGATTACATGGGCCAACAGGTATAGTCACAATTTTATTTTATTCTATGCAATGTAGCTCAATTAAGCTCAATGTTCATCCTCTGTTTATGTGTTGGGTATTTAATCTTTTTTGACGATGGTTTACTATGGCTATTGTGCAATTCCATGTTGGGATAGTATTGATGATGGCTTGGTAAAAAGTATCAGAACTACAGACAAACATGCAAACCATGTTGGTTATGTCTTAGATGAATGGTAGGTTATCTTTGTACAAATACAATTGCATCATGGGACTTGGCATAGCAGTCTATTCGTGCATAAAGAGTTTCTATGGACAATAATAAATTATCTATGTCTATGTTGTTGTGTTTCTATTATCTTGTGTGGTTTATGCAGGGATGAAGAATATGACCGTGGCAGAAGGAAAAAGGTTAAACAAGTACAGGATGAAGATGGCATAGACAACTCTTATGGAAAATATTCCAATCGACAGAGCAATCCTTTTCAATCACTTTCAAATAGAAAAGCCAAGATTGCTGGTAAAGGGAATTCATTCATGAGAACAAATCAAGAGAAACTGTAGCACAATGCAAGATAGAGTTTTTTGTCAAGCTCAATGCCAAACCAATGTTGGGGAAAAACCTATAAAATAGAGGGAAAATCACATTGCTGGCAACCATTCAGAAAACATGGCAAACATTGTAGAAAGTTGATAATGAAGTCAAAATATCATGAAAAGATGCATTACTTCAAAAAATTTCAATGATTCAGCGTTAGATCCCTGCAACCAATATTTCCATATACTTTCGAAATTCATCAAATAAATGTGAGAAATGGAGATATATTTCTACTTGTCAAACTTGCAAATATGTTTGTGGCTGAAGCAACAGGCTGAATGCAGAACTGTCAAACAACAAAATGTGGTCCATAGGTTACATATTGTGTGGAGTTTTGTTGGGTCAATTTGTTCAGCTAACTGTTCCAAGTTTGACTTTCAGTATTTTTCATTTAAAAGATCAAAGAAAATTATATGAACAAATAGATAGTAATTGTGGCATGTATAACACTTCATATATGTATAGCGACCCAAGCTTGCCAAATCTATTACCAGTTGGACCATATAGAGGTTAAAATCATTGTCTGAAACATTAGGCTCTATACCTGGTTTTCATGATGAACTGGCATTGCGATGGGGTTGCTGTGGCGGTAACACCAATTGTTGTTGGCATTTGCGATGGTAGTTAGTATCGCCGCTACAGTGGCCCCATCACCATGCATGTGGCAGATGTCATAATTGCAATGTCCATAATGAGCATGGCGATGACAGTTGGCATCATCGCCACAATGGCCCCATCGCCATGCATGTGGCAGACGTCGCAATTAACAAGCATTGCGACGGTAGTTGGAATCGTCGCCACAATGACCCCATCGCCATTCTTGTGGTGGATGTCACAATTGTGATAGCCACCACAAGCATGGTGATGGTAGTTGGCATCGTCGCTACAGCGACCCCATTGCAATGCTTGTGGCAGATGTCGCAATTGCGACGTCCGACACAAGCATTGCAATGGGGTTGATGTCACAATTAAGTGGCTGCATAGCGACGAATAGGTTTTGTAATTGCGACGGTATAGGATAGACATCATAATTTGTGACTAAAAAACAATGATGTCTATTACTATCGCAGTGGCAACACGTTTTTGTCGTAATTGCGACACATAGCCATCGCAAATCGATGCCAAATGTATTAGTGTGGCGACAAAATTTTGTAGAATATTGATTCACCCCCTCCTAGTATTCCTTATTTCTAATAGCAGGAGCACCCAAAATAAATCAATATCAAACCTTATATCCAAATATAAAACCTCGGATCTTAATATAAAACCTCAAAAAGATTAATCAAATAGGCATCTACACCAAATTGTATGACGTAGTTCCAAGATTGGCACTATTATAAGCCCTATATCAACTATGGTCAAAGATGGTCAAAGGGCCTAGAATCTTATGATTTTGGATTATTTCATGTTTTATCATGTTTAGGACCTATTTGGGTCATTAGATTTAAGCTTTCAAAACATCTTCTTGTAAAGCACAAAAAGTTGAAATAAACAATGCAAAATTGCTTGGAAAGTTGTTAGGCAACTTTTAAGCACCTTTTTGTGAATCAAAGAAAAAACTTCCCCAATGGCCATAACAAGTATGAAATGTTGTTATGACCATTGGAAGGGCTATAATAATTCCTTTCAAGTGGGTGATAGACAGATAGATAATGTAATTTTCAAGTTTCAAACAATAAAATCCATGTTTTTACTGTAAATAGTATATCGTCCTATGCTGTACAAATTTGTATGGATTCATCCATGGTTTAAAACCTACATTTTTGGATAGGTGGATGAAGTAACTTTACAATTCTTCTACTTTAAAGTCTCCATCTATTCTCTAACTCAACATATTCACATTTTTGTGTAAGTAAATCCTAATTTCTCGGTAACCTAGGGTTTTGAAGCATTTTCAAGCATAGAAGAGGATTTCACCATGGGAATTTAAAAGCCTCTTGTGAAATCCTATTATTATATCTATACTTTAAGATTCAACTAGTTTTAAGTTTTTACTTTTAGGGATCCTTGAGAAATTTAATGCCCTGGGAATGCATTTCCCATGTGCATGCTAGGAAAAGGATGCAACATCTTCCACAACTCCAAGTAGACTTGGCATCAAGGCTTGAAATAAAGTTTGTAACTTTTTGATGGTTTTCCTCACATTTCCTCATAATTTTTCTACATGATGGAGTCCTAGAATATGTACTTCCTTTGTAAATGAAGGCCTAATTGCCCTAGTTTCTTAGGCGAGAAAGTGAACAAAAGCCCATTTGTTTGTGTCATCAAACATTGGTGCCTTATTATGTTTTGTGAGTCTAAAAAGGCTGTCCCAAATTTTTTTTTCCCTAGGTTATGTGGAGATATTTCCTTTGAAACCTTCTTTTCATCAAAAAGGGCTATTAGCCTTTTGGATGGCTCAATGAAGCAACTATGTGGAAAAACTTACATAGTTTGGTTTTAACCATTGTTTCATGTTATTGGTGACCTAAATAGACTATTCTTGTGTGTTGGAATTCTTCCTTGGTCATTTGAAGAAGTTTAAGGTTGTTTTTCCCAAATTGGTCAATTTGTGCATTATGAGCAACTTGTGATAAGTTGTATTGTTCATAGGTTTCTCTAGTGATTAGGGTTTTCCTTGTTTGGGTCCAGGGTTGTGATAACCTGGTATCATCCTTGTAGCACTTATTCTTGGTGCTTACACATCTAATCATCTTAACCAAGAGATTTGGTTTGAGGACTTTAGTGAAGAGGATTTTTTGACTAGTTGATCACCTTGGTGATCAGTCCCACTAGGCTACATTGCATCAATAATGATAAGGATGAAGAAGAAGATAAACTAGCTCAAGCCCCACTTGCACTTTTACAAGTTCAAGGAGAGGACCAAGAAGAAGAAGTAGAACATGATGAAGATGTCGAGGAAGAAGAAACCAATGAAGAACTTAAACCTATAGAAAAGAAGAAGAGGAGAGATAAGGAGAAAGTAGTGAGTAAAGAAAAGAAAGTTGTGAAAACTAAACAAAAAAAGCCATCAGTATGTATTACCAAGTCTAGCACAAGGGAAACTGCAAAGAGGACTCTAGAGGGAGTACAAACCCAAAGGAAAAAGAACTACTACTACTGCAAAGTAGAGTCAGCAAGATAAACCAAAGAGGATAGAGTATGTAGCTCCAATCGAGTTAGATGAGGAGAAGTCTAAATTAGATGACAACAATAAATTCCAAGAAGTAAGCCACAATCCCTCTATTGATTTAGACAACTTAAGTGACAATATTGAGAATAATGTAGATTTATTAGGGTTCACATATGTTGAGTTTGATAAACTTGGAAAGGTAGAAATGCATAAGGTGGAAGAGTCTATATATAAGATGATTTTCATATTTAAGAACACTCCTATTAAGCTTGCCAACTCATTACCCAAAATTTTAATGATAGATTTGAGAAAAGGTGGCAATATAGTTTAACAACTAAAAGAAATATAAGGGAGACTAGTCTAGCTAGAGTAATACTAGATTTGGACAAGTCATCAATGACTAAGGCCATAAACAAATACAAGGGGATATTTTCTCCCAAATACAAGGCCTTTAATATCTTACAGAATAATATTGAGGAGACTATCAAATAGAGCACCCAAATATGGAAATTTATCTGCCCCAGGGGTGGGAGGATGAAGCTAGAGCCACCCGGATTGTTCCCAAGTGCATCACGATGAGCAATGAACCCCCCTCTATCTACTATCTACTATCTAGATGGCATGAATCAAGAGGTAGTAGAGACTACTAAATATGGACATGAGGGAAGCATGGAGAAGGAAGAAGATAAAGAGGCTATAGCTGAAGTGGAGCAACAACAAGATTAGAATATGTTACAAGCTAGAGTTGCATTGCACCAAAAGATCAACTTATTAATTCCTGATATAACCACTAGACTTATAGAACATAGGAGGCAATTAAGCCATGTCATGAATCTTGAAGGGGTATGTTGGTGGTTAGTCCAATAATCCCCCCTCGGTATTACTTGAGGATATTTGAACCTATGACCAAGATCTGATACCACTTGTTACAAGCTAGAGTTGTCATTGCACTAAAAGATCAACTTTTTAATGCTTGATATAACCACTAGACTTATAGAACATAGGAGGTAGTTGATCCATGTCACAAATCGTAAACAATAATGTTGAATGTTACTCCAATAGAATATACCTAAGGTACACATTTCGAGTGCCAATCCCCCTCCCGTGGACCAAGAAAGTCAACATGACACAATAAACATAAAGGATGTTTTTGATAGCATAGTTCAGAACATCAATTTTTTGAAAGAGGATAACTTGAAAAGTATATTACAAGATTTTACTTTATTTGCCACATTATGCACTAATCATGTATTAGCAAGCATAGATGAAATTGATAAAGCATTAGTAGGGGAGAAGAGAATTGACATCTCTAATGTGCCCCCTACATCTATAAAGATAAAAGGTACAGAAGAACTATAGAGTGTCACCACTGACACACATGTTTCAATGTCCATTATGGTATATTAAGTGAAGGACATTATGACATAAGATGTTAGCATATTAGTTCCTAATGCTTCAATACAAGTGATTTTGATAGTTAAGAAGGATGGGACACAAGTCCATGTAGGTAAGGAAGCCAGTCCTACAACTATCTCACAGGCATAAGGTGAGGTTTTGATAGAAGAGAAGGAGAAGAATAGGATAGAAGAGTCAGTTTTGACAACAAAACCAGAGGAACAACTAGAAATTCAGACTTTGGTTACCCTACCAATCTTTGTATCCCCTATTCCTATTCAAACTCTTCATAGGTCAAGTGTAGATGCTACACCATTACAATGATCAAGGCCTAGTCATAATATGTTTAAGGTTGGAGAAGGCACATCTAATGGAGATCTCAACTTAGAAGAGGTGATTGAAATTCCAAAGTTTGATCCTTCAACAATCACCATAGAAGAGATGAGCATACTATAGGAAGCTCTAGCAAGGAAGAAGCACCAAGAGTTACTCATAAGGGAGCACAAGAAAAGACAAGTTGTATATGACATCAAAAAAATATTTCTTGGTGCATTTAGCCTCCTAGCACCTAAGGAATATAAACCCATTATTGAGAAACTAGTGAATATAGTTGATAAGATTAGTGATGCAAACCTAGATGCAAACACTAAAATTCTAGAATGCACTGAGAAAAATTTTCAACCAAAGTTTGATGAAAAGATTTCTAGTGTCATTGCACTAAGATAGGTTGAGTTAGCAACCAAGATGGAAGATGTAAAGAAGGTGTTGGAGAATATGTTTTCTCTATACACAAAGCTTTGTGATGTGAATTTATTCACACAAGAAGCACAGAGGGCTATTGACCGACTGTAGGGAGATCTAAAGACAATAGGTAACATTCTTAAGTTTTCTCCTAGTTAGACTGAGGCTCATTTTCAAAGATTGTTACCAACTCAAGGTCAACTAGCTACATTACATGCACAAGATGCAAACATTCAGGCTAACTTGATAAGTATTCAAGCCATGTTGGCCCCATACATGGAGGTGTTTCACAAGGAACTAGCCTTTTCTGCAACATTGATGAAGAAATATTCTCATCTTTCCACTCATGAGGGCCTAGTAGACTTTTTTTTCAAGCTACGTGTTCAATTTCAATCTCTAGAGGTAGTGTGCAACAATTGGGATGCAGAACTCAAAATTATAATGGAGGTCCATAAAACATTTTTGGACAAGCACACTATTCATGTACCACCCATGACATAAGTGTACAAAAAGGGGGATATTGAAAAGAAAAGAAAAGGGGGATATTGAGATAGAAATATAGTGAATATCCAAAGGAAAAGTAAATGCAGAAATAGAGGAAAATAGCAGGTCAACATATTTACTCAATAGGAGTATCAGATTAAAATAAAAGAAAGAACAATCAATTTAGGGGGGAGTTATAAAGTTTTGAGGTATTACTGATAATTTATCATTTTTGCAATTTTGAAATTTAGTATGTAAGCCAAGTAAAGAATATAGATTATATGAGTTATGCTCATAAGTTAAGGTTATATATGCATGACAAAGTTTTTTTTCCACTCATGTCAATGGGGGAGATTGTTGATCTCATTATTGTTTTGAGAGTTACAATACACATAAGTCATTACTTAACAATAATTAGTGCATGAAGAGAAAGAAATGCATGTTGAACATAGGTTGTTAAATAATGCATATTGAGCATAATATACAGTGTGTGTCGAGCAGACAATTAGTGTTGAGTCACTCCAATATCAAGTAAGCTAGTGTATGCTACATGATTCATATACCAAGTGAATATTGGATGTTGAGTCATTCAAAGAACGTGTTAAAACATTGAAAATCTAGTGGATGTTTAGCATCAAAGGCTTTAAGTTCAAAGTAAATAATTTTGGACATAGTTTTTTGTAATGGCACAAAATCCTATGTAAACCATTTTTGGGTTGACTTGAGGATTTCTTTACAATTCTAGAAGATATATATGAAGGTATATTATGAATCCCTATGCATTGCATGCAACCAATCAGATTAAGGGATGTTCTAAGTGGAAAAATGGGTGAATCAAATTCATTGATTTCTACTGAACCTTAGGTCACCTTATCCATTTTAAGAATGGAAAACCCTAAAATATTGTAAGACATAAGAGAGAATTTTGCATGTGCAGATAGAGTATTCATGGTGCCTAAGGAGTTATGGAAAAGGATTGAATTGCATAATCAATTAAAGAGAATAGAGGAAAGAAAAAAGAGGACAAAAGTGATACATTTGATTAGGAGGATCAAGTATACATTAGGAAAGAGGTGATCTGATATCTAGTAGAGAGGTGCTAACCGAAGGATCAAGGCTCAGACATTCTAATAGGTGACTCAACAAAAATCTCTTAACTAAGTAGTCCTAGTAGGATTTTGTAAATTATTTGACATGGTGCTTACTTTATTGTAAGTTGAAGTCCTTTAACTAGGCACACTTCTAACAGGGTGTTGAAATCCTTTAATAGGGTAAGATTTAACAATCTTTGTAAGCATTTAAGAGGGAAGACCTTTCACATGGGAGATCATAGTTTATGATCAAACTTATTGTAACCTTCATTGGATACACTTTACAACTACAATAGTGAAGATATGTGGGTGTCATCCCCACCCTAGTTTTACCTTCTCATTAGAGGGTTTTTGGGTAACCAAATATCTTGTGTCATATGTGTTTATTTGTTTCATGATATGGATAAATATGCTTAGTTTGGTATTTTAGTTTACATGCAAATTATGAGAAGGATGTGTGGTGAATGTTTTAATGGTTACAGTTTTAAAGTATTGATTCACCCCCCTCCCCCCTCTCAGGGTTTACTTTCCCTATTTTTATTTCCAACACTATAGATGCCAAGGATGGACTATACATCAATGTTTCTTGACCAATCTATCTCATTCTAGTGATTGTTTTCCTCATTGCACTTTCTTCTCCTGCTATCATCCCAACTTCTTGCATAGTTTTTCTCATGACAAACTCAACCTTTTTCTTTGCTATTTTTTCTAGTTGTACTTGGCCAGCTAGTTGAATCAGCTCTTCATAGGTTCCTATTATGTCAAATTCTTCATCCTTATCAAATTCAAGGATTATCTTTACATAGCCTTCAGTTCCCTCCTAAGTGATTTTATAGACAAATGGCTCAACATACAACATTCTAGATACTACTATCTCAATATTTGAGAAGTTTGTGTCCACCATAAAGAAGATATCATCTTTATAATTTTCTGTCATGGAGAGTGGGATCCTATATCTTTCCCTCATTTCATTTTGATATGTCTTCACAATCAAATTTGTATTGTTATCGATTTTCTCAATAAGGTTTATGTTGTATATCTCTAAGATATTTTTCATAGTACATCTATCACTATTCATTAAAGTTGAAGCTTGCATAAATGGAAATCTCTTGATCAAATGGAAGGACATATGAGTAATGAAGAAGTTAAATCTAAACTAGTTGTTCTTGACTTTCTTGATACTTTCCAAGTTTTCTATCAGTTGTGCTCTAAGTATCTCACACAAATTGACCTTTTCTCTATCAATGCAAATCTTGTAGGTTGCTTGAATAAATCTAGTTTCCATATTATCTTTTCTAGAGCTATAGCACATCCTTGCTACAATAAATTTTCTTAATAATTTCACATCATCTTTCTTAATCTTATTGATTACTATTTCTCTATCATTATAAATAGATTTAGTATTATCAAGCACTAACTTATTAACATTTGTTTCACTTACCAGTATATTGTCTTCATTGCCTAATCCAGTAAATTCATGAATAAGGTTAGTTGAGATTTCAATCACACTATCTTCTAACCAAAACTTCCCATCTTGGATTCATCATAATATTACTTTGTTCTATTTCTCATTATCAAATTCATAGTAAAATAGAAACTTGACTAGGTCATTATCCTTTCAGTATTCAAATCATTGTTGATAACTCATGTCCTAGTTGTAAATCTAGCTAAATTACTCTAAAATGTGTTCTTCTCCTCACTTCAACATGTAACTTAGGGCTTTCTAATATTCACACTAAAAACACTTCAATTCTCCTTTAATTTTGATGTTAAATCACTCTTAACTTCTTCTCAACTCTTCACATGTTCAAATGATGCACATGAGCTCATCCACATCCTTTAAATCTCACCAAAATGATCTCCACATTAATTATGCAAGTATGCAACTCACAAAACATTGTTTCTTATTACCACTTAACTTATTTTCTTTTGCACACACACATGAAATCTCCAAATGACATGCACTCTTAATCATATCTTCCTCTTTTCTTATTCTACCTCCTATTAATTTTGCAACTCTTAACTTTATCTCTAACCTTAGTTTTATCTTTTTGATACTTGATCTTTAATAAAAGGTGCTTAATTCAAATGGGATGAATCACATTCAATAGCTAACTTCAATATTTCATTAGGTGCATCAAAATATTATTCTTCTAATACTACATGTGAACTTGATGGATCTTTTTCTTTGACAAATACCTTTTTGAATTCTTCCACATGTTCTCTCAACTCATGTTTCATACTATTGTTTTTGCTAGCATTCCTTCTAGTGTTTTTGTTATCATATCTTCTAAAATTTGGATGCCTATTCATGTTACTCATGCCTATTCTACACAATTTTTCTATGTAGCCAAAATTGTTGCATAGTTGACATACTGGTGTACTTCTTCTCTAATCAGGTTCATTCTGATTAACTGGTGCTCGATAATTTCTAGTGATGTATCCCAAGTTGTTGCATTTGTAATACACAATGTTACTGCTTGTTCCATTAGGCCTTTCTCCTCCATTAGATATACTAGAGGATCTTATTATCTCATTATCTATAGAGTTAGTATTCTAAAAATTTGACTATTGCCATTTTACTATCAAATTTAGGTTTTTTACAGTTAACTACTTTATGACAAAAACCATGACAATTATAACAATAAAAAATCATAATAGGTTTGAATGACTTACCTATAAAATCTCTCTTCATATGACCAAATTCATTACATATAAATCATCAACCTTTAAATTTATACCTTATCTCTTTAGGTGATTTAACTTTCTCTATTTTATTAGGTTCATCACTTTTTTTAGGTTGACTAGCTTGTTCAACTTCTTTTGGTGTATCTTTAGATTGACTAGATTCAATCTCATTTTGATCACTCTTCTTTGGTTCAAGATGTTCAATAAATGGATTTGGTTTCTTTCTTGTTTTAGATTTCTTTGCTAATTTTTCTCTAATGAAATATCCAAGACCAGTCTTATCATAGGAAGGTCTCTGAGAATACAATTGCTCATCAATTTTATCAATACTAGAATATAACTTCTCTAATTGTTTCTTAGCCTAGGTTAACTTTCCTTTCACAATAGTATTATATTTATCAAGTTCTACATGTTGTATCTTGGTGGATTCAAGTACAAATGTCACTTTAGTAAGATGGGATTTAGATTTGCACTCTCAAATTTTAGATCTAACTCAATCTTTCTATCATCTTTCTTAAAGCTTAGCTTTAGTTCAATAATCTTTGATTCATGTTTTAGAATCTCATTTTCTTTCTTCAATGTTGATACCACATCACTAGATTTTGTCTTCTCTTTAGGTTCCTTTATAGATTTGAGATGATCAATCTTGTCTTTCAATTTCACAATGTAGTCTTTTGCATCTTCATATCTTTCTTTCAAGTTGTCTCTTTCTTTAGTAAGGAGATCAATCTGCTCAAGATATTCTTCAAGATTCTTCTTCAACTATTCCATATCCATAGGGATCTTACTTAAGCTATTAAGCCTCTTCAAAGTAATTGTGCTCTAATGCCAATTGTTAGAAATAGTGAATGCTGAGAAGTGGGGGTGAATCGGTATTTTAAAACTTTGGCCCAAAATTGGATATTGTTAATTTCCTTATAACTTGCATATGAAAGTAAACTAACAATGTTGAAAACTAAACATAACCATGCAACAAGAGAACTCATAACACCATATTTTGTTAACTAGGAAAACCTTGGCCAAGGAAAGACCCTGGTGGGGATGGTCCCCATAAAATGATCCACCAAAAAAAGTATCTACTTAAGGATGTTGACCCTAATAGGAGTCTATTACATAAATATAGTGTCTTATTCCTTGTTAAAATCCTCAACCCTATTAGGATTTGATATATAAAATTACACAATGTATGTAAGATGATCCCACTACCCAAACATGCAATTGTACAATGCAGTTCTTTGTACACAAAAGAGATAGATACAAAAACTTCTTTACAATGTCGATATCTTCAATATTTGATTTTTTCTTTGTTGCTCTTCACATACCTCTGACCATACATCAAAATTTTCATCATATAGTTTTCATATGATGATGCATATCACTTACATATTTTTCACATAACTTTCCATATCATCATCTTTCCTTTATACCTTTACATTTTACAAAACTATCTGATCGACCTTCAAGAATTCACATGCTTGGTAAAATGCAAAGCTAACTTTTTCCCTCTTAGGATTAACATCTAGGATGTAATCCCTAATTAGTTAAGTAATTATTTTGTAACCAAAATAATTCCTTAACCCATAATTCATATTTCTTTGATATGCATTGTTCTATCCTATATACTACCTTTAGTAGTGTTTAGTTCATAACTCATTATATATTGTCTATAATGACTTGCACTCTGGATACATCATCCTGACATAGTGTACTATCTATACCCAACTACACATATTCCAACAATGTTTCTGTCATTTGTATACATCAAAACTATTTATGTTCTGCTAGATAACTATTTGATACTTTAAACAATTTTCCATGTCTAACTGTGGAAACTTCATCTATACATAGTGCCTTCTTTATACAAGGTATATGTTGCCATGAATGAAAAAATTAACATTTACCAATTTATCCTACTTATACATATTTCCAACAACCCTATGACCACTTTTTCACATATTTGATCATATAATATATGTCTTAAGGGGTCCTCAAGCCTATTTGCACACATATAATGGATTTAGTGGGTCAAAAGAGGTCATAGTAAACTTTATGACCCCTTTTGACCCACTTTATTGCATAATGTTTCCTGAAAGGGTCTGCGGACCCCTTGCCACACATATAATGATTTGATTGGGTCATAGGGTACCATACAACCCCTTTTGACCTATTCAATCACATAATATGTCTTAAGTGATTTGAGGATCCTTTAGCACACATATAATGGTTTGAATTGGTGAAAAGGAAACATAGGGCAACCTAGGACCCCTTTTGACCCATTGGATCATAGAATGTGTGTTGTAAGGGGTTTGAGGATCCCTTAGCGTACATAATATAATTGAATGGGTCAACATATGTCTTAGGGTACCCTATCACAAATTTTGACCCATTTTATCACATAGTGTGTGTCTTAAGGGGTTCTCAAACCCCTTAGCACAAATATAATTGATATAATGGGTAAAAGAGGTCATAGGGTACCCTATGACCTATTTTGACCCACTTGATAGTATAATATGTGTCTTAAAGTGTCGAAGGACACATTGGTACACATTTAATGGTTTGAATGGGTCAAAAGGAATCATAGGGTACCTTATGACTCCTTTTAACCCATTCAAAAGCATAGTGTATATCTTAAGGTGTCTGAAGACCACTTATAACATATATAATTGTTTGAATGGGAGAATAGAGGCCATGAGATACCTTATGACCCATTAGATCATATAATGTGTCTCTTAATTTATCCAAGGGCCCCGTAGCACATAAAATATGATTGAATGGGGCAAAAGGGGTCATAGTATTTTCTATAACCTCTTTTGACCCATTCAATCACATAATGTGTGTACTAAGGGCCTAAGGACCCCTTTATACATGTAATATAATCAAAATGTTTTAAAGGGGTCATAGGGTACTCTATGACCCATTTCATCATATGATTTTGTTAGAAACAATAGTCCACCAAGATAACTAAGAGGGATGGGGGTGAATCAGTTATCTAACAATTAAAATATTTATCTTCTTCAAACAAACTCAACCATTCAACCAAAACAAAAAAAAACCATAATAAAGTGTACATAGACAATTACACCAGAAATGTTGACTAGGGAAACCCTTGACAAAGGGAAAACCCTGGTGGGAATGATGCCCACAAGATGATGTACTAATAAATATTCCCTGTTAGAGGATTGACCTTGTTAGGATTCTATTACAACATTCAGTGCAATGAGTCCCTATTAGGAGACTTTGAATCCTTGTTGGGAGATTCCAACCCTATTAGGAGTTGTACCAACCTTGTTAGGATTTATGGTATAATGTATGCAAGAAGAGCCCACTACCCAAACATGCAATTTCAACTACAAGAAGAACTCACTGCTCAAACAAGCAATTTACTATTATCTTCTTCTTTCCTCTATCCTGTCAACTGGACCAATCACTGTCAGACCTTGTAGACTAGGATACAAACCTTGAATCCAAATACCAAACCTTGGATCACTGAGAAAAACCTCATAAATGAAGTTTCCTTCACTTTCACACTACTCTGCTCAACTTCACATTCCACACTCTCTGCTACTTTCTGAACATTCATAATTTGCATTCATCCATATCATCACATACTATGATAAAGGATAATTTCCTCCCTTTATATCAAGTCCATAAAATAATTCCCTAAGTCATCTATTAGTCCTCAATTAATTATTATAGGACCACATTAAGAGCATGTTACACTTAGCGATAACCTCAATATTCCACCTTGCAAATTGAATAACTTTTCATACATGGAATATTATGACTAGTGAGCTTATCCATATCATCCTTAATATGTCTCCTTCATGTCCTCAACCTCAATCTTCAAGATATCAACTTTGCTAAGAGATATAAAAAGTTTACCAAAACATGCCTCTATAAACTCTATCTCTGAACAGACATCACCAAAAGTTGCATAACTTCTTCTAGACTTATCCTTTCTACTTCCAACATTAATTGCATATACTAGATACTCAAAAATATCTCCCATAACCTTGGGTGGTTATCATGTTCAACTAGCCATCTGTACCAACTTGATCTTTTCACCATTTTTTTTGTCAGATACCATAGAAAACTACTATGTAGGCATCAAACATGTTATGTTGACATGAATGAAAAACTCAATCATTAATGTAACATATCATTAGTATTCATGCTTCCAACCAATCTTCCAAAAATCTTCCCAATCTTCCAACAATCTCCCCCTTTGGCATTGATGGAAACATAAATGAAAAACATCTAGTTCCACAAATACCAACAAAAGATTGTCCATCTTTGAATCCTCTTCATCAATCATACTCCCCCATTGATATACCTCAGTGTGCTCTATACCAAAAACAAATTTGCATACTATGCTTATGCCAAACTTCTCCCTTAGCATCCTACCAAAATTCTCCCTTAGTGTACTTTTTTATGAAATACTTCTCCCCCATTAACATCAATGTGAAAGGTTTCTGAAACCAACATCTCTACATCAAACTCTGCAACTACTTACTAGCTTGAATGTCAAAAAGCACTACTCAAAACAATATCAAAAGGAGTCCTAGATGACTCTATCCATCATAGATAATCCCCCATATAGAAAGCATTAGCATACAATCCAGACAACTGTTACCCTAGACAAATGCACTCTTGCATCTTCTACTCTAATGTAGGAAGGGCATAACCCCAAGCATACCTTGCAAATACTCAAAAGTCTCTTTGGGAAGAGGCTTAGTGAATATATTTGAAATCTTCTCTTTAGTGCTCACATACTCCAATCTGATTTCTTTTTCTAAAAATTTTTCTCTCAACATATGATACTTAATAAAAATGTGCTTACTATTTGAATGCAATACTGGATTCTTAGACATATTTACCATGCTTTTATTGTCACAATGTATAACAACAAGTTCATTAACTTCTATCCTTATATCCTTTAGCAACTGCTTCATCCAAATGGATTGATTGCAATTATTTTCTACTGCAACATGCTCTTCTTTTTCTCTACTTTGAGATGTATAATCCTTCTTCTTGCTTAGCCAAGAAACCAATCTTCCTCCAAGAAAGGAAGCTCTTGAACTAGGGATCTTTCTATCATCCATACTGCCTACCCAATCTGCATTAGTATAAGCACTTAGAGTAAAATCATTAGATCTATCATACCATAATCCAAACTTAGATGTTCCCTTCAGATATCCAAATATCCTTTTCACTATTGCATAATGTGCTTCTCTAGGATCAGCCTGGAATCTTGCAAAAATTCCAACTACATTTGCTATATCTAGCCTTATGTGAGTCAGATATTGCAATCCTCCGATCATAGATCTGTACTTCTTCTACTCAATAGTAGGTGTCTCATCCTTTGTATATAACTTGTGTCTAGTTACCATAGGTGTTCCAATAGGTTTGTATGCTTCCAAACCAAATATTTTTAGTAAATCCTTCAAGTACTTAGTCTGAGAAATAAATATTCCTTCTATATTCTGTACAATCTACAATCCCAAGAAATATTTCATCTCTCCTATCATACTCATTTCAAATTATTTCTTCATCTCTTCTGCAAACTTATTGCTTTCTTCATCATTTCCTCCAAATATAATATCATCAACAAATATTACCAAAATCATCAAACCATCATCAATTTCTTTCCAATATAGATTACTATCTGTCATACCTTTGCTATATCCAAACTTTTTCAAATGCTTGTCCAAACTCACATACCAAGTTCAGGGTGCTTGCTTTAATTCATACAATGCTTTCCTTAGTTTGCATACTATGTCCTTGTCATCTATCAAAGGACATCCTTTAGGCTACTCAATGTATACCTCTTTTTTAAGCTCTCCATTCATAAATACTGACTTGACAACCATCTAATATACTTTGAATTTTTTTGTGTTACATACGCTAAGAATAATCTTATTGCTTCTATTCTAGCCACTAGAGCATAAGTCTCCTCATAATCTATCTCTTCTTATTGTGAGTAACCTTTACATACCAATCTTTCTTTGTTTCTTACAACTTCTCCTTGCTCATTCATCTTGTTCCTGAATACCATTTAGTTCCTATCATATTCTTGTCTACTAGTCTGTTGACCGATTCCCATGTTTCATTCTTTTCTATTTGATCCAATTCCTCTTTCATAGCTTTCCTCCAATAGTCATCTTTACATGCTTCATCCGCATCCTTAGTCTCAACTTGAGATATAAAGCATAGTTCTTCATTTATTATGATTCTTGTCATTACACCTTTGTCTTTGCTTCTAATGATCTGTTCGGATGGGTGATTCTTTATCATGTTCTTTCCTAAAGTAGGAGTTTCTATCTTAACTCTTCGCTCTACTAAAGGTTCTGAGCTTTGTTCCTGCCTTGACTCTCCTTCATTCTACAAAACATTGTTAGTCTCAAGAAATACCTCATCATTACTTGGCTTAGTAACAAAATCATCATCTGAATTGTAATCAACTATTCTCTCTTATATTCTAATTTTTTCATCAATTCTCACATTTGCACTTTCTATAATAGTCTTAGTTCTCTGATTATAACATCTATAAGCCATGCTTTTCAATGAATAACTAAGAAACATACCTTCATCACTTCTAGCATTAAACTTACCAATATCATCATCTCTCTTTATGTAACACTTACTTCCAAATATTTTGAAATAGTTAACTATAAGTGAGTGACCAAACCATAATTATTAAGGTGTCTTGTTTATGTCCTTCCTAACTTGTACTCTATTCATAGTGTAGACTACTATATTCATAGATTCTCTCCAAAATATCTTGGATACATCATTCTCTACTAAAATGGCTCTTGCAACTTCTGTAATAGACTTATTCCTTCTCTCTGCAACACCATTTTGTTTAGGGGTTCTCAAAGCTGATAGTTGTCTTTTAATTCCATTTTACTCACAAAACATGTTAAACTCATTTGAATTAAATTCTCCTCCTCTGTCTAATCTTAATCATTTAATCTTCATACTAGATTCATTCTCAACTCTATTCTTAAATATCTTAAACTTGTCAAATGCCTCAAATTTCTCTTTACGAAATGTAACCCACATCATTCTAGAAAAATCATCAACTAGAATCATAAAATACCTTTCACAATAGAATCCTTTAGTCTTTGTAGGACTGCTGAAATTTGTGCGTACAATCTCCAACTTCACTATAGTGATAAGATTCTTGCTAGGAAAAGAAGTTATGTTATGCTTTGCGAAAACACATTCCTTGCAAATTGTGTTAGTAAGCTTTACAATTTTCAACAAATCTCTAACAACAAATACTCTACTAGTCCTCACAATACTATCAAAGTTTATATGCTAGAATCTCTTATGCCATAACCAATTGTCATCTACCTTTGCAACCAAAATGTCATTTTAGTAGGATTCAACTAAAATACATTACCTCTAGATATTTTTCTTATTCCAATTACTTTTCCATCTTTATCTTTGATCATGCATCTATTTTTTGTGAACTACAACTAATAACCTTTGTCTACTAGTTCACCAACACTCAAAAGATTGAGCTTTAAATCATCAAAAAAGTATATATCCTTAGTATTAATTTTACCATCAAGAGTTATATCCAATACCTTTTACTTGGCATGTTGCATTATTTCCAGTTGCAAGAATGAAAAGAGGCTTATGTTAATTGTTGGTGGTTGGAGGAAGAGAGCTACCGATGTTGATCATTCAGGCACCCATCATTCCTCTCAACTTCAACTCTTATTGCACTTCACAACTTTAGTCTTGAGAAAAATGGCAATGTTTGTGTGGAGAATCTGAACCAGGCATCATTTAGGTACATTGCTAAGATTAAAAAATAATTCATAGTTTTGGTTCAAGTCTAGCTTCTTTTCTGAATTCAATCTGAATATGATGATGTTGCCCTTAAGATCAAATATTTTGGAGTGGTGATTAAAAAATCCACACTAGATGCAAATGTCACCTGAAAAACAATTTCTTATTATTATTATGAAAGGGAAATATTATTATTAGAGAGAAATCATTAACTTTGAAGGGGAGATGATCTGGATTAAGGCGGGAGTTACTATTTTTTATTGGTTTGGCCACAGTTAGGAATTTTTAATTTAATTTTTGGATTCCATATGAACATGAATATTCTTCCCTTAAAATAATGGTCTATCAACATAATTTGGATTGTTTCTTTCATTAGATTTCATCTTTCATAGAATTTTCCCAAGCTTAGCTCTATGATTGCTCTCTTCACTTTTTTTGGGTTTTTTTTTTCTTTCTCATATCAAGTATGTGCTCAGCTTGCTTTGATTCATGTTTTATTTTTATTTGGTTCCAAATAGAAATACAACTCTATCATAATAGTGATTTAGGACATACAATTCTATTAATCCCAAGTAATTGATTTGAAGAGGATGATCCACTGCTTCAATAGAATTACGGAGTTGAATCATTTGCAAGACTGTTAGCTTCATAAAACACCTAAACTAATAATTATTTGTTTCTACATTTTCATTAGAATGATCTTTGTCGAGAGCATTGGGAGTAAACGATCAATAGGAAGATAAGCATTTTGAATAGAGGTGTCACTTTGTATATACTAAGCTATGAAATGTAGCTCAATAGTAGTAAACAAACCAATTAATTAAAATTTAAAAAAAATCACAAAAATTAATGAAAATAATCTTCTTTTTTTTAGTCACACCTTTGGAAGAAATAGTGAATAGTCAAGGTTGTTAAGGCGCCTACAAAAATAGGCAATAGAACAAGGATTGTCCTAGAGAATGAGGATTCTACATAATTTGGTGCACATGAATTAAAAAATTTCCAAACCACTTTGCATTTTTGGGATTGCTTTAAGTTGGCATAAATATAAATTTACCCTCAAAGTCTTCTAGCCAAAACAGAAAATAGAAAAAAAGAAGGCTAAGCAAATACTTGTCCTTAAAATATTTATTAGAGACATTGCTCAAAATCTGAACTTTTGTCTCTACCATTTTCGCTCCTTCCTATAATTTTATTTCAAGTCTTTTAATTTATGTTATATCCATGTTCAACTTTCCTTCTATTATGGACATGCACTTTCGTTATTTAGCTATGCCTGATAAGGTCTCTTAGAGGAATTGCTTATTTTCTGGCAATGAGTACATGGAAGCAATTAAAAACATTTGGACTTCCTATTGGCTTTGCCTTGAAAATTTTATTAGCATTCATTTCTTCCCATATGAATAGTTAGATTGCAATAAATTTTAAAATATGATAATGGATTGGGCTTCTAGAATTTTGAATTGCAAAAATGTCTTCTATCTTTATTGATAGAAATGATCTGAGGAGATATAAATTTAACCTTTTCAATTGAACTTTTTTTTTTGGGTGGTGGTTATGAATTTGACAGTGCCACTAACTATACTAATTTATATATCTTGCCAAATTAGATGATAATATGAGTAGTTACAATAATCATTTTTAAAATTAAATTTGGAGCTACTTTCTATGGCATAATATTTGTTCTTGCATTATAGAGTAGATTTAAAATTCAGTATTAGAATAGTCGCATTGCTTTGATTACCCAACAAATCAAAATTAGTATCCCAATATATTACCAAGGCAATTGTGCCAAATCTGGTGAGGGATTGTAGAAGTGCTTTAATTGGCTTTCAAAAACCATTAAAAACATGAAAGTGCTACATTTTGCATGACAGTTTGGTACAAATAGTTCCTTTTATTTTACAACTTATTATTATTTTTCATTTTGTAGGTTTCAAAGATGACAATGGTCTAGGACTCGTAAATTTTGTATTACAAAATGGTCTTGTTATATAGAATCGGGATGATCCCTATAGCTCGGCAGTGCATCATGGAGGTGACAACTTTGTAGCTTCTTTGGTATCCCACAAGCACATCCTCTAAGGGTTGCAAGCCGCTCCCACTTGTGAAAAATGCTTTGAAGAAGAAGAAAAATATTTCATGTGATTTGAAGTTTTTCTTATATATATTATTTTGATTTCCCTTCTAATTCTATTAGTTTTGGAGGCATTTCTTAACAAACCCTAAAAATTACATAGAATTTTTCTATGATTTAGAGTAATCCTTAGTTTGAGGTTAATTTTATTTGTACTCTATTGTGCTTCAATATTAGTTTTACTTTTCATTACCACTTCAATGGAAATATAGAAGATGAAAGGTAAAAGGTAAATCAAAGCTACTACTTGTCAAATCTTTCCAAAATTGGAGCTGTCACTTCTAAAATCTCACTTCAATGTTTTCTATAAATATTTATTTCTTGAATTCAAAGTTGTTGGCCACTCAACAAATATGTCAACAAATATATTAAAATAGATTTATGAAAATAAAAGTTTGAAAGAATTCCTTTACAAAAGGATTATTTCTTTCTTTCTAATTCTTCTTAATTTTTATTTCTAAGATTAGTTTTAATTTTTAAGATTAGGAGTACTCATAAATTTATTTATTTTTTTGGTTTTTTTTCTACATATCCCTAATTAAAAGAGGAGTAATTAAGAGGCTTAAATAAATGTAAATAATCCATAATATACAAATATCTCATTCAATTTCCACCTTTTTAAATTTAAAAAAAGACTATAGTAGAGTTTCTTATAAGATTTTTTGAAGGTTTGAATCTCTTATATTTAGATATTTCAAAAATTGATCAAGTGATATAAAAATTTAAATTGTCAATATAATTTTAATTATAATTATTATCATGCAATTTGTTAGATTGTAGTCTTCCTACTATAGAAATTAATGACATTGAATCGTCTTAAATTTTTTGGCCTTTGTAAGTTTTTAGGTTTTTAGAAGTAGGAAATTAAGCATTTTTCCAAAATTTTAGAAATAAGAGTTCATAACAATGTGTCTTTTAGAAAGCTTTCTTTTGTACTCTATTACATGATTACTACCACTTAAGCTTCTAAAGTTTCCATAATTACATTTTTTGGCCTTTGGAGGTTTTCAAGTTTTTATTGTCTACCCAAAGAGTCTGGAGGCCTTGGCCTTCTTTCCACTCAGAAGCAAGGGCTTGCTCTTTGTGCCAAATGGTTCATTCATGCCATTGCTGGAGATGCTTGGAAAGTTTTGGTTTGGCATTGCATTTCTTTTGGGTTTCCTATTAACAGGCTTGCATGGAAGGGGATTAGCTTTCAAACCCTTCTTATCATGCAAGAACATGTGCACATATAGGGCTCTTTTTTTATCAAGAGCATCTAGAAAGCTTGGGAAGCTGTCAAGCCTTGGCTTTGTTGGTCTAGTGATGGGTTTCGGGATGGGCTCTCCTTGAATCAACAGAACATTTGGTGGTCTCCTCTGTTTGCCACCCAAGTTGTCCCTCTCGCTACGACTCAAGGTGCTTGTGCTCTGCATTTTTTTCAACGTGGCATCAAGATCCCTAAGGACCTCTTTTCTAGAGTCTCTATGAGTCTCAGATCTTAGGAAGACATGCAAGTCTAGTTCTGTCTTACCCATTTAGATCGACGAACTTTTGATCTGTTGCTTTCTACAATTCCAGATCATTTAATTGATAAGGTGGGTATTTAGTCTATTAGACCTTGGTCGACTAACTAGAAGTGGTATCTTGCCACTCCCTTCACCAACTATAAGCCAAGATTGGGGTATCAATGGCTTTCTCCCCATCTACCAATGGTGGATACCCACAACTAGTGCTGACATTTGCAATCTTCTCTTTCTCAATGGAGAAAGTGTTTTGACACTATTTGGAATGCCATTACGGAGCCCAAGATTGCTCACTTTGCTTGGTGCTTAGTTTTTCAAAGTCTTCCCCTTGGGGCTCGACTCAAGCATATTGGGGTTTTGGATCCTTGATGTCCTTTCTGTGGGTAGCCATAGACTTTCTTGCATATTTTTTGGTTCTGTAGACATGCTCAACAGTATTGGCACTGGATTCATGATTTTTTAAGCCCTTTCGCCCAGAACCCTTTTCTTGGCACAGTGTTATTTTGGGTGACTCCCCCAGGTTTCTTAAGAAATTTACCTAGATTTGGCATACCTTCAGGATGGAGATTTTGTTTACTTTATGGAAAGATAGGAATGTTGTTATTTTCAGTCACAGTTTTCTTGACATAAATGTTGCTATGAACACTAAAGCATGCATTTGTAATAATATAATAATGTAGATTTAAGTACAAGCCAACAAGGTGACTCTGGAGGTGGCCCACCTCCAGGAGCTACTCAATCATTGGGGTAATGCTCCCTGTACAATTTCTAGAGTCCCACTTGATGCCTTAGTTGACACTCCTCCACCCAAGGGTTGCCGCCGGGGTGCAGCTCTTTTGGCCACCACTTGCACATGCCATGTTCGTAGGCTTCCCACCATCGCTCTTGCGATGGTGGCTGGCTTGCCACTTGGCTTCTCTGCCCCGTGGTGGCACATGATGGTCCCTGGGCCTTGTGGCTCCCCCACCTGATGCTCGGTGTCTTGTTTCTGGTAAATGGCCCATTCGCCTGGAGTTGGCTATCTCACCTCTACAAATTGATAACAAAGATGAAGCCTAGGCCGCCGACAATGTTGTTGATGACTGGATTGTTCCCAGCCCGCCTACCAATCCTAGGGATGACTAGGAATTTCATGATCGGTATGAACCACCACCCTCAATTGGCACTACTTTAGCAGTTTGAGGGTTATTTCTTATATTTTTTTTGATAAATAGTTGTTGATTCCGATTGTGGCCATGTGAACTTTCGCGAGGTGATCTTGTATCCCTTGGCCCCTTTTTGTGAATTGTATCTAAATATATTATTTATTAATAAAAAAAACTATTCATCAAAAAAAAATTAGAAACCATTGTTCATACTAATGTGTCATTTAAAAAATTTATTTTTGTACTTTGTTACATAATTACTACCACTTAAGCTTCTCAATTTTTTATAATTACACTTTTAAATACTATTCTATTGTGCAATAATTTTTCATTCCAAACTTATTTTACACCCCATATAGAGCCGGGGACTCTGGCTGAGGTGGAGCTCTTGTTCTTATAGTTATAGTCGAAGTTTAGTGAAGATGCATTTTTCACAATTATAGGTGCAAGTTTAGTAAAGATGTGCAAGAGTCAAAGAATGACATGTGGGCAGCAAAGAAGCTCTGGCCATGGCAGTCATTTATGTTATAGCAGCGAAAGTGGAGTGAAGCTGAAGACCACGGAAGTGCACCGAGTCCCATGTCGTCCAGGTGAACGTCTGAGATTAAAAGAAGGAAAAGAGTGTTGGGACTGGATTGAGAGGACAGCAATCCCTTACCGTGTGGCAACACTCCATGATAGTAGATATATACGGGATGTGACGTCATGGATAATTGAGATAAGGACATTCCGGCTGCCACGGCCCAGACGCCCTGCTAGGCGCACGTGAACCACTGTCCCTACTAAAAACATTCTCCTCATCTCTTCCCCGTGCACCCTTCCTCCTCACCTCCACTCCTCCCATATTCACCCCTCCTCTAGCGAGCTCACCCTTTAACATAGGACACTTAGACAAGACCATCTACATTCCGAGGTGTTCGATGTCGAGATGATAAATATTTATGGAGTTTGATTCAAAATAATGATGTATTAAAAATAAATCTAGATATAATCTAGAAGATTTCATAACGACGACCATTCAAACTCATAATGTTCCTTAATCTCATCTGCTTGCTTGCTTGCCTAGTCGACCATCTGCCAACTTGCCTACCCCTACCATCAAGTTGCTTCCCTGTCTACCCCTCCCATCCATTCGACTATCTACTCACCTATTTGCCCATTACATGTCTGCATATCTCTCCCCTTTAATTGAACATGCATTTTAGTTTTCTTTTCGACATTTGGGCGAAAAACATGATGACGAGCTGTCATATTTGATGATGTGGCCCCAAAACCTTAGTTATGAGTACATGACTTATCAAGTAAGTTATAATACAATGAGAGTGATTTGAAATTTCCATGTAGAATTTTGAGAGTGTCAAGTTAGGGTGCTCAACTATTTAGTCCTCTCCATTGGCCCACCAACTATGTCCATCATCCTATGAATCTACTTGCTCAATCCACTCATTCTATCTATATGCTCGCTCGTCTACCACTCGTTTATCTTCTCACACCTCTCATTTGTTCACTAATCCATCTACCCACATGTCTCACTATCCACTCACATGTATTTGTATCCTATGTGTCTCATTGCCCACTTGCCTCACCCATTTACCTGTGTCCCCACCTATCCTACTTGTCCTGTCCCTCCCACCTAGGTCACTCTCCTCTTGTCTAACCGTTGACAACTTGTCCCCCACCAATCCTGCATGTCCCCTCAGTGACTCACTCATCCATCCACTTGTTCCACACATCAATATGCCTATCCTATATGCTCATTTGTTTCACTATAGTCTTTCTTATCATTAATCCCACCCAAATTTTACAGAAGAAACTTGATCAACAACGATTATGCCAAATACATATTTGCTTCCAAGCTTTGTTATTCAAGGGAGAGATGTCACTACCTAAGTGTGTTCTAATGATTGTGATATCAATTTTTAATTTAACACCCACACTGGTTGATTTAATATTCAATATTTTTGTCAACATTGCACCAATAACTTTGGCTTTAAAATTAGTTTTGGTGATGATTACTACCCATACTTGAATGAAATGCATCTCTTATTCTAAAAAGTGGTCGAGCATGTGATGCCACATTAGATGCATAAATATGGGTGTTCTTTTTGTATGATATTTGTTTCACTTTTTTTAGAAGTTGTTTAACAGACCCATAACAAAGACCATGTTGATGCGGCCTGAAATCTTGGCTATATAAGTGAAGGACTTTGCAAAAAATAAGCTGAAAGTAATTTAAAATATCCATGTAAGCTTTTGAGCAAGATGTTCAACTCGTGTATTAATAGAATAGGAGAAAGTACCAAGTTGCCCTCACATTCTAATATTTTTGACAAATTTTACTTTGTAATGTGAATTAACCGTTTGAAACTAAGATTTCAACTTTATGAGACAAATATCTATATAAAGATCAGAGAAGATCATTTCAAACTATTTAATCGATCCAGTCAGTAAGAATCAGCATACATTTATTCATTATGTGTACCGTCCAGTCGGCCCTGTACAACTTAGTGAGTCAAATCGACGCAATTAACGCTGAGGAAGGCTTGTTAATAGGTGGGTTTGGCGGCTCGAAATACAGTGTAGATAGCATTGCTTAATAATAATAATAATAATAATAATAATGGCCCACTACCGTCCAAACTATTGCTTTTGTCTAGGGAGGGTTTTTTCTCTTCTTTTCTTTATTTATGGGGTAGCGTGTGGGTGTGGTGTGGGGCAGGGCATGGAAGAACAATGTAGTGGAAAACACAACTCAAATTGCATGAATGGAATGATTGACTCTCAGCTTTTGATAATGAAACCTCACATGCCCACTAGAATCCATTACATGGGTGCACGTGTGGAAGGGGTTCATGCCATTGCTTTTCTTCTCCTTGACCTCTCATCTTCTCTAGGGATTCCCCACCTTTTCTCACTCCCTCCAATTTTCTTCTTCAAAAAATCTTAGGTTTGGTGGAATTTAGAATGAGGAGATTGGGTTGGAGTTTTGGATTGTTATGAAGATTATTACCTGCTTGTGTCGTGACAAATCCAATGTTTGTATGGATTTGGGCCTCAACATTGATAATTGGGAATGAGATCCCTCTTTTGAGAACCTCATTGGTTCATAACTTCGAGTAAAAAATATTTCATGTAGTATCAAAAGGCACACCATTTTAAAATATTTAGTTGATAATTTTTTTTTAAAAAATATATTAGAAAGCTCAATGATAATCATCGTTAATCACTTTAG
This sequence comes from Cupressus sempervirens, assembly GCA_028749045.1. NCBI lineage: Eukaryota > Viridiplantae > Streptophyta > Pinopsida > Cupressales > Cupressaceae > Cupressus > Cupressus sempervirens. The sequence goes on from CM053792.1 coordinate 581,440,035, forward strand.
CATTTTGCTATCCATTATATGAAATTAATTTGAATATGATTAGGTCAAAATTGATGCTTAACTTCCTTACGTAAGCTAGTTGAATGAGTCATCACAAGAGTAGATGATAAAACTTTATTTATGTTCACCATGAACATCATAGAGTAGCATTTGTATTATGTGACTTAAATAGAGACATTGAGCCAAAGATGTCATATTATATGAATTACGCTTGTTTTAGCAACTCTATCTAGAAATAAATGCACTAAATATCTATGAATTTTTTAATGAAAGCTTTCTTATAATATTAACAAGTTTTGTTACTCTTCAAGGAAGAGATGACGAGTATGTATGCTAATCTTAGTTCAAATAGTTAGAGAAGGTTATAATTTGTTCATACATTAGAAAATGTAAATGAATTATTTAATACTACTAAGGATCAAATTTTACATATTAAATATGATATGAACATGTCATGATATCTTGTTGAACTACATATTCTTTCAATATCAAGATTAAAAATATTTAATTAGTTATAAAATTAATACATCTCATTGTATTCAATATATCAAAGTTATGTTGGTTAGATAGAAATTAATTTAATTTTAATGTTGTCAATCATCTAATTGATTAAATAACAAAAATAAGCACAATCATAAAAGAAAGTTCATTAAATATACTCCTCAACCTACATACTTTTTTCATCTATTGTCTAATAAATTATTTTTTAACATTTATATTTAAATCTTGAGAAAAAGTTTATGATTTGAAAAAAATTAAAATAAAACTTTTATTAAAATTTCACTTGTTCAAATCTTTTTATCATTAAAAAAGATAGTCTCTAATATAATCTATTATGAAATTCTCTCGTATATAAATTTGAGAAAATAGAAAAATGGTATAATACATCGATTTATTTTTTCTAACAAAACTAAATAACATCATTATCACATTTATTAATTCACAATAATAATGGAACTTATTTTTATAATATTTTAAAAATAATAATTTATTAATTAACAAAAAAATCTTCAAAACAATTCTGCCATACTTTGCTTTCAATCAACTAACTTATTTCCTTAATTGTGTTTTTATCTAAATTTTGATGAAACAATTCAAATATTATACTAACAATTCAAATGGAATCAAACTTAATTAATTATAGAGAAAACAATAATTTAACTATCACTAAGAAAAACTTACAATGTCATAATAAGGGAGAAGTTTAAATTACTTTTAAATCACAACTTAATGGAGAACAAGTCTATGCACATTTTTAGTTAAAGATTGTTTCAAAAAATGGCGACAAAAGCAGTCCAAGCGAAAAAGCAATAACTGTCGAAAAAGTAGTTAAACCTGACTAGATTTTTCAAGCAAATAGTCTTTGCCCTAGCAGGGCCATATTAAGTACCTAGAAGCCTTCACTCCACCCAAACTACAGACAAAATGTTTAGCAGGAGCGCTCATACCTTCGTACTAGCAACAAATATGTTGTTTTATCAACTAAAATGGCAAAAGGTAAAGCTCTGAAAGGGGCCATTTTCAAGACTATAGTCAAGCTACATAAAGCTAGACATAGAGAAATTATCAAAATGCAAGGAAAATAGAACTTAACCTACAAGGAAGAAGAGGGATGGCAACAAGTAACAACAAGGAGAAGTAGAAGGGGCAAGGCAAATAAAAAAAACTACTGTGATAGTCACTAATCAATTAGAGGCAAAGGAGATCATTAAATGATGAGAGGTTCTTTTAGCAAAACACAATATGCGAAGAAATTATCAAGGGCCAAGGAATAGATAGTACCTACAATTAAGCTCAATGAAGATAATATTTCAAGGATACTAAAGCTTATAAAAATCTCAGAAGTAAATCAAATTTCGTTAGGTCATAGGCATCAAGATCCAACACCTGACATCAATCTTAGGGTTCCTATAATAAAACCTCATAACCCAAAACTCTACATTCCTTTGCATAAAAGATTAGATGGAAGGAATGGCATAGCTGATAGAGGATTGCCTCCTTCTATGGAAACTTTAACTAATCATAAACTTTTTTCTAATATACTAATCATTAGTGATAGGTATGTAGAGGAAAAATGGATGTAATGCTTAGAGCTAGGCGTATTTGTACACTAGACCAGACCAAGTAATTATCGACCAAACTTAGCTAAGAGATTAGAAAAGACTTGTAGGCAGTAAGTATGTATTAGCACAATTTCAAACTCTTCATTTTATATTCACTATAAAAACAAGGAAATTAGTAATAAATTAATCTCAATCTCAAACTACTTTTATGAAGGATACTTTGTTAAATTTCCAGCATGGGAACCAAATGGAATGATGAAAAGAAAAATCAAGCACCTAAATGGTTTGAATGTAAAAATTGTCCACCAGAACTTAAACATCTCTAGACCCTAATAAAAATTGGAAAATCTCTAGGAGATTTAATAGGTATTGAATCATATTATAACCAATCTAGCAATATTAAACTTTTAATAAAAACAAAGCTAGGTAAGAAATAATTGAATACTAAATTGTTAATTACAAATAGATCCATTTATAAACTTGAATTTACAAAGTATGAAGGAGAAATTAAAGGAATTATCAAACCTGATCTGAATATAGATTAAAATATATTGAACATAAAAGAAACACTTAGTAGTATAAGCAACAAGAAAAGGAAGGAAAGAGTAAAGAAATCAACAAATCAGAAGGAAAAGAAAGAAGAGGAAGGTAAGGATAAAAGAGAACAGGATGAGAAGATACTAGTAAGGAAGTCATGTGTTAGAAAAGAAGATCAGTAGAAATAGTAATAGAAGGACAAAGTAGAGCACAAAGATAACTACAAAGAATGAGGGAAATAGAAAAGAAAGTAGAAAACATTCATGATAATTATCTCAAATTGAATGTCCTTAGAGAATGTAAGGTATGTCAAAGGGAGAATAGAACACTGGAGGACACAAAGATGAGTTTACAAGAATTAAATAGAATGACCCATGATATCCTGCTACTACAAAATGATATTAAAGATCAAATAATGATAAGAGAACAATATCACTTTAATCATTGGAATAGGGAACAACAAGATGAGAAGGAAGGAAAAAGGAAATAATCAACTGATATAGAATCAAAGGGGAGGAAATTAGGGGACAATATTAGAGAATAAACACAAGAAGAAATCAAAATAGAAGAAACCCAAAACTAGGAAATAATAAATAAAGAGAATCCAAGTGAAGAGGGAGAAATATCAGTAAAATGAGGTATAGTAGGAAACAATCAGGATCATGCTATTGATCAAAATATAGTGACAGAAACAAACACTAAAGACAACACAAGAATAGAAGAGGTAAGAGAGAATTAGGAATATGGAAGCTCAATCCCATCAGCTTCTTCAGCTCAATAGAGCAACATAACTATTTAGAAAAAAGAAAAGAAAAAGAGTTATAAATTCTAGCAAACACCGATGAATGAGAAATGTATCTTTGGAGAAGAAAAACTGAAAGAACAAATTGGTACAGAGGAATATTTAATCCCCTTGGAAGTAGAAGAATTCATAGAAGCACAAGAATTTGAGAAGAAATCGACATATGAGGAGAAAAGAATAGAAGCAAAGCACAGTGGGCATAGCCAGAAATGTGAAGAGTTTGGGATTCTAGATGACATATATAAGCCAAAGGGAATAGAGAAGGTCAATGAAATAGACAAAAAAGGAATTAGAAGATCATATATTTAAAGAGTTAATAGATGAGGGTGAAGATAAGGAAGAAGAAACAAATTCAAACAATAACCAATACTTAATGGACAACCTGGGAATCTCTATAAATCAGGAGTGCTTTAGAACTCTGAAATGTGGCAAACAGAAAATGAAGAGAGGAAGGAAATCACTTAAAGAACTAAGAGAGGTAGATGGACAAGAAAAGGAGCAGAAAAAGATATTTGAAGTCCTAAATGCAAGGAAGGGGAAGAGCCTTCCCAGTGATCAATGAGTATTACAACATGGAATGCCAGGGGCCTGAATGCCCCTAGCAAGTAGCGGTTACTAAAACACAATCTAAGTTTATTTGAATCAGATATAATATTAATACAAGAAGCAAAATTAAATAAATAAGAATGAAACAAATTAGGAAAGAGACTAGGTAGATGGAAAACATAAATTAGAGAATCAAATGGAGCTTCAGGAGGAGTGGGAGTCATCTGGAACATGTAGACAGTAGACATCAAAACCATAGAAACCAATAAGAATTGGATGGGGAGTAGAGTATTCAGCTATAGACATAATCTCCAACTAATAGTGATTAATGTATATGGACCTACACAAACAACAAATAAATAAAAATTATGGGATGAAATCAATATATTTGTGGAAAAATACTTCAATGAAAACATAGTCATTGGAGGAGATTTTAGTGCCATTTTGGAACTTCATGAAAAATACAGAGGAAAACAAGTTATAATTACTAAAGTAACTATAGATTCTAGGAACTGGGTTGGGGATAATAAGCTATTAGAAATCCCAACCACCGATGAAATATTTACTTGGAACAATAGAAGGAAAGACTTCAATTATATAGCAAAGAAACTGGACATATTTTTCTTTAATGGAGATCTAGCAAAGCTGGATTTAACAGTTACAACAAATATCCAACCTATAACATGTTATAATCATTAGCTGGTTAGAATAGAATTTATTGAACCTAAAAAGCCAAATAGGAATCCTTTCAAGTGCAAAAAAAATGTGGTTTCTAGATAAAAACTTCATGGACTACATCAAACAATGGTGGCAAGAAGGTAATTTTATAGGATCAAAAATGTATTGCTTTGTTTCAAAACTAAAAATGATTAAAGAAAAAATATTAAAATGGAACAAAACTCACTTCAACCACGTCTTCAAAGAAAAATTGGAACTGAAGAAGAACTTAAAAACTTAAATGAAGAAGTACTTAAAAATGGTATGGATAATGGAAAATTTATTAAAGAAAAAAAACTTGTTAGCTAAAGAGGAAGAGATATTAGTGAAATAAGAGATATTTTGGATGTAGAAATCAAGGGAAAACTAGCTTGTAGAAGGAGATAGAAATACTATTTATTTTCATAATAGCACTATTCATAACAAAACTATTAACACAATAACTAAAATCAAAGATAGGGAAGGAAATATGGAAGCTAATCAGTAAAAAATAATTGAAACATTCACAACTTATTATGAAAACTTACTCAAAAAATTTGATTCCTCTAATTGAACTTCTCAGGAAGAGGTGCTAAGGGTTATCCCCAAAGTAGTAATAGAAGTTGACAATGTAGTACTTAACAAATCATTCACCAAAGAGGAAATTAAGTTAACTCTGTTAAAATCTTAACTCAGATAAATCACCAGGGCTAGATGGATTTCAAGCTTTCTTCTTTCAAAAATATTGGGAGATTCTAGGAGAAGAACTATGAAGCGCAATTGAGGCATCTAGAAATGGAGGATCAATGGTAACTAAAATCAATCACACTTTTCTTTCTTTAATTCCCAAAAAATCAGTAGTAGATTCACCATGTGACATTAGACCTATTGCACTTTGCAAAACCATCTATTAAAAGCATTAGCAAATCAGTCTAAAGCTATTCTCCCAAGAATTATCTTTGAAGATCAAACTTGTTTCATGCTAGGAAGAGCCATCATGGATGGGCTATCAATAATTCAAGAAAACATTCATTCAACAGTCAACAACAAGGAATCATGCATATTTATGAAAAGAAATATCCAAAAATCATATGATGTAGTGGACTGGAGATTCCTATGTAAATCACTAGAAGCTTTTAGTTTTTCTTGACAATGGATTAATGTACTATTTAATTGCATATCAACACCCAATATTTCCATTTTAATCAATGGAACCCCAAGAGGATACTTTAATATCTCAAGGGGTATTTGGCAAGGTGATTTAATTTTTCCCTTCTTATTCATAATCATGTTGAAGCCTCTGGGAGATCAATAAAAAAGGCTCAAGAAGTAGTAAAAATTAGAGGAATTATGGTGGGAGGTAACATCCCTAATATAACTCATCAAAAATTTGTGAATGACAATATTCTCCTCGGTATCAGCAGTAAGGAAGAAACACAAACCTTCAAACAAGTCATTCTAGATTGTACAATAGCCTCTGGATAGAAAATAAATGTGGAGAAATCATAAATTTTCTTCCTAAACACATCAAGAGAAATGTAAGAGTATATATGTAACCATATGGGATATAAGAAAGGTACATTTCCATACAAATATCTTGGGATTCATTTAGAAAAAGGTGGAAGGAAGAACAAAGGATGGGACAACATCTTAGATAGAATTGACAAACAAATAGAGACATAGAAAGGAGAATGGTTAACAAAAGTAGGCAGAGCAACTAAAATTAAATCTATTCTTTTAGCAATCCCTACTTATCAACTGTCTTACATTCCTTTACCTAAAAAGGTTAACAAAAAATTGGAAGGAAAACTTAGAAATCTTTTTTGGAGCAGAGCATAAGAAAAAAAGAAACTAGCATTAATAAAGTGGGAAAAGATATGCCATTTGAAGGATCAAGAGGGATTAGGTTTTAAGAACTTTAGTTGGAAAAATGAGGTGTTGGGAGTAGAACTAGTATAGAGAATGTATCAAGAAAGGAAGAACAAATGGGCTAAAATTTTGTACAATAAATACTTAAATACGAATGACCCAATATCTTTATTCAAAACTAGGAATCCACCAGCAGGGTCAAAAACATGGAATTTCATGGTAAGATGTTGGTCAATGATAAGGAAATATGTCACTTGGGATCTTGGTAGAGGAGATGAAGCTCTCTTCTAGGAAGATTCTTAGGATGGACAACCCCCTCTGACTAACATTAGCATTCCTGATAATGTCAAGACTATGCTTATCAATTTGTGGGGTTCAAAGGTTTCAGACTACAAATATATCAATAAGATAAATGGCGAAGATATTTGGGCATGGAAAACCTTAGAGAATGTAGAGATATCTCCTATAGATAAACATAATTTTGAAAATATCATCAAGGATCGATAGGTGAATCATAAAATTAGGGAAGACAAACTTATATGGGGAGCCTCCAAAGATGGATCATACAAGACAAACTAGGACATAATCTAATAATTAACTCACAAAGATGGGAAAACATCAACCTTCCTTTGAAGTTATGCTGGGATGTAACATGTTTACTCAAGGAAGGCATCCTCTTAGGGGCTGTGATTCAAAAAAGAATCTTAATAGTGGACAAATTCACTAAAATGGGATTTGAAGGTTCGTCAAGATGTTGCCTCTATAAAGAAAACTCTAAGACAATGGAGCATCTCCTTTATCATTTCCCATTCACTCAACAATGCTAGAACTAGCTCCGACATAAACTCAGCTAGAAATCTCATCTTCCTGAGGATCTACCTAGTCACCTATTAGGTTGGCCTACTAAGAACAAATCTAGTATATATGATAAATTATGGAATATACCCCCAACCATACTAATGTGGGAAATATGGAAAGAGAGAAACATGCACATTTTTAGTAATACAAAACTAAGTAGGGACTCTCTTTTAAACAAAGCTGAAGCTAGTATTTTTGAAGTTATGAATAATTATTTAATGAAATTTGTCAAAATTGAAGGGACATTCTCAGAATACGATGGGAGTCTGAAAAATAATTGGGCTTATATAATTAACCTCCCACAAATATATGAGAAAAGGGACCAAAAAGCAAGGAAAGAATGTAAATAGGAAGCACTTCATCAAGAGATAACCCAGGAATAGCAGGAATAAGATGTATAATTAGGTCAGAAACTGGAGAGTGGATTATCAAAAGAGCCAAACCTCTAGGTATCACTTCAAATAATATAGCAAGATTAGAAGCCCTTAGGGAAGGACTTCTATTAAGTTTTAAAAAAAGAAGATGATTTGGATAAAGCTCTTGATATCATTATGGTTTGTTGGAAGAAAGTAGAGGAGGACTAGCTCTTATCTTCTGAAGGATATTTTTTGTTCTTTATAGTCAACTGGGTGCCCTCTCAATGCCTCAGGGTTTTCGTCTATCACCTTCTATGATGTTTTTGGTAGCCTCCCACTCATCTTTTTGGTTCATCCTTAGTATTTTTGTTAGATTCCTAATTAGTGGTTTATATCTTATACATACAGATATCTATGTACATATATTATCATATATAAGACATCCTTTTGTTATTGGCACTTGTTTGACTCTTTGCCCTTATATGGTTGTGATTCATTGGCACAATTTGAATTAAGGATTTTTATGGATATCTATTATATTTAACTCTTTTTCTACAACATTTTAAGTTTTGGAAGATAATAATATATAGTTTAGTCCTCTTAATCACATCTCTTTATGGTTTTTGGAACTATCTATCTATCTGTTCCCTCTTATGGAAGAAAGATGATCATAGCATCAAAGAACTCATGGTTTTTTGGATTGTTGGATGGGGAATCTGATTTTCTATTCTTCTAGTCCTTTGTTTTAAGTTGAGGTCTGGTTTTCAGAAGCTTAAGTTTAATCAAACCACAAATACTAGGATGTAAGTGGGAGATCAAAGTATATGAAGATCATGGGAAACCGACCAAACCAATCTAAGAGATAGATACCCAAGAAATGAAATCATATGATTTTGATATTAATTAAACCACAAAAACTAGGATGTTGGCCTCTTAAAGTACAATAGTTTGAGAGAATAAAATCACAAGACACTAATAGTAGACAAACATCAAAACCTACCTATAATAGAGCTATTCAAATAAAAAAATGAGTCATAGATTAACAACCTACATGCATGAAAGTTTGCAGTATCATACCAAGTACCAATAGAGAAAGGAGAGTAAACACAAAACTACCTAGAAAAGTAATAGTACAACCAAAGTCATAGCATAACCAACAAGAGTTTGAAGAGCCACTCAAGATAAAAGAATTAATGGAAAAAATATTTGCAGAGGGGCCTAGAGTCCAAATCCATTTAACCTTATGAGAAGATCTAATATCACAACTTGATTGTTGAAACATGTTTCACTAGTTAAAAATAATAAATTTGAACAAGTCCTTATAGTTACCTTCCTCTTTTCCATCTTCCTAGAATCACATGAGAATAAAGGTTGTCAAGTTATGCATAACCCAAAGAGTGAATTGGAAAATTCTAACCAAATTCCTTTGTGTGTTATTGATCCCATTCTTGAGAGCATTCACATTATTCTAGAGACATATCAAATTGGCAGATGATACCATGTTAAATAGGACAGATTTCTCCCAAGGACATGACAAGTCAATGCCTAACATCAAAAGTTCCTCTAAATTATGGCTATGGGTTGAGAAATCATAGGTTAAATATTCCATGTTTCCACTATTATCAATCCTCTTTAATATCCTTTTATTGTTAGTTGTAATGACATAAAATCTACACCCCCACATAAAAGGCCATTTCTTCTTTTTATCCTCTTTAGCTTACGACACCTACCCATCACCCCTTTTCATCTTAGTCACCATGCCAAATCATATCCTATTCAAATTCCTCCTCAAAGGAGTCTTGGTGGAACTAGACATGTGTGCTTGGTAAATATACTTATGTCATATTGGTGTTTGTGAATATGCAAACATGCAAGGAGTCACTTGAGCATTATAAGCCTACCACTCTACAATTGTGTAATTCCTATAATGATGGATTTTATGAGGATTCCATCCGAGTATTAGAAATACCCTTATTTGCATGCATTAACAAGTCATATTCCTCTTCAACCTCTCTTGACTCTTGAACACTTGGCTCCTCTATTACACATCCCATTTTCGTTACAAGTTTCTTTATTGGTGGTGTGTCCAAGCTCACTTTTGTGGCTTTATCCTTCACATTTGAACTCTCCATATCCTTTTGGGAGTCTTATTATTCTCTTCTCTTATCTTTAAGTATCTTTGAGAATATTGTCCTTCTCTCTTTTGTTGTTATTTACATTTTAACACTTAGTCTCACATTTAGGGATGATACTATGATTCACATAGGCACCCTTGTGTCCCTAGAATTTTGATAGGAATTTTGACAATTGGCTAATGAAGATATGTAATTGTTGTCATTTATGGAAACACATGATGTACATGCTTTCAGGAAACCTATTAAATAAAAATACTTAGCTTTTGGTACTTAGAAAATTGTCTAAGTATGAATTTGGTTTACATCGGTGTATTGTTCTGTACGTAACTTGTTACTAACATCATATTATGACTAGTGAAGTTAGATGGAAATAATATACATTTTTATGATGATGTGTATAGCCTTGGACATTAGTATGGATTATATGGAAAAGAGATATTCGTGTTTTACTAATGAAACACAACAACAAAATTAAAGGAAAGGAATTATTTTGTTTACAAAATAATTACTTGACCAATTAGGGCCAACATCCTAGATGTTTAATCTAAGTTAGAAAAGTGTATTACGCTCTTATCTAACCTACAAAAAATTTGTGGAGAAGCATGGTATTTATGCAAAGGACACCTTGTGAATTCAAGTGTGGAAGAAAATTGTGAAAGTGTGCAAGTATTGTGATATGCAAACTTTTTATAAAGCAATATATGTAAAGTTTTGAGAAGCTATTTTGTGATCTAAGATCAAACTAAGGAAGAACCTAAATATTCTTGAAGACTAATTACTTGTTTGGGCAGTGAGCTCTTCTTGTAATTATAAGTACATGTTTGGGTAGTGGGCTCATCTTGCATCTACTGTACTACAACTCCTAATAGGGTTGGAATCTCCTAACAAGGATTCAAAGTCTCCTAACAGGGACTCTCTATACTAAATTTTCTCATTGAATCCTAATAGGGTCCATCCTCTAACAAGGAACTTATATATCAGTATATTATCTAGTGTGTATCATCCCCACTAGGGTTTTCCCTTGGTCAGGGTTTCCCTAGTTAACAAAATATGGTGTTGTGGGTTATCTTTATGCATGGTTATTGTTATTGTTCAACATTACTTCATTACTTTCTTATGTATGGTTCAAAGTAATAAATAATATATAGTTGGCAACTAAAGTTTGTAAATTACTAATTCACTTTCCTCCCCCTCTTAGTGATTCCTATTTCTAACAATTGGTATCATAACATAGTTACTTAGAAGAGACTTAATAGCTTGAGTAAGATCCCTATGGATGTGGAATAGTTGATGAAGAACCTTGAAGAAGCACTTGAAAAAATTGATCTCCTTACTGAAGAAAGAGATAAATTAGAGGATAGATATGAGGACTCCAAAGTATATATTGGACAATTAAAGGACACGATTGGACATCTCAAATCCAAGCCTAAATCTACTAAATCTGAAACTAGTGATGATGAGTATTCAAAGCTAAAGATAGAGTACAAGATCTTGAAGCACAAATTGAAGATTACCAATGTAAAGTTGACTTTGAGGAATGATCCTAGCAAAGTTGAATATGAATTGAAGACTGAGAGTATAGATCTTAGAGCAAGTCTAGAAAAGAAGACATCTGAATTTGAAACATTGAAAGAAGATCATGAAGAACTTCATAAGTACAACACTATCATGAAAGGTGAACTAACTCAATGCAAGCAACAAATTGAGAAGCTTTATTCTAGCAGAGAAAAGCTTGACGATTCTATGTCAATAGAGAGATCTACCTATGATAAGACTAGTCCTGGTTATCTATTTAACATATCTACAAAGAAACCTAAGATTAGATCAGATCCAAAAGAAAAAGATAAATCTGATGGCAAGATTGAATCTAGTCAATCTTCTGATAAAACTAAAAAAGTTGAACAAGAAAAGGAAGTTGAAATTTTGGATAAACCAAAGAAAATGGAATCTCCTAAAGAAACTAGGTATGAATTTAGAAGTAAGTGTTTTTCATGTAATGAAATAGGTCATATGAAAAGAGATTGTACAAATAAGTCATTTAATCATGTTAAAGATTTTTATTGTCATAATTGTCATGGTATGGGTCATAAAACAATTAATTGTAGGAAACCTAAATATGATAATGATAGAAGGAATAGTAGAATGTTTGGAAATACTAACCCTACAAATAGAAGAAGATCTAATGAAAGGACATTGAGAGAATGAAGACCTTATGAAGAAAGAATATAGATAGTGTGTTATAAGTGTAACAACTTTGGACACATAGCTCAGAATTGTCATGCACCTGATGATTAGTAGAATCCTAGAAGCATAACTCTAGTATGTCAGTTATGCAAAAACTTCAGACATACAACAAAGTATTGTAGAATGGATAGAAACTTTAGAGATAGAAGGAATAATGGAAGAAACTTTAGAAATAGAAGGAATGATGGAAAAAATGCTAGAAATGATAGAAGGAGCCATTAAAGGAACTCTAGAACTAAGAAAGATAATGAGGAACAAAGAAATGTAGTTAGTGAACTTTGAGAAGAACTCAATGAGGCATTTGTAAAAGAATTAGACATCTCAAAATAAAAGTTAGAAGATGATGAGCCATGAAGATCGAAGTTAGTAATCAAGTTTGATTCAACTAAGTTGAATTAAGCCTGTTCACAATACTAGAATTTGTAACTTCACTCAGAGATTGAATTATGGGTAGAAAATTTGGGAAAAGGTGTATCAAGATAAGTTTAGATTGTAACTAAGATCACTTGACATTTGGAGCTTATCTAAACTAGTTATGAAGGAATTATGAGTTATTGCTATTACAAAGAAAGTTAATTCTATAGCAGAAGATGAAAAACTATGTTCTTACTGAGAATTCTGTGGATTGAAGTTTTTTGGAGAATTGTCATGATGGAAGGAGGCTATGGTAAACCTCGGGTAGCATTTGAAGATTAGATAGAAGATCTTGAGCAGATATTTGATTTCAAAATGAAATTGACATCTTTTTCATATTTGTGAAGTACACAATTAATGCAAGTTCAATTTGATGAATAAAATGGAGGACAAACTTGATTACCACTTCATTGTGATCACATTTGAAGCGTAGAGCACTCAGAAGTGATTTGATAAGGCAATTGAAGTAACCCCTATTTTCAAAAAGGGGCATTTTATTGTTTATTCATATAATTTATTCAGTAAAGTTTATATTTGTTAGAGTCATGGATATCTCTATAATGCATGAAGTTGAGAATAAGGAGAGACCAAAACTGAAGGTTGTTTGCATGAAATCCATAGAAGGAAACCCTAGTTCAACATTATCCATTACGTCGAATAATGTCATTTATTTGGAAGATGTAGAAAGTTATCTTAACAACAATTTTGAATCTATTGGGAGTGAGTATATGAATAAAGATATGGAATTAATCTTTAATCATGATATGACTATGAAGCCCAGATTTGAACATTTGAGAGAACTAGACCTGTTCAAATATCATTTCTACCCAGAATTGGACACAAATGAGTGGACACAGATCATACTAAGTAGAATACATGGTGGAAAATTGTGGATGGAAGATAATGTAGTTGATATTTTAGCCAACCTTATTCATGAGGTAACTAGTCTTAGCAAACAAGGCAGTGTACCTATAGGCAAGAAACTTGTTGAGAAGAAAGTTGAGAGTTGCACAAAAGTAGTTTATAATGGAAAGGCTATGGTGATCAACACCATTAAACAAGATGATGCAAGATTCCTGAGTAGAATCATTTCCTACTCTTTATGTGCAAGTTCTAAGATTGATGAATTGTTAGCTAGATTCATCTACGCAACCTACAAGATATGTGTTGAGAAGGAACAAGTTAATCTTAGTGAAATTCTAAGAATACAACTTCTTGAGAACCTAGAGAAAATCAAAAGGACTAATAATGGTATGTTTAGATTTTAGTCACCGATCAATCATTTATTTTTTCATGTACTTAAGAGATTTCCATATTTGTTAGTCATAGAGATTATGAGTAGTGATAGATGTAAAATGGAGAAAATCATAGATGTATGAAGAAAACATCCAATAGATAAAATCTTGGATAATGGGAATCTGATAATGAAAAAAATTCAGAATGGAATGAGACAAAGATTCAAAATTGCACCTGCAATTGTAGATAGATTTAAGGATGACATATGTGTTATGTTTGATACTTATTTTACTTATATTCAAGTAGCAGAACCTTGAGAAACATTCCTTGATCTCTTAGATTATGAGATATGTGATAATATAGTAGTTGGATACATTGATTTATTGTTGAACTATGAGAAGGACCAAGTTGAGTATAGATTTGGAACCTATGATGAGATTACCTTATTAGCTCATCAAACATCTTTAGAGAAAGCATCTCACAAGAAGATAGAAACAATAATGAAGAAAGCTTTATTAGAGGCCAGTATGACTAAAAGTAAGTCATAGGCAGTTAGATAGACTATGAAGCAAGGTGTAATGTATGTGCAATCTTTGTCAGTGTCTTTTGCAGAGACATATTCTAAATAGAGCATTCATTATGCAACATTATCAGGTGTAAAACTAAGTGAGCTAAAGAGAAAATTAGAAAGATTAGTGGAACTTGTGACCACCAAGACTAAAAGGGTCAAGCAACAAGCCATTAGACCAGGAAAGAGACAAAAGATATTGTTGACAATTGTTGAATCTAGTGAAGAACAAGAACAAGAACAAGAAGCTAAACAGGTAGAGAAGGTTACTACTTCTAAGAAATTATCAAGTAAAGCTCGAAAACCCTGGAAGCCAAAGATAAAGAAGATTAATTCAACCATTGCTAATGAAGGAAACTTTGTTGAGATGAACATATTTTATGATTTGTATAATAATTTTGAGAAAGATCAGATTTCTATCTCTACTGTGAGATATATAATAGCCAATAATCTAAAACTTAAAGATATTGAAGGCATGATAAATCATAAGGTCTATGATGGACTTATTGTTAAGAAGGTACCATCTTGAGAAGAGGACTTAGAAATTTAGAAGTCTATGTTAAGGACTATATGGAAGACTGATGACGAAGAAGTCAATAGATTGTTGAATATTCTAGCACCTTACTTGAGAAACAAAGTAAGACCATTTATATTTATGGTGGATGAGAAGGAAAAAATAAGAAGTGAAACAATGACAACCATAAGTGATGATGAAAAAATCCAAGGCAATACCTTCACCAGCACCTCAAAAGTGTTAGTAAGCAGTGACACAATGCAGATTGATGAGACCAATGTTACCAGTAACATTGATGATACTAACCCTTTTGAGAGTTTAGAAAAACTTGAATCTCATACCAAGGATATTGAAGAACAATTGAAACAAATTAAAGAGGAGAAAAGGCTTTTAGAAGAAGAAAAGAGGAAAATAGAAGAAGCCAAGCAAAAATTGCTTGAAGAAGAAATGAAGAAAAGAGTTGAGGAATAAAAGAAGAGGAAGTTAGAGGAAGAAAAGAGAAAAAAAAAAAAAGGAAAAAAAAAGAAGAGAAAGAGAAAGAAGAAAGAAGAGTCAAAGAGGTAGTTGAAAAGAAGAAAAGGGAGGATGAATCTAAACCTTCTAGTTCATCTACTCTGCTTTCTCTTTCTAGTCTAACAACTGATGATGATGATCAAACTGACTTGATCTCATCTTTGTCAAAACTTATTGAGAAGAATAGGATAGTGAAGAACCTACATAGAACCTTGATGGAGGTTATTGAAAAATTACATTGTACTCTAACAGTCCAACATACAGGGGTAGATCCTAAACAGAGGGCACAAGCAATGCTAAATTTTTTTGATGAGGAATTTACAATGTTGAATGTTGCAGAATCTAAGGCACATATTTCACATGATGCTAACTTGTTTAGCACTATTTGTTAGAACATCAAGTAAGTCTTGATACTTGTATCAAGGAAATTTAGAAATGTCAATAGGATGGAAAGGTATTGTACATCAAGTGTGCCTTATCTCACAAGTTGACCAGAGATCTTGATAGTCAAATTGCAGGTAAGATGAGTGAGCTAGAGGCTCTATCTAGCCAGATACAACATCCTTCTAGTAAAATTGATGATTTTGAAGGACTAGTGGCTAGTATTCATTATGATGTCAGGAAATTTGGAACTTCGGAAGGAACAATTTTTGAAAAGATTTTCAGATTTCAAAGATTCTATTGATATAAAAATATCTATTGTAGAGAAATAGTTGGAGGAATGTGTCAAAGCCAAGGACACTTATTCTAACTCTTTATATAAGATCTTAATGCACTTGAGATTGCATCATATGCCCTATGTGCAATTCTCACCTCTGCTATATCAGCCAAGAATACATGGGCCAAAGTTATGAACAATCTTAAGGAAAGTTTTGATGATTGTATGAAGATAATATTAGTTTAAGGTAGATGTTTATAAAGTTTTTGATAGTAGTTTTGACAATTATCAACCTTTGTCATTGATGTCAAAGGGGGAGAAGATGCATAAGAAAATTGTAAATAAGGTAAAGGGGAGAAGATAAAATTGTAAGGGGGAGCATATGTAAGATGGACAAGTTGTAATAGATGATTAATGTACTGTTACTCTATTATTTTTGACAAGTTTTTGACACTTAGCCAATTTTTTCTATTTTGTTGCCATCAATGCCAAAGGGGGAGATTGTTGAAAATTAGCTAATGAAGATATGTAATTGTTGTCATTTATGGAAAAACATGATGTATATGCTTACAAGAAACCTCATAAATAAAGATACTTAACTTTTGGTACTCAGAAAATTGTCTAAGTATGAATTTGGTTTACAACAGTGTATTGTTTTGTATGTAAATTGTTACTAATGTCATATTTTTACTAAAAAATGGAGATAGTATACATGTTTATGATGATGTGTATAACCTCAAACATTAGTTTGAATTGCACAGAAAAGAGATATTTGTGTTTTACCAATGAAACAAGACAACAGAATTAAAGGAAAGGAAATATTTTGTTTACAAAATAATTACTTGACCGTTTAGGGCTGACATCCTAGATTTTTACTCTAATTTGGAAAATTATATTATGGTCTTAGCTGACCTAGCAACAATTTGTTAAGAAGAATGGTATTAATGTAAAGGAAACCTTGTGAATTCAAGTGTGCAAGAAAGTTGTGAAAGTGTGCAAGTATTGTGATATGCAAACTTTCTGTAAAGAGATATATGTGAAGTTTTGAGAATCTATTTTGTGATCTGAGATCAAACTGAGGAAGAACCTATTTTCTTGAAGACTGATTACTTGCTTGGACAGTTAGCGCTTCTTGTAATTAGAAGTGCATGTTTGGGCAATGGGCTCATCTTGCACCTATTGTAGTACAACTCCTAACAAGGTTGGAATCTCCTAACATGGTCCATCCTCTAACAATAAACTTAGATACCAGTATATTATCTAGTGGATATCATCCCCACCGAGGTTTTCCCTTGGCCAAGGTTTCCCTAGTTAACAAAATATGGTGTTATGAGTTATCTTTGTGCATGGTTATTGTTACTATTCAAAATTACTTTATTACTTTCTTATGTATGGTTCAAAGTAATAAATAATATTCAATTGGTGACTAAATTTTGTAAATTACTGATTCACTTCTCCCTCTCAGTAATTCCTATTTCTAACAAGTCAACTACTTGGTCTCAGGGTTATGTTTATCATTGTATTTGATGGTTTGATCATTAGGTGCTAGTATTTATATTTAGGTGTTCTAGTCATGATATAAACTTAAATTTTTTGGAAACTTACAATTGGAATAATTGTTGGTTAGTCATTGATGTCAAATCTATTGATAAGACATATTTATACCTTATATAAATGTCATATATATTTGGTTGATGAAGAGGATTTGAGAAATTTCTCATAACAATAGAACCTAGAGGAAAGGTTGAGTTATGAAAAGGAATCTATAATGGACATTTGATTAGTTAGACTTTGATAAGACAAAGTGATTGTTTATATCAAGAAAGTTAAGCTAAGCCAAGCAATAAAGAAAAAAGGTTAAGGAATGTCAAGTGACGCTAGTGTCAAATGAGCCATAGTAGGTGCCCACAAAATCTAGTGCTACCGAGCATCAGTATCGATTGAGAAAGATAGTCAATGTCAAGCCAAAATTTTTACAGTGACTGAGTGATTAAGTGATGATTGAGTGTCAGAACTTAGTGATTGTCAAGTAACAATGTTGAGAATGAATGTGAGGAAATCATAATTTCTAGCTGACTTAGTTGATTTCTTGGGAGACGTAAACCATGTTGGAGCTAATATTGATGAGTTGGATCATTCAATTCAAGGAGAGGATTAGGCAAAGACCTAATAGATGGATTCCAAAGAAATTTCTAGAGGATGTTCAAGAAGGTGGATAGATACAAAGAATCATGTTGAACATAATCGTACACCATAAGATCTATAGTGATCATGGAAACAACAAAGAATTGCCTATTTAAAGAGGTATAGATCCAAACTTGAAATGTGAGAGTGCGAGAGAGGTGCATATAGAGGAAGGAGGATCAGAGTTGCACAATTGTGTGAGAGTGAATGCAAAGATAAAGGAGATTTCTTGCATAGATGCTACTGATATTGATAAGTGAATTTGAGAAGATTTCTTAAGTTTTGTTGAAAGGAGAAGATTGATTCCTTGAAGGGTTGCCAAGTAAATCAAGAATAGAGATGGCAATGGAGAGCTTATTAGTGAATCATCACATGAGTCAAATAGTGTCAAACTTGTCTTGAATGCTTTATATGTTTTATGTTTGATAAAGTTTACATTGAACAAAGTATGTTATGTTTGGGATAGTACTTTTGTTTATCACTACAGTAGAGACCGAGAAACAATAGGACAAGCAAAAAATTGAGTGTTTTATGTTTAATTTTTCAAATGGTACTTATGGACCTTGAGTAACTGATTCACCCCCAGCTCTCAGTTATTCTAAACATTTCTAACAAAATTTTGATTGATTAATATTTCTTATACATTAAAGAGAAATAAAAATAATCCAATAAAATAAATAATAAGATAAAAATAAAATAAAAAGATTAGAAAAAATTCTATCTTAATTTCTAGGAGACACAAACCTAAGACCTCTTAGGGACAAAGCTAGTTAGTTTCCATTGAGCCACTGGCGTTCCTTAGGATAATAAGATTAAATAAAAGCTTTTTATAATTATAAAGAAGGAAATATAGAAAGAAAACCAATTAATATATCTTAAGAGATGTGAACCTATGACGTAGGGGTTAGAAGGATGTTAGGTTTTTCATTTGGGCTATTAGTGATCCTTGAGACCTAGTCCATAAGGATATGATATTAACGAGGAAAAACATAATTTTTTTAAACAAAAATAAAATAAAAAGTATAATCATGGTGATTAAAAAATTAATTTATTAAATAGGATTATTCAGCAAATCATACCTTAATACCAACCATTACATCTACGAAGAAACTTCTCTAACTATCTGGAGAAGTAAAAATATTGTTTCCGAAAAGCCACAGATAATCCTGGCACAAGGATCAATATGTGAGGAATAAATTTACATAAAAAAATTTGAAAATTTATGTCAAAATTTTGAGTTGAAAGGATTAGAAGAAGAATTCATTAGAAAAAACTTGGTGTGTAGGACAACTAGATGGGTTAGGAGTGTACTATAGAGTTGGTTTGCATTGAATTACTACTTGAATTGGGTCAAGGTTTCATCAAATAAATTAGATTGGCTTGAAACCCATACTGTAGAATCTCTTGTGTATGATGAATAAATTAAAATGTTTGATATCTACATAAATAAAATGAAAAGAGTGTCTATATATGTGTGTGTTTGTGTGTGCCTGTTTAATGTCTAAGAAAGTTGTGGGTTGAATTGCCTACTTTTAATTCTATTTCTCCTGGTGTGTTTTTCATTCTCTTTAAGTTTTTAGTTTATACTCTTAGCCTATGTGTTTAAGCCCTTAATTTTTAGACAAGAATGAAATGATTAAACACACACTTGGCATGTGTTTTATGGGATTCCATCAAGGAAGAAGGGTGGTCTATTAAGGATATACCCTATATTTCTTGGGATGAATACAACATCATTCCCAAGTCACGAGTTGTGTTCAACTTGGGCCAATCCATTTTTACATAAAAGAAAACATGTTCAGGAACAAATGCACACCTAGAATGTATGTATGCACATCTTTGTGTAACCTATTGGAATTAAAATAGGAAATATAAACTTTGAGAGGGAGGGGCAGGTGAATCAATGCTTTAAATTTTAACCCATGAAAATTCACCACACATCCATCTCACAATTCAATAAGTAAACTAAAATACCATGTAAAGCATATACATCTAAAGTATGTAAACAAGTAATAATTCACACATATATGACACAAGATATGATTACCCAGAAACCCTCCAATGAGAAGGTAAAATTGGAGTGGGGATGACACTTACAAATCTTCACTACTGCAACAATAAAGTATACCCAATGAAGGTTACAATGTTTGATCATGAAACATGATCTACCCTATGAAATATTTTCTCTATTAAAAGCTTAAAAATATTATTATGTCTTACCCTATTAAAGGATTTCAATATCCTATTAGAAGTGTGCATGAATAAAGGACTTTAACTCACAATTAAGTAAGCACCTTGTTAGAGGATTTCAATACAACTTGTTAGGACTACTCTGTTAAGAGATTTGATTGATTCACTTGTTAAAATGTCTCAACAATGATCCTATGATTAGCACTCTATTGCTCGATGCCAAATTTCCTCTATACTATTGTAAACTTGATCCTTCTTGATCAAATGTCTCTTTGCTATTCACTATTTTGTTCCTTTGTTCTCCTTTAATTGATTTTGCAGTATATCTCAGATCATAATAACTTGGTCACCATGAATTTCTTGTTTGTGCATGCAAACTCTCCTTCTCACTTCTTGAACATTTAGGGTTTTCTCCTCCTTAAGAAGACTTAGGTGACTTAGGATTATGTACAAATCAACAGTTGTGATTCATCCATATTGCCACTTAAGCCTTCCCTTTATCTAATTGGATGCATGCAATACATAGGGATTCACATATAAAATTTGTTCTTATCAAAAAATTATCATAATTCAATCCTTAAGTCAACCCAAAAATGGTTTACATAGTAGTTTGTGCCAATACAAACAACTATGTTACTTGAAATCTGAAGTCCTTGGTGCTCAGCACTAATTGTGACTTCAAATATTGTCATTCAACATCCAAATGACTCGGCATCCACTACCTAATCTGCACATAAATCACTCAGCACATACTATTTTCTTGGCACTTGAATGACTCGACACATGAGTGACTGAACACTCATTGTTTACTTGGCATACTCTAACTTTTATGTTGTGCTCAACATATGATACTTTTTTGGCATGAACTAAGTAAATGACTTAAGTGTGTAGATGCTCACTTGTCAAAACCAATATGAGATTAATAATCTACCCCTTTGACATGAATGTCAAAAACACTTGGTCATACATAAGTAATCTTATTCTTATGAGCATAACATAGATATATGTTCAACTTCTATACAAAATCTCAAAATATCAAAATTTTGCAACATGACTTATACCTCAAAATTTCATAACTCCCCCTGAGTTGTTGATTTAGTTCTATACTATACTCTGTATCAAAATCTTTCTCCTAGTGAGTAGATTTGCATCAGTTGATACTCTTCCTCTATTTCTCACTCAATTGATTTTTTCATTTTGTTATTCTCTTACTCTTATCTTTGTTCCTTGCTCCCCCTTGGGTATAGATATATCTTTTCTCTGCTTGCTTGCTTGCTCACTTGCTCTCCCCATTGCTCTTACTCCCCCTTTTTGACACTGATGTCAATGGGTTATACACTTATAGTGTATTTTTCCAAAAAAAAAATTATGGACCTCAAGTATAATCTTAAGAGCTACATCCCAATTATCACAAGCTACCTCTGAAGATTTTATTTGGATGGCCAACTTGGCAGCAAGGTGTACTAAGCCATCTAATGTAGAAAGATGAGGGTCTTTCTTCATAAGTGTTTCTACATAGCCTAATGATGGACACACAATCAAAGACCAGAATGAACACACAAGAATACAATAGTATGATTCTGGAGAAAGAAATCCTCCACATAGTACATTTACAATGCTAAAAATGTTCTTAAATAGACCCCAATTCATTTAGGGTTAGGAATAAATTCTAGAATACAATAGTTGGTATCCACCACAAAAATAGAAGGTTCCAGAAGTCATGTTAGAAGTCAGTGTAAAATTAGAAGAATCCAAAAATGGTAGTCCAACTTTTGGGAGGCATAACTTTTGAACCGAGATTCCAATTGACGAATTGTTTTCATTTTTGGAAATCTCTCAAAGCACTCTATAACCCTATGGATAGACTTCACTCGTCCCCCATTTTTCAACCTTTAATGAGGCCATTTCGTGCTCCATATCTGACTTTGAAGCACTCTTATTCCAGGAAACTTAAAAATGCAATAACTTTCTAACCGTAAAGTCTTTTGACCTGGTTCTTTTTCTAGAGTGTTTTAAATTACAAGTATAATCATCCCTCCAAATTAAACCCTCTAACTCATCATAATTTTGGCTCTATTACAAAATAACCCATATTTTTACATTTACACATATCCCAAGGTGCTTAAAAACTCTAACCTAGAAAACTAATAGTGGAACTATGAGAGTTGGAACCTTTATTTGACCCAAATGGGTATCTAGAAATAAAAACTCATTAAATAGAAACTATCTCTAAGCATATTTTTGGGTGATACATGATTGCCCTTACACCGCTGGATGCTCCTGCATCAGACACCTAGGGTGGATTGAAAAGTGACCCTGCCACTTTATGGTAGAGGAAAACCCAAATGGGCAACCTCCACTACTGATATCCAAGTTGAGTCCTCTATTGGTCATCCTTTCCACTTCACCAAGTACTCTTCATACTATCTATTGGACATCCTTTCTAGAATCTCTTCTATATCCTCCTTCTTAGAAGCAGGAATTGGACATGGTTCCAGCATCAACCCCTCATCTGTACCATCATCATGATATTCTGTTAAGTCTGCAATGTTGAAGATAGGAGAAATGTGAATCCCATCTAGCAACTCCACCTCATATGCATTTCCCAAGTCATGCTTCTTCAAAATTTTATAGGGGCCAAATTTCTTCATCTTCAGCTTGTTGTAAGTACCCACTAAAAATTGTTCCTTTCGTAAGTGTACCATAACCAAATCCCCTACTTGGAACTCCTTATGTCTCCTCCTTTGATCTACCCTAGCTTTATACTGTTGATTCATCTTGGTGATGTGTGCATGAACCTCCTCATGTAGGCTCTTGTTATGTTCATCAAATTCTTCTACCTCGACACTTGTCCTCTTCCCTTGCTCCATCTTCCTCAATTCTAGTGGAGTCTTTGGACTACTTCCATACACAATTTGGAATGTTGATCTACCAATACTCCTATTTACAAAATTATTGTAAGAAAATTTTTCTTGTGGTAGAATCAAATCCCATCCCTTGGGCTTATCTCCCACTAAACACCTCAGAAAATTGCCCAAAATTCTATTTACCACTTCGGTCTATTTGTCAAACTACGGATGATGTGTAGAAATGAACCTCAATTCTATCCTCAACTTCTTCCATAAAGTCCTCCAAAAATACTCCACAAATTTAGTATCTCTATCAGAAACAATACTCTTCCAGAGACCATGTGGTCTCACCACCTCTCTGAAAAAAGTTTGCAATATGTACAACATCATGAGTCTTGTGGCATGGGATGAAATGTGCCATCTTGGAGAACCTATCAACCACCACAAATACTGAGTCATTACACCTTTGTGTCCTCGACAATCCAAGAACAAAATCCATACTTATGTCCTCCCAAGGTTTTGATGAAATAGGCAATGGTTGATAAAGTCTAGTATTGTGACTAAATCTTTTGGCTGCTTGACATACTTGACAATTCTGCACAAATTTCTTCACATCTTGTAACATTTGAGGCCAAAAATAATGTTCTCTAAGAATGGCAATGGTCTTATCTTGACCAAAGTGTCTTGCCATTCCCCCACTGTGTTTCTCTTTGATCAAGTTTTCCCTCATGGAATGGCTTGGAATGCATAATTGACTACCCTTGAATATTATACCATCTGAATCAAATAATCTAGCCACCTAGTTCTATCTACAGTAACAGGTTCTTTACAAGCCTTCCATGCTTTAGCAAAATTAGGATCCTTTGGGTATAGATTCTTGAGTTCATCAAACCCAACCACTTCAACCTCCATTACTGTAAGCAACAACTGTCTCCTACCGAATGTGTCTGCAACCCTATTAGACCTTCCACTTCTATGTTTCAACACAAATGTATAGCTTTGCATGAACTCTACCCACTTCATATGTCTGTAGTTCAATTTCCCTTAGTTATTTAGGTACTGCAATGCCTGGTGATCAGTATACAAGACAAATTCTTTTGGCATTAAATAATGCCTCCATTTCTTTAAGGCCTAAACAATTGTATAGAACTCCTAATCATAAACAAAATACTTCTTCTTTGCATCATTCAATTTTTCACTAAAATATGCAATAGGCTTACCTTCTTGTCTCAATGTAGCCCCAATAGCATTGCCACTAGCATCAAAATCTACTTGGAACACTTTATTGAAATCTGGACGTGTCAATACAGGTTTCTCTATCACCTTATTTTTCAACAATTCAAAACTCCTTGCAGTTGTTGTAGTCCACTTGAACTCTTTCCTATCCCCCCTTATTGTTTCAGTCAGGGGTGCACATATGCCACTGAAATTTTTAAGGAACTTCCTGTTAAAACTAACCAGACCATGAAATGATCTCACCTTAGTAGCAGACCTTGGAGTAGGCCATTCCAAGATGGCCTTTACCTTCCCTGGATCCATTTTGAGACCCTCAGATGATACAAAAAACCCTAAGTAGACTAACTCTTTTTTTACAAAGCTATATTTCTTCAAATTAATCAACATTTTCTCTTCCCTCAACCTTTCAAGGAAACTATGAATGTGCAATAAATGTTCATCCAAAGTTTTACTAAAAATTAAAATATCATCCAAATAGACAATAACACATTTTCCCAAGAATTTCTTTAATACCTCATTCATAAGCCACATGAAGGTGCTTGGCACGTTGGTCAGTCCAAAGGGCATGACTAACCACTTGGATAGACCCACCTTGGTCTTGAATGTAGTCTTCCACTCGTCTTCCTCTTATATCTATATCTAGTGATAGCCACTCTTGAGATCTATCATTGTGAAGTACTGAGCTCCACTCAAGCAGTCCATAAGATCATCCATTCTTGGCAAAGAAAACTGATACCTGATGGTTATTTTGTTTATAGCTCAAGAGTCTGTGTACATTCTCCACTCTCCATCCTTCTTTGGTGCTAGTACTGTAGGTACTACACATGGACTTAGGCTCTCTCAAATCAAACCCTTCCTCAATAGCTCCTAAAATTTTCTATTTAGCTCCTCAGTTTCAGTAGAAGTCATCATATGAGTAGCCTTGTTAGGAAAACTAGCTCTAGGGATTAAATCTATTTGATGACTAATTTTCCTTATTGGTGGCAACCCTTTTGGAACATTATCAGAGATGACATCTCCATAGTTTTAGTGAACAGATTGTCCTTTGAGAGAATGTGTGGAAATCCGACCCTAAATGCCCAAGTGAAAGGACAAATCAAAACCAACAGTTGGATAGATTATCATGGATTGATAACCTTCCTCTGAATTTTTATCGGGTACAGCTCCCTGTATGAAATATTCAATGAATTAAATGTGAATGCTTTTACCAGAAAGCATAAAAGGATATCAAACATCTACCCATAAATACAACGTAGATGCGAAAACTTATACTACTGCAAGAAATTAAATGGTAAATGACACAAAGTCCATTCACCCTAACATGCTACAAAAGACAGAATCAAGAAACACATTTTCCCTCTTCTTGAGAAAGTGCAAAAATGAAAATATGGAGATATAACAACATATTTTAGAGAAAACCAAAGTGGCACAAAGATCACACTTAGTGGAAAGTATATTGCTCAAACTCAAAGTTTTGACAAACAATTAACTCTCAAGTCTCCCTCCTCTGAAAGCATAAAGATGCACTTGCTATTACAATCACCATTAAAGAAAGTTGTAACAAATCAAAATTCTCCTATTGCTAACACACAGTTTAGAATAGGAAAATGAAAACTTGCTTTTCCCTCCACAACTTCACAATAAAATGAAATAAAATTGGAGAAACCTCTCCTCCCTACTGTAGCACAAAGTTTGTAGTCTTTTGGAGAGAAAAAAATGAAACCCCTGTTTACTCTGTTGCTGGCTTATTTAATCTGTTCTTTCCCATGGCTTTTCAGTTTCCTAACTGAATCTTGAAAAAAAATTTGTTTTCCCCTTTCTTTTGGTGTTTATATCATTATAAAAATAGTCTTTTATCTTTGCAAATTCGTGGCCCCTATGGTATGCTCATGCTGACAAGTGGCATTTGCTAGTGATGAGGTTCTATTATGATTTTGTAACTGTCACTGACATTTTTTATAGCATCCCACTCAATCAGTCATAAATCATTAACAAAAAATGAGTTTGAGAAAATATTTGGTTAGGTCATGCATAAATTTCTTCTTAGAAACATATCTCAAATTTAGCCAAATCCAACAGTTCAATTGGAAGTTATGCCCCCTGCACTGAGACCTAATTTGATTGTCTGGATTCTGTAACTGCTGTTGCTGAGCCGATAGAGGTGCAAACAGGAACTCATAACTTTTGATCCATAGTGAATATTAAAAAAATATTTGGAGAGGATTTATAAAACTAGCATTCACAACACATATCCAAGATTTAGATCAATCCAATATTTAGATTGTGAGATATGACCCCCACAATATGACTATTTTCTGTCATCACTGTTATTTCTGCTCCGATAGTGGTGCACTCAAGAACCTGTAACTTTTGATCCATCTATGATATAAAAACATATTTGGTGAAGATTTAGAGAACTAGTATTGAAAATACATATCCAAAATTGAGCTTGATCCAATAGTTAAATTGTGAGATATGACCCCTTAAATATGACTGTTTTTAGTCCATCAGAGAATCTGAGATTTCTTTTGCTTGTATATATTTATTCCACTTTAAGATGGATGCAATCTAATGTAAGCTCATTGTATGTATGTTGCATTAAATCAATGCTATTCTTATCAACTATTCAATTCAGTTAAATTTCATGCAAATCCATATCACCAATATAAGGTTAATGCTCATCACCTCTATCAAGCAGATCAGTCTCTTCGAGCTGGAAATTGATTTGTTTTAATGCATAGACAAATGATAGCTCTTGATCTTTCTCAAACCTTAACCATGATTCCATGTTCAATATGTGTGTGGAATTTTAACTAATCTTCTTTTACATCTAAAATTCACAAATTGACTATGCTTGAATCTACATTTAGACTCTGGATCTAAGCTTGATTCTAAAACTGAGCCACTGTTCTCGTTAATGTGGATCTCAAAACCTGACAAGCTGGAGTCTCCAAATTTGAACTGTCTTAAACCCGTCATATCACATGAAATTTTTTGAACATATAATATGCCATAATGAGTCAACAAGCTCGTAGGATCATTTTGAAGGCATTGAACCTGAAACTTTTTTTCACATCTGCATATTAAAATTTTTGAACCAATTTGTATTTTTAAACCATTGAACTGCTTTGAAGTCTGAGCCTAAAATGTGAACTGAGACAGAGTTCTAAACCTTTTTGAATTAACAAATCTGCAATTTCGAATCGAGAGTCTAAATTTTGTTTATATTGAACTTGCAGGATGGGTTATTTGAACCATTAAACCATTCTAAACTAATTTAAACTACTTCAAACTTTAGTTCAAAATGGTTCGAAGAGGTTCAACATCTAAAATTGGATTATGAAATTGTGAAACTTCTTGTGAAGTCCTCTGAACTTGGATTAAATGATCCTTATACCTTTGCTCTGAATCATTGAACTTGAAAACCTTAAGCCTAATCTGAGTCTGCATGTTGAACCAACAAACCAACTTGGACTTCTGAACCATCGAACTACTTTGAACTACTTTAAACTTTAGTTCAAAGTGGTTCAACAACTCTAAACTTGAAGCTTTGAAATTGTGACCATATCGGGTACTAACAGGGGCTCTAACTGTGGGACTGATTTTGATGCAAAATTAGAGAACTCTAGTAATCTCTAGGAAAAGAATAGTGCATTATCCATTGGGCAAATAGAGTTAGCAAAAGAAGATCGGGAGCTGCTTGCAGAGAGGGTGGAGGAGAGCAGGGCAAAACTAGCAAACAAAACCAACAACCAACAACTAAACTACCAGCAAACATGAGGCTTTGCACATTATTTCAACTACCACTATGCACAACAAAAACTTATTTACAATATTTACAAAGGTAGGTAAAGAACCTACCAAGAGAACCAGAAGAAAGAAAAAACTACGCAAATCCATTTACTGATTGGGAGAAGTAGGAGCCCTTCCAGATCAGCAAATCATACCTTAAGGGAACAACTTCAAACCATTGCTTGTTGATGACCCTTTCAATACCAAACTTTGAACTGGCAATGTACATACACATGCTGATCCAACATTCCTTTCCAAATAGCCATAGCTCATCATAATATTCTCTTTCATTCAAGAAATGATACTCAACATGCATCAGGTTGGGTTTTACTTCAGACTGAAAATTTTTAAAAGAAGAAACTTTTTCAAGAAAAGACACAAAATCTAGAAATGCTGTCATAAAAACTCACCATTTGTGTATGGCATTGGATATTATTGTCAACTTTTAAGCAAAGAGAAGCTTTTTCCAGTATAGGAACTTCTATTCTATACTTCTCATAGAATGCATGAAGCTTATTTCCCAACTCATCAATCAGCATATTATGACCAACTTTAAGATTAACAAAGCAGATATCTACATTATTAGTTGCAGAAATCATAGGTACCTTGTTGGAACTATGTTTTACCTCAGCCAAACTAATATGGTTTTCATCACATATCTTTATAGTCTCTTGGAAACCACTAACCATCCTTTCTTCAATCTCCTTGGATAGCCAAGAGTCATTTATGAGGAAAGATTTTGATGGACTATCATTATTTGAACATAGTTCCTTGCTGAAACCTTCCACATTTTCTGTAGGTGAGCATAATATACTTTCTCCATCCTGCATACCTCCATCATTTATGTCTTTTAACTGATTCCCTACCACTACAATGCTGTCCACATTTTCATTTTGGCACATAAGAGGGAAATCAGATCCTTTACTCACTTCTTGGGCATCAAGAGATGAACTATCCTCATGACATGAAATCATAGGCAAAGACTCGATACAACTATCCATAGCCAATAAAGCCAAATGAAAAGAAGCATCATCCTCTTTTTGAATACACTCAAAATTTTCATCATCTGAAAATGATGATAGGCAATCTAAATTTTTTACCTCAACTTCAGGACTTACTAGAGATGATGTGGAGATGGGAATCACATGCGGCTAAAAAGCATCAACACCTTCATCATCTTGTCGGCTTGCTATTCTTTCTTTACCAGGATCTTCTTCTTGCTTGTCTTCCACTTTAGCTATTTCTTCCTTCTCACATGCGTGTCTTTCTTTTTCTGGATCTTGCACCTGGGGTTTCTTCTTTATGAAGATGGCACCGTAAAAGGATTTTAGCTAGTCTACTTGCTTTGCAACCGCTTCAGTAACCTCTCTGATAGGATTATCTTTGAAAGGTGGGATGAAGATAAATATTTTTGAGTTATCTTCATCTCTTGCTGGAATCCAATCTTTCAAGATTTCTTCATATATAATGAAGGCTACTGGGTATTCTTCTTCCATAGAGCCACCAATCTCCTGCATGTAGAGATAACCATACAACTGAGGAAACAATGTTAGGAAATGATCTATTTTTCCTTTCCCCAGCGGAGTCGCCAAAAATATGTTAGTGAACAGATTGTCCTTCAAGAGAATGTGTGGAAATCTGACCCTAAATGCCCAAGTGAAAGGACAAATTGACACCAACAGTTGGATAGGTTATCATGGATTGATAACCTTCCTCTGAATTTTTATCGGGTACAGCTCCCCATATGAAATATTCAATGAATTAAATGTGAATGCTTTTACCAGAAAGCATAAAAGGATATCAAACATCTACCCATAAATATAGTATAGATGCAAAAACCTATACTACTACAAGAAATTAAATGGTAAATGACACAAAGTCCATTCACCCTAACATGCTACAAAAGATGGAATCAAGAAACACATTTTCCCTCTTCTTGAGAAAGTGCAGAAATGAAAATATGGAGATATAACAACATATTTCAGAGAAAACCAAAGTGACACAAAGATAAAACTTAGTGGAAAGTAGATTTCTCAAACTCAAAGTTTTGACAAACAATTAACTCTCAAGTCTCCCTCCTCTGAAAGCATAAAGATGCACTTGCTATTACAATCACCATTAAAGAAAGCTGTAACAAATCAAAATTCTCCTATTGCTAACACATAGTTTAGAATAGGAAAATGAAATTTTTTTTTTCCCTCCACAACTTCACAAGAAAATGAAATAAAATTGGGGAAACCTCTCCTCCCTGCTGTAGCACAAAGTCTATAGTCTTTTGGAGAGAAAAAAATGGAACCCCTACTTACTCTGTTGCTGGCTTATTTAATCTGTTCTTTCACATGGCTTTTCAATTTCCTAATTGAATCTTGAAAAAAAATTTGTTTTCCCCTTTCTTTTGGTGTTTATATCATTATAAAAATAGTCTTTTATCTTTGCAAATTCATGGCCCCTATGGTATGCTCACGCTGACAAGTGGCATTTGCTAGTGATGAGGTTCTATTATGATTTTGTAACTGTCATTGACAGTTTTGATAGCGTCCCACTCAATTAGTCGTAACTCATTAAATAGGAATTATTTTGAGAAAATATTTGGTCAGATCATGCATAACTTACTTCTTAGAAACATATCTAAAATTGAGACAAATCCAACAGTTTGATTGGAAGTTATGCCCCCTGTACTGAGACCCAATTTGATTGTCTGGATTCTGTAACTGCTGTTGCTAAGCCGATGCAAACAGGAACTCATAACTTTTGATCCATTGTGAATATGAAAAAAAAATTGGAGAAGATTTATAAAATTAGCATTCACAACACATATTCAAGATTTAGGTCAATACAACAGTTAGATTGTGAGATATGACCCCCGCAATATGATTATTTTCTGTCATCACTATTATTGCTGCTCTGACAGTGGTGCACTCAAGAACCTATAACTTTTGATCCATATCCGATCTAAAAAAACTCTTAGGTGAAGATTTAGAGAACTAGTATTTTAAATACATATCCAAAATTGAGCTTTATCCAACAATTAAATTGTGAGATACAACCCTCGAAATATGACTATTTTTAGGCCATCAAAGAATCTGAGATTTCTTTTGCTTGTATATATTTATTCCACTTTAAGATGGATGCATTCTGATGTAAGCTCATTGTATGTATGTTGCATGAAATCAATGCTATTCTTATCAACTATTCAATTCAATTGAACTTCATGAAAATCCATATCACCAATATAAGGTTAATGCTCATCACCTCTATCAAGCAGATCAGTCTCTTCGAGCTAGAAATTGATTTGTTTTAATGCATACACAAATGATAGCTCTTGATCTTTCTCAAACCTTAACCATGATTCCATGTTCAATATGTGTGTGGAATCTTAACTAATCTTCTTTCACATCTAAAATTCACTAATTGACTATGCCTAAATCTGCATTTAGACTTTGGATCTAAGCTTGATTCTAAAGCTGAGCCGCTATTCTCATTAATCTGGATCTCAAAACCTAACAAGCTGGAGTCTCCAGATTTGAACTAATTTGAACTGTCCTAAACCCATCACATCACATGAACTTTTCTAAACATAGAATAAGCCATATTGAATCAACAAGCTCGTAGGATCATTTTGAAGGCATTGAACCTGAAACTTGTTTTCGCATCTGCATATTAAAATTTCTGAACCACTTTGCATTTTTCAACCATTGAATTGCTTTGAAGTCAGAGCTTGAAATGTGAACTGAGACAGAGTTTTGAACCTTTCTGAATTAATAAATCTACAATTTCAAATTGAGAGTCTAAATTTTTTTTATATTGAACCTGTAGGATGGGTTATTTGAACCATTAAACTATTCTAAACTACTTTAAACTACTTCGAACTTCAGTTCGAAATGGTTCGAAGAGGTTCAACATCTAAAACTGGATTCTAAAACTGTGAAACTTCTTGTGAAGTCCTATAAACTTGGATTAAATGATCCTTATACCTTTTCTTTGAATCATTGAACTTGACAACCTTAAGCCTGATCTGAGTCTGCATGTTGAACCAACAAACCAACTTGGACCTCTGAACCATCGAACTGCTTTGAACTACTTTAAACTTCAGTTCGTAGTGGTTCAACAACTCTAAACTTGAAGCTTTGAAATTGTGACCATATCGGGTACTAACACATAGTCACTTAATAGGCCTAAAACTTGAGGTGGAATTTCAATACTACATTCCTTATCTCTTCTAGGAATCAAAGCATAACACATACATTGATGTTTCATACCATCCAAAAGTTTTCTTCAATCAACAAGACATATCCTTGCACTAATACATACCTTTTCACCTTCCTTTATCAAGGGCTTTAGTTTATGGAAAACTCCATCCTTTCTCAGAGAGTATGTATTTGCATGACCATCATGTACAACATGTCTATCAAATTGCCACGATCTTCCCAACAATAAATGACAGACATCCATTGGAATAATGTCACAGAGAACTTCATCATGGTAACTTCCAACCTTGAACTTCACCAAACAATATTCACTAACCAAGACCTTATGATCATCCTTCACCCAAGCAATCCAATAGGGTTGGGGGTGTTTCTCCCTCTTGAGCTTTAGCTTAGAGACCATCCTCTCAGACACCAAGTTGTTAGTTTTTCCACCATCAACAATCACATCACAACACTTATCCTCACACTTGCACTTGGTACGAAACAAACTCCTTTTTCTAGGTTCAATCTCATTGCTTAGTAAGACCCTTTCATTTATTAGAACCTCTCCTCCTTCTGCATCCTTAGAATGCAATGACTGTGCATCCTCATCCATGTGAGCAACTCTTGCTTGAAAATCAGCTCTCCTATCTATCCTTGTCATTAAGGGAATTCAAATGCACAATGACCTTCTTCATTGCAATGAAAATAGGTACCAAAAAAGCCTCCTCTTCTTGAACCTTGTCCATGTCCTTTTCCTCTTCCTCTTTGATCTCCAAAGTTTTGATCACAAGAGGAATTGAAACCCTCATTCCTTTGGTTCCTACTAGTACCCACATCTTCATTTTTCTTCTGGATCTCATTTTGGCCTCCAAATGACCTACCACTACCCCATCCTCCTTGACCACACCCTCTTTTCCTTCCATCAAACTCTTTTTTTAGCTTCTTTTCAACTTGTAGGGAAAATTGGTATGCCTCTTCAATGCTAGTCATTCTAACTAGACTTAACTCCTCTTGAATGTTAGGTCGTAACCCATTGAGGTAACATGAAACCTTCTCCTTATTAGCTTCTACATGCCTTGCCCTAATAAGAAGTCAATAAAATTCCTCTGTATATTCCTGGAAAAATTTTCCTACTTGCTTTAACCCTTGCATTTTCTTGAACAAATCAAGCTCGTAATCAACTAGAATGAATTGCTTCTTTAGTTTGTTTACCATGTGATCCCACTTGTGATTTTCTCCTTTCCTCTTCTATTCTTTTCTAGATGAACCTCTTGCCACTAGATTCTGGCATGGCCTTTCATTTTGGCCTTTGCAAATTTAACCCTCTCTGGGTCTTTGATATCCTTATACTTAAATTATTCCTCTAGTTCATTGATCCAATACTCATCAAGGTTTAGTGTTTCCAAAAACATAACCACATCAATTTTAGGTCTTCTTCCAAGCTTAGAAATGGCCCTAAAAAGCCTCTCCTTTTCTTGATTTAGGACTTCCTCTTCACCTGCCCCTTCCTATCTAATATTTTCTTCTTCTTCATTTTCTTCCTCACTTTCATTGTCTGCAACAACATTTAGTCCTCTGTGGATCTCCTCCTGCAATGCTTGAACTTTTCTCTGGAGGGCTTTAACCTCAGGAGTAACAACTCCAGCCCTTCCACTACATTTCATTCATGGAGGCATCTTCTTGTCTCAAAACCACAACTATATAGTCCTGGTGCAAACTACCTCATAGTCGGCGCTCTAGCTACATGCTTAGGAAAACATTGCTCTAATACCACTTGATGGAGACATAATCAAAGACTAGAATGAACACATAGGAAAAGGGAAATATTATTATCAATGAAAAATTCCCTATGGGTTTACAATAGTATGATTCTAGAGAAAGAAATCCTCCATACAGTACCTTCTCTCTAACTCCACTAAGAACTACCTTTATAATGCCATAAATATTCTGAAATAGACCCCAATTCATTTATGGTTAGGAATACATTCTAGAATACACTAGGTGGCATCCACCACCAAACAAAAGGTTCCAGAAGTCATGTTAGAAGTCGTTGTAAAATTAGAAGAATCCAGAAATGGTAGTCCAACTTCTGGGAGGCATAACTTTTAAACTGGGACTCTGATTGATGAACTATTTACATTTATGGAAATGTCTCAAAGTTCTCTACAACCCTATGAATAGGATTCAATTGTCCCCCATTTTTTGGCCCTATAAAAGGCTTTTTAGTGCCCCATATCTGACTTTGTAGTGCTCTTAGGAGGTCTCTAGGAAACTTAAAACTACAATATCTTTCTAATGGTAAAGTCTTTTGACCTGATTCTTTTTCTGGAGTTTTTAAAATTACAAGTATAGTCTTCCCTCCAAAAAAACCCCTCTAACTCATCATTATTTTGTCTCTATTACAAAATAACCAATTTTCTACATTTACACGTATCCTAAGGTGCTTAAAAAATCTAAACCAGAAAACTAATAGTGGAACTATGAGAGTTGGAACCTTTATTTGACCCAAATGGGAATCTAGAAATAAAAACACATTAAATAGAAACTATCTCTAAGAATATTTTTGGGTGATACAGGATTTCCCTTACACCACTGGATGCTCCTACATCACCTAGCTCCTTGTGTAAAATCTCCATGTGAGGAGTCAATGTAGACTAGGTGCTAATCAATTTAGCACTAATGTTGGCTTCATCTGCTTGTAATGTTGCTAATTAACTTTGGGATTGCAAGAGGGTCCTAAAATGTTTTTCACTTTGAGCTAGAGACATGGGCAATTTTGCACCTGATGACTACATTTGGCTCTCCAAACTCAGGATGTGATTCCTTATCTCTTGTGTAAAAAGTGTATGATTGCACAGTTTGGTGTACAAAGAGAAAATGTTATCTAGTACCTTCTTCACACTCTCTATCTTGGTTGCTAGCTCAACCTATGTCAGTGCAATACCATTGGATATCTTCTCATTTAATTTGTTTTAGAACTTCCTTTCAGATCATTCTAATAGTTTGACATTAGTATCCAGGTCTGTGTCACTAACCCTTTCCACTATATTGGTTAATTGTTCAATTATGGGCTTTGTTTCATTAAGAGTAGGTAGAATAATGCATCTAAGAAAATTTCTTTGATGTCAATCAAAGCTTGCTTCTATCTATGCTCCCTTGTGAGTAGTTCTTGATGTTTCTCCTTTGCTAGGGCCTCTTGTAGTATACCCATTTGCTCAATTGTGATTGATGCATAATCAAATTTTGGTAATATAATCTCTTCATCTAGGCTAACATTTCCATAGGTAATTACCTCTTCTGCCTTAGATGAGCTAGGAATTGACACTAAGTATTGTAAAGGTTTAGCATCTATGTTCGAACTCTAAAGAGTTTGACTAGAAGGAGTGCTAGATTTTGGTAATGTCACCATTGCTTGAATTGCTAGTAGTTCCGTAGGCTTGGGTGTCAAACTAGTCTCTTTAGGCTTGTCCTTTTCTATCTTTTTAGTTTTAGTTACACCTTGATCTTGTGCTAGAGCTATAGGTACATCTACCTGACTTGTTTAGCCTTGAGTCCCATCATTACCTAGTTTTTCAATCTTGTCGGCTCCAACTATCTCAACCTTGTCTTTTTCAGCTTGTGCATTTTCTAAGATTGGAGTGTCTTGCATCAGTGTACTGATAGTGAAACTTTCTATCTCTTTCCTTTGATAAACAACTATAGGTTGTGAAGGTTGTACACTTGTGACTTGAGGAGTGATTTTAAATGTTTCTTGTGTTTTCACCTCCTCCCCTGTAGTTATAGATTCTGTCTTCTTTATTTCATCAACACTTACCAATACAAGGTTCTCACATTATTTTGCCTGGAGATTGGACTAGAAAAGTATCCTTTTCAAATCTTCCTTTGTAAGGGGATTGACATTCTGAGCAGTAGTATCAGAAATGTCCTTTACTTTGATAGTTTCAGTGTTTACACTTGTCACCTGTGGAGGGCTAACACTCGACACTAGTGTATCTTGTACACTCTGTTCAAGTTGTTGCTCTTCCTCAGCTAGTGTTTGATTGTCAATATTCATATCATTTCCTCCCTCTACTATGCCTTGTTCATTATCATCTTCTTCATCTTCTCCTACCTCAATAGGTACTTGGTCAACTTCTTTGGTTGTTGAAAATCCATATGTGATCTTCCACATTTGTTTGGATTTTTGTACAACATCCTCTATGTTGTTTTGTAATATGTGAAATGCCCTATACTTTGGCACAAATATAATAGCATATTTCTTAATGGCTTTAGACAATTCTACCTTGCTAAGTTCTGGCATAACTTGAGCAAGGGTTGTCTCCCTAATTTTCTTCTCAATGTCTAAACAATAGTGTCATTTTTACTCAACTCTATCTTATAACCTTTTAGGAATGGAGTTGGAAAGCTCTAGAGGAGTCTTTTTAAATATAGTCATCATGGTATATACTACCTCTTCTACTTGATTCTTCTCAATCTTTCCAAGATTATCAAACTCAATGTGAGAGAAATCTAATAAATCAACATTGTTTCTAATGCTTTCATATAAATTATCTAGGTCTAAGGAGGGACTATGACTCACCACTTGGAATTGGTTGTTTTCATCAGATTCAATCTTCTCCTCATCAGATTTAGCCTAAGAAACATACTTTTAGTGCTCCACCTTCTTGCGCTTTAGGCTCGTTTACCTCTTTAGCCTTCTGTGCATTGACTCTTGTACTAGCCTTTGTGGTAGGTGCTGTTGTTTTGGGCTAATTAGGTTTTGCAACCTTCTTTAGTTTTGTCACTACTTGTGTCTTTGTCTTTATTTTCTCCTTCTCAGTAGTTATATGTACTTCCTCAACTTCTTACTCTTCCTTGACACCTTCTGTAGTTTCTACTTCTTCCTGTTGCTACTCCTCTCCATGACCCCGTGTCAGTACTAATGATGCTTGAGCCTATGCGTCCTCTTCTTCTTCTTTCTTGGCTCCTTCACCAAATTTTTCTTTTAGTTTCTTTACTAATTTTTTCTTCTTCCTGACCATAGAAGCAGTCATAAGTTAGTGATCTTTGATTTGGCCAAGTCATAATTACCAAAAGCTTTGGTTTCTTTTTCTACTTCTTCTACAAGTAATGCAGTGATTGCTGTTGAGGCCTCATCAACATTAATATCATATCCTAATTGCCTTACCCATCTTACCCTAGGATTTTCTGCTTGTACATAAGTGAAATCAATATTAATTAGGAAGCAAACATCATCAAAAAGTTCCTCCACTAGTGAGACTAGTATCCTTAATCTCAACTTCATATATTACTTAAATTTTCAAAATAACTAGTCATCATTGACTCAAAGTTATCACCTAATTATTCAATGAATTCTCCTATTTGTACTGCTATTGATCTATTCACCTTCCTTGAAACCTTACCAAATGT
Organism: Cupressus sempervirens; assembly: GCA_028749045.1. Lineage (NCBI taxonomy): Eukaryota > Viridiplantae > Streptophyta > Pinopsida > Cupressales > Cupressaceae > Cupressus > Cupressus sempervirens. The sequence goes on from CM053792.1 coordinate 581,477,894, forward strand.
AGGATATATATTTTGCACATAGAAGAAAATACATACTAGAATAGATCCAAATTTACATTGTGCACTCTTGGTTTTTCTTATAGCTCCTAAATTCTCAATCGATTGTTGCAACTGCAACTAGACAAGATCATAAGTATGATCCTTATTTACAATTTTGTAGCCCATATCCACTGCAATGTAAGGTACACTATTTAATCTACTAGAATAATAAAACATGTGTGCTATTACCCTCACTATAAAAGCTATCAAGGGATCTGTGATATTATCAATGGCCATTCCCCTTTTGTTCCTTATAGCCCCTGTGTTATTTTTAATAATCTCCTTTGATTCACTTCTCATAGTCTTTGGTTGATCTAGGGTTGGATATCCTGTTACCCTATGAACAATTTTCTTTGTGATTTTAATTGGCCTATTCTCTAACCATACTGAGCTATCATGAATTCTATTTAAGAAAATCTTAATCCACTTAGTTTTGAAGATGTTAGGAAAATCTAGGGCACAAGTTAACCCGTTCTTCTCTACAATTTTGAATTCTTCCTTCAGCACTCCATTTTTGCATAGCTTACCATACAATTCTCTTATTTCCATGTCTCCTATGCTTCCTATCTTACATGTGTAACAATTCCTAACATATTGAATCATCAAGACTTGTGGTGGTATCATAGGCAATGCATTAGAGGGATCCTACTTATAAGCTATATCTAGAATTGCCTTGAAAATAGGTTTTTTGATCTCATTGCTAATTAATTGAACATTAAAAACATCTTTTCCCTCTACACCTTTTACTTTTGAAGAACTAGACACCATTATAGATATTGAGGGTTTGTGAAATTTGAAGCCACGTAGCTCGGCACATGGTAAATACCTTATAAATCCTGTTGAAATGGTGTTGAACAACTGTTTAAATCTCTTGCAAACACTTTAGATCAAATTCTCTAGAATTCCTTTAGCTCTTTGTGTTCTCCTTTGATTTCAAATGATGTCAAATAAACAAGAAATCAATCAAGTAGCCCTTAAAACATTGCATTTAATTCTAAGTTCTTACACAATTGTAAGCTTGGCATCAATTGGATTTTTGGCTCACTTGCCATCCACATATATTTCCATATGCTCGACAACAACTATGAGCTTGGTCATAACTAACAAATCTACTAGCTTGACATGTTAGATTATGGTGACTAATCAGGAAAGTACTGTACATACTTCATAAATAGTGGGGTTCTTTTTTTGGGCCATGGCGGACATGGTAGCCAGCATATTATGGCCGTCAAGACGACATGTTATAACCCTAAAGTGGTTTAATACTTGTATAAAAGGGTTTAGGGTTGGGTATTTTTTAGTATGTTGTGATGTGAAATTGGTTCTTGCAGCGATATTGAGCAGTAAGGGATTACAGATTGTAATCAGGTTGTAATCACTGGATTGTAATAAGATCAGACTTGCTATTTGGTGAATGTAGCCCAAGGATTGGGTGAACCACATTAAATCTTGGTGCCTTGTGTTCATTTCTGTGTGTTCTATTATTTTTTTTATTGGTTATAGTTGCATGTAGTTTTTATTTTTGTCTGTGGTTTATCCTAACAAGTGGTATCCGAGCGAAGTTTTCTTTCAGTTATCCTCTGTAGGAAATTCTCACAGTTAAGTGGGAGTCTCACGATTGAGTGGGAGTGATGACAGATGAGGGTAAGCTGAGGGTTGATAGGTTTAATGGGAAAAACTTTCCAATTGTGGAAGATGCAAATGGAAGACTATCTATATCAGAAGGATTTATGGAAGCCGTTGGAAGGCAAAGCCAAGAATCAGGGAACTATGTTAGAGGCTGAATGGGATCTTTTGGATAGAAAGGCACTCAAAAACATTCAGTTATGCTTGGCACCATTAGTGGCATTTAATATTACAAAAGAAAAGATGATAGAAGATTTGATGAAAACCCTAGCGACACTGTATGAAAAGCCCTCCACTTCAAACAAGGTATTTCTCATGAAGCATTTATTTAATATGAAAATGGTAGAAGGTGGATCTGTTGCAGATCATTTAAATAAGTTTAATACTATTACTAGTCAGTTATCTTCTGTGGGTATCAATTTTGATGAAGAAATTAGGGCTGTCTTGATTTTGTGTTCTTTGCCTAAAAGCTGGAATGGCTTGGTAATGGCGGTGAGTAATTCTGTTCCTGGATCTAGTACCCTAAAATATGATGATGTGATCGATGTTTTTTTGAGTGAGGAAACTAGTAGGAAATATTTAGGTGGATCTACATCAGGAAGTGCTTTGAATGCACAAAGCAAGGGCCAAACAACTGAGAGAGGAAGTAACTCTGGAAATCATGGGAAGTCAAGAGGAAAGTCAAAGGGGAAGAGGTCTCAATCGAGAGGACCAAATGATTGCTGGTACTGTGGGAAACCAAGTCATAAAAAGAAAGATTGCTGGAATCGCAAGAAAAATGAAGGAGATAAATCAGATGGAGACAAGGAGGCAAATGTGGTAAGTAACAAATCTGATGAGGATGCTTTGCTTCTGTCTTTAGAAAGTGTTGATGATTCATGGGTTTTAGATTTTGGTGCTTCATTTCATGCTACACCTCATAGAGGTTATTTCACTGATTATGTCCAAGGGGATTTTAGGCTTGTTTATTTGGGGGATAATGAACACTGTCAAATTGTTGGAAAGGGAAAAATTAAGATTAAGTTGCAGAATGGGAATCATTGGCTACTACATGAGGTAAGACATGTTCCAAGGCTGAGTAGGAATTTAATTTCAGCGGGGCAACTCGGTGATGAGGGTTGTGTAGTTACTTTTAATGATAAAAAATGGAAGGTTTCAAAAGGTTCTCTTGTAATAGCAAAAGGTGTGAAAGTAGGAACCTTATATCTTTGTACTGGTCATATTGTTCCTTCTACTTTGATTATTTTAGAGAAAAACAAATGTTCAGGAACAATTGCCGCAGTTGAGCAGGGAGAACAAATAGCTGCTATAAATTTTGATACAGCGCTGTGGCACAACAGACTTGGGCACATGAGTGAGAAAGGTATGAAATTACTTCATTCAAAGAAAGTTTTACCAGGTTTGAAATGTGTGAATATGGATTTCTGTGAAAGTTGTGTGTATGGAAAATAAAAGAGAGTGAGTTTTGTAAAGAATGGGAAGGAAAACAAAAAGGAGAAATTAGAGCTTGTGCATACAGATGTATGGGGACCAGCTCAAGTATCTTCCCTTGGTGGCTCTCATTATTATCTTACATTTATTTATGACACAACTAGAAAAGTATGGGTTTATTTTCTTAGACAGAAATCTGGTGTATTTCAAACTTTTAAGAAATGGAAATGCGTGGTTGAAAATGAGACTGGTAAGAAATTATAATGTCTCAAATCTGATAATGGTGGTGAGTATTGTAGTCATGAATTTGAAGATTATTGCTGTACTAATGGTATTCGTAGACAGAAAACTGTTCCAAGGACTCCACAGGAAAATGGAGTGGCTGAATGCATGAACAGGACTATAATGGAGCGTGCAAGGAGCATGAGGTTGCATGCTGGGTTGCCCTTACACATGTGGGCAGAGGCTATCAATACTTCAATATATTTGATTAATAGAGGTCCCTCTACTCCTTTGGGCTATGGTATTCCAAAGGAGGCATGGACTAGGAAGAAGGTGAGTTATTCTTTTCTCAAGACCTTCGATTGTGAAGCTTTTGCTCATATAGACTCTGAAAATAGAACCAAGCTAGAAGCTAAGTCAAAGAAATGTGTTTTTGTTGGATATGGCATTAATGAATTTGGTTATAGGCTTTGGGATTTTGAAAATCATAAAATTATAAGAAGCCGGGATGTCATATTCAATGAGAAAGTGTTGTACAAAGATCTGTTGCAGCAACATGAGAAGAAATAAGATGATTATGTAGTGCTGGATGATACTCCAAAAGCTGATGTTCCGTCCATTCCTCATGATGTGCAACAACTGTAACAACAAATACCACACACACCAGTAAATGTTAGATGGTCAACAAGGAAAATTAGACCTCCACAAAGGTTTTCTCCCTCTTTGTATTCTATTTTACTTACTGATGCTGGTGAACCTGAAAGTTATGATGAAGCTGTGCAAGTGGATACTAAGATTCAGTGGGAGTCTGCAATGAAAGATGAAATGGACTCTTTGCTGAAAAATAAGACATGGGATTTGTGCAAGTTGCCTATGGGTAAAAAGGCTTTATAGAATAAGTGGGTTTATAGGTTGAAAGAAGAGGAAGGAGGTAAGAAAAGATTTAAGGCCAGGTTAGTTGTAAAAGGATTTGCACAGAAAAAGGGAATTCATTTTGATGAGATATTTTCTCTTGTTGTTAAAATGACTTCTATTCATACTATTTTAAGTCTTGTGGCTACTGAAGATTTGCATTTAGAGCAGATGGATGTTAAAACAACCTTTCTTCATGGTGATTTGGATGAAGAAATATATATGGCTCAGCCACAGGGTTTTGAGGTCAACAGTAAGGAGAACTTAGTGTGCAAATTGAAGACAAGTTTATATGGCTTGAAGCAAGCACCTTGACAATGGTATCTAAAATTTGATAGTTTTATGCATGAGCATGGATATAACAGGTGTCATTCAGATTATTGTGTTTATTTTAAGAGGTTGGATGATGATAGCTACATTATTTAATGTCTATATGTTGATGATATGCTTATAGTTGGGTCTAACATGGATCATATTAAGGGGCTAAAATGCCAGTTAGCACACACATTTTCTATGAAGGATTTGGGGGCAGCAAAATAAATCCTTGGTATGAATATTTGTAGAGATAGGAAGAACATGACCTTGACGCTATCTCAGGTTGATTATGTTGAGAGGGTGTTGCAACATTTTTGTATGGAGAATGCTAAATCTGTTAGCACACCTTTACCTGGTCATTTAAAATTGACTAAGAAGATGTGTCCCAAGACATAGGAAGAGGAGGATAAGATGTCCAAGGTACCCTATGCTTCAGCTGTAGGAAGTTTGATGTATGCTATGGTATGCACTAGGCCAGATATTGCACATGCAGTGGGAGTCATTAGCAGGTATATGATTTATCCAGGATTTGAGCATTGGAATGCTGTCAAGTGGATTCTCAGATATTTGAGAGGGACATCCAATAAGTGTTTACACTTTGGGGGGTCTACTACTAATTTACAGGGCTATGTTGACTCAGATTTGGAAGGGGATATTGATACCAGGTAGAGTACTACAGGTTATGTCTTTACTGTTGGTGGGGTAGTCATGAGCTAGGTTTCTAGGTTACAGAAGATTAATGCTTTATCCACTAAAGAGGCAGAGTATGTTGCTGCTACAGAGGCAGCCAAGGATATGATATGGCTTCAGTTCTTCTTGGAAGAATTGGGACATCCTCAGAAGGATAATTATTTGTTTACAGATAGTTAGAGTGCCATTCATCTTGCTAAGAATTCAGCTCTGCATTCTAAGACCAAACACATACAGTTGTAGTACCATTTCATTTGGTTAGTTTTGGAGGATGGACAGTTAAAGCTAGAGAATAAACATACACATGATAATCTAGAAGATATGTTGACAAAGGTTGTAACAAGGGAGAAGTTGAACTCCTCTTTAGCTTCAGTTGGTCTTTTTAGACTGAACATGAATAAAAGAATAGCAGCGTCCAGGGTGGTATGATCCAGTGGGACCCCCATGCGGTAGTAATATTACTACAGGATTAGTCTCTAAGTGGGAGATTGTTGTTTAGTGTGGATTCTGATCAGTCCCCAAGTGGGAGATTGTTAGATTATGGTGACTGATCAGGAAAGTACTGTACATACTTCATAAATAGTGGGGTTCTTTTTTTGGGCCATGGCCGACATGGTAGCCAACATATTATGGCCGACATATGGCCGACATGTTATAACCCTAAAGTGGTTTAATACTTGTATAAAAGGGTTTAGGGTTGGGTATTTTTCAATATTTAGTGATGCAAAATTGGTTCTTGCGGCAGTATTGAGTTGTAAGGGATTACGAATTGTAATCAGGTTGTAATCACTGGATTGTAATAAGATCAAACTTGCTATTTGGTGGACGTAGCCTAGGGATTGGGTGAACCATATTAAATCTTGGTGCCTTGTGTTCATTTCTATGTGTTCTATTATTTTTTTTATTGGTTATATTTGCATGTAGTTTTTATTTCTGTCCATGGTTTATCCTAACATGACATCCACTAAAATTTCACTCAACAACCATACGAAACTTTTCATGCTCAATAGTAACATGAAAAATTGAAAAAACTTAAAGATTTATCCTTAATTTCTAACACCACTTTGCATCTTTATCCATGCATATGTAATCTTTTCAAAACTAAATCGTTGGAACTAATGCATGTCATATGCTTTAAATACTAGTCCCACATACCTCTTGATTGCTTAATTTGATGAGGTGTAATCACCTGACCCATTGGGTGAAGTGATCCCATCTACACTTGATGTGTTGCAATGCTCCTTTCTCTTCCATGTACCTCATCTCTGACATTTTCAACATCTACCTTACCTTTGCCTTTGTTGAACTCACAACTTGGTGCCTTTGACCTTGTTTGATAATATAAGTGGATGTGACCAGTCTTCAAATAGCTAAAACATGTAGTTTCACTCAACCACTTTTTGTAATCACTTTTGAAATGTGTCCTAATACAATTCTTGAGAATATGTCAATAATCTTGATAGTACTGACAACTATACCTTGTATTATAAGCCGAGTTACAAGATTTTCCATTATTCTTTTACTTTGTCTACTTGTTTGATGTCCAGTTAGATTTGGATCTGCACTCAAAAGCTCTATGTCCATAATTCCAATAATTATAATAGTATCCTTCAAATCTTTGAGTGTTCATGGTCTTGGTTTTTCATTCGTGTGCCTGATGACCTTGTTTGTTACACTTGTTGCATTGACCCATGTTCTTCTACTTACCATTCTAATTTACAGTCTTGCTCCTACAAACATTAGCAGTATGTCCTATCTTACCAAAATTATGACAAGTCAGTTTGGAATTCTTACCTTTGTTACTTCTTTATTCAACACTTTTGGATGATTCACCTTCTTGAATACTAGTGTATCCTAGTCCAGATATATCATTGTTAGATCTAGGGGATCTTATCAATTGCTCAAAGTACTTGATGGCTTCACTAGGTTTATTAAAGCTTTCAACAAAATCCTTTTCCCTTTTTAGATCATTGCTCAACTGTTCATTTTGCAACTTTAGTGTTGTGATCTCAATATCCTTTTCATTCAGCTCATGATTCGCAATCATCATTTGGCCCAAAGTTTCCAATTGCATGTTAGAAATCCTAGTTACTTCTAATGATCTCTCTTCCACTTTTGTTGTCAAAATTCTTTTATCATCTTTAATCATGGCTTCATCTTCCATAGCTTTTTTTTTCTATTCGGTCACCTCACATAGTAATATGGCTTGCAATTCTTGTCGTATCTTAAGATTTTTGATCTCTTCAACTAGGGTTCAGTTGTTTTCCATTAGATCTACAACTACTACATTAAAATTATTTGAGTTTCCATCTGCAAATAGTTTAGTAGTGTCCATCTCTTGGTATTGTGTGTCATTCTTCTCAATAGCAATTTCTTTCATTCTTCTTAATGATTTCTCTAGATCTTCTCTTTCTTCATTCAACTGATATGGAATGAGTTGTATTTCATTCTCTTGGTTCTCAATAGCTTTTCCCAACTTGTATACTTCCATTTTCAAGATCTTTCTTCAAAGCTACAAAGCTTTACTTTTAGAGGATTTAGCTTTGATACCAATTGTTGGAATTATAATAGGAAAGATAAACTTTGAGATGAGGGGTGAATTAGTGATTTAAGCTTTAACCCATAAAACATTAACCACACATCCATCTCACAATTCAATAATTAAATTGAAATAGCATGTAAAGAATATACATATAAAGTATGTAAACAAGTAAGCATTCACACATAGATGACACAAGATATGATTACCTAGAAACCCTCCAATTAGAAGGTAAAACTGGGGTGGGGATGACACCTACAAATCTTCACTATTGCAGCAATAAAGTGTATCAAATGAAGGTTACAATGTTTGATCATGAAACATGATCTACCCTATAAAAGTTCTACCCTATTAGAAGCTTACAAAGACTATTAGGTCTTACCCTATTAAAGAATTTCAACACCATGTTAGAAGTGTGCTTGATTAAAGGACTTTAACTCACAATTAAGTAAGCACCTTGTTAGAGGGTTCCAATACAATTTGTAAGGACTACTCTATAAAGATATTTGGCTAATTCACCTATTAAAATGTCTTAGCAATGATCCTATGATTAGCACTATATTTCTTGATGTTAGATCTATTGACATTCTAGTCGTGTTTGTTATTAGTGACATACACTTATTTAGATTGTGTGAGTTCATACCGAGCTTATTGGATAGTTAAAAATGTTAACCCAACATTTCAGTCATTACCAAATTCTATAGTTGCTATCGAGTCATTTGGACAAAATCTAGTGTATGCTGAGTAACTATTGTGAAGATCAACAGTGTAAACCAAGCATCTCAGTTTATGCCGAGTTTACTAGTGCAAACCAAGTTATGTAGTGGTTACCAAGTTTGTAGTTGATGTGATGCAAGTCCAATGTTGACCAAGCTACTCAATGTTAAGCAAGTGAGTCAATTTATACTGAGCTCAAGGTGATAGTGTTTACCAAGCTATGCAATGGTAAATAAGTGACTTAATTTATATGGTGAGTTTCACAATATTTGCTGAGTCACTAGTGCAGACTAAGTTCAAGACTACTTGGAAGTGATTAGTATGGATTGAGCTTCTACATTTATTGAGTGCATGATGATGCCGAGAAGAAATAGTGGATGTCGAGTATTAGAACCTCACCAAGTTAGTCTTTAGAGCTTGAGTTTCTACACTTTGGCCAACTTTGTAATATTTTGTGTAAACTTGAATTGTAGCTGACTTTCTAATTATGTAATTGGATTGATATATATGTAATGTATTGTATCACATCCAATGTATGTCTGGTATCAACGAGGAAGTAATGTAATCATTATAAAAGAGTAGAAGTGTGAATTAAAAAGGCTTCAATAGTATAAAGAGCAACAAAGATTCATTTATCACATCAAGGTGATTTGTACACTCAAGGGAATCTCATTCAATAAACCAAGTTGTAGTTCAGAGATTAGCTATTGCTTCATCCTAATAGGTGGATCAGTCAAATCCTTTAACAAGGTAGACCTAACAATCTTATGTAAATATCTTTTCCTCAAATTATGCTTTACATAATTCATTCCAATGTATCCAGATTCTCCATAGTAATGACATTTGCACTAGCTGTTATAGTCCCAACCAAATATAACCTTCACAATTTGTTATGCTAGATTTAATATCTTGGTTGTGCATTCTAATGATTTGTGCCCATGCTTCTTACATTTGTGACATTTGCCTTCAAATCTTGGTTTCTCTTTGCATTCATTTTCTCTATGACCATGTTACAATTGTAATATTTTCTATTGAATTTTGTTTTCCCATTGCTCCAACATTTCTTTGAAGTCTGACCTATCTTACCACAATGATTGCAAGTAGGTCTTTGATTCTTTTGAGCTCCTTGCTTGGATGATTCTCCTTCTTTTATATATCTAATTCCCACTTTTCCTTTTTGTCTATAGAGATTTTTCTGATTCAATTGATTCATGTTTGCTTGGGATTTCATCATTCTTTCATTGGTTTTCCTTTCAGACCTTGCTCGATAGAGTTTGTAACTCATCCTTGTTTGGTAAGATAGTAACCTGACCTTGCTTGGTGATAACTTTTATTTGCTACTCAGTGATCCCTTTTGCATCTTGAATGCTAGTTTGGATCTTTCATCCTACTAACTGGAATTGATATTTGATGTCTCATTTAGTATCACAACTCTAGTACTTCTTTGAGAGAACAAGTAGAAATGGTAGAGTCATCCAATTCTTGAGTGACTTGTTCATCATTGCTTGGACTTGTATTCTTGGTAGACTTTGGTACCCATTGCTAACTCATCTATTTTATGATGTTATCAACCTTTTCCTTTTCATCTTTAATTCTTTTAGTGTTCATGCAGTTCTTGGTAGGATGGCCAAGTTTAGTACAAATGAAACATATTTTAGTAGTAGCTATGTGATATTCCAAGGTTTACTATGGAAATAAAGGACAAATTGTCCAAGATTGATGAAGATCTCAAAGAAAGTGCTAAAAAATTATAGCTTGATCCAATTTCAAGCTCTGTACATTTCAAGAAGATAAGATTTTTGATAGATATGCAGGCTGAATTGTGTAGAGAAGAAGCAAGAATAAGGTCTATATTGGTAGATATCTAGAATATGGTACTCCCTAAAATGGATGCACTGCAAAAGCATATTCCTTATTAAAAAATTCTCATCCATGATAATAATTTCTCTACTATAGACCATAAGATTGAACTTTTAGCAGAAGTACAGGTGGCATTGCACACAAGTAAGATCTTGCAAGAGAACTAGGACAAGACTTTGGCAATCATATTGAAGGTGCATTCAATTTTTTTGTCTCATTTTGGCATTACTACGTAAATACGTATAGCATAATTCTTTTTCATTAATTTCAAAAAGGAGGAGAAGATATTGGAGAAGTTATTAAATGATAGAAAAGGGAGAAAGATGTAAAAAAATAGGGGGAGAAAATCGTAATAGTATTATGGATAATTATTTTGATGCATTCAAGGAGAAAATGAATAATAGATTCACAATCCCCAAGAAACTAGTTGAGGATTACAAGGATGATATATGTTTTATGGTAGATAGTGATAAAGTATACATTCACGTAGTCAGGCCTAGAATTGCATGGGTGAAACCTCATAGATATGAGGTTAATATTGATGAAATTAAAGATATCATTGAGGCACTGATTAATGAACTAGTTGATCCTAAGGCAACATATTTTGGTACATATGATGAAGCCAAGAATAGGATAGAATCAAAGATAAAACTCCCTCAGGCAGTAAATAAAGGCAAGAAGAGAATTGCCAAACTAAAAACAAGTTCTACTCTCTTGTCAATCGAGGGAAATGGTGAGGATGAAGAAGCAAAGGATGAGGAAGAATTAGAGGAGGAAGAGCCACTAAAGAAAAAGGGAAAGGTAATCATTACCAAGCATACTAAGCCATCCATTGTAGTGTTCACTAGAAGATCCTCCAGGAAGAAATCAAACAAGGAAGGAGAAGACATAATATTTAGGAAGCCTCCACCCACTTTCTAGGATACATTAAAGGATTTACAGTCAAGGGCTAGCATAACTAACTTTAGGGCATTGAAGTATGAGATCAGGACTAAAGTAGAAAAAAAGAAGATTGAAGATCTAGTGATGGATAAAATGGGCAATTGGATATACTCACCTGATCAATGTACACTTTAGATTCTTAATGTTTTGATGGATAAGATTAAGACAAGGTGGGAATTCACAAAGAAAACTACTAAAGATATATATAAACAAAATCTAAGGTAGCTTATGCAAAGTCTAACTAACAAGGAATTAAAGAAATCCATGAAGAAGAATGAAGAAAATATAACCTTGAAATTCAACATGTTGGCTCTTGATTTAACAGTGTTTTAATAACCAAGTATACAGGGTAAGATTGCATCTATGGAAAACTATCTCCAATAATGGACACAATTCACCAAGAACTCAAGCCAACTATAAGGCTACACTCCTTCTTCACATTAGGCTCTAAAAAACCTAGGTAGGTGAACTTCTTAGGATCCAATTATGTGACCAGTGCAATGAGCATAATCAAAATCTAGAATAACAGATAAAACCCCTAAATCTTCTATACTTAACTAGTACATCATAAGCATGAAATAGCTAATGACCTGACTCATGAAATTGGTAAGCTAAGTGTGGGTTAAACTTTGAATAAATTTCAAGATGAAAGGGGAAATTTTTGATTAATGATGTTGATTCAACACAACCTCAAATATGTAGCACTATAACAAGTGATCCTATAACTGATTAGTGCCTAATCCATAGGGAAATTCCATGAATTCAAATCATACATCTATGACATCAGGACATATTTCATATACCGAGACATTAGATCTATCTAATGACCTTGTGATTCAAACATCAATGTTCACCTAGATCTCATTCTCATGAAATATCCTTCTCAACATAACCAACAACCCTGTCTAACACATCAAGCATTTAATTGGCACTTTGTTCCAACAGCAAAATACATCAGACATACAACCTAAAGGGGATGCAAATGGATCTTAGATCTTTTTTCCAAGACCATATAAGACTACAAATTACTGAGATAGGAGACCAGACTCAGAATGAAACTAATGAAACGATTTCTCATTTGTATTGATTTCCTTGAAACTATACATTCAGATGCATAAAATGAAAATATGAAAACACCTAACATATCAAAACTTGTTGTATTATTTGCACTATTGCTATTCACATGAGACAATTATGTTGAAGAATGGTGTCATAGTATTGGAAATACACCAAGACTAGAACTAACACCTAGTACCACAGTAATAAGCAAATTTCCTCCAAAAAACTGGAACCCCTACAATGAGAAAGAATGAGATAGATATAGGAAGAAGAAATTCTCAGATCTGCTCTACAACTGACATGTGTCCACTTGAAATTCCCTCTCTTTTCCATGAAAAGAATCTCTCTAATCCCTCTCTTCAACTGGTGAATCAAATCCTTAACCAATTTGGCTATCAAAAGCATAAAGTATCTCAGAAACTTGATGGAATAATAACCGCTTTTGATGCCGGATTTTAAATCACGGTTAAGCTAAAAATTAGTTAAAAGGCCTCCAAAATGCAATACAATCTTCTCAAAGTCATTTTTTCCATATTTTGGCTTCAAATAGTCTTCATAACTACCCTCTAACCAATTCTGATGACCAATGTTGAAATCTGCTCATTCTATTGAGAACACCCAAAAATTCACAAATTGGCTTATAGCTCAAACTGGTGAGCACCTATGCAAAAAATAACCTCAAAAATAGAAAATTCAGCTCGTTCTAATTTTGGTAGTATATTGGAGCACCCATTTTTCCTCTAGGAAGCTCCTTGAATCTCAGTTTGAAAATCATCCCCCTCTATTAAAAACTCAATCTGCAACTCCTTGAATTTTAAAAAAATTTAAAATTTAAAAGTTCTAAAGTCATAACTTTAGTAAAAGACCTTTTAAATTTAAAATATTTTACATACATTTGAGGAGTTTAAAATATTAAAATTTTCATGATTAAAACTTTAAAAAAAAAAACTCAGGGGTCAACCTCCCTTTGACCAGCTGCCACATGGCAGTATTTGATTGGCCCATCTATCGCACTACCATGTCACCATCTGGCCTAGCCTGTTGACATGTGTCAGCCACCCGCAAGCTCACATTTCTTAACTAGTGAGCACTTTCATCTTGCGGGGATGTGCACATCGCTTGATCTGCCATGTGGCACAATCTGAGCACTTGTCCTTTGAACATCTGCCAATCTTGCCACATCACCACTTAGCAGGACCTGTCACCACATGGTACATTTTTTCATGGCTACAATATTTAACCAGCTTGAATCTTATTATTGTGGGCTTGTTCTATCCACAGGATTTGGACATGTATCAAAATCTCATGCGATCTCTATTTTAGTGCCACATCATCACTCTTTCATTTTCATTTAAAATTTGGGTGATGTCACCTCCAATTGTCAAATAGGACTCACGTGCAATCATAGCTCTTCAAAAAGCGTCTTTCTTTAGACACAATGCATGGTGTAAAGAATAGTATTTAAATAGCTCAAAATTCCCCCACATAAGCAATGCGGGACAAATGTCTTATATGGTTTCCCATACTCCTACGCTTGGATGCTTTGATTTTGATTGCTCACATTTTTTTCATGTCTTTTGCATTAACCTTTCTTCCTATGATGGATGGCTTTGACCTTGCTCTTTCTTTATCCTGGTGATTAGCATGAGGCATTTGTTTTTTGTTGATTGGTGGCTTACTTTGTTTGGTTGCTGACTGCATGCTCCTGCCTGACAAGTGTGCTCCTGCCTTCTTCTACTTGTAACTTCTCCTTATTGTTCATGGCTTGTTTATAGCTAATTTCAAAAGGTTGTTGACTCAAAATGACTTTTGTTATAAAATCAGGCTTGCAAACTCTGATATCTAGGTACCACACCTGTAATTCTAAGTATCAATTGGCAATCAAATGATGGAAGAATGTTTGCAGCCCTTAACCATTCAATTTGGTATGATTAAACTCTTCAAAAATTGTGTAATCAGCTTCTATAAATTTGTGATGTTTGTGCAAACTGTGACAAAATTTCTTTGCTCTCTACATTCCATTTCAAGCACTTGGCGCTCTTTGCTAGCTCTTGAATGGGGTGCCCTATCTTCAATTTAAAATATGGCATTTTTTATTCAATCAAATGTCACTCATGTGGGCTCCCAAGGTGTGAGTTTTGATTTCTTGATATGGTGACTTATTCTTTTCAATGCACTGGTCTTTTCCTACAACTCTCCTAAGAGTGTGTAGCTTCTTGGCTTTGACTGCGGCTTCAAACCTAAACATTACATTATTTCCTTGGGTAACCAACGACTTTCTATGTTCTTGCAGCTTCCTTTGATGCTTACTACATGTGGCTTTCTCTTTGATTTGAATGCATGGGTCTTTTGCCTTCAACAAAAAGAAAACTCCCTCCTTTCAATGCCTAACACCCATTGAATAAGTTCTATTATTGGATCCATCACTTAACTCAAAACACCTAGGAAATTGTGATTCCTTGTGAGAAAAGCATCTTGCTAAGGTTTTCAAAGAAGGATCCAGAACTATAGTATTGGTTGAAACAGGATCAATTTCTTCACAATCTTCAACACAATCTAAATCTAAATTAAGCCTCCTAGAAATAATAGACGGTTCTCTCCTTGAGCATAAAAAGCCATGATCACTAGCAGTTGCAACCTCTAAACTTTTCACTCACACAGACAAATGAGTTTCCAATCCATAGTCTCCTTAATCTATAATTTCTTAGGTCTTTTGCATCCCTTTGTGAATCATCCTCCTCTTCAGGAACATCATCATCCAGTTTACCTTCTTGAAGCCTAAATCTTTGATGTATTTAGCTAGGCCCCAAGGTGGGTCTGGCTAATTTTTTTTTCATTTTTGGACAACTAACCATTGTAATTGATCCATTGATCATTTTTGTCACAAAGGTTTTCACCCTTGTCCAAAGTTTTTACATAAGGACAACCTTGTGAAATATGGAAACAACCTCCAAGCTATGGGACTTGAACTGTGAGGTTGAATCTCTAGAGAAGGCCAGCTTCTTTTACCATCAGGGTGCACCTAACTACTCTTGGAGAGGAAAAGGGAGAAGGAATGCATGAAAGAAAATCTACTTACTCTAACCTAAGGGGGTGATGCACCAAAATAGAGTGTTCAAACCAATCTCTTCCCATGCATGCACTATTGAACCATCATGACACTAAGAGATATACACATCCAGACTTGCTTTAATCTATAAATCACATGCAGATCAGAAAACCCAAATGAATGACACAAGGAAAGAGAGGATTGACTTATATACCATTCATAGGCCAAAAGAGATATAGTCATGCAAGATTGCAGATCTCTATAATACACCAATGAGAGGCAAATAGTTCTTGCAGTTCACAACAATGGCTGAAGGAGATAAGAATGTCATATAGTTTAGAGGCAAAGGGAATTTATAGTGAAATTGAAGAGCAATATTAGATAGGTCAAAGAAGAATCGAGCCAAACAAAATCTACAAAAAATGCCTTTATAGTTCAGGCATAACTGAGATATTTTCTCTGAAGTTACTTGACAACCACTGCCATTAAGTCTCGATAAGGATCTAGAGAAAATTTGATCTAGGTACAGATTCAGATACAATGAAACATGATATTTAGTGTAGACACCTAAAAATCCCTTTGAAAATAAAGTATTTTTATTTTCTAAAAAAGTCCCTAATGACATCATCATTTATTAATTAATTAATTTATTTTTATGCCATTAAATCCCTTTATCTTAATTACAAATATTTAATTAAGGAATCCCTCCCAAAAATGTTTAAATCTTATTTAAACATTATTTCCTTATTTATTAATTATTTAATTAATAAATTGACCAAAAATCCCAAAATAAATAATTTATTTATTTTTTGCCCAAAACTTGGCCAATTTCTTTAAGACCGCTAACCTCTTCCAAAATCTTCTAATCCTTCTTTAATTTTGATTAAAGGCTAATCCCATCATTTCCTACCCCTAATCCCAAATCAAAATATTTAATTAAGATTAAATATTAATCCTCATGTTTATTAAAAATATTTTAATAAATATCTCCTCAACCCAAACCCTTGAAATAAATAAAACTTTATTTATTTCCTAAAAACCCTATTTATCCTCATCCTAAGAAGTTCTAGAATCTTCTAAAAAGTCTTCATCCTCATCCAAAGCCTAGACTCTTCTAGAAGATGTCAATCTTTATCTTTGACCCTAATCCTAATCGCCCCCCTAACCTTGTCACATTTCCTAAACATGAGTTAAGACTTGCTAATCCAAGCCAAAGCCAAAAAATATCTCCTACTTCACCCACCCTCATTAAATGCCATCCACTTGCCCATCTCTAACAAGTCTAATCTAATCTTAAACCCAAGCCTAATCCAAGCCTTAATCATTTGCAAATTCCTAAGTGAAGCTTAAGACTTTCTTAATCCAACCCAAGTCAAAATATCTCAACTCTCTCACAAATATCTCAACCATAAAACTTTGTGAAGCCCACAAAGCCATAAATGACTCTTACAAGCCCATTCATTGCTCTTACAAACCATTATGAGGGTCTTTATGAGCTTTGTGCCTCCTTTTTTGACCCCTCAACCCCTCTTGCTCTAACCAATGACCCTGTGATATGTGTCACTCCCTGATTGGCTATAAGGAAGCATAATCCATGTGCTCTCCTCTCATTCAATCTAAACCTTCCATAAGCTTTCTCCCATCCTTGCATCCTAGCCCTTGATCCCTCAAGCCTTTTGCCTATTTAAGGAATCCTCTCCCAAACCATTTTAACACAATCAACCATAGTAACAAAGTAATGCCATTTTGATCATGAAGTAAATCCATAATGCCATTTTTGAGAAGCCATTTTACATCAAATCCATTCACCCAAGCCAAAATCCATCAAGAACACCATTGAACCCTTTGGAGAATCAAGCATACATCCTATCTAATTAGACAAAGCTACTCAACAAGAGAGCTTCTCATTGAGAGAGCCCATTAATGGCTCATATTCTCAATTGAGAGCTCATCTTATTCTATCTTGAAGTTACATTTATTTAGTTTTGTGAATACTTTTGATTTGATATTTAGTGTTCTTTGCATTACTAATCCTAGTATACATTCTGGCATGCCTAGTGGGACCCTGCATGGATCATGCTTGTTATCATTTGTAGTCAAAATTGCATGTTTTGTACTAACTTTGGCTAATTTTCATGTTTTGGTGATTGGTAGGGGCATTTAATCAGGTTTTGCAGGTCCAAGGAAGTAAGAAGAAGATGAAGCAAGAGTTCTTTGCAAGCATTCTGATGGGATTTAGAGTGTTTTCAGATTTTTCAAGCTTATAGGTGGACGGAGCACTTGGAATTCTTCTTCCTCTTCTTGTCTATATTCTTCTTCTATTTCGTCTACTACTTCTTCTTCTTCTTCTAGGATCTTGGCCAATTTTTTTTTAAGGGAGCAAAATCATACACACCTTGTTTTAGTGCTTAAAATGAACCCCCAAATCATACTTAAATCCATTAGGAAACTAAAAATTTGCAAAAAAATCTTTTAACAAATGAAACTAAATCAATCCAATCATTTGCATCCTTGCAAAATCAAGTTTTTAGATGCATTCATGCAAAGTTAGGAACACTTCATTTTTGGAAACTTAAAAAGAACTTCAAGTTTCCATTTCAAAAAGTTCAAAATCAACATTAAGTGCACACAAAATTCTAAATCAAACTCAAAGCATCAATCAGGGATAAAATGAACTTCATTTGCAAATATTTTAAAGTTCTTTTAAAATCTCATGAAAACTAAGAGTCCTAAATGGTTGCAAAAATTTTCCTAAAAGCTTTGTTATTTGTTCCAAACAAATGTCTTGTTGCAAAATCTTGAATGTTTCCTAGGTTTTTCATGCATTAAAGCAATCTAAGAATATCATTTTTGGGCTTAAAACATGTAAACTAGAACACAAAATCTTGAATGAAAACCAAAGTCCAAAGAGTCATTTTTTTTGAGTCAAAGACAATCTTGAATGATCTAAATTGGAAAGAAAAGCATCCCTATTCCTTCCTCTTTGAATTTTAGTTCAAACAAACTCAATCTTGAATGATCTAAGGTTAAAACAAAGCACTTCAAAGTTCTTAAAAACAACATGCAAAATCTCAATCTTGAATGCTTGAAGGAAAGAACTTGAATGTTTAAACACTCGTCTTTGAATGCATGTTGCTAAAATCACTCTTGAGTGCCATGGATTAAAATAAAGTTTGTTTTTTTCATTAGAATGCATAAAAAATCCAATCTTGAATGCCACAGATCAAATAATCATTATCATACATCACACTTCATCTTTTGGTGCATAAAAAGAATCCACATTTTAGAAACTTTTTAAGTTATAAAAACAAATAAAGACACTTTGAGTGAGTTTGTTGTTGGACTCACCCTCTTTAATCACCCATCATTCTAACCATTGGTTGCAATATCAGTGCCATATATGGGGATGGGTCTACCTAAGAAGGTGTTAAATGCTCCACAAAAATCAAACTCCACTCACTTGAGTTTTTATTGGTTTTTCTAAGATAGAAAATTTCTTGAATGCACATTAGTCTCGCTAACACTTCATTTGGGCATAAAAATTGAACAAATCTTGACGTGGAGGGCCTCTGGGTGCACACTTGAAATCGAGCTTTACAAATATCTTTTTTTTGGTCTTAAAATGAACAAACACCAATTCTTGAATGCTTTAAAGGAAATTAATCGATACTTGACGTGGAGGGCCTTGGGGCATGCAGGTTTACTTTCTTGTTGACCCTAACTCTCTTTTGTGTATTCATTCTTTGATCACTTCTCTTTTTTTGGCACATTTCAAATTGGAATTGAACCTTTGCATCTTAATCATGTGTGTTTTCAAAAAGTCTAGATAAAAAAACTTAAGTGTCAGTTGGAAAAGAACTCTGTCTTTTAGCCCAAGATCATCCAAGTCTTCTCTCCCGTTGTTGTCTTTCGAGGCCATCTTGGGTGCATAAGATTAGGATCCAAAATCTTGTTTAAGTTTTAGGAGGCCTACTCGGGGATTTCATCACCCCTTGGGATGACCTCAACTTCAATGTTTCGGCAAAGTATAAAGATCAGGAGGTGAATCCAAAGACACCTCTCTTGGGATCAAAATTCTGTCACTCGGGCTAAGCCTCAAGGAACTTTATACCCTTGAGAAGTGAAACAAGAGAAGTGGGTTACCGCTCCTCTCGGGTGTGTGACATCTTTTTGGTTTCATCTATGAATTTGGGCCTCACGTACCTTGCATATATTGAGGACTCCCTAGCTAAACCAAATTTCATCCTTGTAGAAAGCTTCCTAGGATGTTGGTGTGTTTGACGTGCTTTCTCCAAACTTTTGTCTGCTTGTTTGTTCATAGCTTTTGAATGAATGTTTGCCAACTTTGTTTAAAATCCCAAAAAGTAGAAATCTCCTAGCTCAAGGCATACTTAGCGTAGTCACTGCCTCATCAAAAAATCATCCAAGCTCCCCTGCCGCAACCGAATCTATCTAGTTCTTGCTTTAGAAAAATCCCAAATCCAAAGTCCATCCAAATCATCCCCCTATCCAACTAGCAACCCAATCCAAAATCACCCAAGCCTTTAAGGAATTGTTGTTACTCTGCCAAAGTTTTCTATTCAATCAATAATCTATCCAAATCCCTCAATCTCCCCAAGGTTATCCCTTTGATAGAGCTTTGTCTAGGGTAATCTAGCCTTGTCACTTGTCATCCCTCATCACCTTAAGCTAAAGGTTGGGATCCATAAGTGGTCAATCTCATATCATGCCCATAGGATCATTTGTCTATCCTCAAGTTGACACCAAAAGCCACCAATCCTACACATAGGACAGCAAAACTCTCACTTTTTGACAGCATACCCTTGAAGTCTTCCATCCATAGGAAAGCCAAAAATCTCTAGCCAATCCTCCTTAGGTTTGTCATGCAACTTTGACTCTCCCTAGGAAATCTTTCATTAGCCAATCCAAAATCTATGCTTAATCCAAATCCAACCATGAGCTTCTATGTTCATCCATATGCAAGACCCCATCCCCAACCAACTCATCACTAAAACATGAAATCCCAACCCTATCATGATGAGTTTGGTCGCATTGTCCTTTCTCCCACTACATCCTATTCCAATGATGATGAAAATCTTGTTGACTATGACAGGTATCTTGAGAGCCTTAGATGCCTTCCGCCAACTAGCCCCCAAAATCCAAGCGTTCCTTCAAACTATCTAGTCATGCCATCTCATATCCTTGCTTCTCCTCCATCACCCAATCAACCAAGCTTCCAATCTTCCACCCCCATCACACCAATTATTCTTGTCAATCCACTACCTCCACCTCTGACACATGAGTCTCCTAGGAATCTCCTAGAGGAAATACAAGAAAAGCTGCCTCCAACAGTCGATAAGCCATGTCATCTAATCCAACCATGTGAAGTAGTCAGTAATGAAGCTTCCCCATCTTTAATATCACCTCCATCTCCCATAGCTATCATCCCCATACCATCCATCAAATTGCTTAAAATCCTTCCACTTCCTGCAAGCATCAAAATACCATCACCTATCAAATCCCTCCAAATCCTATCCACATCACCTCCAAGAATTTCCCAAACCTCCTGTAATGACCCTTATGCATCCATCTTCTACTCACCCATCTCCACTACCGAATCTCCCATCTATCCATCTGCTGCCTTTGAAGAATCCATCCCTTCACCTCCTATCGCACCATCCACTCCAATCCAATCCTATCAAGATCCTGCCCAAAAGCATGTTGACATCCCCCAAAGCATAAACAAAGATATCATCATACCATGTCTTCCATCCATAGTGTAGTCACCATCCCCTCCATCTCCAAAACCTCAAGCCATACCTCCTCTACTACAGGATATCTTTTCATCCCATCAGCTAAATCAAGATCCTATCCTACCATCTCCTCCGCTCCATGCTTCCATCTTACCACCTATCCAAGCTATTCCACCATCTATAATCTACCCTCTTGGTTCACTTACATTCATCCATGGTGGCCCCCTCTCAGCAGAAGAATTAAGAATAGTATCTCCCTGTTACAGTACATCTAATAAAGCACTTCTACCATTTTCTACAAGCAAAAAGTTTTCTCAGCTCGTTCAAATGCTCAATCGATGACATTATTAAGGTCAAGGTTTAGGACCACAAGAGCAAGGAATCAGAAAGCCTATTATTGCACAAAAGAATCTAGGATTTCATGGTCTTAGATATGTATCCAAAGGCTCACCATCTAAAAGTGTTGGTACACGCCATCCCCAAACCAAACCTATCTCTAGGCCCACCATGCTAGCCTCCCATCACTCCTTCAAGAAATCTTATGTCATCCCCCCTCCACTATCTTTGCAACCCAAAACAACCTACCATATCCCCCCTTCATTCTCTAAATCCATTTTGGGTCCCCATGTCCCAAAATCTACCATCCTCCATCCTCTTATCAGCCATCATAAAAATCCTATTCCCTCCATTCCTATGCAAGATTAACAAAGGCACATATCAGGGCACATCATCCAACATCATCCCCCTACACACTCTTCCATATCCTCTCCATCTCACAAAGCTTCTCCTAACCATCTTCCCAAAGCTTACCATAGCAATGTGAATGCCAACTTCAAAATGCATAAAGCTAAAAATCCACATCCCACACAATCATATGTCTATTCTAAAAGACATACTCCAAAAAGGTAAAATCCAATCAAAGAATGCAAAACAATGCAAAAGCCTATGAAAAGAAAATCCAAAACCATGTGGATCCCAAAGAAAAAAGTTGAAACCCAATGCATAATGACATCCACCATTGCTAATCCCCATCTAGTGATTCATTTCCCCCACCTCCTAACTCCATCTTGGGTGCCTATATCCCCAAGCGTGCTTCCACAAATCCTCCATCAAGCCTGCATCTACCATCTATCCCCCATATGCTCTTTTCACACTCGTCCCAACATGTGTTAATTTTGATCCTACAAGCATCCCTATCTCATGCTCCTCTCCAGCCTTTTCATCCCTCCATCTCCTACCATCAATCCCATCTAATCCGATCTATTTCATAAATCACACATCTAGTGTACCAATAGCTAGCAACAAAATTGAACATTCCAACAGCTAGTGAAAAATCCCAAAATAGCCAAAAATAGCTGAAGAAAGACAAAGTCATTCCAGCTAAGTCCAAAGTCAAAAAAGTCAAAAAAAGAAAAAGAAAAAGAAAGCGTCCACTAGTGAAAACTTGGCAATTCAAGTGCCTTGGACAAGTACCATGATGAAAACTTGGCAAACAAGCATCATGCGTAATCCAACCATCCCCAACTTAGCCTATCATCCTCATGCTTTTGGTCACATCTTGCCATCTAGCTCCATCTTCCAATTTATTCACCTATCTTTCATCCTCCAGCTTTTATCTATCACTATCCACTTATCTTCTACAACCTCAACCCATCATCCCAGCTATCATCCATCTCCCTAGTGCCTTCAGCTTTTTCATCCTAGCTTCAATCTTATCACATCCATCATAAGACCTCCTTTTGCATGTCATCTTCTAACTGGGGGCACTGAATTCCTTGGAGATCTTGTCTTGTCCATCCTCCCTTGTCATTGGTATCTCACCCTAGGCTATCCTAATGTAAATCCAACACCATCCTCTCATTAACCATTCACTCTAGCACCATCTATCAGCTCGGCTACCACCAACCTTAGCATTGTCCCCATCCTTGGTCGCACATCTATCATTATCATTGGATGCATCCTGCCAAATCCATATCTTCTGCTATCACCTCATCCTTAGCTTCTGCATCTTGCACCAACTTGAGCCATCCCACTATCTTATCATCTGGAGCTCCTATACAGCTTGTAAATAATCTTGTATCCAACACTTGTATCATACCTTGTATATCCAATTTTTTCCAAAACAACTTGTACATTTGTACCATATCTTGGTCCATCAACTTGTATATCCTCTTTAGCTTAGCACCATTGTACCTATCCAGCTTTTGTGTTAGTTCATCCTTGATCATCATCTTGCACACATCAGGAAAATCTTGGTTAGCTATTCCAATGCATCCTTTAGCTAGATCTCCTATCACCAAAGTGTTATCCTTCTTAGTTTAGCTTGCCAAGTGCATCACTAATCCAAATCCACCTGCTTAGGTGCTCTCCGATAGATCCTTGTAGGATATAGCTTTCCTCATGTCTGATCTTGGTTCGTTAGTACCTCGTCCTACCCATCTCATTGGAAAATGGTTCTCTTTTGGATTTTCGCTTTCTTTTGATTTGGAATCTTCCCTTTTGGGTCTTGAAGTATCTTTTCCAAGAAATCTTTTTGTTCCCTCCTCAAGGTTGCCACGATCTTCCATATCATGGTATGATGTGAATGGGGCACTCTGAGCATACAGTTTTGATCAAGTCTTTCGTTTGTTTCTTTTTTGCTTGTGGGTTACCTAGTGTCAGTTCCACATTGTTTCCTCCAGGTTTCATGTGTGATGCTGGGGCAATCCTTGTGTGTTTGTTTTGATTTAGTCTGTCAGTCCTTTGGATAGTTGGTGACATGATCTTGATGTTCTTGGTAACCTTGGCAATTAACCAACAGTCCTATAGTAAATCTAGTGCTCAACTACATGGTGGTACTTCTCTTTGAAGTATCCCCCTGCTCAAAATGCTTCAAGGGAATCCCTTCATCTCCATTATCCACCATCCATATCCAACATCTATCTCTCTTACCCCATCTTATGCATCAGTATCTCTTTGAATCAATCTTCACTTTTAGCTTTAGGGATCCACAATCCTAGTCATAGGGATCCACCAATCCAATTAGTCCACCAAGCCAACTCATCTTTTGAGATCCACAATCCTAGTCCTAGGGATCTCCGAAACCCATCTTCTACCAATATAACTCTTTGAAATCTTGTTGCATCAGCTTTATCTAATCCCCTCATCCTTCTCCCTATCCTAGATTCCTTTTTATAGCGCTCCACTCCTTCATCCTCCACCTTCCCTAAAGTCTTAAGCTTGCTTCCTCTTGTGCATTTGATTCTCCTTTATCATTCAACCATAGTGAGAGTTTGAGCTAATTTAGCCCCTTCTCTTTGCCAATCTGAGTCTCCTTGCTTATCTCGGATTCTTGTATTTTTTAAGAAGCCATCGAGCCTCATTTTCTCTCCCCGTCGCCTTCTTGAGGGGGCATCTCATAGTCTAGTCTCTCCTTCTTATCCAAGACTGGGACAACTTTGTTGCTAAAACATCTTCCTCGTGTCGTTTATATTCAAACTTCTTTGAAATAGTGTTATCTCAACACTATGTCAAAGAGGGGCAAAATGTAGATAGCTAAAAATCCCATAGAAAATAAAGTATTTTTATTTTCTGAAAAGTCCCTGATGACATCATCATTTATTAATTAATTAATTTATTTTTATGCCATTAAATCCCTTTATCTTAATTACAAATATTTAATTAAGGAATCCCTCCCAAAAATGTTTAAATCTTATTTAAACATTATTTCCTTATTTATTAATTATTTAATTAATAAATTGACCAAAAATCCCAAAATAAATAATTTATTTATTTTTTGCCCAAAACTTGGCCAATTTCTTTAAGACCGCTAACCTCTTCCAAAATATTCTAATCCTTCTTTAATTTCGATTAAAGGCTAATCCCATCATTTCCTACCCCTAATCCCAACTCAAAATATTTAATTAAGATTAAATATTAATCCTAATGTTTATTAAAAATATTTTAATAAATATCTCCTCAACCCAAACCCTTGAAATAAATAAAACTTTATTTATTTCCTAAAAACCCTATTTATCCTCATCCTAAGAAGTTCTAGACTCTTCTAAAAAGTCTTCATCCTCATCCAAAGCCTAGACTCTTCTAGAAGATGTCAATCCTTATCTTTGACCCTAATCCTAATCGCCCCCCTAACCTTGTCACATTTCCTAAACATGAGTTAAGACTTGCTAACCCAAGCCAAAGCCAAAAAATATCTCCTCCTTCACCCACCCTCATTAAATGTCATCCACTTGCCCATCTCTAACAAGTCTAATCTAATCTTAAACCCAAGCCTAATCCAAGCCTTAATCATTTGAAAATTCCTAAGTGAAGCTTAAGACTTTCTTAATCCAACCCAAGTCAAAATATCTCAACTCTCTCACAAATATCTCAACCATAAAAATTTGTGAAGCCCACAAAGCCATAAATGACTCTTACAAGCCCATTCATTGCTCTTACAAACCATTATGAGGGTCTTTATGAGCTTTGCGCCTCCTTTGTTGACCCCTCAACCCCTCTTGCTCTAACCAATGACCCTGTGATATGTGTCACTCCCTGATTGGCTATAAGGAAGCACAATCCATGTGCTCTCCTCTCATTCAATTTAAACCTTCCATAAGCTTTCTCCCATCCTTGCATCCTAGCCCTTGATCCCTCAAGCCCTTTGCCTATTTAAAGAATCCTCTCCTAAGCCATTTTAACACAATCAACCATAGTATAAAAGTAATGCCATTTTGATCATGAAGTAAAGCCATAATGCCATTTTTGAGAAGCCATTTTACATCAAATCCATTCACCCAAGCCAAAATCCATCAAGAACACCATTGAAGCCTTTGGAGAATCGAGCATACATCCTATCTAATTAGACAACGCTACTCAACAAGAGAGCTTCTCATTGAAAGAGCACATTAATGGCTCATATTCTCAATTGAGAGCTCATCTTAGTCTATCTTGAAGTTACATTTATTTAGTTTTGTGAATACTTTTGATTTGATATTTAGTGTTCTTTACATTACTAATTCTCATATACATTTAGTTGAAATACAACTTTGATAGAAATGACTCCATTAAACCATTCTGACCAAATAGATGGATGAACTGAGGTAGTGGAGTGTTCTCTTGCTGTTTACTAGACTTAGAATTCATTCGAGAGTGGTTGGCCTTGATCATGAGGATCAAATCATGGAACAAAACTTGATCTCCTTCATTTCTGGCTTGTGAATCAGCAAAGTTAGCAAGTCAACCAAACTTTTCTACTAGGATGAGCCACATGGGGCAATAGTCTTTCAATTTTTTGCCACTCCGCAAAGTCTTTCCAAGTTTGACCACATCTTCATAAGTAACAACACCACCTCCTCAAGACCCTGACTCTGGTGGTCACATAATTGCCAGCCTCTAACTATTAATGCCTTACCTAATGCTACTAGGGCATGTGTCCTTTAGGCACTTCCCCACAATGTTTAATTTCCTTGCATCTTCATATTGCAGGAAAGCACCGATTGTTGATCTCTATGAGATCAATGATCATGAAAGATCCTCATTACATTGCACCTGCCCCACTAAAATTTTCAAACTCACGAACACTTAGCACAACCTGGCATCCAACTCAGCAACTTGGCACCACCTTGGTATCACCCTGTGGCATATGGAACAAAATTGACCCTATAAGGACACGTGGTAGTGAGGTACTTGCCCACATTCCTTAACATCCTTGCATGTTTATATTGTGGGGAAGTACTAAACCTCGATTTCATTTGAATCTACGATGATCAAAATCTTATACGACTGCATGCCAAGTCAGCTGGATAGACCAATGAGATTCCTTCTTCATACTCTGACTCACTTGACAACTACCATGGAAGATGAGCTATTATTACCTTCTGAGAAAGGTGGGCCCATGATGTCATACTGTGGCATACATCACGAAGGGGCTTGCTCGCATTCCTTAAAACTCATGCACCTTTATATTGTGGGCAAGTGCCAGCCCTTGATTTGTTTGAATTTGACGGTGGAAGGTACAACTAAGAAGATGTGATGTCACTACAACTTTAGCTTTTACCTTTGGGCCTGCAAGGGTACGTGGCAATCTAGCACTTGCCTAAATTGTTAGGAAGTTTGACAAAACACAAAATGCGAGAAAGTGGGTGCCAATCAAATTTCCAGCTAGACTAAACCTGCTTCCCTTTTATGGCCCACACAGAATGTTTGTCTCACCTACCATGCATCACAAAGGGGCTTCCCTACATTATGTAAAGGTCTTTAATCTTGAGAATGCGAGAAAGCACCCACCATGGATCACCAAAGATCTACTGGTGCAGAAAGTTGCGGGCAAGTGGAAACAAAATAGGAAATAAAGAAATACAATAAGGTTTTGATCATTTTATTTTTTGATATTTCCATGCCATTTAAATAATATAAAAGGTGGTAAGTGGCCATTGGGATGTCTTAAGTGTTTGAATTAAAATTTTGGTAGGGGCAAAAATAGGTAACAATCATTTCGAATTGATTAGAATAAAATTTGATCAATAATTTGTCATTCAAAACTCATTTTATCCTTTATCTGCAAACTATAAATTTTTGCACCAGGAGGTCAAAAGATATTCGCTATCAAAGTTGACCTCTTAGAACTGCCTACAAGAAAATATGTCAGAAAATAATAAATTGGGTTTGGATTTGGCTTCAAAAACTGGGCAAACTAACACTTGGGAAGACGAAAATTGGGGTGTTGATTCTCTATCATGAGGAGAGTATAAATTTGCAATTTAGGCTCATGAAAAATAATAGGATGTATTTGACCAGCGGTCGAAGTGGGCTGCTTGGATTTTGCAAACTAGAAACACTGTCAGAAAAGGTGATTTTTTCAAATGGAATTGACCTGGAAAAGTGTGCATACAGATTCGTCAAGACTTGCAAACTGACACACTTGGCGAATTTTTGGAGGAAAACATAGTGGTATAATCCATTTGATCTAGCTAATAACAAATCTCAAGATATGACGTACTGAATAGGGGTTCCAAACAATCTACAAATACTGACACCAGTAAAACTTTAGAAATTACATTTGGAATCGCATTTGAAAACTAATCAAACATATTCGTCATAAGCTAAAACTTGAAATATCACAAGTCTTCGATGTTTGTAATGCAACACAATAGGAATTTATACATTTTTGTCAACTGGTCAAAATTTATAACATGTCAAACAGGGCTTCCCAAAATTGTGTGTAATGTGCATTAGCATGAAAATAGTAAATGACCAACTTTAAGGGATTCAAAACCTAGTCAAATAGATTCAAAACGACTCAAAATTTGAAACATAGGTTCTTAGATATGGACACTAAACACTTCCAAATCATAAAGTCATAAAACATTTTTGGGTGCGAGATATTCAATGGCAAACAAAGCTTCCTGTCACTGTTTGACACTTCAAGGTAAAATGCAGGTTTGGCAAATGCTCAAAATAGGACTTCACGGAATGACTTGGAATGACAATTTAACTTTATGGAACACTTAGACATGCTGAATGGAAGGTTTTAGAAACATTAAAAACCTTTTGGGGCTCAAAGGTACAGCCAGGTAAAAATGCATTTAAAAGCTTTCATGGGGCTTGATTTTCTCAATGGTACTCAAAATTGACCATGCAATTTTTAGTCTCGACAGTGGCTCAAAATTTGGGCTACAATTTTGAGTGCCAACACAAAACTTGCCTTTTATTCATGAAAAACATAGAGCATGTTGTGAAGAATGCAACAAATACATGGAAGAATATGTATCTTCTTCATAAACTAAGTGATTTTCTAGTCACCATAAGTGACAAAGATGATGATGATAAAGAAGAAAAAGATGAAGAGGAAAATGATGAAGAGACAACATATTTTGATAACATTGATAATGAAGAGGAATAGGAGCAAGAGGTTGTCTAGGAAGAAACTCAAGATATAGAGGAAATTGACCCAGTTAAGATTTCTGCAACAGTTATAGCCTCACTTCCTCATTCTCCAAGAAAAGTATTGAAAACATAAAGCACAAAGACAACCGCTATAGGATTGATTGTGTCCAACACCCCAAGCACAACCATCCAATAAATCTTTGCACCAATACAACTTAGCACATCATTGAGTGAAGTACCAAGTACTTCATCTACCAAGTTGTAGACTCTTCCCTCTTCAACTATGATTAAGACATTAGTTTTGAACACGACAATTTTGGATACATCAATTTTGGCTTTAACAGGTATTCCTACTAGTATTTCTACAATAAGTACAATATCAACTTTTGCAGCAAGCCCCACTATTTCTACTATTGTTTCCATTCCAAGTACACAAGCAATAAGTGCAAGGAAAGTTGAGACCAAGCCTCAATCAAGCACAAATTTTTTGAGAAAATGTAAAGAAAAGGAGGAGGATGTTGATCTTGATGAGGAAATCATGATTGCAAATTGGGATATTTCAAAACTTACTCCTGATCAAATACAAACCTTTGGAGAATTACTCTAAAAGAAAGCCAAACAACAAAGGCTAAGAGAGGAAAGAGATAAAGAATTCAAAATCATTCAGGATGCCAAGAATATTTTGGCAGAGGCTATAGGCATAGAGATTGATACTTCTCAGCCAATTTGTTTTTAGTTGGAAAAAGCAGTCTAGAAGTATAATGAGGATCTAGATGGACAAGATAAATTACTACAAAAAGCAAAGAAATTTTTTGAAAATAAAGTGTTAGAGCACATTGCTCAACAAATTTCCATTTACCAGGTAGAATTATCTACTATTTTGGGTTCTCTAGAAACTTCTCGTACAAATGTAACTCTACTTTTTGGTAAACTATATGATATTCCAAGTTTTACTATGGAAATAAAGGACAAATGATCCAAAATTAATGGATATCTCAAAGCAAGTTCTCATCAATTACAACTTGATCCAAGTTCAATCTCTATACATTTCAAGAAGATTAGATTTTTGATAGATATGCAGGCTGAATTGCTTAGAGAAGAAACAAGAATAAGGTCTACATTGGTAGATATCCAGAATATGGTACTCCCCAACATGGATGCACTATTGAAGTATATTGCTTATTCAAAAACTCTCATCCATGATAATAATTTCTCTATTGTAGACCATATGATTGAACTTTCAACACAAGTGTAGGTGGCATTGCACACAAGCAAGGTCTTGCAAGAGAATTGGGACAAGACTTGGCAATCATATTGAAGGTACATTCAAATTTCTTGTCTCATTTTGGCATTACTATGTAAATACATATAGCATAATTCTTTGGCATTAATGTCAAAAAGGGGGAGAACATATTGGAAAAGATATTGGAGAAGTTATTAAATGATACAAAAGGGAGAAAGATGTAAAAAGATATGGGGAGAAAATTGTAAGAAAGTGTAAAGGAACTTTATATGTATAGTATATTGTATAACATTACCATGTATAGAAATGTATCCTTTAATATTTTTTTTTTGAAAAATCTCAAAAATAGTATACTCTATCAATTTGGAGATATAAGGTGATGGATAATTCAATTTTAACTAATGAGTGTTTTGTCACTAAAGCCAAACAGGGAGATTGTTGACATTCTAGTCATGTTTGTTATTAGTGACATACACTTATTCAATTTGCGAGTTCATACTGACCTTATTTCATAGTTAATAGTGTTAACCAAGAATTTTAGTTTTTACCAAGTTCTATAGTTGCTATCGAGTCCTTTGGACAGATTCCAATGTATGCTGAGCAGTTACAACTATTGTGAAGATCAACAGTGTAAACTGAGCATCTTAGTTTATGTCGAGTTTACCAGTGTAAACCAAGTTGTGCAATGGTTACCAAGTTTGTAGTTGATGTGATGCAAGTCCAATGTTGACCAAGCTACTCAATATTAAATAAGTGACTCAGTTTATAATGAGCTCAAGGTGATAGTGTTTACTGAGCTATGTATTGGTAAACAAGTGATTAAGTTTATATCACAAGTTTCACATTATTCATTGAGTCACTAGTGCAGATTGAGTTCAAGACTACTTGAAAGTGATCAATATGGATTGATCTTCTACATCAATCAAGTGCATGAGAATGCCAAGTAGTGACAATGGATGCTAAGTATCAAAACCTCACTGAGTCAGTCTTCAAAGCCTGAGTTTCTACACTTTGGCCGACTTTGTAATATTTTGTGTAAACTTTAAATGTGGTCGGATTTGTAATTATGTAATTGGATTGATATATATATATATATGTGTGTGTGTGTGTGTGTGTGTGTGTGTGTGTGTGTGTGTGTGTAATGTATTGTATCACATCCAATGTATGTATGCTATCCAAGAGGAAGTAATGTAATCATTATAAAAGAGTAAAAGTGCAAATTACAAAGGTTACAATAGTATAAAGAGTAGAAAAGATTCATTTATCACAACAAGGTGATTTGTACACTCAAGGGAATCTCATTTAGCAAACCAAGTTGCAGATCAAAGATCAACTACTACTTCATCCTAATAGGTGGATTAGTCAAATATTTTAACAAGGTAGACCTAACAGTCCTATGTAAATCTCTTTACCGAGTGCATACTTTATTGTCTATTAATAAATCCTTTCATAAGGTGGACCTAACAGTTCTTATTGCTCCTAATTAGGCACATCAATTAGAAGAAATCAATGTAAGCCTTAACCAACCAACTTTATACTATAATACTAAATCTTGTAGCTATCATCCCCAACCCATTTTTACTTTCTATTTGGAAGGTATCTAGGTTTCCAAATCTGTGTGTCAAAGTGTTATGTATGCTTTCATGTTTTTTTTAGTTTCTCATGCATGAAGTTAGATCATAATTCATATAAAGGATTAATTTCTAATTGGGATAATTTTTTTAGAAATTATTGATTCACTCCTCTCCTCTTAGTAACTTATCTTGTGATAATATTTCCAACAACTGGTATCAAAGCATTATGGTTCTCAGAGAAAAGTTTAATAGCTTGATCAAAGATCAAAAGCCATGGAGCTATTCAAACTTGAAAAGGCTATTGAAAATGAGAAACTAGATTTGAAAATGGCTATTGCCCAACTCAAGAAAGCAAAGGAGGAACTCTCTCAATCCATGAAAAGAAGAAAAGTTCTTGCAATTCAAATGAATGATTATCTCTACATTGAAGAAAGAATTGAAGACCTTCATTCAAGCAATCCACATGAAGCCAATGATGAAATCAAGGAACTCCTAGAAAATTATGGTTCATTGCAAGAAGAAGTAAGAAAACTAAGAAGAGAGCAAGAAATTCAGTCAATAACTTAGCTTTTTATAATATTTCCAACAAGATCACCTCTATACTACTATATACTTAATCCTTCTTGATCAGATGCCTCTTTGCAGTTCACTATTTCCTTCCTTTGTTCTCCTTTAATTCATTATGCAATATATCTTAGATCATAATAAATTGGTCACAATGAATGTCTTATTTATGCATTTAAACTCTCCTTCTAACTTGAACATTCAGGGTTTTTCCCTCCTTAAGAAGACTTAGGTGACTTAGGATTAGGTATGAATCAACGACTGTGATTCATCCATATTGCCACTTAAACCTTCCCTTTATCTAATTGGATGCATGCAATACATAGGGATTCAAATATAAGATTCATCATTATCAAAAAAATATCATAATTCAATCCTTAAGTTGGCCCAAAAATGGTTTACATAGTAGTTTGTGCCAATACAAACAACTATGTCAAAACTATGTTACTCTACTTTTGAAGTTCCTGGTGCTTGGCTCTAACTGTGACTTCAAATACTGTCACTCGACATTTGAATGAATTGACATGTAATACCTACTCAAAACTTGAGTAACTTGGTACATACTATCTTCTCGACACTTGAATGACTCAGGACGAGTGACCCAACACTCACTATTTACTCAGCATGCTCTAACTTTTATGTTGTGCTTGGCATATGTTACTTATTTGGCATGAACTAAGTAAATGACTTAAGTGTATAGAAACTCACTTGTCAAAAACCAATTTGAGATTAGCATAATGGTGTAGGGGCACCTTGAATCATAGGGCACTACCTTTTTCAATTTTTTTGTGTTATGCTCCAAGAGAGCTTTTGTAAGTAAGAACAAGGGTCATTGGACCTAGGTGTGATAGCTAGGGTGTAGGAAGTCAAAATGTCCTTGGAAGTTTCAAAAATGGCCTTAAAATAAAGATATACATTACCATAGGGTAATGAGTAACCTAAAATATGATTCATTATCTTATTGAAGGTTCCCTAGAATGAAATTTCTAAGGGATAGCCTAGTTAGCAAGTAGGAGTGTTCAAAAATTGAAAAGCAAGAAAATTGCAAAAGTTGTATTGCAACTTTGCAATTTTTGCAGAAAAATGATGATTTCCTTTTAAAACACTAAGGAAGAAAATGAAAACCCTAAGGATGAAGGAAAAATACCTAGAAGGAGATATAAAATACTTCCCAAGCGCTAAAATGGCATAAGTGGTTGTCATTTGTATAGGCAACAGGCTGTAGTGTTGTTTTCGCTTGCAAAAAGTCTGGTTTCCTAAGTTTTTAAGGCTTTTGAATATTTTTCTTGGGTACTATAACTATTGGATTCATATATAGGATTAATTAGAAAAAAATTTCTTCATCAAGTTTTTCTTGTTTTCATGTTTTATCATAGTTTTAATTTTTTTTCCTTTTTAGACAATTTGTTGTCCTCTTCTAGGCAGTTCTGTTTAAAAATGGTGTAACTCACTATCCCATTGTTGTAATTGTATAGACTCTTGGGGATGGTAATTAAACTCAATTTAATATATTATGGAAAAAGAAGGGCCCTTCAAAATTTTGGCAAGTACTTTTAAGCTCTTGCCCTAGGCAAGCTAGAGCATGTCTGACTAGGCAATAGTGTTGTTACAGAGCTTGTTTCTTGTAGGGTGAAGGAGAAATTTTGAAAGTTGAATATGGATATGTCAAAGTATGAGAGGATAACCATTTGGTGGAAGGGGAAGGTATGGAAAAACCATTAAAACACCCTAAAATATCAAACAACAAGCTAACCTTGTAAACCCTCTAAAACCCTCAAAGTCAACACAAGGACTGTATGACCTTTGAAGGGTCTAAAACCTAGAAAATATCAAAGATCTCACTAAATGAATAGAGGTCCATGAATACACCTTGGAAGGTTTAGTGAAAGAAAAGTGATTGAATCCTTATTTTTTAGCTGAAATAGTGCTAATTAGGGCTCTTCCTTGTAGCCCTATTTTGAGGGAAAAGTGTGAAATCGGGTGGAAACTTAACCATAGAAAGTTGTTTTAGCATGCCAAAGTAGTAAATTGCAAAGTGTTAAGAATCCTTCCATAATCCTACAAGTGGTTGAGAAGAATGGTAAAAAGACCTAGTTTTTTTGAAGACCTTGAATGGTCTTCATCTAGTATGAGAGCCTAACAAACAACAAGAAGTGGAAATTGATCAAGATAGTGGAATAGGGTTTTCGATATGGGGATATTTTCTTGAAGAAGGTCCTATAAGTCCATGTGGTGATCTAGCAAGACACCCTAGATCTTAGAGGCAGACAAGAATCATGAATCAGTGATTGGTTCATCCCTACTTCTCCTTATCAAGTGGTATTAGAGCCTACAAAAGGTGTGAGAAAAAGTAAGTGCAAAGCAAGGTGAAAGCTGTCACCTAGTGAATCTAGTGGTTTTAGCACAATGGTGACCAATGATGAATTGGCCAAGAAGGTAGAAGAATAAGAGAAGAAAGTAGAAGAGCAAGAGGAAGACAACAAGTCTTTGAGAAAAAGATTGAAATGACTTGAATAGTTGTCGAGTGAGGTCCAAGACATAGTAGATAAAGTCAAGGATGAGATAGAATAGAAAGAAGTGAAAGAATCCAAAGATAAAGAGATTGAGTTGGAAGAAAAAAATTGAACATCAAACTTGTTCTACCAGAAGAGGCTTTCTTGAAGGCAATACAGGAAATGAATAGTAAATCCTTGGAAGGTATTCCTCTATTCAGTGACAAGATGGATCTAGATCTCATCATGGAATGGATTAAAGGAATGGAGAACTATTTTGAATGTGATGGTGTCTTTGATGCTTAAAAAGTCAAGGTGGCAAAATCAAGGTTAAGAGGTACTGCTCTAATCTAGTGGAAGATTGTTCAACCAAAGAGGAAAAAAGAGGGGAAAAGTCCCATTGCTACTTGGAAGGAAATGGTGGCTAAAATTAAACAATCTTACATTTCTAAGGATTATGAAATACAACTACATATGAGAAGACAAAATTTGAGGCAAAAAGATATGGATGTACACTCATACACATAGGAGTTCCAAAAGTTATGCTTAAGGTCCAAGGTGGTAGAAGATGAAAACATCATATTGGCAAGATATTTGAATGGAATCAAATGGTCTATCCAAGAATATATGAGCCTTGTCACTCTCAAAATAGTCCATCAGTTCTATCAAATGGCTTTAAAGGTGGAAGAGAAAGGAAAAAGAGAGCAAGACCATAGTTCAAAGAATAGAGGAAGAGGTAGAGATGGCAGAGGACAAAGAGGAAGCTATGGAGGTAGGAGTAAAGAAGGTAGATCCCAAGGTGAGTCCAAGCTAATTGAACAAAGTGGAGAAACTAGTCAAAGAGGTGGTTCAAGTAGAGGTAGAGGTTGAGTTATATCACTAGGAGGAAGGGAACCATCCTACTTTATAGTGAAGTGCTATCATTGTTAGCAACTTGGGCATCCTATATGTCTATAGGTGTCTTGAGAAGGGATCAACATTACAAGGAGAAAATAAGATAGCCTACATCCATGAAGACGCTTCACATGTGAAGTCACCTGATATCTAGTTGGATTATGAAAGTGAGGAGAAGTTGATGATAAAGAGAATCTTGATTAAAGAACCAGTCAAGGGAGAGCCAAAGAAAAGAAGATCACTCTTTAGAGTGAGATGCAACATTATGGGAAAGGTATGAAAAGTTATCATAGGCTCAAGGTCTACTGATAACATAGTTTCAAAGGAAGCCATAGCTAAACTCAAGATTCCAAAATATGTCATAGCACTCCCTACAAGGTCACCTAGCTAAACAAGGACCAACATGTTTTGGTTAATGAGCAAGCATGGATTGAGTTCACCATAGGATTATATAAAGACAAGATACTCTATGATGTTTTACGCATGAATTTTCATCACCTATTATTAGGCAGATCATGACAGCTTGATAGGAAAGCCATACATAATGGTGAGCTCAACTCATACACCTTC
Organism: Cupressus sempervirens; assembly: GCA_028749045.1. Lineage (NCBI taxonomy): Eukaryota > Viridiplantae > Streptophyta > Pinopsida > Cupressales > Cupressaceae > Cupressus > Cupressus sempervirens. The sequence continues at coordinate 581,514,251 of CM053792.1, forward strand.
AAGAAGGATGGGGTAAGTTATAAAATGTAGTCATTACTTGAATCTAAGAACCAAGGAAGTGGACCTAATGTGCTACTATTTAAGGGGAAAGAGTTCATGAAGACTCTTAACAAAGAAGAGGGAGTGGGTTATACCATTGTGGTGAAACCCAAGGAAGAAAGAGAAGCTAAGAAGGAGGCAATACCTCATGAGGTTCAACAAGTTTTAGATGACTTTAAGGACATTATATCAGATGGTACACCAGTAGTACCACCACCTAAAAGAGAAATCAATTATCAAATAGGCTTGGCTCTAGGAGCATCTCTTTCAAACAAGGCACCTTACAAGCTAACTCCTAAACGGAATACGAAAGTTGCAAACAAAGTGCAAGAGTTGATGGATCAATATTTGATAAGAAAAAGAACTAGTCAATGTGTTGTACTTACTATTTTGGCACCTAAGGGGGAACATGGAGATTATGCATAGATTCTAGGACCATAAACAAGATCACAATCCAATATAGGTTTCCCATACCTAGGAATAAAGACTTAATGGATTGCTTAGGAGGGCCTAACTACTACACCAAATTAGACCTTAAGAGTGGTTATCATCATATTAGAATAAAAGAGGGAGATGAATGGAACATAGTTTTTAAAACCACTGAAGGACTCTATGAACAAATAGTTATTCTATTTGGCCTTTCCATTGCTCCAAGTACATTCATGAGGCTCATGAATGAGGTGTTGAAAGACTTCTCGTGAAAGTTTGCGGTAGTCTATTTAGATGATATATTGATTTTTAGCATGAGTAAAGAGGAACACTTCGAACATATTAGAATTATATTGTCTAAATTGAAAGAAGAACACTTAACCATCAATCTAGACAAGTGTGATTTCATGAAGTAGGAACTAGTCTATTTAGGCTTTGTTCTTTCACAAGGAGATCTAAAAAATGGATGAAGACAAAGTTGTAGTAGTATTGAGTTGGCCAACTCTTAAAAATGCTAGTGAAGTGAGAAGTTTCCATGGCCTAGCTCAGAGTTATAGAAAGTTCATCAAGAACTTCAGTGGGATATGTGCTCCCATGATGGATACTATTAAAGGTGGAATAAAGGCCAAGTTTATGTGGACACCAACAACAAACAAGGGATTTGAAACATTAAAGAAAGAGATAGCTAGTAAGATTATTCTTAAGTTGCCTACTTTGAATGAACCTTTTGTTGTAGAATGTGATGCAAGTAATATAGTAGTGGGAGGAGTCTTAAGCCAAAGAAATAGACCAATGGCTTTCTTTAGTGAAAATATAAATGCAAAACAAAAAAAAGTACTCTTCCTATGATTTGGAACTCTATGCACTCTTTTAATCCCTTAAGAAGTGGAGGCATTATCTCTTGCCCAAGGAGTTTGTAGTGTTCACTGATAACCAAGATTTGAGTTTTCTTAACTCTAAAGACAAGCTGAGCCATAGACATGTCAAGTGGGTGGACTATATATATTCTTATACTTTCACCATAAAGCACAAGAAGGGGCAACTCAATAAGGTAGCTGATGCCTTAAGTAGGAGGTTGCTTGTAGTACAAGAAATCCAAGTAAGGAGCACAGGGTTGGATAATTTTAAAGAGCTCTACCAAACTAATGAAGATTTTGCAACAGCATACAAGGTGTATCAAAAGCACCTAAATAACTTTTGTTGTGAGTTTGCAAACTATACATTGCAACGTGGATCTCTGCAAAGGTGGCCAACTATGTGTTCCAAAAGGTTCCATGTTGGAGAACCTTATATGGTTAAAAAAAAAATGGAAATTTGAGTGGCCATTTTGGCTTGAATAAGACCTTGGAATTGGTTCAAAGCTATTGTACTATTAGCCTATAATGCAAAGATATGTCAGAGCTTATTTTGAGAAATGCATCATATGTCAAAGAGCAAAGGGGACTTCTACAAATGCAAGACTTTTCCTCTCCCAATAACAAAAAGACCATGGGAATGTGTAAGTATGGATTTTGTGATTGGTTTACATAGAAAAAAAGGTGATTTTGATAGCATCTATGTAATAGTGGACAGATTTAGTAAAATGAGTCATTTTATTCCATGCAAGGTTACTCTTGATGAAGTCACATTGCCTACTTGTTTTTCAAGGAAGTTGTGAGGATTCATGGTTTTCCAACTAGCATTGTATCTGATGGAGATAGTGAATTCATGGGACATTTTTGGAGATCCTTATGGAAAGGTTAGGTACCAATCTCTCTTTTAGTTCAGCCTAACATCCTCAAACTGATGGTCGGACTGAAGTGGTCAACAAGACAATTGGCAACTTCCTAAGATGCTTAACCAAGGAGTATGGTTTGGCATGGGATTTGGTCCTTCATCAAGTAGAGTTTTCTTATAATGATAGAATTAATAGAACTATAGGTAAGAGTCCCTTTGAGATTGTCTATGGGATACATCCTAAGGGTGTATGTTAATTGAAAAACCTAGATGGACAAGTATTGAAAAATGGTTATGACGAAGATCTTAGTCAATCAATGAAAGAAGTTCATGAGCAAGTAAAACAATTACTTATTGATAACACCAAGAAGATCAAGGACAAAGCTGACATCAAGAAGAGAGAAGTCCAATTTGGTGTAGGGGACTTAGTCATGGTTCACCTTAACAAAGCAAGAATGGACAAGGAAACCTCTACAAAGCTACAAATGAGAAGAATTGGCCCACGTCCAATGTTGGCTAAGTATGGGTAGAATGCTTAAAAGGTTGAGTTTCTAGAAGATCTAGCTATTTCTCCCATTTTTAATGTAGAAGACTTGGTCAAGTATAAAGGCCCTCTTACTGAGGTGGATCTACATGTGGAGGAAGCTCATAAGGATGCTCAAACAATAACATTACCTTAGACAAAGCTTCAAGTAGAGATGATTTTGGATTCTTGGATTCATAAAAAGACTAGACATGGCACATACAAAGAGCACCTTGTAAAAAATCATGGTAAACTAGACTCAGAGGCTACATGGATTCTTGATAATTAGTTCAAGCTTAGAGGCATAGATCTCCACCTTTTTTCTCTAGAGGGGACTCAGCTTCTTTGGTGGGGAGTATGGTGAAGGGGTACCTTGAATCATAGGGCCCTCACCTTTTTCATTTTTGTTGTGTTATGCTCCAAGAGAGCTTTTGTAAGTAGGAATAAGTGTCATTGGACCTGGATGTGATAGCTAGGGTGTAGGAAGTCAAAATGTCCTTGGAAGAGTCACAAATGGCCTTAAAATCAAGATATACCTTACCATAGGGTAATGAGTAACCTAATGGATGATTAATTAGCTTATAGAAGGGTCCCTAGCATGGAATTTCTAAGGGATAGCCTAGTTAGCAAGTAGGAGTGTTCAAAAATTGAAAAGCAAGAAAATTGCAAAAGTTGTTGTATTGCAACTTTGCAATTTTTGCACAAAATGCTGATTTACTTTTAAAACACTAAAGAGGTCAATGAAAACCTAAGGATGGAGGGAAAAGATGTAGGAGGAGATATAAAATACTTCCCAAACCCTAAAATGGCATAAGTGGTTGTCATTTGTATAGACAATAGGCTATAGTGTGGTTTTTACTTGCAAAAAGACTAATTTTTTAAGTTTTTAATGCTTTTGAGTACTATTATTGGGTACTGTACTTATTGGATTCATAGATATGGTTAATTAGAACAATTTTCCTTCAGAAATTTTGTCTTGTTTGCATTTTTTAGTATAGTTTTAGAAATCTTTCCTTTTGAGACAATTTGTTATCCTCTTCCAAGCAATTTTGTTTAAAAATCGTGTAACTCACTATCCCATCGTTGGAATTGTAAACCTCTTAAGAATAGTGAGTAAAATCAATGTACTATATTGTGACAAAACTAGGGCCATTCAAAATATTGGCAAGCAATTTTAAGCTCTTGCGCTATGCAAGCTAGAGCATGCCCGACTAGGGAATAATGCTGTTACAAAGCTTGTTTGTTGTAGGGTGATGGAGAACTTTTGAAATTTGACTATGGAGATTACAATTTAGTGATAGTAGACCCCTTGGGTGGAAGGAGAAGGTGTGGCCAAACCATTAAGACACCATAAAAGACCAAACAATAAGCTGACCTTATAAACCTTCTAAAACCCTCAAATCGGCACAAGGACTATACGACCGTTCTATGGTCTAAAAACTAGAAAATCTCAAAGATTTTGTTGGAAATGATTGAAAAGATCATGAATGAAGAATAATGGAACTGGTAAAGAATGTTTTCAATCATTGTTTTTTCATTGATGTCAAACTTGCTACTTGCAGGAATGACAATTGCTTTAGTGATCCAAGTACTATCAATTGGTTGATTGACAAGGAGGAGGCAATCAATAAGATGTAACTAGAGCACCTAGAGAAAGGTTGAAGTTATGATGTTGTAATGAAGTATAAGGATCAGCTAAGCCATTGATGAAATAGTGTATTGGTGACATACTCTAAGAGGATGGACACACTGAGACACATCAAAGATGTAAGGTTAAACTAAATCATTTGTAAAGCCTAACTAAGTTCATTTGAGAGAGTCAAGTAAGTTAGTTAGAGCCAAGAAAATTCTTAGTTGAAGCCGAGTTAGTTCAACTTCAGTGTGTGCCAAACAATCCTTCAGATGCTGAGTAACACAGTAATTGTTTAGGTGCTGAGTAATTGCTCAAATACCGAGTAACTTAGGAAAAGACTTTAGGTGCTGAGCATCAAAAAATAGGTAATGGATGCTGAGCAAATTTCTTCAAGTGTTGTGCATCAGTAAACCAATGATGCTGAGTTGCTACATTATTTGTTAAGACAAAAGATTCGCCAGATCAGTAACGATAAGTTTCTTACATTGAATTTTGTGAATTATTTGGATGATAAGGATGATGAGTAGATGTCATAGAATTTTATGTAAACCATGCAAACTAATTCAAGGAAAATGCTGATGGATTTATCATGAAGTTTCTAGAAGAAACAATTTGGAGGGAAAACAATATCATTTTCTCTAGATTAAATCAAATTGATAAGTGGGAAGATTTGAGAGGGAAATGAAGTTATAGGTTAGAGATCAAGTGCGCATGTGTGAGAGGGAGTTGGTCATAAGAGTGGTCATGTGAAGAAGCCAAGAGAAGGCTAGTGTGAAGTGACAAGAAGAGGAAATAGTGAGGAGTAAGCACAGAGCATCAAGACTCTGAGTTGATCAAGTGACCATAGAGTGCATTTGCATAATGAGAGGAAGAACTCAAGGAGACAGATCTTGAAGGGTGAACAAGATGTCAGCACTGCAAGGGAGAATATCCAAGCAAAGAAAATAACTGAAGAGTGATTTGAAACTTTCAAGGTTAAAGTTGCAATCTTTATTAGGTCAAAACCTTTGTAATATTCTCTTACCATTGTATTAGACATTGAAATCCTACATTGCTAGGTTAGCTTAACAGTTAGGTGGATAAGCCTTGGGAAAAGGATAAAAGATCCCCAGGAGAAGGATAAGAGATCCTCAAGAGAAGGATAAGAGATCCTTAGGAGAAGAATACGAGATCCTTAGAGTGGGATAAAAGATTCTTTTGAGAAGGTGATTGTAAATCCCATGGACTTGGGTGAGACTAACAGCTCTATGTAAATCCCTTAATAGGGTGACATTCTAAGTTGAATGTTCTTAAGTTCTCTAATAGGGCACACTCCTAACATGGTGTAGAAATCCTTTAACAAGGTCACATTTAACAGTGTGTAAAGCCTTTAACAGGGCAAACCATCAGAAGTGGTTGAAATCAATTGTGCAGTTATTTTGTGGGTGTCATCCCCACCCCAGTTTTACGTTCTTATTCCTGGAGGGTTTCTGGGTCACCGAAATCCTTTGTGTTATGGTGTGATGCATGTTTAATTTTCATGATTTTTTAATGTTTAATTGCATGCATGATAATAAAGTAAAAATGATAGTACTTTTGATTCACTCTCATTTGGATTGGACATTATTGGACCTTGAATAATTGATTCACTCCCCCCCCACTCTCGGTTATTCTAAAGAATTCCAATAGATCTCACTAAATGAATAGAGGTTGATGAAGACATCATGGAAGGTCTAGTGGAAGAAAATTGAGCAAATCCCTATTTTATAGGTGAAATAGGGCTAATTGGGGCTCTTCCTTGTAGCCCTATTTTGAGGAAAAAGTGTGAAATTGGGTGGAAACTTAACCATAGAAAGTTTTTTTACCATGCCAAAGGAGTAAATTGAAATTTTTTAAGAGTCCTTCCATGATCCTGCAAGTGGTTGAGAAGAATGGTAAAAAATACCTAGTTTTGTTGAAGACCTTGAATGCTCTTCATCTAGTATGAGAGCCTGGTAGACAACAAGAAGTGGAAATTGACCAAGCTAGTGGAATAGGGTTTTGGATTGGGGGATCTTTTCTTAAAGAAGTTTCTATAAGTCCGTGTGGTGATCTAGCAAGATACCCTAAGTCTCAGAGGCAGAAAAGAAGCATGGATTAATGATTGGTTCGTCCCTACTTCTCTCTATCACATAAGCCCAGTAAAATAATTATAGAATTGAACAAATGTGCAAGATAGACATAAGTGCAACTATGAAACACATATGTGTTGTTTTCCCATGCATATGCATAGATATAATAAACATATGTCCATGGGAAATTAACAAAAGAGAAATGAGAATGATTGATTGCACAAGAAGAATAAACATTTGCACATGATTAGTGCATAAATACACAAGTATAAAATGTATGTATAGGATCAATGAACAAATCCATAGTTCTAATTTCAAGATTTCTAATTATGTTGTTTTGATATCCTAAGTTTGATTTCAGCCTTATGGTAAAACATAAAACATAATATTTAAGTATACGTGATAAGATTTACCTTTCTTATACTAACATAATTTTCTTTTCTCATAGTTTAATTTATATTTTATGTTATACCTTTTAGGATGTTTGAGAGTCATTTAAATCTCATAGGATTTAAATTAAAGATTCTATATTTTAGAAGCTTTATGAAATTTTAGGCTTAGCAAGATTTTAGGAACAAGAAATGATTTCTTCAGAATGTCCTTGTCAGTATATTTTATGACTTGTTATAGTACCATAGGCATTTAGATATTTTTTTGGTTCATGTTTGTGTGATTAATTCATCCTTGTACTTTATAGATGATGCATTTGTGGAGTTTTGATGTGTTTAGAACCCTAAATGGTGAGGTTAGGTTTTAGGGCTATCTTAGAAACATGGAACCCTTGAAAGCTTCCTAAATCTTGACATTTGATGTTTTTATGTTTTCTTTGTATGATAGACATAATGTTTATGTGTTGAATAGGTGCCCCAATTTAGTGGTTCCCCATAGGTTCTAGGACCTAGAAGTGGTCACCAAAGGGTCCTATGTAGTAGAGATTAGGGCCTCGAGAAGGCTAGATCTACATGTAAGTTTTGTGATCAAGTAAAAATATTAATAAAATGAATAGGATATAGGGGTTTGGGTTAACATATTTATAAAGCTAAAGTGATATTTTAGCTTGCATATGTCCTATTGGAATACTGAAACTACAAGTCATCCTATACAAGGTCTGAGTGTTGCAGGGTGATATTAGTTAAAGATGTTGATATGAACATAAAGGAATATGTAATGACACTCACCTAGATAGCATCCCAAACCCTCACCCATATATTTATTTACTTTATTTCTATTAGCATGAATATTGATGGCACTCCTTTGGGGGAGTATCCCAACCATTGAAGAGCATGTGGTAGTATTGACATGTTGCATTAATGACTATGTTTGTCATTGATGTCAACATAGTAGTAATTATGTAAAGACTGACATAAGAGAAGAGAATGATCATGGTTTTATAAATAGAGTTTTGATGACTAGGTGACATGAAGTTAAGGACATGTTCTACTTTGTGTATTGATGATGAGGTTAAGTTGCATATCCTAAGTCAAAGACATACAATAGTTATAAGTGATTTACAAAGAGTAGTGTAGAAACAAAGTTTTTGTGAAATAGTTTCTGATGATTGTATTATATATTCTAACAGATATATAATCTGGGTATGTGAAGTTATATAGCCATAGGCAACAGTCTGATAATGATGTTAGTAAGTGTGCAAGTCGTAAAGTCGCATGTGTGATAAGTTGTGTAGATTATGAGCCAACAATCCATTGTAGTTAGGAAATACTTAATTATCTTATTGTTAGGATTAAACCACAGATAGAAATAATAATTACATGCAAATATAAACAATATTAGAAAATAATAGATCACACAGAAAAGAACACAAGACACCAAGATTTAACATGGCTCACCCAATCTCTGGGCTATGTCCACCAAATAGAAAGTCTAATATTATTACAATCCAGTGATTACAACCTGATTACAGTACATAATCCCTTACAACTCAATACCACCACAAGAACCAATTTTTGCATCACAACACTAAAACAATCCCTAATCCTAAGCCCTTTTATACAAGTATTTTTACCACTTTAGGGTTATAATTAATAATTACATGTCAGCCCAAAAATCTTGATAAAATAGGGCCCAAATTTTTTTTACGTGCTGATGTCTCGAGCCCCAAAGAATTTATGAAGTATGCACAATTCCTTCTTGATCAATCACCACAAACTAAAACTTATTGTGGCCCTATTATAATTAATTGGGAAAGACTCAAGACCAACTCAAGGAATTATTTGAGGATTTGGTATTAAGAAAATTATTTTCCTTTATTATAAAGTGTGTCTAGAATGTGAAGTGATCAAGGAAGTATGAATAAGAGAAGAGTATTCTATAAATGCAAGTAAGCAATTCAAGGGATTACTGGATGCAAAGATTGTGATCTAGTATTGAGATTAGAAGAAGCAGAAGTCCAGTTGATAGGAAAAAGAAAGAGGAAGTAGTACTATTTAATTCTATTATTCTAAAAGGAACAATACAAAGATCATTTGGAATTGGGTTCATTTGTCTTTCCCCTAAAACTATTTGGATAGTGGGTTCATTTGCCTTCTACAACCCCTAACAGGGTTGGCACAACTCCTAATAGGGTTGTAATCTCCTAACAAGGAATCAAAGTCTCCTAACAAGGATTGATATGTACTGAATGTTTTTCATAGAATCCTAATAGGGTCCACCCTCTAACAAGGAATATTTATATTATTACATTATCTTGTGGGTGCCATTGCCACCGGGGTTTTCCCTCTAATCAAGGGTTTCTCTAGTTAACATATCTTGTGTTATTTTGCATGAGTATCTTGTTATGGTTTCTGATTATATTTCTCATATGGTTAAGATTTAATAAGGTTGATAATTGTGATAATGGTTGGATAATCGATTCACCCCCCCTCTTAGTTATATTGGTGGACTATATATTCTAACAATTGGTATTAGAGCTTCAGGTCCTTAAAGGGAAAGCTTAACAAATTTGGGAGATCACTAGTGAGCCACTTCAAAAAAGAAGTCCTAAGTCTGATGATAGAAATTTTAGCACCTAGAAGATGGAGCTTCCTGGTGACACATCAAAAATGTGTAAAGAATTGAACATCAATTTTCTAGACCTAGAATCCTTTTGGTGCATACAAAAGAATAGAAGTACAAGTAAAGATAGATCTAGACCTAAAGAAGATAAGAAGATAAAAGAAGGTATTGATCTACTTATGAAAATGGAGCTAGAAGGTATGACATTTTTTGTTTTTCTGACATGTAAAGAATTCAGTCATTTTTCATCTAGATATCCTAAAAGAATAAGGAAATATAGAAATAATTCACTATCAGATGAAGATAAAGAATTTAAAACAAGTATGGAAGGATTATAAATGGCTATGGTGATGACCTTGAATTGGTTAGCAAAGATGAAGTGATAGATGAGATAGCTTTGGTAACTATTATTGATCCAAAGGCTAATCAAGATATTGTTGAAGTTTTCTTTGAGACTAACAATGATATGTAGAATGATGTGCAAATTGTTGAGCAAAGAGGAGAACTAAGATCTAAAACAAGAGAAGAGATAAGAGTTGAGATAGAAACTCCTACCTCTAACAATAACATGGAAAAGAATCACCCTCTAGAGAAGATAATTGGGAGAAAAGACATAGGAGTAATGACAAGAAACAAAGTTAATAAGGAACTATGTTTGATTTCTCAAGTTGAGCCTAAGAGTAAAGATGAAGCATGTGAAGATGATCATTGGATTTAAGAAATGAAAGAAAAATTAGATCGGATTGTGAAGAATGATGCATGGGAATTAGTTCCAAGACCTAAAGATAAGAACATTATTGGAACCAAATGGGTATTCAGAAATAAGATAAAGGAACAAAGTGAAGTTGTAAAAAGGTTAGGCTAGACTTGTATGCAAAGGATATTCAACCCAAGAAGGAATAGATTATGAAGAGGCATATGACCCTCTAACTAGAATGGAAGCATTAAGAATGTTCTTATCTTGTGAAGAAAATAAGAAGTTCAAAGTGTATCAAATGAATGTTAAATCAAGCTTCTTAAATGGAGAACTTGAAGAAGTGGTATAAATTGAAAAACTTCAAGGATTTTCTTTGAAAAAAGAGAAAGATATGGTATGTAGATTGAAGAAAGATCTGTATGGTCTAAAACAAGCACATAGAACTTGGTATGCAAGGTTGGACAAGTATTTGGAAAAGATTGGATTTTCTAAAGTTATGACAAATAGTAATTTATACTTGAAAGAAATTGAGAATGGTTTGCTGATAATAGTCATATTTTTGGAGGCAATGATGAAGCGAGTGATATGTTTGCTGAAGAAATGAAGAATGAGTTTGAAATGAGCATGAGGGGAGATGAAGTTCTTTCTATTTTTACAAATTGTGCAAAACAATGATAGTATTTTCATTTCACAAGTGAAGTATTTAAAGGACATATTGAAGAGATTTGGCTTGGAATGTTGTAAGCCATTTGATACAATAATGATAACTAGTCACAAGTTATCTAGCAAAGATGAGACACCTATAGTTGAGAAGAAAAAGTATAAATCCATGATTGGAGGTTTGCAATATCTGACTCACACTAGATCATATATAGAAAATGTAGATGGGATTGTGGCTAGATCTCAAGTTGATCCTAAGGAGTATCACTATGCAATAGTAAAGATGATATTTAGATAATTTAAGGGAACATCTGACAATGGAACATGGTATGATAGATCAAAAGATTTCTCTCTATGTTATTATATTGATGCAAATTAGGCAAGTAGTATGGATGACAAAAAAAGCACCAGTGGCGGAGCATTCTTTCTTGGAGGAAGATTGATTTCTTGGCTAAGAAAGAAACAATATTGTATTTCATAGAGTACAACTGAGGAAAAATATATAGCATGTAGTGCCTCTCCCATTTGATTTTTGTAAGTCATCCTAAAGGATGCAACCTTGATGATCTTTCCTTGGGAAGTGATCATGATTGGGACCATGAGTGGTCTACACCCTTGAGGTGAAAGGATTTATTTTATTGTATTAGTTACTTTGATTATACTTATGGCTGATTTACAAGATTATGATGTGTTAGATGGTTTCACCAAGGTTTGTGCCAGTGGTTATCAAGATTGATGTGGTATCATGATGTTGTTTCTTGATTACCCTATGATGTGTGTAGAGATTGCACTATATACTATTATCATGCTACACTAGACTAGGTTCTTGTAGCAGTGGTTAGTTATGTATATGATTGTGTTCACATATGTGTTTTTAGTGCCTTTTCATGTTGTTTAAAGAACCATTATTAAATGATTAAATAATTAGAAATGAGTTTTCCATGTTAGATTACTGTGCTTTTCAATTGATCATATCTAAATGATGATGCTTTCTTTGAGATGACAATATGTTTTATGAGGATATCTGGTTATCCAGTATTTGGACATATTCTTTGATTTTGTTTATAGATTAGATTTGATGCTATGGTTATTTACTTCATTCTTACTTTTTGATTATTTATGTAAAAGTGAGTGATGTAAATGGATTATTTTAGTATAATTAAATAAAGAGTTAAATTAGGTGATTTAATGCATTTATTGCTTTAGCTATGTTATTATATGCAATTGTACTTGATCATATGTTTTGGTGTGCAAGATTTATATCTCTAGTAGTGGCACATGGAGTTAGTGATTCAGCTATTCATATTTACCAATGTCATCCCTAAATGGTCGACGTATCTTATTTAAATGTTTAAATTAAATTCCAGTGATTTGATAAATCCAGACTCATTTGCATTATGTGATTAGACTTGTGAATGTGTTTGTGCATTTAGAGGTTCGTATTATCGCAAAATTGTTAAGGAATTTTACATGATTTTGGATTTTGGGCTTTAATTTAATTAATTTTATTTTCTAGTAGCTTTTCCATAGATGAATTCCAATTACATGGAATAGCTTGTTTTTTTTTGGGCTGATTTGGGGTTTAACTAGTTTTCCTAGTTATTCACATTATTTATTATTCACTCAAAAAGTGAATAAGTACCCAAAGAGGAAATTAATTCCTCACTTCTCACTTTTGAATTAGAAAGTTTCAGAGTAAAAATCAAGATCCTCTTAAGGAGGAATTACCCTTTTGAGTTTCTTTTATTTCCATGCTTCGACAGATTAGATATTTTATGTTCTATTCATTTTTCGATTTCATTTTCTATTTAAGCGTGTCTGTTTGATAGGGGCATTAAGATATTCATTCGATGTCAAGATTGTCATTATGTCCTCCATTGTGATCTTATTGATCCTCATATGTTGATTGTCATGTGTATCTGTACTTGTTAAAAAAAAAAATATTTGGGCTTTTATTTATCCTTGTTCCAAGTATCTCTTGGTGGGGCATTATATAGCAATATCAAATAACTGTAATCAAGTTATGTGGATGAAGTAGATGTTGAAAGATATTGAAATAGATTTATTAGAACCTGCTATCATATATTGTGATAACACAAGCACAATATGCATGTCTAATAATCCTATATTGCATTCTAAGACTAAGCATATATCTATTAAGTATCATGTTTTGAGAGAGAAGGTAGCATAGAAAGAGATCAAATTGGAGTATGTTAGTACTAAAGATTAGATTGTAGATATCTCTACAAATCCCTTACCTAAAGATACATTTGAGTACTTGAAATTTTCTTGGGGTTATGCCCTTTCCTACCTCAGAGTAGATGATGTAGAGATTTCATTAGTCTAGTGGTACAAAACACTATTGTTTGACTGGACTAAATGCTAATGCTTCCTAAATGGGGGTGTATCTATGATGAGCATAGTCATTAACAAATCTTGGTAATTGTTCTTGATTAGTGTTTTGGACACTTGATTTTTTTAAAGACTTGAAATAGTTGATTGACATAATGAGGCCTTTGTCATTGATGTCAATGGGAGATAAACGTACATGAAAAATATCCTCTAGGTGAATGGGGGAGAGATAGTTGAATGAGGAGAGATGATAACATCCATATTATTTATTAGGGATATTTAGAAAGATTCATATCTCTAAGGGGGAGATATACAACATGAAGAGTTATGATGTATGGGGGAGAAGCTGAGAGTTGTTTAGTGTGTGAACAACTGATGCCAATCCTTAAGAAGATGCAAAATAGAGCAATGTTCTAGATGATTTTTGATTTGAATGATAAATAGGATTTAGAAATATGAGAGAAGCAACAACAATAGAGTATTATTAGGTATTACTGGAACCTAGATGTTTTTCATCTATGTTGCCATCAATGCCAAAGAGGGAGGTTGTTAGCAGGAATGTTGATGGTATTCCTTTGGGGGAGTATCCTAAGAATTGAAGAGAATGTGGTAGTATTGAAATGTTGAATTCTTGACTATGTTTTTCATTGATGTCAACATAGTAGTAATTTTGTAAAGAATGATAGAATAGAAGACATAGACCATGGTTACACAGACAAAGTTTTGATGATCAGGTGACACAAACTTAAGGAAATGTTCCACATTATTTTCTGATGATGAGGTTAGGTTCTTGTATCATAATAAAAATACATGTGATAGTTATAAGTGATTTATAAAGATTGGTGTAGAAATAAAGTACCCATGAAACAATTAGTGATGATTGTATTATATCTTCTAACAGAGCTATAATCTGGATATACGAAGTTATAAAGTGATAGAGGAAAATCTAATGATAGTGTCAATAAATGTGCAAGTCCTAAAGTCATACATGTGGGATGTTGTGTAAATTTTATGCCAACAATCCTATTATAATTAAAAAATAACTAAATATCTTATTTTGGTCCTATTATAATAAATTGGGAAAGCCTCAAGGCCAACTCAAGGAATTTTTTTAGGACGTGCTTTAAAGGAAAGTATTTTCCTTGATTGTAAAGTGTGTGTGGAATGTGAAGTGATCAACAAAGTGCAAATAAGAGAAAATTATTTGGTAAATGTGAGTAAGCAATCCAATGGATTATTGGATGCAAATTTTGTGATCTAGTATTGAGATCAGAAGAAGAAAAAGTTTGATTGATAAGATAAAGAAAGAGGAAGGAGCAGTACATTTTAATTCTATTATTATGCAAGGAATAATAAAAAGATCATTTGGATAGTGGATTCATTGGTCTTGCCCCTAAAGCTATTTGGATAGTGGGTCCATCTTCCTTCTACAACTCCTAACAGGGTTGGCACAACTCTTAATAGGGTTGGAATATCCTAATAGGGATTCAAAGTCTCCTAAGAGGGTAAATATTAGTACATCATCTTGTGGGTACCATCCCCACAAGGGTTTTTGCTCTGATCAAGGGTTTCCCTAGTTAACATATCTATTCTTATTGTGCATGAGTATCTTTTTATGGTTTCTAATTATATTTCTCACATGGTTAAGATTTAATAAGGTTGATAATTTTGATAATAGTTGGATAATTGATTGACACCACCCCCCCTCTCAGTTATGTTGGTGGACTATATATTCTAACGATTTTTCCTTTGTGTTTCATCCCTCTTTTTATGTTGAATTTGTTTTGGTAAATAGGGTGAACCCTAGCCATAGATCTCCCTAGAACCTATGTGGATATTGGTGTTTTCTCCTAGCCCAAGAGAGTAAACCATTTATGATTTCATGTGGTTTAGTGGTAAAATATTTTGAGTTATTTCTTTTGGTTCATGGATGGCTCTATTTTGGATTCTTGTTGGATAGCTTGTGAACAATATCTCTTAAATCTTGTAATCAAATGTCATATTACTATTGGAAAAAATCTATGTAAGGTTTTGTAATTTTAACATGACCACTTCAAAGGTATCTTGACATTAAATTTATTTTATTATGAATGGAAAATAAATCTAAATGGAAGAGGTGTACTTATGGGTGAAAAGGAAGGGAACAAAATGTTAAAAATAGGGAATGTTAAGAAGTCGGGGGGGTGGGGGTGTGTTTCCACTATGAATATCACTAACAATCTCTACACTTTAATTAGCAATAAAACTAAAAAGTAAACATAAGAATAACACCATGAAACTCATAACTCCATTTCTTGTTAACTAGAGAAACCTTGACCAAGGGAAAAATCAGGGATCATGCCCACAAAATGATCCACTAATCAAAAGTATTATGTAAAAGATATTGACCTTGTTAGGAGTCTATTACATTAATATAGTGTATATATCCTTGTTAGAGGACTAGGACTTTTTATAAACATCAAACTTGTTAGGAGTTGTGATTAAAACAAAAAATAGGAGCTCAGTTTTCATACAAAGCATAAAAAACTATACAACTTATATAAAGTCATACCAAAACTTGTTTGCTATTGATATCTTTAATATCTAATTAGTCCTTGTTCCTCTTCACAAAATAATCATACTATTGCTTAGTTTTTTTTTGTACATAAAATTTGCATCTATACTAGTCATATAATGTAAGTATATAAATATTATATCATTACAATACAATGCTATGATTTACTAATAAAAAAGACAAGTTCTTTATATCAAATTCCTTAATCTTTCAGCCTTGAAATGCTTGTACGTAAAACTTTAAACTAACTTAAATTTCCACGTGTAATTTAATATTTAGTTTTGGAATTACAATAGGAAAGGTAAACTTATGAGAGGGGGGGCAGGTGAATTAGTGCTTTAAATTCTAACCCATAAAATATTCACCACACATCCATCTCACATATTCAATAAGTAAACTAAAATACAATGTAAAGAATATACATCTAAAGTATGTAAGCTAGTAAGCATTCAAACATACATGACACAAGATATGATTACCCAAAAATTGTCCAGTGAGAAGGTAAAACTGGGTTGCGGATGACACCGACAAATCTTCACTACTGTAGTAATAAAGTGTATCCAATGAAGGTTACAATGTTTGATCATGAAACATGATGTACCCTCTTAATGGTCTACCCTATTAAAGGTTTACAAAGACTATTAGGTCTCACCCTAATAGAGGATTTCAACATCCTATTAGAAGTGTTCCTAATTAAAGGACTTCAACTCACAATTAAGTAAACACCTTGTTAGAGGATTTCAATACAACCTATTATGACTACTTTGCTAAGAGATTTAATTGATTCACCTATTAGAATGTCTTAGCAATGATCTTGTGATTAGAATTCTGATGCTTGATGACAAATCACCTCTATTCTATTGTATACTTGATCCTTATTAATTATATGTCTCTCTACTATTCACTACTTCCTTCCTTTGTTCTCCTTTAACTGATTCTGGAATTAAATTTAGATCATAATTCCTTGGTCACCATGAATGTCCTAGTTTGTGCATGAAAAAATTTCCTTCATCATTCATTCATTCCCTTTCATTCTCATATAAAGTTTAAGGTTTTCCCTCCTTAAGAAGAACTAGGTGACTTAGGGTTAAGTTTAAATCAATGACTGTGATTCTTCCATATTGCCCCTTAAACCTTCCCTTTACCTAATTGGGTGCATGCAATACATAGGGGTTCCCACTTAAGATTCATCCTTATCACTAAAATATCATAATTCAATCCTTAAGTCAGCTCAAAAATGGTTTACATAGTAGTTTGTGCCAATACAAACAACTATGACAACATTGTGCTACTTGGCATCCGAAGTCCCTAATGCTCGGCATCAACTATGACATCAATACTAACACTTAAGATCTAAATGAATTGGCATGCACTACTTACTCAGTTCTTGAATCACTCAACACATACTATCTACTTGACACTTGAGTGACTCGGCACATGAGTGATTCAACACTACTATTTACTTAGCGTGCTCTAACTTACATGTTGTACTCAGAATATGTTACTTCTAAATGAATTAATTGGGTAAACATTCACTTGTCAAAACCAATATGAGATTAACAATCTCCCCATTTGACATGAGCATCAAAAACACTTGGTCATACATTAATACTCTTATTCTTAAGAGCATAACATAAATGACTATTCAACATCTATACAAAATTTAAAAATATCAAAATTTTTCAACATGACTTATACCTCAATATCTTATAACTCCCCTTGAGTTTTTTGATCTATTTTGTATTGTATTCTATATTAGAATCTTTCTACTACTGGGTAGGTTTGTGTAATTGATAATCTTTCTCTATTTTATGCTTGCTTACTCTTGCTCCCCCATTCTTGCTCCCCTTAGCTCTTACCCCCCCTTTTTGACATTAATTTCAATGGGTTATACACTAATTTTGTATGTGTCCAACAAAGATTTATGGACCCCAAGAATAATTTTAAGAGTTACATCCCAAATATCACAAACTATCTCCAAAGACTTAATTTGGATGGCCAACTTAGTAGCAAGGTGTACTAGGCCATATAATGTAGAAAGATTGGGGTCTTTCTTCATAAGTGTTTCTACATAGCCTAGCCCCTTGTATAAAATTTCCATGTGAGGAGCCAATGTAGTTTGGACACTGATCAGTTTATCCTTGATATTGGCTTCATCTTCTTGTAATGTTGCTAACTTACTTTGGGATTGTATAAGGGTCCTAAAGTTTTTCTCACTTTGAGTTGGACTCATGGGAAATTTTGCACTTGATGAGTTTATTTCACTCTCCAAACTCAGGATGTGATTCCTTATCTCTTGTGTAAAAAGTGTAGGGTTAACCAATTTGGTGTACAAAGAGAAAATGTTCTCTAGTACCTTATTCACACTATCTATCTTAGTTGCCAATGCAACCTATGTTAGTGCTATATCACAAGATATCTTCTCATTCACTTTTCTTTGAAACTTGTTCTTAGACAATTCCAATAATATGACATTGGTATCCAGATCTGTGTCACTTACTCTTTCCACTATGTTGGTCAATTATTCAATACTAGGCTTTGTTTCATCTAGAGTAGGTAGACTAAATGCATCTAAGAAAATGTCTATGATCTCATTCAAAGCTTTCTTTTGCCTATGCTCCCTTCTGAGTAGTTCTTGATGTTTCTTTCCCATTAGGGCCTCTTGTAGTATACCCATATGCTCAATTTCTATTGCTACAAGATCAAACTTGGGCAATAAGATTTCTTCATCTACGCTAACATCTCCATAAGTTATTACCTATTTTTCCTTAGATGAGCTAGGAATCAGCATTGAGAATTATAATGGTGTAGCATCTATGCTCAGTCTCTAAAGAGTTTGACTAGAAGGAGTTCCTAGTTTTGGTAATGTTACTGGTGCATGAATTTCTAGTAGTTCCTTCAGCTTGGGTGTCAAATCTATCTCTTTATGCTTGTCCATTTTTTCCCTTTGGATATTAGTTGCACCTTAAGCTTGTGCTAGAGGTGTAGGTACATCTACCTAACCTATTTGGCTTGGTATCCCATCCTTGACTTATGTTTCCATCTTATCTTCTATAACTAATATATCAACCTTGTCTTTTGTAGATTCTTGAACATTTTTTGAGTCTAGAGTGCCTTGCATGGGTGTATTGATAGTGCCACTTGATGTCTCATTCCTTTGATATACAACTAAGGGTTGTGAAGGCTATACACTTATTACTTGAGGAGTGACTGTAGGTGTTTCTTGTTTTTTTACTTCCTCCCCCACTGTCATAGACTCTAGCTTCTGAATTTCATCTACACTTACCAATATAGGGTTGTCACATAATTTTTCCTGTAGTGTGGATTGGACAAGTATTCTTTTAAATATTCCTCTGTTAGGGGATTGATGTTCTAATTAGTAGGATCAGAGATATCCTTATGTTCGATAGTTTTAGTTATTTCACTTATCACCTATGGAGGGATGGCACTTGACATTTGTGTATATTGTGCACTCTAGTCTTTTTGCTTCTCTTCCTTAGTTGTTACCTACTTATCAACATCCATAATAGTTCCTCATATAACTATGCCTTCTTCATTGTTATCCTCTTCATCATCTTACCTCAATAGGTTCTTGTTCATCATCTTTGGCTATTGGTAGTGGATATGTGATCTTCCACATTTGTTTGGAGTTATGGACAACATCCTCTATGTTGTTCTGTAATATGCCAAATGCCCTATATTTAGGTACAAATCTAACAACATATTTCTTTATGGCTTTAGATATTTTTTCCTTTCTATGTTCTAGCATAACTTGAGCAAGGGATGTCTCCCTAATTCCCTTCTCTATATCTAAACAATAGTGCCATTTTCGCTCAACTCTATCATATAGACTCTTAGGTATGGATTTGGCAATTTCTAGAGGAGCTTTCTTAAAAGTAGCCATCATAGTATATATTTCCTCCTCTACTTGATTCTTCTCAATCTTTCCAAGATTATCAAATTCAATGTGAGAGAATCCTGACAAATCAACATTGGTTCTAAAATTCTCACATAAATTATCTAGGTTTGAGGAGGGACTATGACTCACCACTTGGAATTGGCTATTGTCATCAGATTGAGTCTTCTCATTAGATTCAACATGAGAAACATACTTTCTTCTTAGTCTTTTATGTGCTCCACCTTCCTTCTCTTTAGGCTAGTCTACCTCTTTAGCCTTTTGTGTAGTGACTCTTTTACTAGCCCTTGTGGCAGGTGTTGTTAATTTTGGCTGACTTGGTTTTGTAATATTCTTTGGTTTTGTAACTGTAGGTGTCTTTGCCTTTCTTTTCTTCTCATTACTAGAAGTAGGTGCTTCCTTGTCTTTTTCCTTGGTACCTTCTACAGTTTCTATTTCTTCTTCTTATTGATTTTATCCCTAAGCTTGTGTCAATGCTAGTGGTGCTTGAGCCTATGTATGCTTTTCCTCTTCTTCATCTTCCTTATCTCCTGCACTAAATTTCTCTTTCAATTTATTCACCAATATGTTCTTCTTCTTGATCATAGAATCAATCTTCAACTCCATAGTGATTTTTGATTTGGTCAATTCATAATTTCCAAATCCTTTGGCTTCTCTGTCCACTTTTTCTACAAGTAATGTTGTGATTGCTATAGAGGCCTCATCAACATTTATCTCATATCCTAATGGCCTTAGCCATCTCACTCTAGGAATTGTTGCTTGAACATATGTGTGATTAGTATCAACTAGGAAGAAAATATCATAATAATTTTTCTCCAGTAGTGATACTAGTATCCTTAATCTCTTCTTCATAGATTGTTTGAAATATTCAAAATAACTAGTCATTATTGACTCAAATTTATTGCCTAATTGTTCAACAAATTCTCCTATCTATACTAAACGTGATCTATTTTTCTTCCATGCAACCTTGCCAAATGTAGGAAATGTGTTCAACACATAGACTAAAATACATACCGAAATAGATCCAAATTTACACTAAGCACTCTTTGTTTTCCTTATTGCTCCTAGATTTTCAATCATTCCTGCAACTACAACTTGGCAAGATCATACATATGATATTTATTCACAATCTTATTTTTTGTATCTATTGTGATGAAAGGTTATAAACTTGTGTACAATTTACCCTCACTATAAAAGCTATCAGGGGATCTATGATTGTGTCAATGGTCATTCACCTTTTGTTCTATAGAGCTCTTGTGTTCTTTTCAATGACTTCCTTCAACTAACTTCCCATAGTCTTTGGTTGATCTAGGGTTGGATACCCTATTACCCTATGAATAATTTTTTTTGTGATTTTAACTAGCCCATTCTCTAACTATACTGAGCTATCATGAATTCTGCTTAAGAAAATCCTAATCCACTCAATTTTGAAGATGTTTGGAAAATCTAGGGCACAATTTAACCCTTTCTTCTCAACAATATTGTATTCTTCCTTCAATACTCCATTTTCACATAATCTTCCATATTCTTCTCTAATTTCCATGTCACTTATGCTTCCAATCTTGCAAGTATAACAAATCCTGACATCTTGTATCATTTATACTCGCAGTGGTATCATAGACAATGCACCAGAGGGATCCTGTTTATATGCTATATCTAAAATATCCTTAAAAATAGGTTATTTAGTCTAATTGCTAATTAACTAAACATTTAAAACCTCTTTTCCCTCTACACCTTTCACTTTAGAAGAACTAGATGCCATTACATATATCTAGGGTTTGTGAAATTTAAAAATGTATAGCTTGGCACACGGTAAATACCTTACAAATCCTGATGAAATGGCGTCAAACAACCATTCAAATCTCCTACAAATGCTCAGATGATATTTTCCAGATCACCTTTAGCTCTTTGTCTTCTTTCTTAAATTCAAATGATGTAATTAATGCTAAGTTCTTACACAGCTGTAAGCTTGGCATTAACTAATTTTTGGCTCACTTGACATCCACATGTCTTTCCATTTTCTTGGAAACCATTACAAGCTTTACCTCAACTAACCAATTTTGTTAGCTTTGAATCCAATAATATTTCACTCAGCAACCATAAGATCCTTTTCATGCTTGATAGTAACATGAAAAAGTTGAGAATTTTTTAAAGAGTTTTCCTTGATTTCTAATAGCACTTTTCATCTTTGTCCATGCATATGTAATATTCTTAGAAGTAGATCCTTGGAATTGATGTATTGTATAACTTGTAAATATCAGTCCCACATACCTCTAGATTGCTTAGTTTGATGAGGTGTGATCACCTCATCCATTGGGTGAAGTCATCCCATCTAAAACTTGATGTGATGCATTCATCCTTTCTCTTCCATGTCTTTTTCATCTAATGTCTGACATTTCAATATCTACCTTGCCTTTACCATTTTTGAACTCACAACTTGATGTCTTTAGACTTTTTTGATAATATTAGTTAATGTGACCAGTTTTCAAACAACTAAAACATGTGGTTTGACTCACCCACCTTTTATAATCACTCCTAAAGTGTGTTCTAATATAGTTTTCAAGAATATGTCCATACTATTGATAGCAATGGAAACTATACCTTGTATTATAATCCCAATTATAAAAGTTTCCATTGTTCTTTACCTTTGTCTTCTTGTTTCATGACTACTTGGGTTTGGATCTACACTTAAAAGCTCTATGTCCATACTTCTGATAGTTATAACAATATCCTTCAAATCTTTGAGTGTGTATGGTCTTGGTTCTACATTCATGTGCCTGAAAACCTTGTTTTTTGCACTTATGGCTGTGAACCATTCTCTTCTACTTAACATTTTGATTTTTAGTCTTGCTCCTACACACATTAGTAGTATGTACTTTCTTACCACAATTATAAAAAGTAGGTTTTTAGTTCTTACCTTTGTTACTCCTTTCTTAAGCACTTTTGGATGATTCTCCTTCTTCATTACTTGTGTATCCCAGTGTAGGTGTATCATTATTAGATCAAGGAGATCTCATCAATTGTTCAAAGTACTTGATAGCTTCATTTGGTTTATTGAAAATTTCAGCAAACTCCTTTTCAACTTTTATTCATTTCTCAAGTGTTCATTCTACAACTTTAGTGTTGTTATCTCAATGTCCTTGGCATTCAATTCATGGTTTGAATTCATCATTTGACCCAAAGTTTTGAATTGCATGTTAGCAATCCTAGTTACCTCTGATGATTTCTCTTCCAGTTTGTTGGTCAAAACTCTTTTGTCATCCTCAACCATGAATTTTTCATCCATATCTTTCTTTTTCTATTTAGTCACCTTACATAATAATATGGCTTGTGATTCTTGTTCTATCTTAAGATTTCTAATCTCTTTAGCTAGGGTTTTGTTCTTTTCCATTAGATCTATAACTACTACATCAAATTCATTAGAGTTTTCATTTGCAAATAACTTAGTAGTGTTCATTTCTTGGTATTTTGTATCATTCTCCTCAATAGCAATTTCCTTCCTTCTCCTCAATGATTTCTTTAGATCTTCTCTTGCTTCATTCAATTGATGTATAATGAGGTGCATTTGAATTCCCTAGTTCTCAATGATCTTTTCCAACTTATAGACTTCCATTTCCAAGATCTTTCCTCAAAGCTACAAAGCTTCACTTTTAGAGATCTCAATTCTAATACCAATTGTTGGAATTACAATAGGAAAGGTAAACTTCTGAGAGTGGGGTGGGGGGTGAATTAGTGCTTTAAATTTTAACACAAAAAATATTCACCACACATCCATCTCACATACTCAATAAGTAAACTAAAATACCATGTAAAGCATATACATCTAAAGTATGTAAACAAGTAAGCATTCACACATAGATGACACAAGATATGATTACCCAAAAACCCTCTAGTGAGAAGGTAAGACTAGGGTGGGGATGATAGGTCCACCAATCTTCACTACTATAGTAATAAAGTGTATCTAATGAAGGTTACAATGTTTGATCATGAAACATGATCTACGCTGTGAAGTGTCTACCTTGTTAAAGGATCAAAAAGACTATTAGGTCTCACCTTGTTAGAGTATTTCAATATCCTATTAGAAGTGTGCCTGATTAAAGGACTTCAACTCACAATTAAGTAAGTACCTTGTTAGAAAATTTCAATACAACCTGTTAGGACTACTCTGTTAAGAGATTTAACTAATTCACTTGTTAGAATGTCTCAGCAATGATCTTGTGATTAGCACTTTGATGCTCAATGATAGATCACCTCTGTTCTACTATATACTTGTTCCTTGTTGATCAAATGTTTCTCTGCCATTCACTATTTCCTTCCTCTATTCTCCTTTAATCGATTCTACAATTCAATTTAGATTATAATGCCTTAGGCACCATGAATGTCCTAGTTTGTGCATGCAAAAATATCCTTGATCATTCATTCATTCCCTTTCATGCTCATAGAAAGTTTAAGATTTTTCCTCCTTAAGAAGACCTAGGTGACTTAAGGTTAGGTATGAATCAGTAGCTGTGATTCATCCATATTGCTACTTAAAGCTTACCTTTACCTAATTGGATGCATGTAATACATAGGGATTCATACTTAAGATTCATCCTTATCACCAAAATATCATAATATAATCCTTATGTTAGCTCAAAAATGGTTTACATAGTAGTTTGTGCCAATACAAACAACTATGACAAAACTGTGTTACTCGGCATATGAAGTCCCTGATGCATGACATCAACTATGACTACAATAATATTGATCAACATTTGAATAAATTGGCATGCACTACTTACTTGGTTCTTGAATCTCTTAGCATATACTATCTACCTGACACTTGAGTGACTCAACACATGAGTGACTCAACACTCACTATTTACTCAACATGCTCTAACTTACATGTTGTGCTTGGCATATGTTACTTGTTTATAATGAACTAAGTAAATGACTTAAGTGTATAGATACTCACTTGTCAAAACCAATATAATATTAAAAATTAATACACTTATTCTTATGAGCATAACATAAAGGACTATTTGGCTTCTATAAAAAAATTTAAAATATCAAAATTTTGCAGCATGACTTATACCTCAAAATCTTATAACTCTGCCTGAGTTGTTTTTTTTAGTACTATATTCTGTATCAAAATCTTTCTCCTACTGAGTAGGGTTGCCTCAACTAATACTCTTTCTATGTTTTCTGCTTGCTTTCTCTTTCTCCCCCATTCTTGTTCCCTCTTTTTTGCATTGATGTCAATGGGTTATACACTAATAGTGTATATGTCAAAAAAATATTTATGGACCTCAAGACTAATTTTAAGAGCTACATCCCAATTATCACAAGCTACCTCTAAAGACTTAATTTGGATGGCTAGCTCAATATCAAGGTGTACTAGGCCATCTAATGTAGAAATATTGGGATCTTTCATCATAAATGTTTCTCCATAGCCTAGCTCTTTGTGTAAAATCTCTATGTGAGGAGTCAATGTAGTCTAGATGCTGATCAATTTATCCTTGATATTGGATTCATCTACTTGTAGTGTTGCTAATTGACTTTGGGATTATATAAGGGTCCTAAAGTGTTCCTCACTTTGAGCTAGAGTCATGGAGAATTTTGCACCTAATGAGTTCATTTGACTCTCCAAACTCAAGATGTGATTCTTTATCTCTTATGTGAAGAGCGCAGGGTTACATGATTTGGTTTACAAAGAGAAAATGTTCTCTAGTATCTTCTTCACACTATCTATCTTAATTGCCAATTTAACCTATGATAGTGCTATATCACTAGATATCTTCTCATTCACTTTGTTTTGAAACTTCTTCTTAGACCATTCGAATAGTTTGACATTGGTATCCAAGTATGTGTCACTTACTCTTTCCACTATGCTTATCAATTATTTAATGATAATATTTGTTTCATCTTGAGTAGGTAGATTGAATGCATCTAAGAAAATCTCTTTGATCTCAATCAAAGCTTTCTTCTACCTATGCTCCCTTCTAAGTAGTTCTTGAGTTTTCTTTCATGCTAGGGCCTCTTGTAGTATACCCATCTACTCAATTGTTATTGTTGCAAGATCAAACTTGGGCAATACAATTTCTTCATCTAGGCTAACATCTCCATAAGTTATTGCCTATTTTTTGTTAGATGAGCTAGGACTCAATACTAAGAATTGCAAATGGTGTAGCATATGTGCTCCATCTCTGAAGAGTTTGACTAGAAGGAGTTCTTGATTATGGTAATGTTACCATTACTTGAATTGCTTCTAGATCCTTTGGCTTGGGTGTCAAATATGTCTCTTCAAGCTTGTCCATTTCTACCTTTTGGATATTAGTTGCACCTTGAGCTTGTGTAGGTACATCTACTTGACCTATTTGACTTGGTGTCCCATCCTTGACTTGTATTTCCATCTTATATTCTACAACTATCTCAACCTTATCTTTTTCTAATTCTTGAACATTTTCTAAGACTAGAGTGCCTTCCATGGGTGAACTGACAATGCCATCTACTATCTCCTTCCTTTGATATACAAATAAGGGTTGTAAAGGCAATACACTTGTGACTTGAGGAGTGACTATAGACATGTCTGGTGTTTTCACTTCCTCCCCTGTATTCATAGACCTTGGCTTCTAAATTTCATCTACACTTACCAATACATGGTTGTCACATAATTTGGCCTATAATGTGATTGGACAAGTATTCTTTTTAGATCTTCCTCTTTTACGGGATTGATGTTTTGATTAGTAGGATGAAAGACATCCTGAACTTTGACAATTTTAGTGATTACACTTGTCACTTGTGGAAGGCTGGCACTCGATGTTTGTGTATCTTCTGCACCCTACTCTTGTTGCTGCTCTTCCTCAGTTTTTGCTTGCTTATCAACATCCATATTAGTTCCTCCCTCAACTATGCCTTATTTATTGCTATCCTCTTCATCCTCTTTTACCTCATTTGTTTCTTGTTCATTATCTTTGGCTATGGCTAGTCCATATGTGATCTTCCACATTTGTTTGGACTTATGGACAACATCCTTTATGTTGCTCTGTAATATGCTAAATGCCCTATATTTGGGTACACATATGACTTCATATTTCTTTATGGATTTAGATATTTATGTATTTCTACATTTTGGCATAACTTGAGCAAGGGATGTCTCCCTAATTCCCTTCTTTATATCTAAACAATAGTTCCATTATTGCTCAACTCTCTTATATAGACTCTTAGGTATGGAGTTGGCAATTTCTAGAGGAGCTTTCTTAAAAGTAGACATCATGGCATATATTGTCTCCTCTACTTGATTCTTCTCAGTCTTTCCAATATCACCAAATTCAATGTGAGAGAAACTTGAGAAATCAACATTGGTTCTAATGTTCTAACATAAGTTATCTAGGTCTGAGGAGGGACTATGACTCACCACTTGGAATTGGCTATTGTCATCAGATTCAACCTAAGAAATTATGATTTCTTCTCAGTCTTTTTTGTGCTCCACCTTCTTTCTCTTTAGGATTGGCTACCTCTTTAGCCTTTTTAACAATGACTCTTGTACTAACCCTTGTGGTAGGTGCTATTCATTTGGGATGACTAGGTTTTGCAACCTTCTTTGGTCTTGTCACTACACGTATCTTTTCCTTTCTTTTATTCTTGTCACTAGAAATAGGTTCTTCCTCAACTTCTTCTTTTGCAACACCTTTTGCAATTTCTGTTTATTCTTCTTGCTCATCTTCTCCCTGATGTTGTATTAGTTCTAGTGGTGCTTGAGCCTGTGTATCCTCTTCCTCTTCTTCCTATTCCTCATCTCCTTCACCAAATTTCTCTTTCATATATACTATACTCCCCCTTATATTATTCTCTTATATCTAATCTCCCCCTTCCAATATTTTCATTATGCATACACTTACACTTCTTTCTTTCCCATCTCTCCCCCTCTGACATCAATGAAAAGAGTGAGTCAAAATATATGCACATGACAACATTGCATATCTTTCTTTTTTTCTTTGAGTTGAACATGTTAGATAATTAAGAGGGGAAGTGAATCAGTTATAACTAGTTGTCCTATGGGCCTTAAAAAAATTTCCCACAAACTTAAACTCTTTAAACTTTAAGATCAATAGCTTGGTAACTAGATCTAACACTGAACTTAATCATCCAACAATCTATTAACTTCATATACTGAGTTGCAAAAATAAATGGTAAACATAAAATAAATATGTAACCCAATAAAAATTCACACAATTTTGACACAAGTATTTAACATGGAAATCCTATTAAGGGAAAAAAACACCTAGGAACCAACAACTCGAAAAATTTCAGTCTTCTAAAGTGAGCTCTACTAGGAGCCAACCTTGTTAAAGGTTACAAACACATTATTAATGCAGTCTTATTAGAATATTTTCACCAAAGATCATCTATACCTTATCACTCCTAAATATCTATAGAGTGGCTTGATCTAAAGGACACATAAAATATTCAACATAATGTCACCATATAATGGATTTACAAATAAGATTGTTAGGTCAACTTGGTTAAGACATTTTCTGCAACAATTGTTAGAGAGTAAAAGTGAAATGATCTATTAGGTTTAGCACTACCTTCCTTGTTCATATCTTTGTTTCTCTCTATCTCTTTCCTATTTCTTCCTTATGCTCGCTTCTGGGTGATCCATACACTAGTACATCAACTTAGAACTTCTCTTGCTTGATATTCACAATGCTATTCTATCCAATTATCCTCAAGCTACCACCTTACCTCTTCAACATGATCAACAATAATGAGAAATACATTCATCCTTTAAATAAATTTTTTTTATGCTCCTCTAGAATCTTCTTGATTTTGCTACTTAACCACAATCCTTAGATCTTCATCTAGCTAAAATTCATTAAATCTAAACACATTGGTAATATGCCTCCATGTTGTACTTTATGCTTCAATTCAAATCATCAAATATCATTCATCAGATCTTCTTTGAATTTATCTTTTTGTAAATCTCATAGGTAACTTCATCGTTATCTTAGAAACTTCTTGAATAATCATGATGTCACCAAATGTTGGCCTCAAATTAAATATTTTTAAAATTATTATTCCTTTCCATTTCTTGTTTAATATCACATCCCCTTGTTCAATACTAGGCTTGGTTAACACTACAAATGCTTGGTTAAGACATAGAAATTCTATACTTATTTCTTAGGCACTCTATGATAATCATAGTAGCTTGATTAAAACTACAGTCCTTCATTCACCAATAAAACTATCTTGCTTATATATGATCTCAAAAATTAATAAAATCATGTCAGACCAACATTATATTATCATATTCTGACTCATTCAAGTGGTCATTGAATACCACACACTTATCAACACTTGCATTATCATTATATTTTCTTCAAAACTTCTTCATCAATCAAATGATGGCAGGGTAAAAACACAAACCTATGTCACCCTTTAGGATATCCACGGGGGTTACAACCAAACACATTATGACCCAAAGGGTTTCTACCATAACCGTTATGTCTATATAGATGTTGCATCATGTCACATTGACATGGCTACCATGGTTATGACCAAAACTATTTTGACCAAAATGGAATAGGGAAATATATATATGCTGCGATCACTTTTAGTAGCTCATTTTCACTATAGCGATTTACAAATTTCATGGAGTGGGTTAGGGTTTTTTGACAGTAAGAGGTAGGGGATTGTTTTTTTTTTTTAAATTAATTTTTTTAAAGTTAGAATATGTTATTATTGCCTAGATTTTTTTAAAGTGTTTTATTAGTTAGACTTGTTTTTTACTAAGCATTTAAATTATAGATAATTATAGTCAGATTTAACATTAGTTAATTATAGTCATATATTAAACCTAGTTAACATAGATTAGTGTGTGTTAATTTTACTTTAGAAGAAATTTACATGTAGTAAACCTAGAATCTAATGTATCTAACATTTAAGATATAGAACTAACATAGTCAAACATCAGATAGAACTAAACTTGAATAACTAAGTTATTCAAACTTAGAACCAAAAATTAACCAATTTCAAAGGATATATCACATAAAATCTAGAGAACCAAATTTTTTGTTGAAATATTATATATTCTTGTTAAGTTCCATCTACATAAAACCTAGAAAAATTATTCAAACCTATGGTTGAATTAGTTACACTCAAATTTAGTAAATAAGCTTTATCTGTACACTTAGTTTAAAATTAACTAAAGTAGATTTCTTTTCACACATGTAAGAATATTTTATGATCAAATAGATGAGCTATACATTGTTGATATATAAAAATATTTTAAAATAATCAATATTTTTTGGTTGCTCAACTTAGATATGATTAAATAATAAATTTACATAAAGTTGTACATATAAGTTTTAAATTGAAAAACTTGATTATATCTATATACACAAGTATGTTTATATATGTGCATATATGCATTTGCAAATCTAGATCTTTATCATATACTTGTATCTTAGCTTGATTTATAGACATACATATATCTTTGTACATCATACATTATGACATCTGGTACTGGGGGTGTACCTCCATCCTCTGGGGAGGGTAGTGTTTAGGGATGGGGTGGTAGTGTTGAGTCTGGTACAAGACATAGAGTGACATCATCAACTAAGGAGAGACAACAATTATTCAATGATGCTATTGCTAGGCTATCTCATGCTATTAAGGTCCTAGATTCTACATTTCTAACTTCTACCACCCATGAGAGATGAGTTGCATCATATGATTTAGACAATTGAGTCATACAACCCATATGATGTTATTAGTATTGAGACTTCTTATTCCTCTCTTTCTTGTTGTGTCATTGACATTGTGAAGTATAGATAGGTTGATACAAATGTCTCCACCGCTATGGTGAAGATCATGTTTCTAGTTTATACAAATAGGCCTAGGGTTAGAGGTTACTTGACTACATAGTGTACATATCATCTTGCGGCATCATTTATGTATCCTCATTGGCTAGATACACATCATACATGGCCACAAAAGGATAAGTTTTCTCTCTATTTCTGTAAACAATTGTTTGCATAATTTCATTTATAATATGATGTAGATTATATAGATTTTCTAGGTCATATTGGGTAGGGCCTAGGTAGTTTATTAGAGAGGTTTAGACCTATAGACACCCATATGCCAGCTAATAAGTAGGCAATGGGGGGTCTAAACCTTTTGGTTATGTCAAGAAGTCTAGAGATGACAATTGCAGATTTGAGTGTTCCAATCGATACAGTTAGATCTTAGATCTATTCTAGCATCACCACAGTTGCTACATAGTTATAGGAGATTTTCTTTGATCAATTTTGTAGATATTGTGGAAGGATTATTGGGAAACAAGATACTAAGAGTTGGGAGGGGGGGGGGTGGTGAATTAGGATCTCAACCTTTAACTTGTAAAACCAAAATAGTGAATTCACACCTAATTCATCTCATATCTTAGATCTAACATTAAAAATATAATATTGAAACATAACTGAATACATCATATACATGAAAGATTCAACACATAACACAAATGATTTGGTAACCAATAAACACTTCAATGTGAAGCTAAAACTGGGGAAAAAATGAAACCCACAAATATTCACTATTGCAACAATAAAGTTAACCTATCAATGTGTTTGATCACAATCTATGATGTACCATGTGAAGGGTCTTCCTTGGTAAAAGCTTCAAGACTGTTAAGTCCTACCCTATTAAAGGATTTAACACTTACAATTAATTAAGGACTCTGTTAGGAGGTTTAAATAAACCCATTAAGATCACTTGGTTAAGATATTTTCCTTGATTCAAATTTGATTTAGTACTCGACCACCAATTTTCTTTGCAAGCTAATTTTGGATCTCCTCTATACAGTCTCTAATCTTGATCTCTAAATCTGATATCTCTTTCCAATCCTTCACTACTTTGATTTCCCTAGTCTGAACTAATTCTAGACTTATCCTTCCTTTCTTTGTTCTGTCCTTTTTTTGCTTCTTCTCATCACATACATGCTCACATACCCATTCACATTACTAATTCTAGGGTTAGAATCCTCTTTAAATAGATGTTCTATGAAAGTTCTAGATCTTAATCAATGACTTACAATTCATCATCTTTTGTTGTTTCTATCTAATTTTCTGATTGGTTAAATTGTATTCCTCAAGATCATTAGATTCTTTGATGAAACATAGTCTTCATCTTGAATTTCTCTACAAACATTAAATCTCATGTGGAAGTCAGCCAAAATGGTTTACATATTTTTTTGTGAAACTAAAAAATCATATGACAACAATAAACTACTTAGTATCTAAATGTGTTGATGCTCAATCATCATTCACATTCATACTAGCACTCACCTTCTATATGCATGTGCTTCTCTTTTCGCTCAGCAATTACTATCTCTTCAATTTACTTAGTCTCTACTAAATTAACTCAGCTTGTATATATGCTCGGTCTCCACTTGGGTGTTGAGCAATCACTAGCTTGTTCGGCATGTAATGCAAAATAAACAAGTGTTTTTTATTCTTGACATTTTCTAGATGACTCAGTCATAGTGATGATTGTCCATCCCTTCTTAGTAAATGACTAAGTGTTTGGGAACTAATAGACAAAATAGGTTTAGAGATCAAAAGTCTCCCCCTTTGACATTAGTGGAAAAACCACTTTGTCATGCATAGTCATTGCATTAAAAAATAAATACTCCACCTGAGACTATGATCTGAATCTTAAAATTTGGATGCTCTAATGTCTTTGACTTCTACTTTTATTTTCTATTTATCTCATTTTCCCTTTTGCTTCCCCCTTGTTATATGATGTTTTGCTTCTACTTTTATTTCTTCCTTATCTCATTTACCCCTTTTCTTCCCCCTCATTATCTGATGTTTTCCCCCTTCTTTTTCTTTCTTATATCCCCCTTTCTTTTGTCATTAATGGCCTAGGTCTATTGGGGTTAGGTGGTGCTTATCAAAAAATTACTTATCACTTGCTAGAATGCCTACATTGGCTTTATTCCACTATTCTCTTATCTTCTCCAAAACTTGAAATTGTATTTGTATCTTGGTAGCTAGATCAATGAAAAATTCAATGTGGGAAAAATGAGTATCTTTCTTCAAAATATTATGTACAATAGATACTTCTTTTTGAATGATTTCTAAATGGGGTAACAAAAGGAATTAAATTAAGATCAATTTATTTATGATCTCAATATTCCTAGCCATGAGCTCAGCTAACCTTTGTTGACTAGTTATCATCTTATTATATGAGAGGGAGCTTGAGCTTGTGTTCTTGCCTAATGAAATTGCACTTTCTCTCATATCTGAATTCAATAAATCAATGAAACATTGATTTTCCTATGTATAAACTTCAACATCGCTCAAGTTCATATACAATGAATGACTGGTCTTCAAAATTGTTTCTAAGTGTGATTCATTTAGAAAGCTCTGCTTGTTTTATTGCAAGTTCCTGATAGACTTTAACCAAAACTTTATGTTCAAATATTCTTTTAGACCACTACATGAATTTATCACTAGTCTCTATATTCTATGTTTAAATTTTATCAACTATATATACTAATTGGTTTGAAATTGGATGTTGACCATTTACATTAGTCATTCCAAAGGCATCCACAAAAATGTCTCTAATATTTTATAGTACCTATTTCTTCTTTTTCTCTCTCTATAGTTGTTCTTGCTTTTCCTTATGGGTCAACAAGGTTTGCAGTTCTTGCATTTGTTCAAGTGTGAAATTATTCAATTCATACATGGGTAAATTTATTACCTCATCTAGACTTACTAACTCATCATCCAATTCATCTATCTAAGTCAAAAATTGAGATATGGGAGTTATATCATTGGATAGTGATAGTTGCAATTGTTTTTCCCTTCTCACTTCATCTCATTCCCTATTACTTCCTCTCCTAAGTAGGTGTCACCCATTTTTTAGGTGTTCTCTCCAATGATACTAAATGCTTTGTACTTGACAACTATACAAGAGCTAATGAAGTTTCTTTCTCCTTTATCCTTTTATCCTCTTCTTTCCTCTCTTATTTCTTAGGAACATGTATACAAGTTAATTGTGTAAACACAATTATTTCCTTTCTCTTT
The DNA here is from genome assembly GCA_028749045.1 of Cupressus sempervirens. Classification (NCBI taxonomy): domain Eukaryota; kingdom Viridiplantae; phylum Streptophyta; class Pinopsida; order Cupressales; family Cupressaceae; genus Cupressus; species Cupressus sempervirens. The sequence continues at coordinate 581,547,944 of CM053792.1, forward strand.
TTCTTGACACTTGTATCCTTTACTACTAATTGAACTTGTACTTTTTTACCTTGTGTAGTCTCAATCTTTGGATATTATACCACTTGTAACAAAACTAGATTTGTACAAGGTAGATTTGTGTGTAACATGAGTTTCTACATATCTTGCTCTGTAAGCACATTGAGGTTCTATGGAGGCGTGTGAGATATATCTATTACATCAACAACCTCTTATTGTTTACATTCATGCACTAGTTTATTGATCTCTTATGCTAATTTTGCAACCACTTCCTTGTATGCATCTTCAAATTCAATTGCATCTTTGCATCTTTTGGGCTCTACTATTTGAGTAATCACTCCAAATACCTCTTTGAATACTTTGATGTTTTCCTGCTCAACATCATGAGCCTTATTTTTCAAAATTTTGTATGCCCTATCTCTTGGCATAAAATTCTTCATTGAATCTTTAAGGGATATAGGAATATGTGTCTTCCCCAAATGTGACATAGCTTATGCCAATGTAGTATCTCTTATTTTCTTCTCTATGGATAGTGCCAACTTCCATTTGGCATCTATCCATTTCTACAAACCCACTGGTAATCCATCTCCTAATTCTAAGGGTATAAACCTAAATTTGACCATCGTATTTATCATTGCTTCTCTAGGTTTAACTTGTGTTGGAGTTTTACTGCAATTTTAAGTCCTCTAACAAGGCACACTTCTAGTAAGGTGTTTAAATCCTTTAATAGGGTGAGATTTTACAAAAAAATCTATTAAGACTTGAAACCTATCAAGGCTACTCTACTAAGAGATTTTCATTGATTCACCTATTAGAATGTTTCAAAATTGATCCTTCCATTAGCATCTCTCTGCTAGATATCATATCTCCTCTTTCCTGATGTGTACTTGGTCCTTCTGATTAGATGTATCTCTTCCATCCTTTAATCATTCTTCTCTATTTGCTCTAATTGATTCTACAGTTTTAGCATGATCATAACCTCCATAGCCACCATGAATTCTCTCTCTATACTTAGCATTTTCCCTTCTCTTCTCATCTGTACACACATAGTGTTTAGGGCTTTCTTTCCTTAAGAAGACTTATTTGCTAGGGTTAGGTAGGAATGAATGAATTTGATTCACCCATTTTGGCACTTAGAATATCCCTTAATTTGATTGGTTGCATGTACTACATAGGGATTCTCAATATACCTTCATAAATATCTTCTAGAATTGTAAAATAATCCTTAAGTCAGCCAAAAAATGGTTTACATAGAAGTTTGTGCATTACAAATAACTATGTCCATAACTATTTACTTGAATCTTGAAGGCTTTGATGCTCAACATCCATTACATCTTCAATGATGTAACTTGTCACCTAAATGACTTGACATCCACTATTTTACTTGGCATATGAATCACTCGGCATATATTTTTAGCTCAACACTTGAGTGACTGGGCACATACCAACTGCTCAACACTAATTACTTGGCACATACATATTTTTGTTAAGCAAATTACCTAAGTGTTATGTTACTACCTTGTTGAAAAGAAAATGAGATAAACAATCTCCCCCTCTAACATGAGTGAAATTTTTTTTTTTCATGTACATAAAACCTAACTTATATACGTAACTCAGGTAATCTATATCTCATACAAAATTTCAAAATTTCAAAATTTTACACAACTGATGACTTAACTGTCATATCTCTTCAAAATTGTATAACTCCCCCTAAGTTGAGTGTTCATTGCTATATCTAAATTTTGTATATGTCCTAATGAGTAAATATGTTGTACTACAACTATCCCCTATTTCTTTCTCAAAACTATGTTCCTCTTATCATCTTCATAATCCCCTTTTTTTTCATTCCCCCTTTTTGACACTTATGTCATTTGGGTGGTATACTGATAGTATGTTTGTCCAAAAATGTGTTGTGGACCTCCATGATGATATTTAATGTTCCATCCCAATTATTACATGCTACTTCTAGAGATTGATACTAGATGTCTAGCTTGACAACAAGGTTAACTAGGCTTTCATGAGTGGAAAGATGAGAATCTTTCTTCATCAATGTTTCTGCAAAGGCTAGTTCCTTGTGCAACACTTCCATGTGCAGGGTAAACATGGCTTGGATGCTGATCAAGGTAGCATGAATGTTAGCATCTTGTGCTTGGAGTGCTGTTAGCTAACCTTGAGTAGAGAGTAATATTTTAAAATGAGTCTAGCTTTGACCTAAAGATAGTTGTAAGATATTACCTATAGTCTTTAGATCTTCCTACAATTGGCCAATAGCCCTCTGTGCTTCTTGTCTGAATAAATTCATGTCACAAAGCTTTATGTAGAGAGAAAAGATATTCTCTAACACCTTTTTCACATCTTCCATTTTGGTTTCCAACTCAACCTATCTTAGTGCAATAACACTAGATATATGTTCAAGAACTTTTGTTTGAAACTTTTTTTCTGACTACTACAAGAGTTTGGTGTTTGAGTCTAGGTCATCCTCATTAATATTTTCAACAATATTTACCAACTACTCAAAAATAGGTTTCTCTTCATTAGGGGCTAGGAAGCTTAAAACATCAAGACATATTTCTTTTATGTCATGAATCACTTGCTTTTCTTATGCTCCCTTCTCAACAACACTTGGCATTTCTTTCTATGTAGAGCTTCCTATAGAATGCTCATATGCTCAATAGTGATTGTTGTAAGATAAAACTTGGGTAGTTCAATCACCTCATCAAGACTTACATCTCCATAAGATATGTCTTTTGATCTTCTTAATGTCTTTGCACTTGGCCTTGATATCTACAATGGTGTGGCTTGAGTGCTTGGTCTCTAAAGAACCTAAATGCTGGTAGGAGTCTTAGAAACTAGTAAGGTAACCAAAATCTAGACAACAATTTGTTCCTCTTTAGTAGTAGTCACCTTCAATTCTTCATGCATGTCCATCTAACTATCGTCTTTCTTCTCTTTTCCTTGTGTCTATGGTGCAGGTGTAGGACCTTCTTCCTTACCTAATATAGTTTCTATTCCATCTTCTTCAACTATTATTAAGGCTTTCTTGTTATAAATGAAACACAAGAGGTAATGTAACTAGTTTTGTATAAAATACCTTGTAGTTTAGTGCTTTCACTTTGTGTTTCTATAGTGTTTACCTCTGCAGGCACAGTTGATGTGTCTATTGTCTTCTCCCCTTCTACTACCATATCTGTCTTTACAATTTCATTAGTTCTCACCAATACAAGATTTGAGCATAAATTAGCTACCATGGTGGAACTCTTCAATATCTTCTTCAAATCATTCTTAGTCAAAGGATTAATGTTCTAAGCTGAATTACCAAAAATATCCTTGATTTCACTAAGACTTACATGGTCTACATGAGGAGGACTAGCACTTGACACTTGTACCTCAGGTACACTTTGATCATTTTTTTTCTCTTCTTCACCTATGGCCTCTTCTACTATTGTTTCCTTAGTCCTTCCACATAACCATCCTTGACTAACTCAACTTGTGCAATTTTTGCTACTTGTTCTATTGACTCTTTCTCACCTTGCTTAGGGTCTTGCAATGCTTTCTCACCTTTCTCTGTGATTGCTAGAGTGGGTAGCTTGTAAATAGATCTCCATATTTGTTTACTCTTAGTTACCATATCCTCTATATTCTTCTTCAATATACTAAATTCTTTTTATTTTTTAGTAAATTACCTTTGTGCAACTCCATAGCCTCATCTATCATTATCTTTGGCAATTCAGGCTTGACTTGGGCTAAAATAGTTTCCCTGATTTGTCTTTCTATCTATAAGTTATTTTTTCATTTCTTCTCAACTCGGTCATAAAGACTCTTAAGTAATGAGTTGGCAATCTCTATAGGAGTTGATTTGAATGTAGCCATCATCACATATATGGCTTCCTCTATAGTATTTTGTTCAACTTTTTCTATCTTATCATAATTTATGTGTGCAAGACTAGATAAATCTACATTGGATTTTATATTGGCACAAAAATTATCTAAGTCATAGGTGGGACTGTGACTTACCACCTTGAATTGACTCATGTAATCTTAATCTATCTTCTCCTCATTTGACTCAGCTGGAGCTACATATTTCCTCCTCTCATATGTCTTCTTCACTAGTTGTCTCTACTTTGTTGAAGCAATAATCTTCTTACCTTTAGGTTTATTTGTAACCTTGACTTCCTTAGTGACTACCCTTTTCCTAGCCCTAATAATAGGAGTTGTTGGCTTTTTTTGTGACAATTTTACAACCTTCTTCTTCGGTTTCTCCAATATAGGTTCCTTAGCTTTCCTTTTCTTTTCAATAGGCTTGGGTGCTTCCTCAACTTCTTCTCTCTCAACACCTTCTTCATGAGATCCTTCATCTTCTCCCTATCCTTGAGTGATTACCAAAGGGGCTTGGGCTTGTTCTTCCTCTTTGTCATCTCCCCCTTCAATAAATCTCTCCTTTAGCTTCTTCAAAAGTTTATTCTTCTTTCTCACCACAAAAGCTGTCTTCAAGTCATTTGTAATTCTAGATAGGGCTTCCTCATAATTCCTAAATGAGGTGGCACTTTTATTTATTTCCTCTTCTAGTAGAGCTGTAATAGTTATTGATGCTTCATCGATATTTATCTCATACAAAAAGGACTTAAGCCATTTGACTCTGGGTAGGATTGCTTGCATACATGTATAGTCAATGTCAACTAGAAAGAAAACATCATCATAATGTTTCTCAACTAATGACACTAGAATCCTTATCCTCTACTTCATTGAATTCTTGAAGTCTTCAAAACAGCTTGGCATTACTGATTCAAAGTTCTCTCCAAGTTGCTCAATGAATTCTCCAATTTGAACTACAATAGACCTATTGGTCTTCCAAGCAACTTTAACAAATTAAGGAAATGTGTTTTACACATAAAAGAACATAAAAACTATTAAAGAGACAAATTTGCAAGATGTAGTCTTGGATTTCCTTATGGCCTACAAGTTTTCAGATAGTTGCTAAAGTTGCAACTAGGTAAGGTCATAGGTGTGGTCTCTCTTTTTTCTATTTTATATCCCAAATCTATTGCCATGCAAGATACACTGTTCAATATGTTAGATTTAAATAATTTGTGAGCTATCACTCTCACAACAAAAGGAATTAGGGGGTTTGAGATTGAATCAATAGACATTCCCCTATTATTCCATACTACACCCATGTTCTTCTCAATCATCTCTTTTGAATCACTTCACATGATCTTGGGTCGATCAAGGGTAGGATACCTTAACACTCAGCTAATGATCATTTTCATGATCTTAATGGGTCCATCTTTTAGCCAAATAAAGTTGTCATGTACTCTACTAAGCACTATCTTTATCCATTTAGTCTTAAATACATTAGGGAGATCTAGGGCATGAGTCAACCCTTTCCTTTCTACAATTTTATTCTCTTCCCTTAAAACTCCATTATAAAAAAGTTTACTATACACTTACCTTATCTCCATGTTACCCATGCTTCCAACTTTGTCCATGTAACAACACCTTATATCTTGAATCATTAAGACTTTTGGCGGTATCATTGATAGTGCACCGAATGGGTCTCCTTTGTATGAAATTTTAGTATTTCCTAGAAAGGCGGTTGTCTAAAATAATTACTAATTAATTGTACATTCAACACTTCCTTTCCCTCTTGTCTAACATTTGTAGAAGAGCTTTCTACCATATTTGATATCTAGGGTTTATGTAACCTCAAACAATGGACCTCGACACTAGTAAAATACCTTCACAATCTAATGAATTTGTCGAGTTGTAGTTTAATTCAGTTTACAAATGCAAGAATATCCTGTTGCAATTCAGCTTCATGCTCTTTTCAATCTTGAATCAATGCAAATGAGTCTAGATATGACAATATAACCCTTAGTTTTTTATTGAATAAATGCTTAATGCTTACATAACTATAAGATTGGTTAATGTAGGGTTTCCAAATCACTCGACCTACACATGATTTCCACTTTTCTCGGTTCACATAGCATGCCTGGTCAATACTATCATACTTTCACAACTCAAAATCAACTAAAATTTTTTTCACACTCAATAGTAACTATGAAATCTTTCATGCTCGACAACAACATGAAAACTAACAAAAATAAAGATTTCTTTTAGGTTCTAACTATTCCATTGCATCTTAATTGATGCATATATAATCTTTTTAGAACTTAGATTCTTGGAACTAATGTAAAATATATCATTGAACTTAAGTTTTTGGTTTTGCATTCATGTGCTTGATGTGCTTGCTTGTTGCACTTGTGACAATAACCCATGAATTTCTACTTAGGGTTCTAATTTTCATTTTTGCTTTTGCAAACATTTGTTGTATGACCTATCTTTCCACAATTATGATAAGTGGATTTGTGGTTCTTACCTTTATTTTTCCTTTTTTCACCACTTTTAGATGATTCTCCTTCCTCAATGCTGGTGTATCCTAATCTAGTAGCATCATTTTTAGATCTAGGAGATCTCACTAGTTTCTCAAAGTATTTGATGGCTTCACTAGGTTTGTTGAAACTTTTAGCAAATTCCTTTTCTTTGCTTAGATCATTCCTTAGTTGTTCATTCAATAATTTTAGGGTTGTGATCTCAATATCCTTTCCATTCAATTCATGATTGGAAATCATCACTTGATTCACTGTTTCCAATTGTATATTTGTAATTCTTTGTACCTTTGATGTCTTATCTTCCAGTCTATTGGTCAATATTATTTTGTCATATTTTATCACAACTTTTTCTTCCTCACCTTTCTTTTTCTACTTAGTCATATCACATAGTAATACTGATTTCACTTATTGTTCTATCTTTAGATTTCTGACCTCTTTAGTTAGGGCACCATTCTTTACCATTAGATTTACAACTCCTACATCAAACTCACTAGAGTTCCCATCTACAAATAATTTAGTAGTGTGTTCCCCTTAGTAATGTGTGTCATTATCCTCAAGAACTATCTCTTTCCTTCTCTTTAATGAGTGCTTCAACACATCTCTTGCTTCATTGAGCTAGTGTAGGGAAATATAGATTTCAATCTTCTAGTTTTCAATGACTTTTCCCAACTTGTAGACTTCCATCTTAAAGATATTTCCTCAAAGCTGCAAAGATTTTATTTCTAGAGAACTAGGCTCTAATACCAATTTTTGGAATTAACAATTAGAAACTAAACTTTGAGAGGGTGGGGGGGTGAATAAACACTTCAAAAATTTAACCATAAAAACATTCACCACACATCCATCTCATAATTTGCATGTAAATTGAAATAGCTAGCTAAACATGTTCATCCCTAGCATGAAACAAATAACACATGACACAATAAGTTTGTTACCTAGAAACCCTCCAGTAAGAAGGTAAAAATGGAGTGGGGATGACACCCAAAAATATTTATTGTTGCAACTTTTAAAGTGTAATCAACTATGATTACAAGAAGTTTGACCATAAACTATGATCTACCTTGTGAAAGGTCTACCCTATTAATGTATTACAAAGACTATTAAGTCTCGACCTATTAAGGGATTTAAACACCTTGATGGAAGTGTGCAATGTTATAGGATTTATACTTGTAATAAAACAATCACTTAGTTAAGAGATTTATACAAAATTCTCTTAGGGCTTGAAACCTATCAAGGCTTCTCTGTTAATAGTTTTCACTTATTCACCTATTAGAATGTTTCAAAATTGATCCTTTAGTTAGCACCTCTCTACTAGATATAAAATCTCCTCTTTCCTGATGTGTACTTGATCCTTCTTATCATATGTATCTCTTCTATTCTTTAACTATTTTGCTCTATTCTCTCTAACTAATTCTGCAGTTATTGCATGATCATAACCTCCATAGCCACCATGAATACTCTCTCTCTCTATACTTAGCATTCACCCTTCTGTTCCGATCCACACACATACACTATTTAGGATTTGCCTTCCTTAAGAAGAATTAGGTAACCTAGGGTTATGTAAGAATTAAAAATTGTGATTCACCCATTTTTTCACTTAGAACATCCCTTAATCTAATTGGTTGCATGTACTACATAGGGATTCTAAATATACCTTCATAATTTTTTTATAGAATCATAAAAAATCCTTAAGTCAACCCAAAAATTGTTTACATAGAATTTTGTGCCATTATAAACAACTATGTCCAATACTGTCTACTTGGCACTTAAAGGATCCGATGCTTGACATCCATTATATCTTCAATGCTATAACTTGTCACTTGAATGACTTGGCATCCACTATTTTACTTGGCATATGAATCACTTGGTATATATGTATTGCTTGAGACTTGAGTGACACAACACATACCAACTACTCAACACATACTAGTGCTCGACACTAACTACATGTATTGGTTAGCGTACACTACTTACTTAGAAGATACAAATTTCTATTAAGTAAATGACCTAAGTGTTTTTCACTACCTTGTTGAAACCAAAATAAGGTCAACAATCATCATTGTTCAAAGATTCATAGTTAATGTCTTTAAATCTTCAAAATTTCTTGGTTCTCTTACCTTTTCATATATGTGATCTACAATCATTGGAGGGAGTCTCTCTACAATTAGAAATTGGCTAGGTTTATTTGACTAAGTCTTCATCATCTTCCTTGTCCTATTCAATCATTAATTTTCTCCTTGGCTTCTCTTGTATACTCTTTTGTAGTGATATGGTTGGTCTCTTCTTTGATGGATTGCCTCGAGTCTTCATAGCTAGGGGCTTAGTTGTCTTTGATCTTGTTATGATCTTTACTTTGGGCTTCTGAGGTGTGACAACCTTCTTCACCTCTCTAGTAAGATAATCTTTAACTTTAGGATCAACAATTATTACCTTTCTTTGTTTTGTTTCCTTGGGCTTGACAATAGCCAATTCTTTTAATTTTCCTTTCTTGGCCTAAACAAGTTGTTCTAATCCTTCCCCTTCTTCATTCTTGCTATACTCACCAGTCTTTCTCTTTCTTTTCTTCTCAACCTTAGGAGTGATGGATTTTGGATTTAACTCTTCCATTATTGTTTCATATGTGTAGAATTTTTTGGCATTTACATCAACTTCTTCTATAAAAAGTGTAGTCACTACTATTGTGACCTCATCAACATTCATTTCATAAGGCACACATCTTAACCATGAAATGCTTGGTATTACTACCTAAGAATGTACAAAATCTCTGTCTACTACAAAACATACTTCATCATAATACTTGTTAGCAACTGACTTAGGTATTCTCATTCTATTTTTCATTTTACCTTTGAACTCCTCAAAATAATTATCCATTATAGATTCAAAAATTTCTCCTAAGTTGTTAATCAAGTAATTCAATTTCTCTATAGAAGGTCAATTCTTATACCATGCAACTTTTCCAATTGTACGAATTAAATATTCTACATAGAAAAATATGCATACTAGAAAAGATCCAAACTTACATGATGTTTTCTTTTCTTTTTTGGTTGTCTCCAAGTTCTCTAATGATTGAAGCAATTGCAACTTAGTAAGATCATAAGTATGATCCTTCTTGACAATTTTATACCCCAAATCCACTGCAATGCATGATGTTTGGTCATCTTATTGCCTCAATAACAAATGATTGGACATCCTTTGACAATGATTCCATGGTCAGACATCATCATGTGTGTTACTTAAAATAGTACATTGGCTTCATTTAATTTGTCAAGCTGGGAGTGTAAACTTGAGAGGATGACTACAAAGTCTATGCTCTAGTTCTCCTTCAAGTCATTACAAATAATGTGAAGGAAATATTGAATGAATTCTATGCTAACAACTAAAACAAAAACTAAACTTAAACCTTGAAAGTAATGCTACAACAATAAACCTATCTATTCACCCATGTTGCATAAACAATTCATTGATTCTATTATCAATGACTATAGGAGCAACAAAATTCTATCTTGGAAGGAAACAAACAAGGAAATGAAATCTATTCTAATGGAATAGTTCACTCACCAAGTGGGCCCCTTTGGATGAGTGAACATGAAATACAATCAAGGTAAGAGAAATAAACTTTAACTACTCATTCTATTCATTCATGTCGAAGGAATTACACTTCACTAAAAACTGAATCACACTTGATAACTATGAAAATAAACTTATATTTTTCTTCCAAAAACTACACTTAAAGCTACAACAGATGTTATTTAAAGGAAACTACAACTAATCCCTAACTCTACGATCACTCCATTAATGAGGATCAATTATAAACTCATAAAGTTTGAAATAGAATTGCCATTAACCATGAATAAATCCTTTAGGAATATAGTAGGTTGTAGAAGCTACATCTATGCATTGTTCCAATAGAAAGAATAAAATGACTTGCTCCACTCATGATGATTCAGTAATCTAGTTGGTTTTGACTTTAACGCTGAGGTGTTGACCCTTGAATAACTGTGGAAAGTACCTAAAAAGAATTCAATGCATGCACCACTTCCACATACATATATTTATTTTATTATCAATATTAGAAAATTTGTAAGTTCAAATTACCACTCTTCCAAATCCTATGGCTACAAGAGGAAAACTACCCAAGACATAGCATAAATGAGGAAACATTTATCAACATGTAACATCACTTCATTATACAATTTTTGTCCATAGATTCAAGCAATTATAGCATATTTGAACTATCCATACTTCTACTTAATTTCTTAACACACACACACACACACACACACACACACACACATGTATGTATGTATGTATATATATATCATGTACATAAAAACATAAGTTCATTTTCTTAAAACCATAAAGTCTTGATTGTTTCTACAAGATAACTACTTAAAAACAAGATAAAAAGATCTTAAAACAATGGACTTTCAGTGGCCCATCATTCTACCCAATTGAGCTATTGTTGGTCCCCAAAAACCATGGAGTTTCTAATTATGACCTAAAATCTTTAATCATAGGCTATCCTCTCCCTTGGCTCATTCTTAACATAATCGTAGTAACATAATTTTCCTTGAGCCTTCTCCATCGCCAAACTTCTGTTGTCATATAATGATCATTTGCATTGTTATTTATTGCTAGTAATGGCTATAGAAGAATAGGGAGATTTTATTTTAATGGAAGCCAACATTTTCATTGATTCCTTCCCAAATTAATATACCATGGAATCCTAATAGTAGTAAGCATTAAATTTTTAGTAGAGTTGGGTCCTCTTATCTTCAGGTCATGTGGCATCTATGCCCACCTTTGTCTTGAAGCAACAATAACTGTCTGAACATCTCGAGAGGAGTGTTGTTCCAAATCTATAAAGGCTTGTTCTCTAACTAGGCATACTTTACCAACTCCAACAAGGTTGTCTAGAATATAAATCCAATCCAAAAATGTCTATATAGAGTGTTGAACTTCTATTCTCATGAGTAAAGGAACCATCATTTTATTGTTCTTGTAAGTTGCAGCTTGATGTTCCCTACTTATCTCGTTCTTCATCCAAGACATCACTACTCTTAATTGTACACCCCCTATATACAAGATTGAGTTCCACTCTATGTCATTAGGAACTACCAAATTATGGAGATACAACTCACACAATAAATTATTTAAAGGCATTAGAATAGATTGGAATGCATCATAAAACTCATTAAGAGTTGGAATAGAGGGATTAAGCTTTTCCACAATTCTAGTCAACTTAAAACTCACAAGCTTCTCTTTGAGAAATAATGCATACATTGGTGATGTTGATCAACATTTCATTAGTTTAGGAATCAATCCTATAACTTGTTCAATCCTCCATTTTAAGACTTCATTCTAGTCTAAGCTCTATTTCAACTGATAGCTCTATTCATTAATAACATGTTTCAATTTTTCTTTTTCTAGCTTCCATTGAGATATTTCCCATAACAACTGTTGAAACAAATTGATTCTTATGGACAAAGGTGTGGTGGTAAGCATTCTTGGTTAAAAATTTCTATCCATTTAGATGTCAAATGAGGAATTTTGTTGACATTTGTGGTGTAGAGAATTCT